>CM046876.1:281138249-281793444 GCA_025667525.1 Glebionis coronaria
TTAGAACATGAAAGAACTACGGCTGAGCATAACGCTCAGTGAACGGATATAAAGCATGATAAGGAATTACTGAAATGAAACAGATGATAAAATACTGGAGCTGTAAGACAGACAAGTAAAGTTGCAGCGGAAATCTGTGTATAATCTGTAAAGTCTGATTTATAAATAATAAAGCCGAACTGTTATCTGTTAAATCTGAAAACATGCATTTACTGTATTTTAATTGACATAGCTTATATAAGTCATGTGCTGTAACAACGGTGCATGAATAACTGGAGGGGTGACCTCGTCATGCTGTAGAGGGGTGATCTCTAAATGTTGTAGAGGGGTGACCTCTAAATATTGTGCTAGGTGGAGGGATCAGCTCCAATGTGGAGGATGTAGAGCACACACCACATTCACCCTGATAACTGTAAACTAATAAGCCTAGGATGCATCCATACACCCCACTAAAAATACTGATAAAATGGCCAAACTTAGCTGAGTGGGACGATGCAGGATATCACTCTCCTGCATGTGAGTCACGACACCGGTGCCTCTAGTGCCATGGTTACAGTACCTCCGTAACTAGTACATAAACTAGTCATGCTTGTATATAATGCTCAGGCAATTTATTTAGTTATTAACATGATTACTGATAAGCTTAAACACATACTAGGGAATACATTTGGCTGTAGACCGGAAATCCTAATCATGCATAAAATGGAAGTCCTTACTGAAGGACGGAAAATCCATACGATCAATAAAAATAAACGAAAGGAACGACTAATCAGAATAATATTAGAGAGATAAAGATATCCGTACCTTAACCGACCCCACTAATTCGAAACTTATGTTACCGTCAATGATCTACAAAAATCAACTGACTACAAATTAGCAACTATCCAATTAGTTTTTTACCATTCTCGTTTAATTCATTTCCTTATCATCTAAACATCTTCATTTTTATTATATTAACAACAACTTAATCACTTATGTTTTATTTCATGTGAATTAACATGACCATGTTTTTTTATACTAATGTTCCAACCGTTAATTTCACATGGAAGTAGTTTGTTGTTTACAAAACTTATTAAATACAAGTACGTCTTAATATGTATCTAAAAATATGCCCCAACTTTCATATCCAAAGTGTAAGACTTGTTTAGTAGATACATGACAATTTTTATTACTTACAAATGCAACCATGTGTTTTTAAAATGAAGATAAAAACAACGCTCAATTGTATACACGATTGACATAACATTTATTAGTAGCTTTTGATTATGCGTCATATAAGGTTTTACCTCTAATATAATTAAACGAGTAGCATTGAAGCCCATATATGATTCAAACCCACACGTACAAGAACCTCCATCGAACACTACGATAACCACCCGCTGACGAAGCGGAACCTTCTAGCCCAAAAAGAATCGATCACGTCCTAGGATTTCGATGATGCTTCACTTGATATCGAAATAAATTTTCTACTATCAAAAAGTTATTTTTTTTTGTTTAGGAGGTGAGAAAGATATTTGTGATGGCATGGGAGTTCATGTCTATAATATGTATACGAATATTGATCACGTAACTGAAGGTCACTCTAATTTAAGAATGTTTTAAATGTCAATCAATTAGTTTTGATATAATGTTTAAAAATGCTTGGTCAATATTCTTTCATTAACATAGACTTACTAAGTTTGTAAATTAGTCACCAAATAAAAGAGTTACTAAGGCAATTATAGCAAAGGTTATCATGCGACTTTTTTTTTGTTTCGATTGTATTGACGCCATATTTCTAACATATTTTTTTTGCTTAAAAACATACCGGCTTAAAGCCCATTTATCCTCTTTTTTTTGTTTCTAGCCGCGGCCCAAAAGAAACACCAACATCAATGTCTAATTTTTCGTTTCATTTATAACATTTAACTCGCGTTTTCGTGTTTTAAAATCCCGTCATATATTTGTTTATTTTTCCCTGAATAAATAATACTTACGATACTTATATAGTTTAAATTAATTATTATTCTGAATAATTAATTACGTAACATCTTTAAATAAAACTGGGACTGCGTGAAATTAATATTTGTGGGTTTAAAAAATTGCGTACTTGCTCGTATATTAATTCTCGTGATATGTCCTGACATGGATTATTTATTTTCTGAATAATTAATAATTGCTTAATACTTGAATTAATACTGTTATTTATTATCTAAATAAATAGCTATGCAACGTTTTATTTAAAGCTGTGATTGTACGTAATTAATATTCGTGGACTTTTAAAGCGGGTTTTACAACTCTTCCTCTCTAAAAAAGTAATTCGTCCTCGAATTAGAGACACGATAATGTTGTGGTTTTACAATTCTTCCCCTCTAAAAAGTAAAAATTCGTCCTCGAATTAAAGGTAATAAGCAGATGAAGTTATAAGAACTTAAAGAACACTTTAACTGAAAAGACATGTAAGCCGGAAGGGTAATTCGTCCTCTGATTAGAACACAATGCTGCTGAAAGAGTATAAACGCGACATGACTGAAGTGAATATGGAACGTAACATGACTGAAAGAACTTAACTGAATTATTGAAGGAAAAGGATGAGAGGTCCGGATGGACTCCTCTGTTCCGAGTGGCTTCTCGCTCGAAACGGCTCCTTCAACGGTCTAAACACAATGAAAATCTTGGTCCGAATGACCTTGTCCTGACGATGCTGCATAGTCTCTGGTTCCATACCTAAGATGGATCTTCTGAATCTGATAGAATTAAAAAGCCATAGTATGTAGGATACATGAAACGGTACGTATAAATATCCTGAAAGATAACATTTATATATATCTGAGCAAGCTGCTGAAAATATATAGCAACGAACTACGTTAACAATTGTGAACGTGCTACGTGAGAAATTGTGAACGTGGTTCACGCTTATATGAGAAATACTGGGCAATGGAATATATTGTGCCCATGATCTGTGGAACATACTGTGAACGTGATACTAGGACATATCATGAAAGTAGGCTGACTGAGGAAAAAGTGCCAAAGGATACGACCTGAGACTGAAACATCTTCCTGAGTATGGAAAAGCTGTGCAAATCTTGAGTCTGGTTTCTTAAGCTTTCATAACCGTATTCGGTAATCTGTGAAACGTGTATCACGAGATGGAACACGAACTTCAACGTGAACAATATTATGAACGCAAACGTGAGCTTAAATCATGAGATAGCATAAAACATGAATTGAAACAGCATCATGAATGAGACGTAAACGTGAAAGTGAAAATAAACATGAACGTTAAGTAGACGTAAACATACACGTGATCGTGAACATGAATTATGTCTGATATGACGGTCGATGGAATGCCTTGAAATCGTACGATTTACTGCTGAATTTTCTGCAGGTCCGCTACTGTGTAATCCATCCCGGATGAAGAAAACGCGTAGGTTGATTACATGGTCGACTAGGACTTAGATAGTATTATACTTTTCCTGAGTCTATGGTAAACTGATAACAATCTCCATGGAGTCTTGTCTCCTTTCGGTCTAGAATTTCTACTTGTAGTAATAACTCGCTAGCATGACGACATCTTTTCTTAAGCATACGGTATATCAGGCATTAACATATGAACATAGCAGCATCCATGTGTTATACTGCTTCTATCAAAATTATGTCGGGGATTATGGTACATTCTGGTGGAATCTGGGTGAATAGTCATGAAAGGATTATGAGTCTCGGTAAATTAGATCTCTCCTCGCGTAGGATCTTATGGAATACAAAATATTAGTGTAGGTCCTCTCCTTTATGCGTAAGCTTAGTCATGGAAAACTAATCGTGAGAACTGTCAGAGATTCTGCGGTAATAGCCAGCTGCATTCCCGAAATTTCGTACTTCGGTCACAAACGTCGGTCATGACCATCTAGTGATGGTCTTCACCTTCGCAGGATTTCTAAAATATCTTTCAGCTAAAATAGGGTGGCTTAGAAATGCCACCTTGTTCATCTGTAACTCACATCTTGAAAGTTGCGTATTATAATTTTCTCCTATCCGAACATCTGAATGGTCGTGAGAAGATGATTCTCGTGTTCTTCTCTAGAATATAGCGGATCAGAATGTTATCAATGAATATACTGACGATTTTTTTGAGAATGCATGTGAAAAATTTATTCATAAATTTCATAATATAGTTGGAGCATTAGGAAGCTCAGAAGTAGAAATCAAAATTTTAGAGAGAATATAATATGTGCAACAGCAGTCTGAAAAACATCATGTTCTTTCTCTAACCACTGATGGTAGTATGATCGAGAATTGTTCTGGAGAATGTTGAAGACATCGTAGCAGATCAGATAAACCTTCTATACGTGAGATGAACATCGATTATGAATGGTGATCTTGTAAAATTTTTGGTGATCGATACATGATCTCTTGTTATCGGCATTCTTCCTGATAGACAGAAAACGGTGCACCTTCTGGTGGTGTACTAGGGCTATTAAAGCCTCATTCCGGTAAATCTTGCAGGTAATGCTACAACTCTTTTAACTTAGCTGGAGCCTTGCGATAAATAGTTCTGTAAACAGGTTCTAACCTTGAGATAAGATCTATGTTAAACTCGGTCTCGTGGTTAGGAAGGAATTTCTGGAAAACCTTCTGGAATGACATTTGGAATCTTTAAGATAAACTACTGATCATGAATTTAAGGAATTTCAGAAGTCGCATCATGAATGTGATTAGAAATCTTCGCAGCTAAGAGATAATAATTCACGTGCTTATGTAGCTGAAACAATTTGTACTAATTTCTCTGGCAGAAAAAAATGAACAAATCAGGAGTTAGTAAGACGAATCTCGTCTTCAACTGGAAGGAAAGCCTTATAAATATGGTGATACTATGGAGTCCCCTTCTGGTAGGGAGGTAGGTAAATATCTGATTTAAGGTAGAGCTGTCATAGGAATACGTGAAGTAAACGTGGCGACTTTCACTGAATGTGTTTGTCTGTATTTTCATAGAATGAACACTGCGTGTCTAACCTGATTAATACACCAGTGGTGGTGACTGAATTTTTAATGGTCTGATTTATGCGCGGCATGACACAACGGGTTTACCCCTTGGAGGGTACCCTGAATTTCCGAGGGCCTGCTTTAGAAACTTACGGAGTTATGAGTTCTGACTTGTACTCCGAGAAGATATTCGTATGACGTGTACCATGACTGGTGTCCTGATATGTGTCTTCCGAAATGATACGTGAGACCTATGTCTTGACTGATGTCTTGACACGTGTTTTAATAGATGAATCTGAACAAGGCTGAAAGTTTTGGTAACTGCTAAGATTGGCGGATCGGTTAGACTACTGACCTCCTGTATTTCTGGTTACGTCCGTTCCGGAGTTCTGATGGTTACTGACTAATTAATTATAAACACGACGGTTTTCACTACTGCTTTGTCTGTCAATTTATGACGTCATAATCATGACCGTGATTCATGTAACTATTCTGCTGAGTGGACGGCTGGGTTCCGATTCCCACTCTTCTAAATGAAAGGTTAGCTGAGTGAAGTGTGACATCTAACTGAGAAGGTAAAAGCATGGAATGAAATGGTAGTGTCAAATGGTTGAAATTTATTCTTGTCAGAAATTTCAAATTTATAGTTTTCGTCCTTGTTCTGCAGAGTCTTCATAGTATAAACAACATCAGCATCTTGAGAAATATCCAAAGTATCAGCAGCATCAGCATTTGTGAGGTCTTTAAAGTGTTAGCAGCAACAGTATCGGGTAAAATATTCAACTCACGAGCAGCATCAACATCTGGTAGAATATAGACAAGTAGAAACGCCTGAGATGATTGAGGATCGATTAGCAATATCCATGGAGTAGGGTACATGGAGTACAACTGGACTACTATACATGAAGTACAAAATGAATACTACACATGGAGCATATCTAAGACACTGTACGTGGAGTACTCATGAAATATTGTACATAGAGTATAACTGAGACACTGTACATGAGGTACAGATTGAATACTATACATGGCACTGGTGGAAATTTTATGGGATGATCGATAATGGTGTCGCTTGTCCGACATGATCAAAGAAATAAATTGATTTAAACTGTAGTAAAGTGAACTAAAATAAGTAATATGATAGGCTGACAATTCCTACGTCGACTTACTGCTGGTTGTATCGAGGCTAAAAATTATGATTTAATCGAAGTCCCAACAATGGTCAGCATTAAGCATGATTAATGAAGGCCAATCATGATTTATCATGAAAACGGATTTTATTGTAATCCTTGTGTATCTTAACACTAAAACATCATTACTTTGTTGAAGACATAATCCTCGTAAGGAGATATGAAACTTAATCATCATGAAAACGACGTTCACGTGAGAGCATGAAACTTGATTTGTTAATAGGAACCAAAGTATAACCATCTGAGGTTTAACATCAACTGGTGTGGATGGCCGTGGTTCAATCCACAAGATTCAAAGAAAAAGCATGTGATTAAGTATGGGCGATTCTGGTTCAATCCATACTTGTCAAAATTTTATGAGAACTATCATGTATAGAAATTTATAATCTGGGACTAAATATGGATGGTTGTAGTCCAAACCATACTAGTCAAAACTCAATGAAACATCATGATATGAACGAGGTGAACAACTATGGATCAGTTCACAAAACAACATTCGACTGAAAAGATGAATCTGTCATGAGTAAGGGTAAACGCCTATGGGTCGGTTTACCAATACAAAATCTGAACGGGCAAGGGTGAACGCCTATGGGTCGGTTCACCAAAACGAAAATTCGTAAAAAAGCACATGCGACTAAATATGGCCAGTCCTGTACCAACCTTTTACTTAGTCAAAACTTAAGAAAACTAACTGATAAATGAAGAAAACTGGCTGATCAATGCAGGAGAAACATGAAAGATAAAAACGCCAAAAATCTGGGAAGTTCCTGGTGACTACCCACTAGTCACAAGTCATGTTTTAGATCCTACAGGTCGAACCTATATCTCTGATACCATAATTGTAACACCCCACTTGGATAAGTGGACCGTTATGTGTATTTATGGCGTGTCATCAAAGCATAAGGTAAATGTCCTAAAACATTAACTGACCATAACGGAAATACCGGAATCAAACATCGGTAATCCAACCTAAGCTCAAAACATGAAAAAATAAAATACTGAAGGAAAGGACTAAACAATGTCCAAACAAGCAGAATAATGTAAGAAGTGCATAAAGTAAGAAGTCCGGATAGCTTCTATTAAATGCACATGCTCTCAGAATCCTAAGAGCGTCTTGGTGTACCTGCCGTTAGAACATGAAAGAACTACGGCTGAGCATAACGCTCATTGAACGGATATAAAGCATGATAAGGAATTACTGAAATGAAACAGATGATAAAATACTGGAGCTGTAAGATTGATAAGTAAAGTTGCAGCGGAAATCTGTGTATAATCCTGTAAAGTCTGATTTATAAATAATAAACCGAACTGTTATGTGTTAAATCTGAAAACATGCATTTACTGTATTTTAATTGCCAGAGTTTATATAGGTCATGTGCTGTAACAACGGTGCATGAATAACTGGAGGGGTGACCTCGTCATGCTGTAGAGGGGTGACCTCTAAATGCTGTAGATGGGTGACCTCTAAATACTGTGTTGGGTGGAAGGATCAGCTCCAATGTGAAGGATGTAGAGCACACACCACATTCACCCTGATAACTGTAAACTGATAATCCTAGGATGCATCCATACACCCCACTAAAAATACTGATAAAATAGCCAAACTTAGCTGAGTGGGAAAATGCAGGATATCACTCTCCTGCATGTGAGTCACGACACCGGTGCCTCTAGTGCCATGGTTACGGTACCTCCGTAACTAGTACAGAAACTGGTCATGCTTGTATATAATGCTCAGGCAATTTATTTAGTTATTAACATGATTACTGATAAGCTTATACATATACTGGGGAAAACATTTGGCTGCAGACGGGAAATCCTAATCATGCATAAAAGGGAAGTCCTTACTGAAGGACGGAAAATCCGTACGATCAATGAAATAAACGAAAGGAACGACTAATCAGAATAATATTAGAGAGATAAAGATATCTGTACCTTAACCGACCCTACTAATTCGAAACTTATGTTACCGTCAATGATCTACAAAAATCCATTGACTACTGATGACGTATAGTCCCCAGCCGGGTCATGGACACGGCCCATGGTTACTACCCGTATCCGGCCCATCACAGATGGGTGGAATAATATCATTCAGGATTATGGGCTTGGGTGAACAGTAACCGCACACATGCGTGCGGCCCACGGCCCGGTGCGGCCGATATGGCCGACATAGGGTTAGACAGAATAATCTTCTGTCTATGAATATCTTTATCCCAATAAGAGAGGATATTTACTACCAAGATTAGAGGATAACAATCATTCTAAATCTGGTGGTTATCTCTTCCTTGGGGCCGAAGCATCAGTGGAAGCCCACTAGGGTTTCACTGCCTATAAAAGGAACCCCAAAGGGTTCCACAAAGGTATGACGACTTGTACTCTAAACTCACATAAACCTTAATCCGATTACTTACTCTCATGCCGGAGTCTAATCGTGGGAAACATTCCCACGGTAAGCCTAACGCGTGCTGTTTAGTGTGCAGGATCCCAACCAAACGATTCACTTGGTGCAGGAGCCGGAGCCCAGTCAACCCGAATTAAGCCTAATTCGGGTCTAGCAAGGATCAACCAACTTTTGCATCAACAAGTTGGCGCCATCCGTGGGACCCATTACACTAATCTAGAACAAAAACCTCATTCTGAATTTCCAATGACGAAGGGGCATCCGCCAGCTAACCCCAGGAACGCGAATCCTGGGAACCAGAAGTCCCAAGGGGAAGGGATTCTCATTCCCAACCAATCACCTAGCCGCCTAGCAGGCGGGCCGGGTAACCGTAGCGTTTTTCAGCCCGCAGGGGTGACGAGCACGATCTCGGTGACACCCCCGCCTACCTCAACCCTGGACAACCCTGATCCGGGGTGTGCGCCAAACCCTCCTAACAAGGAACCACGCAGACTCTCAACGGAGGAAGAAGTGGAAGTCCTACCACTCAGTGAGGAGGATCTTACTCGAGTTCTCACGCAGAACTTCGAAAGGATCGTCCCAGGGATCGCGTCCAGGCTGAATCTGGGGAGGAACCTCCAAGCCAGACTCAACTTTGGTGACAGTGGACCAACCACCCCCTCCCAAAACCGGAGAAAAAGGAGAACTCGGCCTCAGGAGCAGGGAACCTTTGAGGAAACCCCTCAACCCCGGAATGTGTTTGAGCGCATAGGAGATCACCTTATACAGGAATTAACGCAGTCTCAAGAAGGAGAAAGGTCGGATGGCTCACCCGAGCGGCCAGATCGAGAGCTGACCAGAACCACACGCCGCCCGAGTGTGTGGGACAGAATGAACACTGGGAAAAAGGCTCCTGGCTCATCCCAAAAAAGTGGCCCCTATGCAAAGAATGGGGCACCGCCGCCATCCCCGGATCCGTCCGGAGAGGATTCAGATGACCATCCGCCTAAGCGTCGCCGACCTAGGCGCACCCCTCCACCAGCACCAAACAATGATGGGTATTATGATAGTCCTTATTATCGAGACGCGGAAGTGGAGGATCTTTCGCGTCCATGGTGTGAACCATGGGATGACCCTAGGCTTACCCGGCCATGGGCGGATCCCAGGGAAGATCCATTCACCCTCCGCATAAGGAACTATTCCGAGGACACCAAGCGTCGCATGCCGGCGTGTATCAAGACTTATGATGGGTCCGGTGATCCGGTAGATCACCTTAAAATATTTGATACACAGGCTAAAACTGAGCGATGGCCCATGCCCATATGGTGCCAAATGTTCAATTCAACCTGATCGGAAATGCCCGCGACTGGTTTGAAGCACTCCCCCCATGGAGCATTGATAGTTTCACGGAACTACGCACGGCCTTTGAGAATAATTATACTCAAAGGAAGAAGTATAATAGAGACCCGGTCTCATTGGCAACCGTCAAGCAACGGCCGGGGGAGTCCACAGAAGCCTTCACTGAGCGCTTCAATGATGAGTGCACACGCACAAGAACCATGCCAGAGCTCTTGAAAATCTCTGACTACATGCACGCCATAACAGACAGAGAACTGATCAGGCGCCTCAATGACAAGCGTCCAGAGAGATATGATGACCTCATGGAAAGGGTCAGAAATTTCATAGAGGGAGAAACAGCTGTTGCCGCGGCCTACCCATCCCGAGGAAATGGGTACCGGTCAAATGACCAGTCCCGGAGACAGTCGGGCGGTCAAGGTAATCAGAGCAATAACAAGGGCTCAGACTATAAGAGCCAAAGCAAAGGCGGACGGTCGGACGACAAGTTCACCCCCCTAAAGATTTCCTACCGGGAGATCTTGCTGACTGAAGGGGCGAACTTTCCAAGGCCTCCCCCAATGACCACTCCCCCGGAACGTCGGCAGGGAAGTCGCTTCTGTGAGTTCCATAACGACAAAGGACACGGCACGGAGGAATGTATCCAGCTCAAGAAGCATATTGAGTCACTGATCAAATCAGGCAAACTCAAGCACCTAGTTAAGGATTGGAAGGACGGAAAAGACAGCAACAAGAAGTATGATAAGAAGGATCCCCAAAAGGACAAGCCTTCGACCATATACATGATCCAATCCAGACAGCGCCGCACGAGGCAGAAAGTTGGCCAAAAATTTTCACGCGGCAGGGATATCTCATTCCCTCCCATCACAGCAAGCGATGTGATTGATGCGCCTCTCACTATTGAGATAAGCATTGGAACACACAATGTTCGTCGCATGTATGTGGATGGAGGATCGTCAGCAGAGGTACTGTATGAACACTGTTTTGTGCAGTTATGCCCAGAAATAAGAAGCCAATTAGTACCGGCCACGTCGCCGCTTACTGGCTTTAGTGGAGACACTATCTGGCCGATAGGGCAATTGCGTTTGCTTGTCACCATTGGGAATGAGGAGCATTCCACTACGACATAGATGAACTTCATGGTGATACGCTCACACTCTCCCTATAATAGGATCATAGGTAGACCAGGCATTTTGGCTATCCGGGCAGTACCCTCTACGGCGCATGGAATGATCAAATTCCCCGTTGAGGGGGGAATCGTTACTATTTACAACACAGTCATACCAACATTCGAGTGTCATACCGTGACAACACCGGCTCCACCTGTCCCACCCAAGGATGGATCACCACCTCCCAATTGGAAGGTAGCAATTCACCCTGACTATCCGGAACAAGAGGTATCCATAGGAGGGGCGCTCTCGGATAGCGGCAAAAGGGCCATGTGCTCCCTCTTGAGGGCAAACCTAGACATATTCGCATGGGAGCCAAAGCATATGACAGGCGTGCCACGCGCGATAGCAGAACATAAGCTCCAGATCCGCCAAGGGTACCAACCCGTTAAGCAAAAGAAGCGCGGCCAGGCGCCCGAGCGCAGCCAAGTGATACTGGAGGAAGTACGCAAACTAGTGGACGCAGGCATCATGCGCGAGGTATACTACCAAGAGTGGTTATCTAATCCGGTCATGGTCAAGAAACATGACGGAAGTTGGCGCATGTGTGTGGATTTCACGGATCTAAACAAGGCCTGCCCACAGGACTGTTACCCGTTACCAGAAATCGACTGGAAGGTGGAGTCCTTGTGTGGATATCCTTTCAAATGTTTTTTGGATGCATATAAAGGGTATCACCAAATCCAGATGGCGGAGGAGGATGCAGAAAAAACGGCGTTCCATACGAGCCAGGGCGTATATTGCTATACGAAAATGCCGTTTGGACTGAAGAACGCCGGCGCTACATATCAGCGGTTGGTGGATAAAGCTTTTGAATCGCAAATAGGACGCAACCTAGAAGTCTATGTTGATGACTTGGTGATAAAAAGTCACACGGAGGAGGCACTTCTCCGGGATGTCCAGGAGACATTCGACACGCTGAGAAAAATTAACATGAAGTTAAATCCAAAGAAATGTACGTTTGGAGCGACTGAGGGAATGTTCCTGGGATATTTGATTGACCCAAATGGCATCAAACCTTGTCCAGAGAAGACGGATGCAGTGATACGATTACCGTCCCCTCAGACACGGAAGGAGGTGCAGTCCCTGAATGGGAAATTAGCCGGACTGAATAGATTCCTATCTAAATCCGCAGAGAAGTCATTACCTCTATTTAAGACACTCAAGAAGTGTATTAGAAAGGGAGACTTCCGCTGGACGAAGGAAGCCGAGGAAGCTTTCGGCTAACTCAAGCAGCATCTCGCATCTCTCCCTATGCTAGTAGCTCCCCGGCCAAAGGAGGAACTCATTATGTATCTCTCAGCTACTCATGGCGCAATAAGCGCGGTACTTTTGACGGATAGAGATACAATACAAACTCCGGTCTACTTTATAAGTAGAACACTACAAGGGGCGGAATTGAATTATTCCTCCATGGAAAAATTAGTGTTAGCACTAGTATTTGCTACAAAGCGGTTGCGCCGGTACTTTCAGGCGCACCCAATTGTGGTGATTACGGATCAGCCAATCAAGCAGGTTATTTCTAGACCGGACGTGGCAGGGAGGCTAGAGAAATGGAGCATCCTATTGGCTGTTAAAGGCCAGATCTTGGCAGATTTCCTGATCGAGAAGCCGGATGAGGAAGAACCAATCATTAAGCAAGACGAGATCCCAACGGAACCTTGGGTGCTATTCACGGATGGATCCTCATGTACAGACGGGTGCGGGGCAGGTCTCATCCTCACGAATCCAGAAGGAATGGAATTCACATACGCCCTCCGTTTTGAGTTCACGGCCACCAACAACGAAGCGGAATATGAAGCATTAATTGCGGGTTTAAAAATCGCCGCTAGAATGGGAGTCCGCAACCTTGAGGCCTACGTGGACTCACGGCTTGTCGCGAACCATATTCTAGGTGGGTATGTGGCTAAGGAGGACAACATGGTCAGGTACTTGGAAAAAGTCAAGTCGTTAATCGCGACTTTCAGTAAGTTTTCCATCAAGCAGGTGCCAAGGGGAGAGAACAAGAAAGCGGACGCTCTTAACAAGATCGCATCCACGAGCTTCGCCCACTTGTCTAAACAGGTTTTGGTGGAAATACTCAAGGAGAAATCTATCACGGAAGGGGAGGTAGCCGCTATAGTTGAGGAGGAGGGACCTACGTGGATGACCCCAATCATCAACTATTTGACTAATGAAACCCTTCCAGACGAGGAAAAAGCAGCAAGACGCATTAAAAGGAAGTCACAACATTTTGAACTCCGAGAAGGCATCCTTTACAAGCGCTCTTTCTTGCAGCCGTGGCTGCGGTGTGTTGGACCACGCCAGGAGGCTTACGTCATCAGTGACATACATGAAGGGTTGTGCGGCATGCATGCAGGCCCACGATCCGTGGTAGCTAGAGCCTTACGAACAGGTTTATATTTGGCCCACCATGCACAGGGACGCGCGCGACATGATTCGCAAGTGCAACGATTGCCAAGTGCATAGGCCAGTTCCGCGACACCCGCAACAGGAGCTTACACCTATCACGTCCCCATGGCCATTTTACAAGTGGGGAATTGACATTGCAGGACCATTTCCTGTAGCTGCGGGGAGGGGGGGGGGGGTTAAATTCTTGATTGTTGCAATGGACTACTTCACACGATGGATAGAAGCCAAGGCAGTCAAGTCTATCACAGGTAAGCAGGTCAAGAAGTTTGTGTGGGAACACATTGTGTGCCGTTTTGGTCTACCAGGAGAAATCATCTCGGACAACGGCAAGCAGTTCACGGACAACCCATTCAAAGATTGGTGTGCATCATTGAACATCAAACGGCGCTTCGCGTCCGTTAAGCATCCACAAACGAACGGCCTTGTCGAACGAGCAAATAGGAGCTTGGGGAATGGAATCAAGGCGCGTCTGGATGAACGAAATGGCAAATGGGTCGATGAGTTATCACACGTGCTATGGGCGCATAGAACCATGATCAAAACAGCCAACGGAGATACTCCATTTGCATTGGCTTACGGCACTGAAGCCGTTATACCAGCAGAAATAGGGATGCCGACCATCCGAACGGCGGAGGTTAATGTCGTCACAAACGATGAACAAATGCGAATCAACCTGGATCTGTTGGAAGAAAAAAGGGAAATAACAGCCATCAATGAGGCTAAGTCCAAGGCTAAGATGAAGGCTTATTATGACGCCAAGGTCAAGGGTGTTTCTTTTCGACCGGGAGACTACGTCTATCGTTCTAACGAAGCGAGTCGAGTGGAGAATACAGGAAAACTGGGCCCTAAATGGGAAGGACCGTATGAAGTCACTGAAACCTTGGGACGAGGCGCGTACAAGTTACGTGACATGGATGGCCGCGACCTAGAGCGCACATGGAACATCTCCAATCTCAAAAGGTGCTATCTTTGAAAGCTACGGCTTCCGCATGGGTACTTCGCTATAGGCGGTCTTAATAAAGAACCATGCGGGTTATTTGTTTTGTTTGTTTTTCTTATGTTTGTTTAGTTTCCTGTCTTGTTTTTTAGGACTTGTCGTCATTATTCAAACAAAAGTGTAAACGTTCTAATAAAATGCCGTGGTGCCTAGCTAGCTCCACGGCCTGTTTCGTGCAAATCATTTTCCTTTCTATGTTAGATCTTTGTTAGTCGTATGAATTTTACTTGTATTATAATATGCCATGTTTCATTCGTATGCATTCTTTCAAATTACCGTACATGTACTATACGCCTCCAGGCGGGGTAAGAGGATTAAGTGAACCTACTAATTCAACTTGCCGCGTAAGAGGGATGCAACCCCAGCCGCACGGATCATGTATCCTTACTAGACACCTTACTCACAAGACGTTGGGGTAAGTTTCATATGCTATAGCCACACGGTGCTCCGCATAGCAAAGACGCACGTCGCATGTCTAGTAAATTATAGACTTGTATGTATTTTCTTTCTTTGTGCGTAAGACGTGATATATCACGTAGTATTGGGCTACAATATTTCAACACAAGTAAAAATACACAGGTTTCCAAAAATATCAAAATTGCCGTGGTTACTCACGGACTTATATACAAAACACAAATATTGTTAGCCGTGTACATGCACGGACGAATAGAAACAATACATATTCATAGATTACAAAACCAAAGTGTCCGAAAGGGATCATGAAGAAGGAGCATCCTAAATAGAGGGGAGAAACTTACTCATTTCTGCTTGCTCTTCGATCAGACACGACAACCATTCATCACTTTCTCCCCGCTTCTAGGCTTGAGCCGCAGTTCTTTCCAGCACCACACCTAAGGGTTCTTCGTCAAGCACGACCCTGGTTACGTCCTCGTATATGGGAAGGGTCAGGTGGCTGGGGGATGGAGTGAAGGCATCATGAGTGGACGGATTAGGACTGAGCCGTGCTATGATTTCCATATTTGACGCATCTGTGGTGGCCTCCAGTTCGTCCAGGAAGGGGTAGTGCAGATCTCGCATTGCGGCCATAGAGGCAGTCATCTTGCTAGCAGCTTCAGGCTTAAAGAAGGCATGATTGGCGACATCCTCTCCCTTCGTGATCAACTCAGCGGCCTCAACCATTCCCTCGTGCCGTCCATGGTTAATGCCATCAGACACAAGGTTCGCGAATTGTTGCACAAATTCCGGGGCCTCTAATACCTTCGTGACGGTCAGGCGTGCTCCGTGCCCAACCATCCACCTACGGCTGCCAATGGCTGTTAGCAGTTGGGGGCATAATACATGGTCACACTCGGCAGTAAGGGCATCAATCATCAACTCTTTTTGGGCAAATGCATCTTTCAGTTCGTGGATGACTGCCCTCTCATCAGCAAGGTCCTTTTGTAGTTTTGCCATGTTTTGGACGGCCAGGTGCGCGTCCTCTAGTTTCTGGTTAAGAACTTCTACTTGGCTGGAGTACGAGTGGGCAGAAGCTTCCGCCGTGGCTACCTATAAGGAAAAAACGTGTTAGCACATTCATTTTTTAAATATGGGTGGCGCGGCACGGATATGTACCTTGGTGGTTGCAGCATCTAGTTGAGACTCAAGATTGGATACTTGCTGGTCGTATTCACTCGCGCGGGCTGATTGTTTTTTAATGGTCGCCTCGGCATTGACCAATTGGGATTGGAGGTCAGCAATCTGAGCCTCATTCTCTTCAATCATTTTCTCCCTCCGTCCAACTTTCCTCTTGAGAGAGTCAACATGCCCGAGCGCGGCTTCAAACCTAACCCTCATCGAGGTTCCCATCGCCATTTGGTGTACCAGAGTACCAATGTACTCATCTGCCAAGTCTGCATGACTGAGCGAGTTTACCTCTTGCACCAAGCCCGGTGGTATGCAGTTGTTGAGATACTCCCGGCACTCATCAGCGTTCCTCAGTCATGACGCCGTAGTAATATTCCATACTGGGTTGAAAGGTTGAGGGGCGCCGGACGTGGGGAAGTCTTGAGAGGCTATGGGTGAACCGTCTTCAAATACTGGGCCGGACCTTGTGGGGGCCGTGGGGTTTTCTTCCATTGCTTTTCCTTTCCCCTTATCCACCTGGGTGTCAGAAGGAGGCGCGGCACCAGCCTGGTTGTCCCTGCGAAACAAGTATTCCGAAATATCTTAAGTATTGCTTACAAGAAAACTTGTCATTCTTACATATTAAGATGGGTTCTTACATATTGCTTCTTGCTACTTCGGAGGCGGTTGGGGCAATTTGAGTGACGGGATCGACATGAGCGGCCCGGTTAGCCTCGGAACCCTGGGTAGCACTCCCGACAGATTGATACAAGGGGTGGTCTTCTCGAAGTCTCTTGGCGGGAGCATTGTGTTCGCCAATCTCGACTGAGGCAGACCCTCTCGCACGGTTGCCTCTTTTCCGGGTACGCCTGGCGACGGGCTGCGTTATTAGTTCATCGATCTCCTCCTCGGCTTCCTCTTCCTCCTCTTCTTCCAGGTTGATATGTTGTTGCGCTTCATCATCATCATCGCCCATCAGTCGGCGAATGCTGGAGGTGGTTCGTTCAATATTGTCCCCCTGTTGTTCCCTATGCGGCGAGGAGGGCCCGGCCCCTCCTTCATTCAACTGATTGTCACCATCGCCGTTGTCTCCATGCTCCTCGTCAGAATGGGGATCAGGCACGGCTTCCAAGGCAACCGTCACGGGTCGGGTGTGCTCGAGAAGGGGTTGTTCATTTTCACGGAGAGGACGGAGACCTTCCGGCACAAGCCTTGGATCGCCCTGGCGCAACAGTCTAAAAAAGTTCATTTCTGTCCAGAACAAAACAACATATGTTAGTTATTACTCAAATACATGTATACATTCTTTTTGGCGTATGGATGATTAGCCTACCTTCGCCCTGCCTTATCCAAAAAACGGGATACCTATTGGAAGGACCAAAGTAATTGCGGCTAATTCCTAGCAAGCATAGGAATGATTCGGGTAGATTTCTGTGGAATCCAGTCCTATTTAGATCTAAATCTTGGGAGTGACGAGGATTGTATGTACTTTTGTGCGGCTTGGGGTCGTGCGGAATCCTAGTTCTAATGATATAATCACCCGGCCATACTACTGCGTCAATGAAAAAGTAGTGATCATACCAATTTTTCAGTGAATCCATTGGTTTGTTGTGTGATTGGGGACTGTTGGAGGCTCGTTTCTTGAAAGATACCCAACCGTTCACTAAGTTGGAGGTATAAAACAACCTAAATAACTCTACGGTTGGGGGGATTCTCCTAGCACGGCAAAGAATCTCGAATTGGCTAATCTTACAGGCACCTATGCAGTGGAGCTGACTAATGTGTACATCATAATATCCTAGCAGATCTACGAGAAAGTGGGTGAAAGGGATGCGGTAATTAGCCGCATCAAACAGGCGAGTATACAGGCCTATCTTACCCGCTAGAGCCTCAGTTATGAGGTCTCCGGCGCCAGGAAGTGAGGGGTGTAGGTTGGTAGGGATGAAATAATTTGTACAAAAATGGTTTAATTGGTCTTGGGTCATGACATTTAGCACGGATCCAATGGTAGGGCTGTTTCTATGAGCCATTACTAAAAAAGAGTGTAAGGACGTGGTGTTCTAACCTGCGAGTGAAGGGATCCGTGCGTATTTGGTTCAAGCTAAGAGGAAAGCTTTAATGGCAGAAATGGAGGTTGTAAACTGTGTGTTTCACACAGCCGTGGGGGTGGCTTATTTATAGGGTTGCCTCATGGGTCACAACCTGTTGGATGTGTGACACGTGTCTGCCACTATTCTTAATCGTGTGGCTAGGGGGCAAGTGGCAAGTGAAACGTCAGGTGGGACCCAAGGGTTACTTCTGACTCACACGTTTGCACTGCTCGAGGTTCTGACGGTTTGCACTTTTGTCAGTCAAACTAGTCAGATGAACAGTTGTTCATGTCGGGTTATGCGGCTCTTACGTAAGACTTGACATTTAATGATCTATTTAATTTGTCTCGGTTGCTATATGCGGCTGAGATATTGAGAAGATAACTTCTTAAACCAGGTAGCCACGTGCGGCCAATATAAGTTCTTGGACAATTATTAATTTATTATGTTTTCTTTGGTACGTCCGGGGAGCATCTTTGTAGTCTAGAGGTTCCACCTACGGTTGTAACAACTAGACTAGGGGGACATGATGACGTATAGTCCCCAGCCGGGTCATGGACACGCCCCATGGGTACTACCCGTATCCGGCCCATCACAGATGGGTGGAATAATATCATTCAGGCTTATGGGCTTGGGTGAACAGTAACCGCACACATGCGTGCGGCCCACGGCCCGGTGCGGCCGATATGGCCGACATAGGGTTAGACAGAATAATCTTCTGTCTATGAATATCTTTATCCCAATAAGAGAGGATATTTACTACCAAGATTAGAGGATAACAATCATTCTAAATCTGGTGGTTATCTCTTCCTTGGGGCCGAAGCATCAGTGGAAGCCCACTAGGGTTTCACTGCCTATAAAAGGAACCCCAAAGGGTTCCACAAAGGTATGACGACTTGTACTCTAAACTCACATAAACCTTAAACCGATTACTTACTCTCACGCCGGAGTCTAATCGTGGGAAATATTCCCACGGTAAGCCTAACGCGTGTTGTTTAGTGTGCAGGATCCCAACCAAACGATTCACTTGGTGCAGGAGCCAGAGCCCAGTCAACCCGAATTAAGCCTAATTCGGGTCTAGCAAGGATCAACCAACTTTTGCATCAACAACTACAAATTAGCAACTATCCAATTAGTTGTTTACCATTCTCGTTTAATTCATTTCCTTATCATCTAAACATCTTCATTTTTATTATATTAACAACAACTTAATCACTTATGTTTTATTTCATGTGAATTAACATGACCATGTTCTTTTATACTAATGTTCCAACCGTTAATTTCACATGGAAGTAGTTTGTTGTTTATAAAACTTATTAAATACAAGTACGTCTTAATTTGTATCTAAAAATATGCCCCAACTTTCATATCCAAAGTGTAAGACTTTTTTAGTAGATACATGACAATTTTTATTACTTACAAATGCAACCATGTGTTTTTAAAATGATGATAAAAACAACGCTCAATTGTATACACGATTGACATAACATTTATTAGTAGCTTTTGATTATGTGTCATATAAGGATTTACCTCTAATATAATTAAACGAGTAGGATCGAAGCCCATATATGATTCAAACCCACACGTACAAGAACCTCCATCGAACACTACGATAACCACCCGCTAACGAAGCTGAACCTTCTAGCCGAAAAAGAATCGATAACGTCCCAGGATTTCGATGATGCTTCACTTGATATCGAAACAAATTTTCTACTATCAAAAGTTCTTTTTTTTGTTTAGGAGGTGAGAAAGATATTTGTGATGGCATGGGAGTTCATGTCTATAATATGTATACGAATATTGATCACGTAACTGAAGGTCACTCTAATTTAAGAATGTTTTAAATGTCAATCAATTAGTTTGGATATAAAGTTAAAAAATGCTTGGTCAATATTCTTTCATTAACATAGACTTACTAAGTTTGTAAATTAGTCACCAAATAAAAGAGTTACTAAGGCAATTATAGCAAAGGTTATCATGCGACTTTCTTTTGTTTCGATTGTATTGGCGCCATATTTCTAACATATTTTTTTGTTTAAAAGCATACCGGCTTAAAGCCCATTTATCCTTTTTTTGTTTCTAGCCGCGGCCCAAAAGAAACACCAACATCAATGTCTAATTTTTCGTTTCATTTATAACATTTAACTCGCGTTTTCGTGTTTTAAAATCCCATCATGTATTTGTTTATTTTTCCCTGAATAAATAATACATACGTGATACTTATATAGTTAAAATTAATTATTATTCTGAATAATTAATTACGTAACATCTTTAAATAAAACTGGGACTGCGTGAAATTAATATTTGTGGGTTTAAAACATTGCGTACTTGCTCGTATATTAATTCTCGTGATATGTCCTGACATGGATTATTTATTTTCTGAATAATTAATAATTGCTTAATACTCGAATTAATATTGTTATTTATTATCTGAATAAATAGTTATGCAACGTTTTATTTAAAGCTGTGATTGTACGTAATTAATATTTGTGGACTTTTAAAGCGGGTTTTATATTATTACTGAAGGTTTATTGAAGGATTCTCTTTGATATCAAAACCAGTAACTAAGATAACTCAGAGAATGAACCATATGTGTGTGGCATTGATGAAGAGAAAGCTTTTCAAACCATGAAAAGAAAACTCTGCAGCATGCCGATCTTATCCTTACCTGAAAGAAGTAAAGATTTCTTTGTAGGAAACCTAGGAAGAATGAGGAAACTGCACAACCCACGACTTGTAATTGGGAGCGGTGATTTTACTCTTCGTCTATTGAGACATTAATTGTATGGCACTAATATACGGTATCCACCAATAGTAAGAGCCTACAATGTATTCTGGAATAAAAGATGTAAATAAGCCTTTAAGTGATTACGATTGTGTTATTCGTTATTATTTGAGAAGTGGGAGCAAATTACAATGGACTTCATTGTTTAGCTCTTGAAAACTCAGCCTGAATATGATTTAATTTGTGTCAATGTTGACCAATTGACTCTGCTCATTTTATTCCGATAAATAAAATGATCGTGCGAACTAAGAATCGTTTGTTAACTGCTCGTAGTAGACATAGAAGTTATGACGATGTGAAGCGAAAACCTTTGGAAATCGAAGTAGGTGGAAAAGTTAAGCCAAAGCTATCACCATGAAAAGGTTGCTATATATTTTAGAAAACATGGGAAGTTAAGTCCCCGTTAGTCTGGACTATTCGAGATGATATCAAGAGTAGGTCTGGTGGCATGAAAACTTAAATTACCTCGAGAGCTACAAGGAATTCACAATACTCTTTCATATGTCGAACTTAAAGAAATTTCTTTCTGACAAAGATCTTATTATCTCTCTTGATGAAGTATGAATCGACGATAAGTTGAATTTCCTCAATGAATCTGTTGATATTATCGACAAGGAATTTAGACAACCGAAGCAAGTCGTATTCCTATTGTAAAATCTGATGGAACTCAAGACGAGGACCAAAATACATTTAACTCTTTGATTTCAACGAGCGATCGAGGAAGAACACAAGTTGATCTTCGGGACGAATATCCCAATTTGGTGGGGATGATGTGACAATCCGTTAATTTCAGGTCGATATTTTAATCTCGACTATTATGTATTATATGTTTACTTTAATTAGAATAATAAATTATCGGCTAACTGAGAAGGTTATAGTTTGAAACTTAACTTAAGAATGTCGTTTAGATGAAAACCGACAAGAAATACATTAAGTATCGATATTATATTCTCAAATTATCATATGAATGATTTTATTGTATTTATTTTTATTTCTCATGTTTTACGTTTTAACGAATGACGAGAACTATTAGTGATCGCGATACCGACGGGTGCCTGAAAATTTACGTTTTATTATCGATTGTCTTGATATTTAATATTTTCGACTTTTCGATTTAATTACGTTTTAAGTCGTGTCGAAGCTATATTATTATATTTATGAAGCGTTTTAACTTTTGAAAAGTATTTTTACGAAACCCGAGTCCCGTAAATATTTTAAAAATTAATAATTTACATTTTCGACCCTTTAACTTATTTAATTACTTTTTTGTCCAAAACTATACCTAATTGGCAAAATCTACCCTAACCTTGGACTATATAAATGTTTTCCACTAACTAGTTTTTCATTAAAATACATTTTTATACAAAAGTTCACCCACCTCACTCTTTTTCTCTCTTTGGTCGTGCACCCTTAGCAACAAAAACACACCAAAAATCTTGATTCAATTTGAATCATTCAAAAATAAACAAAGTCCCATTCATGATTTTTGAAGGTGATTCTTTTTATATAAATTTTACTTACATGGATAAACTTTTATATTTTTCAAATTAATTGGTGAAGATCATGGATGTTTGATCTAATTTATGTTTGTGTAGTTATGTTAATAATATTATATTTGAATTTGAGTGGTTGCATGTATAAAATTTTGAGTCTATCATTTGAAGAATGATCATACAAGTGTTAAGAATGATAGATATTGATATTAAGGGATTAGGCTGAGTAGAAAAGTGGGTGAATTGACTTGAAAAATTGTTTTAGTGTGGTTTTTAAATGGTTGATTTTGGGCAGTAGGTTTAGAGGTATTTTCAGAAATCTTAAGTCCTAGTTAAGGATGAAATGATGTGATATTGTTGTAGATATTTTCCTAAGATTTGATTTGATATAAAGTAGGACTTCCAACTCCAAACGAGTGTGAAGTTACAATAGTTTTAGTATTTGTGTACCGGGAGACGAGTATCGACACAATCCAAAAATTGTTGTCGATATTTTGATCGAATCTCGGGGACTATAAAATGAGTTTTAAAAATTGTTCAAGGACTGATGTTAAAGTCTAAACCTCAGGTCATGAGTCTATTTTCAAATCCGAGTGTCGGTTTTATAAATGGAGTTGTTTAGATATGTCAAAATGGTTTTACGAGTCAAAGGCGTAAATCTGTCCGGTTTTTGTAACTCATATATGTGTTGGGAAGAAAGCCTTAGAAGTAATATTTTTGAATGAAACTTAAACTGAGTCTTATTCATATTATATGTGAGTTTGTGACCAAGTTTCATCGAAATCGGACAAGTGTAGATAGGGTAGACTGGTGTGTACATTTGGAGTGTACATGCTGATTGGTATTTTGGACATGTAGTTCAATACTTATGTGGCGTGAGTTGAGTATTCACTATTGTACATGGTGATTTATTCAAGTGTTAAGTCATTATATAAATGACTTAGCTACTGGTCCGAGAGAAGTAAAATGATAATTTGACTTGCGTTGACTTGGCGTCTTAGGACGGGTCAATATCGAGAGTGCAACTGTTTAAAAGAATAGTGTTGAATAAAAGGGTATAGTAATAACACTTGTATTATTAAATTTTTCGGAATTGTCTTGGTTTTGTAATTTTTATTTTTATATTATTTAAGTATGATTTATACTTGAGTCGATTATTAAGGAACGCGCCTTATTTGGTACGTTGCGTTTTTCGTGTTTAAACGGGCATCACTAATCGTCGACGATCATCTCATTATCACTATTAGCTAAGGTGAGTCTATAGCCTCGCTTTTAACATGTTTACTTGTTTTATAAAACCCGTGAGGGGGATAACATGCTTGTTTTATTAAAAATAATGGGTACAACGAGAAGTTGTGGAAATCCCATTAATGGGTGCAACAAGAAGTTGTGGGAACCCTATTTACTTGAAAAGTATTTATTGAAATTGAAAGGTACAACTATAAGTTGTGAAAAACTTATGATTGTTTTAAAATTTAACACAAGGAACTTAATTGTATGTTTAGATGAAAGTTATTACATAAGTTTGTTTAGCCTTAAAAGACCCATGAATCGTGAATTGTTAATCGAAGTAACGCTAATGCTATGGATAGATCTATCGGGGTGACGCCAAGTCCGGTCGCGACTAGCTATTGCGTGGTGTTGTGATGCACTAGTAATGAAACATCGGATGAATTGTATAAGAGAAATATACGCACTTGGTTAGGTGTGTTGGGCTGAAACAATATATGTTAACGTTCAATGTCACGAGACTTATGTAATGACACAATAATTATGTATGTACAACATAATTGTATTTGATAAATTATTAACCATGGAAGGTTATTTTGAATACTTGTGTTCTCTTTATTTAAATTATATTCTATAGATTCACTCGGCAAATTTTGCTGACTTTTTAGCATGTTTTATCTCAGGTCCATTGGGAAGGTACTCGAGGAAAGCGGTTTCGTGAAGCTTGCTTATTTGAAATGTTTTGGCCTGCTTTTATAAATTATATCCATTCAAATGAGTTTTACCATTTACTAGGTTTTGTAAACTTGAAGTTATCTGGGACCGTGTATGAAATTGTACTTTTATTCAATGAAAATTAATGGATGTTTATTAAAACAACTCGTTTTAAGCTGTTTTCTATGATTATGAGATTGAACCATGATAGTAACTCCCAATGACCCTTCCGTTGTTATGACCGAAATTTGGGGGTGTTACATGATTATATTAAAATTGAGATGGGATAACCTGCCATAACCAAGATTTTGTTGATGTGGCACGTGCCATGAGACAAATTGGAAAATAAGTCGACATTTAAACCAGATCAATGGTGTAAAGGTTGGTAGTACGATTTCCTTTCAATAAATCAATGTTCTAGATCCTTTACGAAACAAGTATGAATTCTGAAGGCTACTTTTAAGTCTGAATCACATAATTGCCCAACCGAGAACAAATTGTGTCTCAAACCATCAACATAAGAGACTCTAGTTATTATGATATTTCCCTAATGAAGATCACTATATCCCAAAATAGGAGCAACATGATCATTTCCAAATCAAATAGTTCCCATGAATCTCCAAACAAAGTTCTTGAGAAGGCTTCGATTTCATTTTTTAGGAATAATGTAATAGATATTTATTTCTAGTATTGTAATAGGTAGACTAGGAGGTATGTAGATCCTCCAGGTCCTAGTAGGCGCCGTAGTAGTTACTCCTGGTTTTTTTAATGACTTACTCCTGGTTTGTTAGAAAGTCAAACCGTATTATTAGTAGTAGTTTGTTTGGATCTGCATGAGATATCTTAAAAAAGGATATGCATATCATCTGTGTCACGCTTTGTGTTAAAGTGTGTTAGGGTTTCCTTGTAGTATTGATATGAGGGAAAACTCATATAAGTTATAACTAATCAAACCCTAAAACACAAAGAAAAATACCAAGTTTTATGTGAAAAAGCATAATTATGGGGTATTCTTTGTTGTTTGTGATTTTTTAGGTAAAATGATTCGATTTGGTGCAAACACGAATTTCAAGGATTTATTATCAAGAAAAAGACAAAAGAAGGACTCATTGTGACAAGTCTTAAAAGTTCAAGGACCTTTCATGGCAATCTGCCAAAGATAAAGGACTTGAAGTGTAAATTCAAGAAAGTCAAAGAGCTCAAGATTCAAGTCAACCACAATCAAAGGGGATAATTACTTGATTTCACAAGTGGAAGGACTAAAGATGACAAGTTTATGAACTTCCTAGCTCAAAACAACAAACTACCAATGTGAAGGACTAAATCTACCATTTTGTATACTTAATTGAAGCTTGATCCGTGTGACACACCTTTAAACCAATGAGAAACAAGTATTCATATAACACGGATTGCCTATGAGTATTAAATGAAGAACGAGACGAATCTACACAGTGCTAGCCACTATCCATTGACCTCCAATCAAACAACGCCAACTCCTTGATCTTTACTGTACAACGGATAACGATCCGTGTATACATTATTGGGCCAGTTGCAAGATGCCATGTGGCTAGTATATTTCCAGAACGTAGAAGACGATAGAGGCAACTTCACAAGAAATGTTCTACATGAAAAGTGATCGTTGAGGCAAGACAAAGACAACCCAACCACTTAATTAAGCTGAAATCGAGTAGTTCAAATTCCCCCAATTACTGGCCGAGAACATTCATAACAGTTGAGCTAATTGAACACGTGGAAGATTTTGATTGGAGAAGACACGTCACCTACCTCAATCTCTCATCACATTTTGTCTATAAATACCTAGATGATAGCGCATTTGTAGTGTGTACTTAGTGTGTGAAAAAACACACACTTTGTAGAATTCTCTCATTTACTCTCCTTTTCATTTCTAACAGCTTAGAGTGATTGAAAACCACTCTTAAGCTTGTTAGTTAGACAGTTATTTAGCTGTAACCATAACCTTCCATTAATGAAATTCATAGTTCACTAAATTCGCTCAATTTACCTTACTTAATCTACTATTCATCTCCTTCATCCTTATGATTCTGTTATTCACATTGAATAACATAATTGAGTAGTGGTTTTGGAAGCTTGCTAGTGATCAGAATCCTCTTGTTGTTCAGTCATTCATTCAGCATTAGCCAGAAAGTAGCAGATTTGTAGAATTGTGATCAGACATTGTAGATGATGATGATTGGTTAGAAGTTGTTGCTGATTGGTGATAAAGTGTTGAATAAGCTCGAAAGAGAGTTCAACACTCTCTTCTCCACCAAAGGAGGCTTCATAAGCTAAAAGTGCATAAATCTGTTTTAAATTCCCCTTAACTGTCAATTGTATGCTCATTTCTTAGACTTAGTGTAAACTTGCTTGTTTTTGCCTGCTATTTGCTCTCTTTGATCTATCTGATATGATTTGTTAGGTTGTATTTTAATTCTGTTGCATTAATCTGTTTTCATAGCTTGAAATTCTGTTTCAGTTTATAAGTGGTGTTTGGTTGATCTTATATATGTTGATTCAGCCATTGAAATTGAGTTAAACTGGTTTACATTCACTCAACTACTGGTCTAATACATATGTGCAAAGTTTCTAAGTCAAACAGTTAGTCAAAAAGGCAAATGACACAAAAATGCTTTAGGTCAGTTATTCATGCTTAAAACAGCTACTTTCAAACAAGCACCATTTGATCAATTTAAGGAATTAGAAATTGATTTTTGGTTCATTGGATAGTTGAACATCCAGGCTGTTGGAAATACGTTTTTACGTATTTAGGAAGATTCGGTCACTCCGACAATATATTAAGTAGTAGCTCTTAGTCTCAATATCTTTACATTTATCAAACAAGGAAAAGCCCGGTCCATGCTTGTATGGCCGACCCAATATTATAAGCCCAAGCCCATCTTATGGGCTTGGTATATAAACCATCTCCTTAGTTGGAGAGGGTGTGGTTTTCTCATACTCTACACATAGTAAAAGGTGTATTCTTTACTTTCTCTCTCTAAAGTGTGTGTGAAATCAACCATCTTTCTATATCTCTCTCTCTCTAAACATAAGAAAGATTTACAATATCTTACAAATGGTATCAAGAGCCATGAGATGATTGTATTGTTTATGTGTTTGTGTTCTTGATTCTTGTGCCTATTTTGATCTAAATCATTCGAACCAATTTTTTTTGTGTTTTTTTATGGTTTTTTCTTGATACAAATAAACTACATAGTTGTGGTAGAGATTTGGTATATTTACTTTGGTTGAAAACACAAAAATTTTGGGTGTTTTGATCATTTTTTGGCTTAAAATCTCGAACTGGTTGAGTTTTGCCCGAGAAAAGTGGGAATTTGTTCTCAGTGGTACTATTCCGACAGGTTTCATCGGAAAAGGATTTTACTTTCCAATAGATATTCCGATATCTTCCATTGGAAAAGGGTTTACATATAATAGATCATTATTCCGATAGGTTTGGTGATCAGTTATTCCGACGGTTATTCCGATGGGTATTCCGATAGTGATATTCCGACGGTATTTCGATAGTGATATTCCGACAGGTATTCCGATAGTGATATTCCGATAGTGATTATTCCGATAGATTATTCCGACAGGGTATTCCGATCAGATATTCCGACGATCCCAAAATTATTCCTTAAAAAATTTCGAATCGTGAGTTTTTGTTCGTCTTTGAATTTTTTGGTCATCGAGAACATACTTTAGGGGATTTCAACATTATTTCTCGGCTTCTACACACAACAACAAACATATTTACTTTCTCTAATTGTTCGATCAACTTTTGTAAATCTTAACTTATCGAAATGGAGTACACATCTCTTACGGATAAGTCCATCCTCTCGGGTACGGATAATCGTCCACCAATGTTGGTGAACACTATGTACGAGGATTGGACTTCCCGAATGGAACTTTACATGTTTAACAAAGATAATGGACATCTCATTTGGGCATTGGTGCTTAATGGACCTGTAGATTATGGTACTATGATGGAAGGTACAACTACTCGTCCTTACACAACGGGTGAATTGACCAGAGATATGAAGATTCAAGATAAGTGTGATAAACAAGCAACCAACATCATTCTCCAAGCCCTTCCTCTAGATGTATACAAACTTGTGAGTAAACATAAAGTTGCCAAATAGTTATGGGATAGAATTCGTGTTCTAATGCAAGGCACCTCGTTAACTAAACAAGAACGAGAGTGTAAGCTCTATGATACATTTGATAAGTTTGCCTATTTTCCGGGGGAGACTCTCAATGATTACTATTTGAGATTTACTTTATTGTTGAATGAGCTCAATATATATGGCATTGAAATTCCCACGTTTCAATTAAACACCAAGTATTTGAACACCCTTCCATCCGAATAGCGTAAGTACGTGACGGCTGTTAAATTGGCTAAGGACTTGCATAACACCAATGTGGATCAACTTCAAGCTTTTATTCAACAACACGAATGCCATGTGATCGAGGCTCGGTTGTCAATACCACAAGTTCGTGATCCACTTGCCATGTATGCTTCTCAACAAATGACCCCCAACAAAACATGGCTTACACTTATCAACAACAATCATACTTGCAGCAGCTACCACAACACACATATCAGCAACCATTTTATCAACCACAGATGATGCCACAGAAAGCATATCAACAAAGTGTTCTTCCACAACAACCAACACATCAGGCATCACCATCACAAGTTATCACTTCTCCTATGGGCTATACTCCTCAGCAAGGATATTTTACAATTGAAGCACCACAAGCACAAGCCTTCTACTCCAATGAACTTCCACCAATTCAACCACCGGTCTTTACTTCTACAAGGACCGTGAACGCTCAAGCTGTGAATTCTCAAGCTAATGGTAATGGAAGCACTATTGGTCCTCAAAATATTGTGACTTGCTACAATTATCGAGGAAAAGGTCATATGGCTAGGGAATGCACTCAGCGAAAAAGAAGAAGGGATGCAACGTGGTTTGTGAGAAGATGTATTTGGTCGATGCTCAATCAAAGGGAAAGATCTTGGATTCAGAGGAATTAGTATTTCTTGCAGACCCAGGGGCCGCAGATAATGAAGGCATTGCAGTCGTCTCTACTTCTAATGCAGCATATCAAGCAGATGATCTTGATGCATATGATTCGGATGTGATGACATTCACTCAGCCCAAGCTGCACTCGTTGCTAATCTCTCTCACTATGGTTCTGATGTCGTCAGTGAGGTACCAACCACATCTAATAATGTTCATGATAATCCACATCATGTTGAGCATGAAAATGACAACCTCGAACAGCATTCGGGAACTAGTAACTCAAATGATGTGGTATCCAATCCAACACATTTGAGCGAACCTCAACCAAATGCTACGACGGGTAAGAAATCTTATGATCAACGTGATTTGGTAATGGTGCCTAAACATATTATTGATAACATGAATGTGGTTGTTCGACAAACCATATATATGAATGTCAACCTAACAGCTTAGCTTGCGCTATATAAGGAAAAGGTCAAAACTTTTGAAATGGTCCCTCAAGCAGAAAAAATAACTTATTCTAAATTTGACCAATTTCGTTTTGAAAAGATTAAACACTTAAAAGAAATAGAATCATTAAAAGCTAATCTTTCAAATGAATTAAAAGAAAAAGAGTCGGTTGTAAATGATTTTCAGAAACATAAAATGGATTTCGAAACTCTCGAGTCTAAAAAGTTTGATGCTACCAAACTTCTTAAATTCAAGGAACAACAGCTTTTAAAACAATACGCTTCCACAGAAAAGGTTCATCTTTTAACTAAATTGTTTAAAGAACTCGAACTTAAGCGTCTTCAAGATTTACCTCCAAATCCTGGTTTTGCAAAACAAGCTCAGGAATATATTCGTTGTCTTTATGATGTGACCCTAATTGTCAAATCGAAAGAAGCACCTTATGTTCGTAGTACTGAGGAGACAATGTCACTTGCGGAAGAAACTCGATCTAAAATGCTTTCAAAATTCCATAAGATTGATTATGATAAGCATAATAAAGATCACTTTTCTAAAAAGACCCGTATTCGTTTACAAAAGGAATTAGCTCAATTATCAGTTTTTGTGCCCTAAAGTTTGTCAACGGAAAACCTTCCAAGTACGTCTCCTACACTTGTCAAAAAGTATTTAACTAAGTTAATTCCACCGGTAAGTAAGGTGTCAGATAGCTTAAATGCGGTGCACCAACACTTTGCTGATTTTGACAAGGTCATAACGGAATGTATGACGGCTACGGCCATAAAGGAAGGTGAATGGAACTTTGAGCACACTAGAGCTGCGTTTCGAGACGAAATTGTTCCGTTTGTAAACAATGTTAAAGCTTGTCTTAGTAATATTGATCAAGATTTGCTTTTGGAAATAGAAGAAGTTAGACGTGTTTTCAATGAAATGGATGATGCTTATGAAAATAGTTTACTTGAAATAGAACGACTTTCACGCCAAAATGATCAGCTTCTGAAGCAAGTTGTAGAAACTAGAAGGAGGGGTTGAATAGTTTCTTATAATTTACTTGTTAAAATAGTGGTTTTAAAAAATCCTTTTAAAAAACTTAGACTTGAAGAAATATGTGAAATCTTCCTATGCACAATATGAACAATGATAGTGTAACTAAACTAATACTAACAAATATATATGCACAAAGATCAAAGAATGTAAAGAGTTAAGGGTAAAGAAAGATCAAACCGAACACACCAAGGATTTATAGTGGTTCGGCAACGAAGCTCACTCCTCGTTCCTACTCCACTCCTCGAGTACTCCTTACTCGAGAGTTCACTACACAACAAGCTCCTTATGGTGGAGAAAACCGTACACGTCGCTTAACCAATTTCCGACTCTAAGCTAAAAGTCGAGCCCTAATCATAGCTAGGACCAATCTACACAACTATACTTAGTACATACACAACTTCCAAATAGACACAACTACTTGGATCTTCACAACTATTACACAACAACAAATGTATAAAAGTAGATCTTCAATGGATCTTTGGTGGTGGACTCAACACTTCAGTAGGATAGTGTTCTTCTCTTTGCACTTGGAGAGGAAGGATTGGAAGAACAAGATTCACTTCTTAAACAAGTAGTAATCAAACAAATGATCAAAGATTTGAGTGATTAAAGAAATAGATTGAATATGGAAATAGATGTGCAAAAGAGGTGATTTGAAAAGATGAGAATGGTCCACTATTTATAGGACAAGAAGGCCAACGGCTATATCTAGTGGCGGTTCCTTAGCTCAGCCTGCTGTTCCTTATCGATAAGGAACTGCCTAGGCGCTAGAGAACCGCTGCCTAGACTCCACTCCATTTTTTGTTCTTTAGTGGTGGAGGTGTTATCTGGATATAAAAAATATCCTGAAAGGATATTCTTAGCCAAATAAGAATATGCCATTTTCAAATTTCAAATAAATAATTTAATAAAACATTTTCTTAAAAAGAAAGTTTAATAAAAAACTTGTCACACTTAAATAAAAAGTGAGTTTTAAAAAAGATTAAATCATTTGATAACTTGATTAAGGTTAGTACTTGTTTATCTATACCGTAAGTGAAAATGGGTAAAATGAAAAATACTTGAACTCAAGAATTCGTTTTTCGTCGTTTTCGTAAATGCATGTTTTTACATATTGTCGTAATCAAAACTAAGCGAGACCGAAAAATGCAAATAACGTTTTTAGTCATTATTGCATTAACAATCTCCCCCTTTTTGATTCCGACAATACATAAACTCAATCACACAAAAACAAGATTTTCGAAGACGAGTTTATTCATTTCTCCTCCTTTGTCGAAGCAAAAAGGTTGAGTAAGCCGGTGTTGAAGAAATGGACTTTGCAAAGACTCCCCCTCGGTGCTTACTCCCCCTAGCTTGGGGCACCGAGGAATCAAGATATGGTGATAAGCTACATAGAAGGGTTAGTTGAACAAAGGAAACAACCAACAGGATATAGCAATAGGTCACATAAAAAAAAGGGAAGAAAGACACAAAGATAAAGATCCAAGATAAGTTACAAAAAAAACATCATACAAAGTTGTATGGAAAAAGAAAACAAGCCAAAAGCATAAATCTAATCCTAGTTATTCTAGAATTGTAAGATTTGCTAGAGTTTGATGTCTTGTGGATAAGCAACCAATTCTTATAAAAAAAAGGTAATTGTGAAGGGTGGTGGTGGTGGCTTGTTGGAGATCTCATAATCATAGTGAATAGGAGGCTTGATTAAGAGACTCTTGATGTAGCTCAACTCCTCATAGATGTGTGCCATAGCAAGATGTTAATATTGATTACAATGACAATATGTTCCATGGTGCATGACATTATCATGAGAAGGAGGAAGAACACTAAAGGGTGGTGGTGGAAGCAAAGAAGTTCCACAATCAACATTCTTGGAAGGAGAGATGTGATTAAGAGTGTTCTTGGGTGAATTTGGGTTGAAAGCAATTGGAGAGAATGGTGGGGATTCAAGGCTTTCATTGGGAGAATAAGACATTTTGTAGTGTGAAGAAAGGCAAAATGCTTAAGTTTTAAATAGGGAAGGTTTAAGGTATTTTGGGGTGGTCAAAGGGTTTGAAACTAAGATTCTAAAAAATGTTGGAGCAAATCTGGAGTTTCAGAGAAAAACCCGAAAATGGAAGGTGCTATATGCGTTTCCTTATCATGCCCGGCGGTTCCTTATCACTAAGGAACCTTGGTTCACTTATGGAACCGCCTACAGGGGCTTGTGTTTGGTGTATGGTGGAAGATTTCTGTCTCAGCAAATCTTATTTTTCTAGTCTAACTTATCATAGGGATATGCTTAAAAGCAAAGATAGACAAAGAAAACATATGCACACATACCAAATAGACATTTGACAAAAAAAAATCAATGTAGGAGGTGTGTAATACAAGACCTTAAGTCATGACACAACGATCCTCCATGATTCTATCTTGTTCTTGCTATGTTTGAGAGAAACATACATATGAATTATGTAAGCTCTAGATTAATAGCGAGAATCTATGAAAAACCATTTTTAGATTAAACTAACAATGTAAAAAAGCATTTTTCAACCATTTTTGATGAAAACTTTGAGAGTTTTGAAAAAGATAGGAGAAGATTTTTCAAAAGGAGTTTAAAAGACTCAAAGACTCAAAGTGATAAACTATAAACAGAAGAAAATCAAGGAAGATGTTCCATTAATCCTAGACCTAGACGTAGGTAATTAAAAGGTTCCCTCTTAAGTGGCTTAGTGAAGATGTCGGCTAAGTTTTCCTCGGAGGGCACCTTCTCAATAGAAAAGTTCCCCTTTTGAACATTATCCCTAAGGAAATGGTGTCTAATTTCTATGTGTTTGGTTCGGGAATGTTTCACGGGATTCTTGCTAAGGTCTATAGCGCCTTTATTATCACACATGACGGGAACATCATCAAGATAAATCCTGTAATCAACAAGCGCTTGCTTCATCCATAGAGCTTGTTGGCATGCTTTTCCGGCACTCACATACTCGGCTTCCGTGGTGGATATCGCAAGAGCGGTTTGTTTCTTGGAAAACCAAGAAGTTAAACAACAACCCATGAAGGTACAAACTCCACTAGTGCTTTTCCAATCCACATAGTCTCCCGCATGATCCGAGTCCGCGTAGACAATGGTTTCTACGCCGGTCCCTTTAGGATACCATAATCCTAAATGTATAGTGCCTTTAATATATCGGAAGATACGCTTAACCGCTTCAAGGTGAGAGGTTTTGGGAGCCTCTTGGAAGCGAGCACAAAGGCAAACACTAAACATGATATTCGGTCGACTTGCCATTAGGTATAACAAACTACCAATCATACCTCTATATTTGGTGTTGTCTACCGACTCACAATCATCATCTACGGTGAGTTTTGTATCCGAGGCCATAGGGGTCTTCATTGGTCTAGATTCTTCTAATCCAAATTTCTTTAGCATTTCTTTAGCGTACTTAGATTGACTAAAGAAAATACCATCATCCATTTGTTTAATTTGGAGTCCTAAAAAGAAGTTGAGTTCTCCCATCATACTCATTTCAAACTCATCATGCATGATTTTGGCAAAGTCATCACACAATCCTTGACAAGTTGATCCAAATATAATGTCATCAACATATATTTGTACGATTATGAGGTGAGAACCCTTCTTCTTTGTAAAGAGTGTATTGTCTACCATACCCATGGTATACTCATGTTTAACAAGAAACGCTTTAAGTCTATCATACCAAGCTTTGGGTGCTTGTTTGAGTCCATAAAGTGCTTTCTTAAGCTTGTAAACATGATCCGGTTTCTCAAAATCAATTAAAAGCCGGGAGGTTGAGCCACATATACCTCCTCATTGATCAAACCGTTGAGAAAATCACTCTTCACATCCATTTGTTGAAGCTTAAAATCTAAGGCGCAAGCATAGGCTAAGAGAATTCTAATGGATTCTAGTCTAGCTACCGGTGCATATGTCTCGTCATAATCAATACCTTCTTGTTGATTATAGCCTTGAGCTACTAGTCTAGCCTTGTTACGAGACACAACACCATTCTCATCTAGCTTATTCCTAAATACCCATTTGGTTCCTATAATGGTAGACCTTCTAGGTGGAGGAACAAGTTCCCAAACATCATTGGAAACGAATTGATTCAATTCTTCTTGCATCACAATGACCGAACTCTCATCCGTCAAAGCTTCTTTAACATTCTTTGGTTCAATCAAGGAGACAAAACAAAAGAAGTTGCTTTGGTTTTGGACTTGATATCGTAGGGTCCTTTGATTTAAGTCACCAATGACATTATTGAGAGTATGATCCCTAGATTCCTTAATGTTTACTTCCTTTTCAACACTAAGGTCTTCAATTCCTATTTTTCTAACCTCTTTGGCTTTAACTACTTCTAATTCATCCAAGTCATCATCAACCAATGGTAGTGTCTTGGGCGAAGGAGGGGTTTCATCAAATGTTACGTTGAGTGATTCTTCAATAACCCCCGTGGTTCTATTTAGGACTATGTAGGCTTTACTAGTTTGGGAATAACCTAAAAGGATACATTCGTAAGACTTTGGGTCAAACTTAGTAAAGTCTTTGGTGTTGAGGATAAAGCACTTGCTTCCAAACACCCTAAAATATTCCAATGAGGGTTTCTTACCTTTAAGAATCTCATAGGGGGTCTCTCCTAATAAAGGTCGAATAAGAATTCGGTTGAGAATGTAAGTCGATGTGTCCACGGCATTGCACCAAAACTTTTGAGGGAAAGATTGCTCATTTAACATTGTCCTACTCATCTCTTGGAGAGTCCTATTCTTCCTTTAAACTACCCCATTTGATTGTGGAGTGCGAGGAGCAGAGAAGTTAAGGGTAATACCATGAGCTTCACAAAAGGCACCAAATTGCACTTCATTGTCAAATTCCCTACCATGATCCGTCCTAATAGAGACAATTGAACATCCTAGTTGATTTTGAATTCTTCGACTAAAGATTTCGAAGTGATCGAAAGCTTCATTCTTAGATGCCAAAAATCTAGTCCAAGTGAATCTAGAATAGTCATCAACAATAACTAGGGTATAAAGGTTACCTCCATAACTTCGTATGGCGGAAGGTCCAAAAAGATCCATATGTAGGAGCTCTAAGAACCGAGAGGTCGAAACCAAAATCTTGGCTTTGTGACTTGAGTGAACTTGCTTTACAATTTTGCAAGCATCACAAAAGTGACTATCAAACTTAATCTTGGGGATGTGTCTTACCAACTCCTTAGAGACTAAAGATTGAATTAAACGCATATTAGCGTGACCTAATCTCCTATGCCAAAGAGTATAACTATCATCTATAGTCGCAAGACATATGTTGTCTTTTGACTTCTTATTGACCTTCATAACATAAAGCCCATGCTTTCTAATACCTTTTCCAATGACCTTTCCATCTTTTACGATTTCACTGTCATGTTCTGAAAAGATGACCTTACACTTATTATCACAAATTTGGCCTATACTTAAAAGGTTGAACCCTAAGTTATCTACGTGTTCAACATTTTCAATGGTCATGGAGTCAAGAGAAACCGTACCTTTGCCAATGATATTTCCATGTAAACTACTAGCGAATGTGACGTTACCTCCATCATGTGCTTTGTAATGCGAGAACAAACTTCGATTACCCGTCATGTGTTTAGAACATCCACTATCCTTAATCCACTCATCGGGCTCCAAATCAATTCCCAAGCATATCTAGGTAACCACACAAGATCAAACATTTGGTCCCCAATATCTCATGGGTCCAAAATTGTTAGTTCCAAACATCCCTTGCATTTGGTTGGGATGCATGAATGAGGAGGGGATTCCCCATGGAGAACAAAATGGAGGAGGGTAGTAATTCATGTAACCATTTTGTTTTTCATTATTTCTCCTAGGTGTAATTGATCTAGGTTTAGAGTTATTATTATTCCTTCTAGGTGCTGGAGTTTTACTTCTAGGTCGTGAATTGTTTTGATTATCTTTTCTAGGAGATGTTGTTCTACTTCTAGGCTTAGACGCATTTCGTACTCTAGGTGGAGTAGAAGATGGTCTTGATAAACTTCTATTTCCCATGAGAGGTTTACTTAATGGCTTGTAGAACTTATCAACGGTATTGTTGTCAAGTATGGGTAATTTCACCTTGTTAACAATAATATGCTTTGGTTTTTCATCTAACTTAGATTTATCAGAAAGTTCAGGATTTTCACCAAAATCAACCTCTGGCCGCGGTTCCTTATCTATGACGGCGGTTCCATATTGATAAGGAACCGCCCCATACAATCGGGTACCGCGTACAGCAGGAGTTTTTTGAGAAAACCTGACTTGCTTTGGTTCACTAGTTGAGGCTTCATTTGAGTTAAAACCTACACCAAGTCTTTCCTTTGAATGAACTTGTTTGTTTAACATGTCGTCAAGAGCACTAGTACCTTTCATGAACTTTTCCAATTTAATGGAGGTGCTCTTAAGATCTTCATTTTCTAATCTAAGTTTCTCGCAACTTAAGCAACCTAAATCAACCTCTTTGTTTTTCTCAAGTTTATCCAATTTCTCCATAAGTTCATTGATCTCATTTTCAAGCTTAGTTTTGGTTGATTTTAAGGTTTTGTTCTTTTCTATGAATTTGAGACTAAGTTTGTGTAAACTATCATATTTGCCTTCAAATTCAATATCATCTAAGGTGGAGCTATCATTACTATAATATTTGGTTTCGGAATGTACCTCTTTAGAAGTGTGAGCCATAAGACATTTCTCCTCCTTGGGGTTGTCATCATTTTCTTCACCGCTATCGCTCCAAGCACCACTAACAAACGCCGTGTGGTTCTTATCACGAGCGGGCCTTGGACAATCACCAATGAAGTGATTTGGATCACCACATCTAAAGCAACTCCTATCACCTTTTTCGTTCTTGGCAAACCGATTCTTTGAGAATGGTTTCTTGTCATTGTTGGGTTGCCTAACGTGTTGACCTCGTCTCTTGAAGAACTTCTTGAAATCTCTCACCGCCAATGCATACTCCTCGTCATCGCTTTCCGAGGAACTATCATGGTCACTTTGTGCCTTCTTGGCTTTAAGTGCAAGAGATTTCCTTTCACTCTTGGTTTTCACTAATTCCGAGTCCTTCAAAATTATCATCTCATGAACCTTCAAGTTGCCTATGAGTTCATCGAGTGATAAAGTTGAGAGATCTTTCGATTCTTCAATCGCCGTGACTTTTGCTCTCCACTTTGGATGTAAAGCCCTTAGAAACTTCCTAACATTGTTCTTGCTAGAAAAACCTTCATCAAGTGCTTTTAGACTAGTAATAATGGTGTTAAACCTAGCAAATACACTATCAATACTTTCATCTTCTAAGATGACAAATTGTTCATATTGTTGGACAAGAAGATCGATTTTGCTTTATTTGACTTGGCTATTACCTTGGTGGGTTACTAAAAGAGTGTTCCAAATATCTTTAGCGGATTCACACATAAAAATCCTTTCATACTCTCTCTTAGGCAAAGCATTATAAATCACCATTTTAGCCTCATTATTTTTTGAAAGTTTCCTTTTTGTATCATCATTATCATTGTCAAAAGTGACCAATTCTTTTGTTTTAGAAACTTAATTAAATTGATAAGGTAAAAAATCACCATTGGTAATAACATGCCAAAGATCTAAATCTTTTGATTTCACATAAGTTTCAAATCTATTTTTCCAATAAATAAAACTATCGATTTCAAAAAGTGGTGGTCTTTGCATAGATTGCCCTTCTAGGTACTTGTTGGAATCCATAGATCGATTCAAGTTTTAATATACAATATACTTTAAAAATTCTTGAGCAACCACGCTCTGATACAAATTGTAGAAACTAGAAGGGGGGGGGGGTTGAATAGTTTCTTATAATTTACTTGTTAAAATGGTGGTTTTAAAAAACATAGACTTGAAGAAATATGTGAAATCTTCCTATGCACAATATGAACAATGATAGTGTAACTAAACTAATACTAACAAATATATATGCACAAAGAATAAAGAATGTAAAGAGTTAAGGGTAAAGAAAGATCAAACCGAACACCAAGGATTTATAGTGGTTCGGCAACGAAGCTCACTCCTCGTTCCTACTCCACTCCTCGAGTACTCCTTACTCGAGAGTTCACTACACAAGAAGCTCCTTATGGTGGAGAAAACAGTACACGTCGCTTAACCAATTTCCGACTCTAAGCTAAAAGTCGAGCCCTAATCGTAGCTAGGACCAATCTACACAACTATAATTAGTACATACACAACTTCCAAATAGACACAACTACTTGGATCTTCACAACTATTACACAACAATAAATGTATAAAAGTAGATCTTCAATGGATCTTTGGTGGTGGACTCAACACTTCACTAGGATAGTGTTCTTCTCTTTGCACTTGGAGAGGAAGGATTGGAAGAACAAGATTCACTTCTTAAACAAGTAGTAATCAAACAAATGATCAAAGATTTGAGTGATTAAAGAAGATAGATTGAATTTGGAAATAGATGTGCAAAAGAGGTGATTTGAAAAGCTGAGAATGGTCCACTAATTATAGGACAAGAAGGCCAACGGCAATATCTGGTGGCGGTTCCTTAGCTCAGCCTGCGGTTCCTTATCGATAAGGAACCGCCTAGGCGCTAGAGAACCGTTGCCTAGAATCCGCTCCATTTTTTGTCCTTTAGTGGTGGAGGTCTTATCTGGATATAAAAAATATCCTGAAAGGATATTCTTAGCCAAATAAGAATATGTCATTTTCAAATTTCAAATAAATAATTTAATAAAACATTTTCTTAAAAAGAAAGTTTAATAAAAAAACTTGTCACACCTAAATAAAAAGTGAGTTTTAAGAAAGATTAAATCATTTGATCACTTGATTAAGGTTAGTACTTGTTTATCCATACCTTAAGTGAAAATGGGTAAAATGAAAAATACTTGAACTCAAGAATTCGTTTTTCGTCGTTTTCGTAAATGCTTGTTTTTACATATTGTCGTAATCAAAACTAAGCGAGACTGAAAAATGCAAGTAACGTTTTTAGTCAATATTGCATTAACACAAGTAATATCTCATGATATTGTTTCCATCTGTGTGAATAAAAGTATTGGTAATGATTCTATTGTGCATAATTTTGATTCTGTGGATAATGTGGCAGATAGTACTTGTCACGAATCTGACGCTGAATTTTTAAAACTTAAAGATTCTTATTCTTTGCTTTCAAAACGTTTTGATGAGATTCAAAAACATTGTATTTCACTTGAATGTACACAAAGATTCCTTCAAGAGCTTTTTGAAAAGTCATTCGAAGGTGTTAATATAGATGATTCAAATCTTCAAAAGAATTTTCGATTGAATCTACAATCAAAACAGCGTCAGCCAAGTGACAAGGTTACTAAATCGTTGCTGATAGACATAGAGAAATCTAAGGAGATTAACTGTGTGAATGTACTTGAGGCTGCTGAGAAATTCAAACTTGATCTAGATAATCGAGTTTCCAAGATTTTGTCCAAAGTTGATAACTTAAAACAGAAAAATACACAACTCTTTGATTCAGTAAAGCCCGCATGTGCTAATACCACTGCACAAAATCAATCATTGATTGAACGATTGAATCGAAAGTCGGTGGAAATATCTGATTTGAGGGAACAAATTTAAGATAAAAATTTGGCTATGGCTTAGTTAAAGGAAACACTGCGTACCCTAAAAGGTAAGAATGTTGTAGATAACGCAGCCACTGTCTCAGCATCATCCTCTAGTGCTATAAAAAAAGAACCTCATAGCCGTCACACCACTTAACAAGGGCCCTAGGACTAAACCATCTCAAACATTGGTCACTAAAGATAAGGCAAAAATGAAAACCAACTTCTAATATTCTTGTGTTGCCTTCTATAGGAGTAAGCACCACTACTAAGGCTCAAAGATATAAGCTTAAAAGAAACAAGAAGAATGATAGGATCTTGCCCCCATCTAGTAGTCAAGTGAAAAAGAAAGTAGAAGCCCACCCTAGGAATGTTATTTCTGTTTTGAATAAAAAGAATCATGTTGCTAAACCTAAAGGCTATACGGTTGTGTAGCATTCTAAGCCTATTGTGAATTCTAATTTGAAATGTTGGAATTGCAATGAATGTATGTTTTCTAGTCGTCATGATCGTGCCTTATTGACCATGTGAATGAGATGAATGTCCAGAAAAATGGATTAGAATGGAAACCGACTAGGAAAGTGTTAACCTAAGTTGGTTGGTTGTGGCGCCCCACTGGTAGAACTTTCACTATAGTAGGAAATGCATGCCCTTTTAACTAGGATCACTCCCACTAAAGCGAAGAAAGCGTGTCCTTTAACAAGGAGTACCAAGGCTACCAAAACACAAGTGTGTCCTTTAACTAGGAACACCAACACTACCTTAGGAACCAAGTGCCCTTTAACTAGGTCTACTCCCACTGTAGTGCCCGCTAATACTCCAAAACCTCAGAAAGTTGGAACAATAAAACCTGTTAATGGTAAAACTCACTTTAGAAAACGCAGGAAATCTAAGGATAACAGAAATGTTAGAAATTCTGATAATATTATATATGTATCTGCTAACAATCCGGAACCAATAGTTTCCAATGCATTGTCTACTGTTGTTGTTGAAAACAGGTGGTGCAAATTTTTCTCTGGTATTTGGACTCTGGTTGCTCCAAGCATATGACCGGAGATCGCTCTCAGCTCAGAAGTTTCGTCAGCAAGTTTCTTGGTACGGTTCAATTTGGTAATGATCATATTGCAAAGATAATGGGTTACGGTGAATATCATATTGGGAATGTTATAATTTCAAGAGTGTAATATGTGGAAGATCTCGGTCACAATTTATTTTTTATGGGACAATTTTATGATGCAAACCTAGAAGTTGCTTTTCGAGAGCATACCTGCTTCATTCGTAATTTGGAAGGGGTTGATTTATTGAAAGGTACTCGACGGAATAATTTGTACACTTTGTCTCTACAAGATATGATGGTCGCTTATCCCGTATGTCTTCTCTCCAAAGCATCAAAGACTAAGTCATGGTTATGGCATCGACGGTTATCTCATCTTAACTTTGACGCTATTAATCGTTTGGCGAAAAACGAACTTGTTTGTGGTCTTCCTAAACTTACATTTCATAAGGATCATTTGTGTTCCGCGTGCACAATGGGGAAAAGCACTAAGAAATCATACAAACCCAAGACTGAAGACACCAACCAAGAGAAACTTTATTTGTTGCATATGGATCTTTGTGGGACAATGCGTGTTGATAGTCTTAGATGTAAAAAGTACATCCTCGTCATTTTCGATGATTACTCTCGGTTTACATGGGTGAAATTTCTTAGAACAAAAAATGAGGCACCTAAATTCATCATCGGATTTCTCAAGATGATTTAAGTGCGTCTCAACACTACTGTCCGACGCATTCGTACAGATAATGGAACCGAATTTGTGAATCAAATATTGCGTGATTATTATGAAGAAGTTGGCATATCTCATGAAACATTCGTTGCTCGCACTCCAAAACAAAACGGTGTCGTTGAAAGGCGAAATCGCACACTTATGGAAGCTGCTCGAACGATGTTAATTTACGCAAAGGATCCATTGTTTTTATGGGCACAAGCAGTCAACAGCAGTTTTCATCCAAAACCGTTCACTAATTCGTAAACGCCCTGGTAAAACACCTTATGAGCTTCTCCATGGAAAAGTACCAGATTTATCATATCTTCATGTATTTGGTTCTCTTTGCTATCCAAATAATGATGGTGACAATTTGGGAAAACTTCAACCCAAGGCTGATATTGGTATTTTCATTGGTTATGCACCCACAAAAAAGGCATACCAAATCTACAATCGTAATTCTCGTAAGATCCTCGAAACTATGAATGTTGATTTTGATGAGCTGACGGCAATGGCTTCTTAGCAAAGCAGCTCTGAACCCGCACTTCATGAAATGGGACCCAGTAACATTAGCTCTGGTCTTGTCCCAAAAAACCCTTCTTCATCATCATTTACACCACCTTCCAAGAATGAATGGGATACGTTGTTTCAACCGTTCTTTGATGAATTATTTACTCCTCCAAGTATTATTGCTCCAGAACCTGAGGTAATAGCTCCGGTCAACGAATTTGTAGCTCCAAACACTGAAGCACAATCAGATACGTCTACACCTACAATTGGTCAAGATATACCGGCAACGAGTAATTCTCAACCAACACTTGAATCAACTACCCATGTCATGCCTATTTATGATGAAGAGGATGATGATGATCACGACTTGGAATCGCTCAAATGTGTGAACTTCCATTCTTTGGTGTACCAATTCCCGACTCTAATCAAGTCGGGTCGTCAACCTCAGAGGAAGCTCATACTACGGTCTACTCCAATCCACGGATTCGTGAACATGACAACAAGTGGACAAAGGATGATCCTATAGATTCTATTATTGGTGACCCTAATCATCCGGTATCCACACGAAGTCAGTTACAAGAAAGTGCAATGTTTTGTATTTTCATGCTTTTCTTAGTGAAGTTGAACCTAAGACGTCACAACAAGCTTTTACCCAATCCTGTTAGATAGAAGCTGTGCAAGAAGAACTGATTGAATTTGTACGTCTTGAAGTATGGGAACTTGTCCCATGCCCGGATCAAGTGCAGTTACTCACTTTGAAATGGGTTTACAAGGTGAAACTCGACGAGTTAGGCGGAATATTGAAGAACAAAGATCGACAAGTAGCTCGTGGATACAAGAAATTATTGGGCATCGACTTTATGGAATCCTTTGCACATGTTTCCCGTTTGGAAGCTATTAGACTATTCCTTGCTTATGCAGCCCACATGAATATGATCGTCTATCAGATGGATGTGAAGACGGCATATATTAATGGCGAAATCAAGGAAGAGGTCTATATTCAACAGTCGGATGGTTTTGTGAATCCTAAATATCCTATTCATGTGTACAAACTTAATAAGGCTCTCTATGGGTTGAAGCAAGCTCCACGCGCATGGTATGATCTATTGTCACAATTACTCATTACGCAAGGCTTCGTTAAGGCCAAGGTGGATCCGATGTTGTTCATTCAGAAACGAGGTAAAGATATGATTATGGTACAAATATATGTTGAAGATATTATATTTGCTGCCTCGACCCAAACCTTATCGGATGAGTTTGGGACACTCATGTCTTCCAACTTTAAGATGTCAATGATGGGAAAGGTATCATTCTTCTTAGGACTTCAGATATCTCAGAGTCGTTGAGGCATCTTTATCAATCAATCCAAGTATGCCCTTGAATCTCTTAAGAAATATAAGATGAAATCTTGCGACCCCATGGATACTCCAATGGTGGAATGAACTAATCTTGATGCAGATTGATGAGATGGCATTTATACATGATCTCATCGTTCTTTTCGGGCTTTAAATGCACAAAAATGTCATAAAATACCATATATATGCTTGTGTTTGTTTACTTGTGTATTTTAGGTATGGATATCGTGAAAAAGACAAAAGATCACAAGATACAAGGAAAAACGGACACGAGAAACGAAGCCGTACAAAGAACCGGGCCCTAATCATGGAATTTTCATCAAATACCCTTGAAGACTTGAAGACAAGCAAGATTGATCATCATTTATTGAAGAAATGACAACTTAAAACCCTTGTATATTAATAAGTACAAGTTTGGTCCCTTAAGTTTGTCAAAATTACAAAAAGGTCCTTCAACTTTGAAGAAATGGCAAGTTTAGTCCCTCAACAATTTCAAATTGCCAACTATGGTCCCTCATGAAGTTTAAGAGACATTGAAGACCTTTGAAGATCAATATTGTCCAAGTTCAGCCCTTGAAATATTCAAAAATGTCAAAAAGTACCCTTGATAAGCCTTTGTGGAAAGTTTGTGCCAAAAGTGTCAAATGATGGAAGATATTAACAAAGGGGTGCAAGTTTTAGGCTGGAAATCTTTAAAGGCCAAAAAAACCAAAAACCAAGGACCAAAAGTGACAAAGCTGAAACATTTAAATAAAAATGCGCCTAACACCCAACAAACCCCCAATTTCGGATCAAATAGAGCACTATTCACCTTCTTACCACCCCAGATTTTACCCTCACATTTACTTGGGTAAAACTCAATTAAACCTTCACACACTCAATTCACACACTCACAAACCTTTCCCACTCCTAAAAACCTGCATCCCACTCATGTGCACCAAACCCCCAATTCCCCAATCCACCAATCACATCATTCCTTAGCCTCCAAGACTAGTGACATGGCAAAATGGACGTCCAAGATGCTATGCTTGCTCACAAAGCAAAATTTAAAGGCCAAGATCAAATGGACAGCTCATATGCACTCAAAATCATTCAAGGGCACATTTGGGATTTTCTATGTATTAGGGTTTTATGTTTTTATGCTTCTAGGATGTTCTATAGGCTCTATAAAAGGAGACCCAAGTTGTGTGAAGCCCTTGTTCCAGTTTCTAGTCTCTCACATGTAATTCCTTTTTAAAGAAATAAAAAGTTTGGTTTTTGAAATATTCAAGTGTAATTCCTTTTTTATTGTTTTTAAAAGTTTGTGTGTTGTGAGGAGATTGATTCTGAGTTCCACTTTTATTTGGTTAAGCAACTTTGATTTTCAAAGTTGTTTAAGGTTTTGAGATTTTGAGAGATTTTGGTAAAATCTTCTCAAAAGGTTTTATGTGTTAGGAGTTCATGTTTGTTGGTGATTTAAGTGTTATAGAAACATTTTTAGAAGATTAAAAAGGTTTTGGAAGAGTTATTAAAAAAAAGAAGAAAATAAAAAGAATCATATCATTTCATATTATTTTTGTTCTTGTTTCTTTGTTTTGTGTTCAAATAGGTTGAAGGCTTGTTGATTTAGTTCAGCTCCAACCCGAGTTGGATTGGAGGAGGATTTTCATCCTCTAGGTTCTTGGATGTAAGAACCTAAGGTATCTTCCTTTTACCTTGAAAAAGTTCAAAAATAGCTAGTTGTATGATATTATTTGATTATGTGTTTAAGTGTGATTTAGCTGTTGATTTGATGTTATTTTGAGTTTATATACATGTTATGAAGCTTTGATATCAATTTGGTTAGGTTTCATAAGGTTTTGATTTGGAAAAATTGGTTTTCAAAAAGTTAAAAGGGTGTTTGGCAACACGTTTTAGCAGGGTGATAATCATAGTTTGGCATTTAGTTAAGTGTTAAAGTTGGTAAAAAGGATTGAGTAAGGTTAGTTGTTAGTGGTAATTTAGTTTGGTACACATTTTGAGCAATTTTGTTGAGTTCAAAAAGGATAAAGGGTGTTAAAAATCTGCATATTGCTATTGCTTGATTTGTGATGAACTTTGTGCGTGATCTTTGATTGTTGTTGTTATTTGTGTGTTTCTTGACTCCTTGAGCTTCAATAAGCTCAAGGGTGCCCCCATTGTCCACAAATATTCATCCAAATAAGCTCAATAAGCCCAAGTCCTCTTGGCTTAAAATCTCAAGCAAAACACAAGCTCAAACCTGCTTGTGCAGTAGTTCATAACTGGTCCGTCACACAAATTGCGCCGCAAGACCTTCCTGCTGCGGCGCAACTAAAGGTGCTGCAGATTTTGGTATTCCCGTTTCACACGTTGCGCCGCAAGACCCAAACGTTGCGGCGCAAGACAGCGACTTTTATTTTTTTTAGCATTATTTTATTATTATTTTATTATTAAATTTTAAAAATTTTCTTTTTCTTTATTTTTCATTTTTCTTAAGTTCTTTAGCATTAATTAGGATCATTTCCATTTTTAGATTATTTTTATAACTTTTAGATTTATTTTTATAATTATTTTAAGTTTAATTAGTTTTTAATTACTTTTAAATCATTTTTAGAGTTTTAAAAATAGTTTTAATAGGTTTTAATTTTTAGAAAATTACTTTTTAGTCTTATAATAATATAAGTTGAGTAATTATTCAATAAAATCATATTTTTGACATTTGAATTAATTAAATTTAATTTTAGGGCTTTAATTAGCATTTAAAATTAATTATTTAATTAATAAAAGGTTTTAAAATATCTTTATTGGATTTTTGTCTTTATTTATATTATTTTAGACTTGTTTTAGTCTTTTTAATCTTTTTCTCGATTTTGTTTTTGGTTTTAATAATTTTTAATTTTAGTGATTTTTCTACGGTTTTACGTTTTCGTTTTTCACGTCATAATATAATTTCCAAGAAACCGTCATTCCATCTCATCAATATTAATCTCAAAGAAATACAAGTTAATTCACAACACCATACCTCCTTGGGAAACGAATCTTTTCATCTTTTTTAAGTGATTGAGGGTCATTAGTGCACGGTTTTCCTAAACCGTCACTCGATACTTACCGCTCATATTTAGTTGCTTGTTTTTCCTAAAGCAAGTTATCTAAATTTACTAGCAATCATTTTTGGCGCCGCTGCCGGGGAGGTGTGTCGTGTTTTAATTTGGAAAATTTTGTTTTTGATATTATCCAAAAATAATATTTGTGTTAAGTGGAACTCCCTTAACACGTATTATCGGTTTTCTCGGTTTTTCTTTGTGAATATTATTAATATATTGTATTAAGTATCACAATAAAAATACAATATCTCCAAAAGTGTGAAAACACAACCTTGATTCGGGATTTCATCACTCGATCATTGTATTCGAATCTCAAACAAAAAGAAAAGGCAAAAATAGATAAATACTTTCGAGAAGCTCGATTTTAAAAGATACGAACTATAAGGTGGGTATAAGGCGGGTATTATAAAATATACCCTAAGGAAAAAGGCTCTTAAGTGCTTCGCGCCGCCTCGTTTCCCCGCTTGCTTGTGAGTATTTTGAGATTGAAAGCTAATCGAGGGTTTTGCCGCCCAAAGTATTAATACGTATACTATATTTGCTTGGTTTTCTTTGTGATTAAACCCTCGTGAACAATTTGGTTTTCACCAAAGTTCTAAAGTCATTCGAAGGCGTTCACTCCACGTGATCGTTTTCATTCCTTTGAGGCTTCTTTAATCAAGAGTTTGATTCGAGGAGAGATTTTGTAGATTGTTGTCTACGTAATACACCCAAAATCCAAAAAAATTGAATATCATCAAAAACACAAAAAAAAATTGAAAATCCACAAAACAACCAAAAATAATCTTCTTTGCTCACCTCCCATTCTTCGTGAAGTTTATGATCACTCGTAATCAAGCTAAACGAGCTCGTAAACGTCTTCAAAAGCAAGCAAATCAAGGATCGTTGATTGTTGAAGAACCTCCAATTGTTGAACCTATTATAGAACAAGAAGTCATAATGGCTAATCGTACTATGATGGAGTTGCTACAAGCACCCACCGAGGGTTTTGGAGAGGCCATTGTTATTCCCGCCATCCTTGCGGAGAATTTCGAAATTAAGACGGGTTTAATGTCGATGCTACAAGCAAACAAATTTCGAGGTCATGAGAAAGACAACCCGCATTACCATATTAGGAATTTCAACCGTCTCACCGCCACTAGCAAATTCAAAGATGTTCCGCATGACGCCATTAAGATGATGTTGTTTCCATATTCGTTGGATGGACCCGCTAAAATTTGGCTCGAGAAAGAACCGCCAAATTCGATTTTGACATGGGCCGATCTCGTTTCTAAGTTTGTGAACAAGTTTTTTCCACCATAAAAAACAACACACTTAAAAAATGAGATTTCACGATTTGTGCAACGTAACAATGAAAGTTTTTCAATGGCATGGGAACGATTTAAGGAAATGTTACATGAATGTCCTCATCATGATTTTTCGGAATTGCATCAAATTGATACTTTTTATAATGGGCTTAATGATCATGAACGAGATTATTTGAATGCCGCCGCGGGTGGTAATTTTTTGTGCAAGACGACAAATGAGGCTTTACAAATCATTGAAAATCGATCTAAGGTTTATAGCCCTCGTAACACACCGAGTGTTGCCAACATGGGTTCGTCATCGTCATCACAATCGTCTCGTGGCATTAATGCCTTACATGATGAAGCTAATGAGGAAAATCGGTTTTTTGATAGATTTGCTAATCTAATGTCCCATTGGAAGGCTCAAGAAGCTTCCAATTCCGCTTCGGTTAAAGCGGTTGCTAAGAGTTGTTTATCGTGTGGAGGAGCTCATGATTTATCCGAGTGCATTACCGCGGATGGTAACACTTCGAGTGCTTATGTAGCAACGGGAACTTACAACCAAAACGGCCAAGGTTCCCGCCAAAATCAAGCTCCACCAAATCAAAATGTTAACAATTATCGAAACAACAACCAAGGTAATTACCAAGGCAACACACGCAATTACAACAAAGGGAATTATCAAAGTGGGAATGGACAAATCTCTAATCAAAACCAAAACCGTGATTTTCAAAACACTACACAAGGTTTTCAAAATGCTCACACGAAAAATTTGCAAGGAGAATTTTTGGATTATGCAAAAGCAAATGATGCAAAATTTGATAATATGCAACGTGAGATGATTAGCTTAAGGTCCGAGTTGAAAAACGAGCTTAAAAATGAACTTGCTAATGAACTTAAAACTCATGCAAATAAAATGGAAGGAAATGTCCAACGTCTTCAACAAAACCAACAAAAGATGGAATTAGGACAACATGAGATTAAGCAAGAGTTATTGAAAGCGGATGCTAGGCAATCAAAATTTGAGGACCGTATGGCTAAGATGTTTGAAGCTATCATGTGTAAGCCCTCTTCTTCGGGTGGTCTTCCTAGTGATACCATTAACAACCCGAGGGGAGAATTGAAGGTTGTTACTACACGAAGTGGTAAAACTTTCAAGGAACCAATCTCTCGTCCAAGTACTTCTACGGAGAAGGAAATCGAGAAAGAACCCGAGGTGATGGTCGAAAAGGAGCACATTACAATCCCACGAAGTACCGCTCATACCACACCTACGGTTACACCAATACCAATTGTGGAACCCGAGATTCCAAGGCCGTTGCCTAATGACCAACCCACACCACCTTTACCATACCCTTCGAGACGAAACAAAGAGAAAGCACAAGAAAGGAACAATTATCAATTTGAGCTATTTATGAAAATGTTTCGTGATTTGCATTTTAACATAAGTTTTGCCGATGCTTTAATCATGATGCCTCGATTCGCCGCAAACTTCAAAAGTATGCTTAACAACAAAGAAAAGTTACAACAAACGTCTAGTTGTTCATCGGTTTTTCTAAGCCGCATACCACAAAAAGTCGGTGATCCCGGTAAATTTTTGATTCCGTGTGCTATACAAGATATGGAGGAATGCTACGCCTTGGCCGATCTTGGTGCTAGTATTAATTTAATGCCTCTCGAGATTTTCAAATCGCTTTCGCTTCCGGCTCTTACTCCTTCGAACATGTCCATCGAGATGGCCGATCATTCTACGATCATGGCATGTGGAGTAGCCGAGGACGTTTTCGTCAAAGTCGGAAAGTTTTACTATCCCGTTGACTTTATCGTTGTAGACATTCCCATCGATCGAAAAGTTCCTCTCATTTTGGGTCGTTCATTTTTGGATACATCACGAGCACTTATCGATGTTCATGCTCGAAAAATCACCCTTCTTTTCAATGAAGAAGAACTTGTCATCAATGCAACACAAAACTCCAATCTTTCTCATGTATATTCTATTGCAACTTTAAACCATGGTGACTCGACCAATGTCGTTTGCAAAGAATTTTCACCAAGAGTTTTAGGGAATGTCTCCAAAAACAATTTACCATTTCCTCCGCCGGTGGAGGTTATGAGTACTAAGCCTACAAAGAAGAAACCATCAATACTTGAATCGAAAAATCCTTCGCCTCATCTCGAACATTCATTCTTGAAAAGTGTTGATAAGTTGCCGGTTTCTACGGAAGATCTTTCGGATGATGAATATGTTGACCCCGATGGGGAGGTTTTCTTCGTCGATAAACGTTTTGAAAACTTGCCACCACCAAAACCAAAACGGTTTCAAAATGTGAGAATTTTTAGTGTAACTAACATCGTCTTAGAGACACCGAATATTTTCGACATAATTAAAAAGGGTTTTCATAAGGAGAGTTTAAAAGGAAAAGATCTTAAATGTGATTTAATTGATTTTTCTACAAATCTAACTCCGTCATCACCGCGTGATTTGAGTACTACAAACTCGTCTACTCCTTTTGACGATGTTTTGTGTGGTTCTAGTATGGGGGAAGCCCCTAATGTTCCCTCATCCTTGTCCACCGAGGACGAGATATTCGATCCCGGAATTTCATGTAAAGGGAAATCTCGGTCTTCCACCGATGCAATAAATGGAAACTTTATCTATTTGCTTGGTGCGAGTCTACCTCGAGTAGCTCAATCGTTTGTCTTACCAATTGTCTCACCCTTCTACTTCTCATCTATTTTCTTCAAACTCTTTGAGTTTATGGCACATGTTCAAGTGGTGTTGATTTGTTTTTCCAATGAAAACGAGAACGCCATCTTCGACCCCGGTATTTTGCATCATCTAAGGACTTAGTCCTTTATACCGGTTGCTTTTTGGGCCTTGTTTATCATGTAAGCCCCATCAAAAATTGACCACACCATGATATCCCTAAATGTTCACATTTTAAGGGGATCGAGTCGAGCTCATGACTCGGTAATCAAAAACGAGGTGCCTCGTGGGGGAGATCCCATGCTTATCTTTATGCTTTTTATGTCCACTAATAAGGGGACTTGTACCCTTCCAACTCGTTGTCTCGTGGTTGTTTGTGATTGTGTTATCTAGATCATCATCATCGTCTACGATTGAAGACTCTCGTGTTCGTTTACGTGAGCCTCCATCGTTCGTTTGAAGAAGTTTTTCACGATTCCATGACATATCCTTTATTGTTCTAACAATTATCTTTTAGCATAATTAATAAACGGCTTTAGATATATTGTTGATCACCCTTTCCATGCTAGATCCTAAGCATTCGATTCTTCGTCTCTAGTATGGGGGTGCTCCACCTTTAGACTCGAAACATTGAGGACAATGTTTACTTTTAGTATGGGGGGGTGAATAGGTACTTGCTTTGCTACGCCCTCACGTTTTCCAACTTTCAATGTTTTGTTTTGCTAATAAGGCTAAAAATGGCCAAATTTTAAAATTTTTCTTAGTTTTCATAAGTGTTTTTAAGACACGAATGTATATTTTCCGATGGGTAGAATAAGAGTTAATTTTTGACTTGATGGGCATTTGGAGCCATTTACATTCCTTAACCCGCTCAATTCAAGTTTTGCTAGACTTTTATATAGGGAGCTTTAAAACGCGAAAGTCTTAATTCATTCGGGTTAAGAACAAGAACTTTTCGCAAGTTCCTATAATTGATTCTAGAAAGTCACTTATCAAGGGAACTTTAAAACGCATTCTCTAAACTTGAAAAAGTCCAAGAAAGTGCAAGATCCTATAGGTGGCTTGAAAACCCAAAACTTTGATTTGATATAGTCTTAATGAAAGCTAATCCAAATTTGGCTTAATTTTGACTTGCACGGCTAAGTATTCACGAGTCTCTTTAATTAGAGGTCTTTAAATAGTGAAGAACGAGAAATGATAGAGTTAGACAAGTGATCATGCTAAACGTAGAACATGAAAGTGTTCTTTCAAAAACTCATGTGTTTTTAATTGTGGCTTTTTCTTCCCATAAGATCAATGCATTAGGAATAAATCATAATTGCAATAAGTAAGGTCGTACGGTTTGAAAGGTTACTTAGCCTCTAGCGCAAGATCGTTTAAAAGTTGCTCGGGGTTGAATAGAGTTCATAGCCAAGGCATAACTTATGGAAGCGGGACGCGAAGATTGGCGATCATCCAAAAAGGCCCTAACAAGGCATGAGGAGCTCTATTTTTGCTAAAGATCCAAAGATGATGTGAAGTATCATTGTTCCAAAATCAATATGAAGGATCGAGACACACGACGAGAAGCTATTACTCCCCTAAAGAATGGAGAAAGTTATCCAAAAAGACCCTAACAAGGTATGAGGATAAATATATCCAAGTCCGAAAAGGAGGCGGATCGTTGTATATCAAAATCCAAAGTAAAGATTGAAGAAAAATGATGAAGTCGTGGTCCTATATGAAGAATCTCTCAAAAACATCAAGTGAAGAAATTCCAAATATATGAAGAGAAGACCATAATTTCGAGAACGTCTTCCCAAGATTTGAAGTATGAAGTACATGCCAAATATCGGTCCGAGAAAGGTCTCAAATCGTGAAACAAGTTATGCCAAGATATGAACTTAAGGAGATACACGAGAAGCCGTTTTAAAAGATTTTGTCCTTCGGCTAACTATTGATCAAATCGTGCTACTTTGCTTTCGGACTAATAACTACTCAAATAAGTCAATATGAATCACTTGTGATCCATGACAAATAGATAAAAAATGCTAGTAACCCATTTCCTTTTATAATAACTAGGATTGCGGGGAGAAAAAGTATTACACAATTTGGACGTATGAGTAGTGTTAGCATTGTGACTTGTACCAACAATGATCTTGTTTTTGCACTTAGCATGGAATGTATGACAATCAAGGATGACGAAATTTACTCTAAGGGACATTAACTTGTTCCTATTCTTAGACCCTAAAAGTCACATTTTGGTGATGAAAATCATACATTATGTCTTTACACATTCTCGTAGTATGTTGCAAAGTCTTTTACTCTTCAATAAAGGTTAATAAAATTGAACTTTGGTGATGCTTAGATACTTTATTCTAGCATTGCGTGAGGGCACGGCAATGGCTTAGTATGGGGGAGTGATGAGATGGCATTTATACATGATCTCATCGTTCTTTTCGGGCTTTAAATGCACAAAAATGTCATAAAATACCATATATATGCTTGTGTTTGTTTACTTGTGTATTTTAGGTATGGATATCATGAAAAAGACAAAAGATCACAAGATACAAGGAAAAACGGACACGAGAAACGAAGCCGTACAAAGAACCGGGCCCTAATCATGGAATTTTCATCAAATACCCTTGAAGACTTGAAGACAAGCAAGATTGATCATCATTTATTGAAGAAATGACAACTTAAAACCCTTGTATATTAATAAGTACAAGTTTGGTCCCTTAAGTTTGTCAAAATTACAAAAAGGTCCTTCAACTTTGAAGAAATGGCAAGTTTAGTCCCTCAACAATTTCAAATTGCCAACTATGGTCCCTCATGAAGTTTAAGAGACATTGAAGACCTTTGAAGATCAATATTGTCCAAGTTCAGCCCTTGAAATATTCAAAAATGTCAAAAAGTACCCTTGATAAGCCTTTGTGGAAAGTTTGTGCCAAAAGTGTCAAATGATGGAAGATATTAACAAAGGGGTGCAAGTTTTAGGCTGGAAATCTTTAAAGGCCAAAAAAACCAAAAACCAAGGACCAAAAGTGACAAAGCTGAAACATTTAAATAAAAATGCGCCTAACACCCAACAAACCCCCAATTTCGGATCAAATAGAGCACTATTCACCTTCTTACCACCCCAGATTTTACCCTCACATTTACTTGGGTAAAACTCAATTAAACCTTCACACACTCAATTCACACACTCACAAACCTTTCCCACTCCTAAAAACCTGCATCCCACTCATGTGCACCAAACCCCCAATTCCCCAATCCACCAATCACATCATTCCTTAGCCTCCAAGACTAGTGACATGGCAAAATGGACGTCCAAGATGCTATGCTTGCTCACAAAGCAAAATTTAAAGGCCAAGATCAAATGGACAGCTCATATGCACTCAAAATCATTCAAGGGCACATTTGGGATTTTCTATGTATTAGGGTTTTATGTTTTTATGCTTCTAGGATGTTCTATAGGCTCTATAAAAGGAGACCCAAGTTGTGTGAAGCCCTTGTTCCAGTTTCTAGTCTCTCACATGTAATTCCTTTTTAAAGAAATAAAAAGTTTGGTTTTTGAAATATTCAAGTGTAATTCCTTTTTTATTGTTTTTAAAAGTTTGTGTGTTGTGAGGAGATTGATTCTGAGTTCCACTTTTATTTGGTTAAGCAACTTTGATTTTCAAAGTTGTTTAAGGTTTTGAGATTTTGAGAGATTTTGGTAAAATCTTCTCAAAAGGTTTTATGTGTTAGGAGTTCATGTTTGTTGGTGATTTAAGTGTTATAGAAACATTTTTAGAAGATTAAAAAGGTTTTGGAAGAGTTATTAAAAAAAAGAAGAAAATAAAAAGAATCATATCATTTCATATTATTTTTGTTCTTGTTTCTTTGTTTTGTGTTCAAATAGGTTGAAGGCTTGTTGATTTAGTTCAGCTCCAACCCGAGTTGGATTGGAGGAGGATTTTCATCCTCTAGGTTCTTGGATGTAAGAACCTAAGGTATCTTCCTTTTACCTTGAAAAAGTTCAAAAATAGCTAGTTGTATGATATTATTTGATTATGTGTTTAAGTGTGATTTAGCTGTTGATTTGATGTTATTTTGAGTTTATATACATGTTATGAAGCTTTGATATCAATTTGGTTAGGTTTCATAAGGTTTTGATTTGGAAAAATTGGTTTTCAAAAAGTTAAAAGGGTGTTTGGCAACACGTTTTAGCAGGGTGATAATCATAGTTTGGCATTTAGTTAAGTGTTAAAGTTGGTAAAAAGGATTGAGTAAGGTTAGTTGTTAGTGGTAATTTAGTTTGGTACACATTTTGAGCAATTTTGTTGAGTTCAAAAAGGATAAAGGGTGTTAAAAATCTGCATATTGCTATTGCTTGATTTGTGATGAACTTTGTGCGTGATCTTTGATTGTTGTTGTTATTTGTGTGTTTCTTGACTCCTTGAGCTTCAATAAGCTCAAGGGTGCCCCCATTGTCCACAAATATTCATCCAAATAAGCTCAATAAGCCCAAGTCCTCTTGGCTTAAAATCTCAAGCAAAACACAAGCTCAAACCTGCTTGTGCAGTAGTTCATAACTGGTCCGTCACACAAATTGCGCCGCAAGACCTTCCTGCTGCGGCGCAACTAAAGGTGCTGCAGATTTTGGTATTCCCGTTTCACACGTTGCGCCGCAAGACCCAAACGTTGCGGCGCAAGACAGCGACTTTTATTTTTTTTAGCATTATTTTATTATTATTTTATTATTAAATTTTAAAAATTTTCTTTTTCTTTATTTTTCATTTTTCTTAAGTTCTTTAGCATTAATTAGGATCATTTCCATTTTTAGATTATTTTTATAACTTTTAGATTTATTTTTATAATTATTTTAAGTTTAATTAGTTTTTAATTACTTTTAAATCATTTTTAGAGTTTTAAAAATAGTTTTAATAGGTTTTAATTTTTAGAAAATTACTTTTTAGTCTTATAATAATATAAGTTGAGTAATTATTCAATAAAATCATATTTTTGACATTTGAATTAATTAAATTTAATTTTAGGGCTTTAATTAGCATTTAAAATTAATTATTTAATTAATAAAAGGTTTTAAAATATCTTTATTGGATTTTTGTCTTTATTTATATTATTTTAGACTTGTTTTAGTCTTTTTAATCTTTTTCTCGATTTTGTTTTTGGTTTTAATAATTTTTAATTTTAGTGATTTTTCTACGGTTTTACGTTTTCGTTTTTCACGTCATAATATAATTTCCAAGAAACCGTCATTCCATCTCATCAATATTAATCTCAAAGAAATACAAGTTAATTCACAACACCATACCTCCTTGGGAAACGAATCTTTTCATCTTTTTTAAGTGATTGAGGGTCATTAGTGCACGGTTTTCCTAAACCGTCACTCGATACTTACCGCTCATATTTAGTTGCTTGTTTTTCCTAAAGCAAGTTATCTAGATTTTACCACAATCACAGATCCACATGGAGTTGTCGTTGATCCGACACTTTATCGTGGAATGATCGGTACTCTTCTGTATATCACAGCTAGTCGACCTGATCTTCAGTTTGCTATATGTATGTGTGCTCGGTATCAAACTAGGCCTACTGAGTTGCACTTAGCTACTGTTAAAAGGATTTTTTGATATCTTAAAGAAACTGGGAATTGGGGACTTTGGTATTCGAAGGACTCCTCTGTTGCACTAATGGCATATGCAGATGTAGATCATGCGGGTTGTCAAGATACAAGGCGTAGCACGAGTGGAACTTTGCAACTACTAGGAGATCGACTAATCAGTTGGGCATCGAAAAGGCAGAAAAGCGCTGCAATGTCAAGTACGGAAGCATAATACATAGCTATGTCTTGTTGTTGTGATTAAATTCTTTGGATGAGATCACAATTAACCGACTATGGTCTAGGTTTCAACAAAATTCCGATGTACTACGACAACAAGAGTGCTATTTCCTTATGCTGCAACAATGTTCAATTCTCCCGGTCGAAGCATATTGACATACACTACCATTTCATCAAGGAGCAAGTGGAAAATGGAGTGATCGAGCTTTACTTTGTCCGATCTGAGTATCAACTGGCAGATATTTTCACGAAGGCTTTAGATCGCGCTCGAGTGGAATTTTTGGCCGACAAGCTAGGTTTGAGAACATTCTCGCCAGAGACTCTAAAGGAATTGGCAGATGAAGCGAAAGAATAGTGGTGGTAAACTATTCTCCGTATCCTTGGTGATCATCGGTATATATTGTTTATATTTTTATACACAAAAGCAAAATACTTGAATATAAAACCATATAAAAACAATAAAAATTGAAAAATTCAGAAAAATCCAAAATTTTTACTTTATTTTTCAAAGGCAAGTCTTTTGGTACGATAATATTTACGGCCTTAGAAATGTTGATTAATATTGACACAGCGCCATAAATAGAGTTCGTACAAAAGTTGTAAATATTTCATAAAACATGCCTATATGGCTTGTAGTTTTTTCTGACTTCAACCCGTTTTTCATATTAAAGTCAAGTATTTCTTATGAAAGCTTTGGCTCACAACGGGAATTAATTTTCTCGGGCATGGTTTACTTTATAACCATGTAAGTGATTGTGTTTACGTTATAACACAATCTAACATGGATATATGTACGTATCAGTGCATTTCTTTGTTAAAACAAGAGAAATCTTGTTTTTATTGAGTTATCATCTCTACAACCATAGCAATCTACAATTGGTATCTACATACTCGACGATGCGACTACTCAAACGATGACTACAGCTCTTTCAATAGAACATAGGTCAACAATTGAGGGGGGGAAATTGTCAAGCGTTCAGAATCTTCGATGCCGAAAGTGCCAACTTCACTAATTGGTGTCAAGACAAAAATACCAATCGTATATGTGGTGTCAAGAGATGACTTCAAACGTGACGAGGGGACCAACATTTGAAGACAAGAACCATTTGATCTTATCATATGATGTTCTCATCAATCAGGTCCAACCTTGTCAATTTACTCTTATATGGTGAATATGTGATTACTTTACAAATCGGTATCATATATCACATTGGTATCATGAAGATAAAATGGACTTGCATTTTTCTTCCCAAAAACTTTCTTAAAATATTATTAAATCAACTGATATTAAAAACATCGATTGGGTTAATATTTTTAATATGGGGGAGAAAATGTGATTTAATATGAGAAATGATTAATCAAAAATGGTTTGAGACTTAACGTGATAGCTCATCCCGACATGTGCGAAATTGTCTTCGAATATCGTGGCATATGTTAAGGGGGAGCAAAATAGATTTGTTATACCAAAATGGATTTAATGGTGACATATACTTACCCTCAACCCATTTATTTCACGACGATGAAGATTGTGGTGACATAAGGATGGTATGATAGGTTAAGTCCAATGATTCTTCCAAAACCAGAGGAATCTTCCCAAGGACATTCCATAGCTAGAAATAGTAGTCCTTAGGAAAGATGGAGAAAGATTGTGAATGTAGCTGAATGCCGACCAGCTACTTAAGTTATCACTAGAACAATCACAACAAGGTGCTAGTTATGACGTATTGGTAAGCATTGAAGGGGTTGAAGAATGAAAAAGAATTGTAAAGATAAAGGGTGTAAAGAAAGAAGCCCTCCTTATAACCTTAGACAGAAACCAGGTCAACAGATATGCTATTAAGATCATTTTAATGATGCTCGATATTGAAGACAGACATCATGGACCCAGTGATGGAATGAACAACCCATCCCAGCTAACTCAGATATCTCTCAAAAGGTATTTGTTTTATTCAGACGGAGACAACGCATTATCTGTCGATTTATTCGCTCCGAATATATTGATATTGAAAAGGTGGCACTCCTCTCCAGCCTCCGATCACTAAAATCCAGAATGCACGATCGAGTCTAGAGCCATTTGAAATCATCAAATATCTCATTAGGACACACTTTCATAATTCCTTGCTTCTTCACACACTGTGAAAAGTAAGAAAGATCTTAAGAGTCCTATGCAAAATATTCATGATCTTGCCTGAACATCCGAGTAATACGAAAGTATTTACAATGAAGATGGAAATCCTTCTTGAGCGAATATCAAAAAGCTCATGGTAGGTGACTTGTCCGATTCTTTATGAATCAGGCTTGTGATAACTGGAAAGCAACAGTTGTTTAACTATTAATTGAATTTAAACACGTTCCATGCCTCTACGTAATATCTCAGTGATCTTGCCAGAACACTCAGAGTGACACCTTAGTGTTCACAGTGATGAATGGAAATCCTTCTATGTTAACCTTAAACAGCACTTGGAAGGTAACTTGCAAGATTCTATATGAATTAAGCTCGTGACAACTGGAAAGCGACGATGGTGTGATTCTTTAATGAATCAAACTTGTTCCAGGAATCGGAATTGACGTCTTCAATCATGCGGATAATTTTATCCAAATGATTCACTCTTTACGTTCGCAGTCAGCTTTGGACGGTCGAGTAAAGAGGACGGGTTTACCCGCGAAATCTTGTCAAGGAGATTTTTAATTAAATCTACCTGCCACAAGTACGATATTTTATATCGTCCAACGGTCTTCACCGACCGGAGGTAAAGTTCTACCGAATTAGAATAAAATGTTCAAAGTGTTAGCCTCAAAATATTGAGCCAAACAAGAATGCTCGGTCATATGTTTATTATGTATCGTATTTTAGAACGTTGTAATAGGTAGTATATTAGTCGTGTTATTACGGGCTTAACTTTAAGCTAAGGTTCATTAATAAGTAACCAAAGCCCAAAAGGAAAGCCCGGCCCAAACCATATAGTCCATAAAGAAGCCCGCATGTGGGTGGACTATATATACCCTTCCTAGCATGTTAGGAAGGGTGTTGGTTCATTTGTATTTCTCACTTCTCAATCTAACATTCACCTAGTTCCAACCATTTTCTCTCTACTTTCTATCACTACTTTCTCTCTCTAGAATTCTTCTCTTATCTACCTTTCTTTCTTTAATTCGTGTATTACAATCATCATATATTAGGGACAACAATTGGTATCAATCGCCATGGGGTAGTTTTGTGATTGGTTGTTGCGTTTTCATTTGATTTATTTGATTTAATCCTTCTTTTTACCACGAATTCAAGATTTTTCTTGTTTTTTAGTGTTTTTCGATTCGTATAACTTCTTTATTCGTGTCATTGTGAATTGGGTATCTTGGTTTTTTGGCTTAAACACAAGTTTTTTGGATCAAAAGTTGAAAATTTCTTGTTTTTCATCTTTCCGAAATTCTTGCAAAGGTACCCATCGGAAAGTACAAGTATTTTGAGGTCAGATCGCAATTACCACTAGGTTCTACTTTGCGATCTAAGGATTCCGATACCCTATTCCGATCTGGACATTCCGATCGTACATTGCGATCTGGGATTCCGACGATTTCAAGGGACTTTTGAGTCGTTACTCTGCCAAATTTGTTTTAGACACATTCCGATCTGAACATTCCGATCTGAACATTCCGATCTGAACATTCCGATCTGAACATTCCGATCTGAACATTGCGATCTGGGATTACGACAGTACATTGCGATCTGGGATTCCGACAGTGCATTGCGATCTAAGCCACATTCCGATGAACATTCCGATGGACATTCCGATGGCACATTCCGATGGACATTCCGATGGAACATTCCGATGGACATTCCGATGGCACATTCCGATGGCACATTCCGATGGACATTCCGATGACTTGTTTAGCTAAATTTTGTTCAAGTATTTTTCGACTTGCCACCATCTAGACTAGTTGGCGGGAAAACCATTTTAAAATTTATTTTTTCCTAGACCATTTTTAGGCCATTTATGCTTCGATTTCAAATTTTGGCGATGCGAAAAATTTTTCGACCAAAAATTCAAATTTTCGGACCAAAATTCAAATTTTTAGGCCATTTTTAGGTTTTATTTTTGTCAAAATTTTTCACTTTTAAAAATTTTTCCCTATTAGTTTTTGGCTATTTCGGACTTGATTTCAAAATTTGGTAAGACAAATTTTTCAGTTTACCGTTTTGTCGGACTGAGGAATTTATTGTCGGACTGAGAAAAAATCGGAATTTTCGAAATTGCAACCACAAACCAATCACACCATATCTACTTAAGATCCAAAGTCAATTCATCAACTGTGTCACCCATTATGGATTCCGTAACACAAGATGTGCATGCACTCAAATCCAAGATGTCGGTTGCAAAAGAACGATTCATGACACACTTTAGATCACTCCAGTCACACCTTCAAGTTCTTTCAAATGACGATTTAAAAGGCACTCGCGTCGAACTTGGATTCAAACGGGTATTCATGTCACTCACTGGACAAGATGTTGAGACATTCACAAGCACAATGCTACTCAATTTAGATCACCTTGAACAACAACTTGCCAATGATGAATTTCAAGAGGTTGAATCCATAGATGTGGTTTTGGTTCTCGAGAATCAGTTTCAGCAATTCTTTGATACACAGGTCTCTGTACACTATGATCGAGAATTCATCAACAAATACTTCTTTGAATATACTCGGTTAGAAGTTCAAGAATTCAAGGAGACATTTCTTCAACACGTGAGTGCTATAAGGAAGTCCATTGCTGAAAGAACAAGTCATAAACTAAAAGTTGAAAGAATGATGAATAACAGATTAAAGCAGCAGAACGAGAGCAATGTAGATGATGGTCAAACATTGGATGCTTGTTCGATTGGCACAGAAAGCAGCGGGACAGAATCAGAAAAGCAGCATACCAGCAACAACTTAGAGAATGATCAAGCAACCGATGATGCGGATATCAGACCCATATATGATGAGGAGCCAATGGTTGAGGTACAATTAAATGCTCTGTATGATGATCATCAATATATTGATTCTAAGATTCATGAGCTTGAAACTAAGTTAGCTCAAAAGACAAAAGATTTTGAGGATGCCAAACTCGAGTTTTTAAAGAAAAATGAAAAATTTGAATCTTATTTTGAAAAACTTGAAAAAGCAAACGTTGTTCTTGAACAAAAACTGGATCGTAAGATTCAAGATTCTAATGCGGAAAAAGAACATTTTGTGAAACAAATAAATTTGTTAGAATCAAAGTTGGCTTCTCAAAATCCAAGTCCTCCGCCTGCTTCAGTAAGTGGAATATCTGTGCAACCTATCGACACTGTAGATAGTAATGAAGCGAATGTTGATAACGACATATTTGATAATATAAACATTAAGTTAGAACAACGTGTCGCTCAATTACTTCTACAAAATGAGCAATTGAAAGCTCAGATTCAGGAAAACGTTTTTGCATTAACAGCAGTGAAAAATGAATTAAGGAAGCTAAAAGGAAATAGTGTGGATACTAAGTTAGCAAATCAGTTTATCTTGGGGAAACCTCCTACTCAACCATTCAGAAACCGCTCAGTTGCTAGACAACCGAATGCGTTTAAATCTGAACGACCCAAAACATCGAACTCGAGGTTTGCATCCCAAGTTGACATGCGTAGCAATTTGCCAAACACTGTCACTCCACAATCTAGATACACCTTAAGATATTCTGCCTATGTAAAACCCAATCACATGAATGATTCAAGCAACTCTAGCAATAGCCACAAGAACATGCCTAGGCGAAGTTCAAATGACACGGGTCATAAAAGCTATCTAGAGGATGCTAAGATAAAGACACAAGCAAGAGATAGGACCCAACCGAAACATAGGAGCGCTAATCACACATCTAGGAATTCTAGACCCTTCTATGATGTGCCAAAATCAGCCTATCCTAGGAACACTAGATCCTTCTCAGATGCTAAGCACTTTATTTTCATGAAATGTAACAAATGTGTGTTTAATGTCATTCATGATGATTGCATCACTAAAGTCCTGAACAAGGTGAACCAAACAGCTAGAGCATCTCAAAGATGGAACCCAATAGGAAATAGTTTTTCTCCAACTAAGTCTTCCGCGGTGCATGAGAAAGATAAGTTTTCTAGACCCTGTCTTAAGTGGAGACAAACATGTAGAATCTTCAAAACAACTGGTCTTAAATGGGTTCCTACTGGAAAAATATTTCCCTCTAGCACGACAAAGGTTCACTGTGAACCCCCACATGGTTCTCACAAAGATATCACTAACAGATATGCAAGCATACAAACTACTGATGAAAGTGCAGGTAATCAAGTAAAGGTTCAACAAGAACATAAAGGTTTTCCTTATTTATACCGTTCAACAAAAGACACTCTCAGAGTTTGGTTGCTGAAGAAACAAATATCAGAGAAATATGTGTCTCAGGGGTTTCACAAGTAAGCAACACAATGGCACTTGAACAAAGCAGTTTAAGTCCCGATCCACATCGACAAACGACTTCCGTTCACAACCGCACGGAACTCGGAACTCAAGACCACAGCAATGAAACGTCAAGTTCAAAGCTGGTTCCTGAACATGTTCCTAGAGCAGATATGACAGTGGACACGACACTTGAAGAGTTGGAAATGTTATATGGACCAATGTATGATGAATATTTCACGGGGGAGAAACAAGTTGCATCGAAGTCTTCTGCTGTCACTCATGATAAGAATGATGATACCGTTTATCGTCAACAAAAGGATACAACTTCATCTACTTCAACACGGGTTGTTGCAGATTTACCTCCTCAGAATATCACATTAACAATCGATCCTACAACATCCACAACTACTGTCATTGCTCCAGAGAACACACATCAAGCAGACGATGCATTATCTGACGAAGACGAATTTACCAACCCATTCGGTACACCGGTACACGAAACTGGAGAGTCTTCTACTCGCCATGTTGATCCGTCAAATATGCATACGTTTTATCAACGACATCCTTCAACACATCATTGGACCCGAGATCATCCTTTGGTTCACGTAATTGGAAACCCTTCACAGCCTGTTCGTACAAGACGACAAGTAGCAACCGATGGTGATGTTTGTATGTTCGCACTCGCCGTGAGTACAGCTGAACTGAAAAACATCAAAGAAGCCATGGCTGATCATGCTTGGATTGAATCAATGACGGATGAACTTCAACAATTTGAAATACTTAAAGTCTGGGAACTTGTTGACAGACCATACGATGTGACTCCATTAAATCTTCGTTGGATCTGGAAAAACAAGATGGATGAAGAGAATACGATCATCAAGAACAAAGCTAGGCTAGTGGCTAAGGGGTATGGCCAGATAGAGGGAATTGATTTTGATGAATCATTTGCACCAGTTGCTCGGATGGAAGCAGTCAGGATTTTTCTTTCTTATGCTGCACATAAGGGATTCACTGTCTATCAAATGGACGTAAAGACGACATTTCTTAACGATCCTTTGAAGGAAGAAGTCTATGTCACGCAGCCGGAAGGATTCGTCAATCCTCATTATCCTGACAAGGTGTATCGTCTCCACAAAGCACTTTATGGACTCAAGCAAGCTCCAATGGGAGTGGTACGACGAGCTCTCAAAATTTCTGGTATCCAAAGGTTTCTCAAAAGGTTCCATTGATCTAACTCTGTTCACTTATAAATATGGGGATGACATTTTGCTTGTGCAAATTTATGTTGATGACATTATTTTTGGGTCTACAAACCCAAAACTTTCAAAATGGTTTGAAAAAGTAATGCACAGCAAATTTGAAATGTCAATGATGGGCGAACTAAAATTCTTTCTAGGAATTCAAGTTCACCAATCTCCAAGTGGTATCTTTATAAACCAAGCTAAGTATTGTCAAGAGATAATCAAAAAGCATGGTATGACTTCATGTGACCCTGTTGGGACACCATTATCAACCACATCCTTAGATGCTGACTTGGAGGGATTACCCATAGATCAAACGAGATATCGTTCCATGATCGGGTCCCTCATGTACTTGACAGCAAGCAGACAAGATATTCATCATGCTACCTTAAGAATACCATTCACATGGGACTCTGGTATCCGAGGGAAACCGGTTTCTTTCTAACGGCCTATTCAGATTCTGATCATGCAGGGTGTCTTGATACACGTAAAAGTACTTCTGGTGGTGCACAATTTCTAGGACAAGATAAGCTTGTGGGATGGTCTTCCAAGAAGCAGGATTGCACGTCACTTTCATCAGCCGAAGCGGAGTATGTGTCTCTATCTGCGTGTTGTGCTCAAGTTCTTTGGATGAGAACACAACTCACGGATTATGGCTTCCACTTTGATAAAGTACCTATGTACTGTGACTCAAAGTCGGCCATAGCCATCTCCTGCAATCCGGTACAACATTCCCGTACGAAGCACATCGATGTCAGATACCACTTCATAAAGGAACAAGTTGAAGGAGGTATCGTTGAATTATACTTTGTTGGAACGGATTACCAATTAGCCGACTTGTTTACGAAAGCTTTGTCGAAAGATAAGTTTGAGTACCTCGTTAGGCAAATTGGTATGAGATGTTTGACTCCAGCTGACCTGGAGATTCTGGCAAAGGTGCCTGCTTGGTTTATCTATCAAACATCAACTTGTAAATATCTTTGAAAAAAAAGCAAAATATAAAAATATAAAACACATAAAAGCAAAATACAAAATTAAAAATCTTTCAAAATCCAAAAATATTCTTCTCGACATGTCTTTCAGTATCGATAATATGGACGTGCCTAGAAATGTCGCTCAATAACGACACGGGTGTGTACATAAAGCTCGAATGAAAGTTGTAAATATTTTTCAAAACATGTCATTTCTTCTTTTAATAAAGGAAATTGTCTATTTTGGACAAATATTTCCAAACAACGGGTAGAGCAATCTATCATGGGTTAAGCTAGTCACAAAACATTCAACGTTTTGAGCTCAACACAATGGCTTGTAATCACTTTCAGATTGCAACCCGGTTCTATATTCACGGGGGAGTGTACGATTTCGTGCTCTTACCCTCAGTAAAAGAAGAGAAATCTTCTTACACTTGAGTGGATTCGTCAAGACATTCAAAGTCTATGAACTCAAGTTTATGCTTTAGAAAAACCTCTTCGACAAAAAGAAATAGAATTTTTCAAAAAGCGTTGAACACAATTTTTTCAAGAATTTCTCAATGATAATTCAGAATCTTTTAAAAATTATGTGTTCAACAACTCCCATCCTCAAAAAGAGAAATGTGGATCATATCCTCACAATGACAATTCAATTGGATCAATTTTTGAGGGGGAGTATTTTAACTTCATGCAAAAGATTAACACATCTTTCTCTTGGAGATTTCAAGACTATTTTTCAAAATATATTTTAATCAAATTTGGTATCTCTAATATCAAAAGATTTTATATATTAGAGATAGGGGGAGAAAATGATTAAAATGTGATCTAATATAAGACTCAAGCACTTTAACTCTTATCTACATGTGCGAAACACTTTCGATTATCGATGCACATGTGAAGGGGGAGTTTTTTCTGAAACGACAAAACTAGCAAGGTGTTAAATGTTTTTCACACACTTTGTTAGAATTTAAAGTGGTTTTCATGGTTACGATTAAATACCCACAACATCTTTAATTCACGACGTTATTGGTGTCAAAAGGGTGGTTAGGTTTAAGTCCTATGATCCAACCAGAACCGGAGGGATCTTCCCAGGGACAATCCAATAGATTATTAGAAGTCCTTAGGAAAGATGGAGTAGAATGTGAACGTAGCTGAATGCCGACTAAGTACTGATGATAGCACTGGAACAATCACAACAAGGTGCTATTAATGATGTCTTGGTAAGCATTGAAGGGGTTGAAGAATGAAAAAGAAATGTAAGGATAAAGGGTCTAAAGAAAGAAGACCTCCATACAACTTAGGCAGAAACCGGGTCAACTCATCATGAAGACAAACTCATCATGGACCCAGTGATGTGAAGCACAACCCTTTCCTAGCTACTCAGGCTTCTCTCAAAAGAAGTTTGTTTTATTGTCACGGAGATCAACACGACTTCTATTGACTTTCTCACTCCGAGATAGTTGATATTGAATAGGTGGCATCTGCTCCAGCCTCCGACCACTAAAAGTGCACAAATCGAGTCTAGAGCCAAGAGATCAATCAAATCTCGTTAGGACACACGGATGAAGATCAAGAGAGTCCTACGCTATATCCTTGTGATATTGCTAGAACACTCAGAGTGATACTACTTAGTAATCACAATGATGAGTGGAAATCCTTCCAGTGTTGACATCAAACAGCACTGCGGTAGGTCATATGCAAGATTCTTTATGAATTGAACATGTGCAAAACTGAAAAGCAACAGTGGTTTGATTCTGAATTGATTCAAAATCGTTTCAGGTTTCTACGCAATATCTTTATGGTCTTGCCAGAACATTCAGAGTGATATTCATTAATATTCACAGTGACGAATGGAAATCCTTCTAGCGTCAACCTCAAACAGCGCTACGGTAGGTGACTTGTGAGATTCTTATGAATCAAACTTGTGTCAACTGGAAAGCAATAATGGTAAGATTCGTTAAGAATCAAACTTGTTCCAGGAATTTGAATTGACGACTTTAATCAAGCGGATATCTATCCAATTGATTCACTCTTTATGTTCGCAGTCTTGCTTTGAGACGGTCGAGTAAAGAGAACGGCTAGTATAGCCGCGAAACCCTGTCAAGGAGATTCTTAATTGAATCTACCTGATCACAGGTACGATATTTAATATCGTATAACGGTCTTCACCGACCGGAGGTAAAACGCTACCGATTTAGGAAGAATGTCAAAGCCATTCAGTCCGTGTCTATGTTTTATCTCGAGAAGGTGGCGTTACGGTGTACACAGCAAAGTCAATGATTCAGAAACCACATACTCATGCCTAAAGACATATTTAACAATTAATAGTGTGAGCATGTGGATGAAGACACAAGATCGCAAGATGGCAAAGACAAGTCAAGGATGATTTGAAGATCTCAAGCTTAAAGACAAAGCCGAAAGACAACGACAAAGGCTCAAAGATCACAGCATAAAGGAACAAGACTACGATTACACGTTCAAGACTCATTTATGGCGAGATTAGTAATCTCTACTAATTTCCTAAATGACTAAGGTTTATGACCTCTCATTGGGGGAGATTGTTAGCCTCAAAATATTGAGCCAAACAAGAATGCTCGGTCATATGTTTATTATGTATCGTATTTTAGAACGTTGTAATAGGTAGTATATTAGTCGTGTTATTACGGGCTTAACTTTAAGCTAAGGTTCATTAATAAGTAACCAAAGCCCAAAAGGAAAGCCCGACCCAAACCATATAGTCCATAAAGAAGCCCGCATGTGGGTGGACTATATATACCCTTCCTAGCATGTTAGGAAGGGTGTTGGTTCATTTGTATTTCTCACTTCTCAATCTAACATTCACCTAGTTCCAACCATTTTCTCTCTACTTTCTCTCACTACTTTCTCTCTCTAGAATTCTTCTCTTATCTACCTTTCTTTCTTTAATTCGTGTATTACAATCATCATATATTAGGGACAACACAAAGCCATTTCGTTCGTGTCTACTTATGTTGCGGCATTTGAAGACGACGGCGTTGCAGAATCCTAGAAGAAGTCGTCCCCGCATGCTTATACTTTATGTACTTAATACTTCATTTAATTCTAGAAAGCCTAAAAGTCAAGTCTTCCGCTGTATCAAACTCTGAAGCTTTCAAGAATTACAAAGGTATAAGTATGTGGGACGTGAAGTCACGAAGAGGCAAAGATCATAAATGATGGATGCACAAGATCAAGGCAAGAGTTTAATGCTCAAGATTGATATCTAAGATCACATCAACATGTTCACCAAAAAAGGAAAAGAAAACAAAGACGAATACTACGAGCTCAAGACAAGCATAGTATGCTAGGTTTATTTTATTATTGTGACTTGGGTAACGCCCTTGTTTGGAGTGACCTCCCTTAGGGGGAGATTGTTGGAAATATGTTTTTACGTATTTAGGAAAATTGGGTCACTCCGACAATGTAGTAAGTAGTAGCTCGTAGTCTAGATATCTTTACATTTATCAAACAAGGAAAAGCCCGGTCCATGCTTGTATGGCCGGCCCAATATTGTAAGCCCAAGCCCATCTTATGGGCTTGGTATATAAACCCTCTCCTTAGTTGGAGAGGGTGTGGTTTTCTCATACTTTATACATATTAAAAGGTGTATTCGATACTTTCTATCTCTAAAGTGTGTGTGAAATCTACCATTTTTCTATCTCTTTCTCTCTCTAAACATAAGCATGATTTACAATGTTTTACACAGGCTTCCAGAATTGATAAGAATTTAAGTCTAGTTTACACTGTAGAATAAACTAGAGCCCTCTAAAAGTCTCTGTAATAAACATCTTAATCTGTCAATAAGCATTTCCATTTCTAGATTATCTACTTCAGAAGCTTGTCCATTTTATTTCATAAATCAGTTGTAAAAGTGGTTTGAACAAGTTTTGGCTTAAGTCAACTTTTGGTCAATGAAAATCAACGCATGGTCAACATAAGCTCAGTTTAGCTTATTTTCATATTCTGGCTTATTCACTTGAGCTTTTTGAAAATTTCTTTTTGCCACGTTCATTCATAGAGGTATTTTACAAGTTTCAATCATTCCAGTTTAAGTGATTGTTTTAATAATCCCGATTCTTAAAAGTGGCTTATTAGAATAAGTTATAATTCGTTTAAGCTCATTTTAGGTAAATTCCTTTGATCTGGCTAGCTAAATTTGAATTTGAAGTACTTTGCAAAAAACTAGAGCTTATAATATGGACTAGAACTGCTTATCCAGTTTATTTTTGGTTAACCCCATTTTTAACTTGAAATCTTTTATTAATTGCAAATTAGTCCCTAGAATTTGGTTAGTTGGTAGTTAGTTGGAAATTAGTTATAACTTTTTAGGTTTTGCTGATTGGTCCTTGTATGTTGTTAGGGTTGTTATAATTAGTTGTAAGTTTGGTAAATTTGTTACTTTTGGTAATTAGTTTGCATAATTTACATTTTCAGTCCTTTAAGTTTTCACATTTACATTTTTAGTACTTTTACTTTTATAAACTTCAATTTTAGCATTTAATTCTTAGTTATGCATTGCTTGGTTGTACTTTTTGCTTATTGAGTGTTGTGTGCACTATGTTTTTAGACTAGTATGGATACGTAGACGATATTATTTTTACCTTTTTGACGGATTTGTGGAAAGTAGAAATAGAATACCAAAATTTTGACAATCAAATACCAAGAACAATTAAGTGACTTGATTGATATCGATTGATCAAATCGTAAAGATACTGATAAAAAACGAACTATAAAGTGAATATTAAATGGCGCCGCTGCCGGTTCTTTGCGTAGAGATTGATGATTGATTGAGAGTTACATATTGGGTTTTGGGATTCGTTCACTTGTGAACGTTCCTTTTTGCTAAATCAAAAACATAAAAAAAATCAAAAAGATAAAAATATAAAAATCACAAAAATCAATTCTTTCCTAAGAATTGAACAAAAAAAATAAAAATATCCAAAAGTTATCCTTTTCCTAAAAGATTACACCAAAAATGTATTGTACATATTGTATTCACTCGTTTTTACGTACATATTATATTTTCTTAAAAAAATCAAATAAATACAAAAATATTTTCTCTATATTATTATATGTAAATAAGTATACGTAGATACGAACAACCAATCTACCTACTTCCATGAGTATTGCCTTGGTAATACACCGTATTTGGGGGTGTTCGGTCCCAAATACGTGTATCGATAAAACAAAATGAAGGCAAAAATAGATAATTACTTTCAATAAGCAAGAATTCGAGAAATACGAACTATAAAGTGAATAGAAAGGCGGATTTGCTATAAAATGCAAGCCTAAGGGAAAAAGGTACTTAAGAGCTTTGCGCCACCTCATTCCCCCCGTTCACTAGTAAGTATTTCGAGAAGGAATGCTTGTTGGGGGTTTTTCCGCCCAATTAGTATTACATATATATGATACTTTCTTGTGGTTCTCACTATTAAACCTCGAAAGAGATAATATATTCTCTTTCAAAGTCGACCAAGAGCTCCTCTCTCATTCCTCGTGTTGAGTTGCATGCGCACTCGAGCGCGTGTACATATACCTAGTGGTGTACCACTTCCTCCCAACATGAAGAAGAATAAGAACAAAGACGTCCCTCAAGCCGATCACGAGCATCGTGCTTTCGACAACTTAAACAAAAGCCATGGATAATCGACCATTGATTGAGATTCTCCAATCCAAAGTGGATGGGAATGCGTATGCCATAGTCATTCCCGAGATAGCCGCTAACAATTTTGAACTTAAGACATGTGTGATACAAATGGTTTCTACTATACATTTCCTAGGGAGACCAATGGATGACCCTCATGATCACATCAAGAGATTATTGTCCATTTGTAACACCATAAAGTATAATGGGGTATACCTCAAGAGGCGATTAAGTTGATATTATACCCTTTCTCTTTGGAGGGAAAGGCTAGGATTTGGCTAGATAAGCAACCCTCTAATAGCATTCTCACTTGGGAGGACTTAAAGAAGAAATTTGTGAACAAGTTCTTTCCACCTTCACGAACCACCTTATTAAGGAATCAAATAATAGGCTTTCAACAAAAGAGACATCAAACCTTTAGTGAGGCTTGGGAAGAGTTCAAAAAGAGTTGTTAAGAAAGTGCCCTAACCACGGTTTTGACCAAGTCCACCAAATCAACACTTTCTACAATGGTTTGAGACCACACCATCAAGATTCCCTTAACTCGGCCGCGGGTAGAAACATTCTTTCTAAGTTTATCCAAGAGGGAATGGATATCATGAGACAAAATCCATGGGCCAAAGTAATAGGGATAGAGATGAGGTGGTACATGTGGTTCAAGAGGGTGATACTCAACCAATTGACAAGGATTTTTATCAAAAGGTTGATTAACTTAGTGATATGTTTCAAAAACTTTGTGAATTTCAATTGAGCAACTCTTTTACCAACAATGTTAATGCCATCACCCTTCAATGTGAGACATGTCGAGGCCCTCACTCATACTTTAATGTTATGCTTATAATGATGATGGAAAGGGTCATTTCAAACCAAACATCAATCCTAATCACCTTTTATACAAATCCAACAATTACCTTGCTCCATCGGGTTTCCCTCCACAACAACCCACCCAAAACCAAGCAAACGATCCACAAATACTAAATAGAAACCAAGGGGCAAGATGAAATTATCAAGGGAATAACAACAATAGAGGGCCAAGTAACTTTCAAGGACAAAACCAAGGGAACAACTTTCATAAAAATAACCAAGGGTTTTACAATCCACCTCCACCTTTCCAAAACCAAGGATTTCAAGGGAATGGGCCAAATGATTTTAACACTGTTGAGCTTTTTTTCATAAGATGAATCAAGATAATGAAAGGAGGTTTCAAGCCAATGAGAGGAGATTGAGGGATATGCAAGAGGAGACAAATAAGCAGTTTATGTTGCTCTTAAATCAAAGACCTCAAGGTGCTTTACCCTCAAATAGCCAAACCAATCCTAGAGCCAATGTTAATGCCATCACTACAAGGAGTGGGAAAACCACCATGGGACCTTCCATTCCTCCGCCATCAAAGGGGAACAAGGCCCGAAAGTAATAATGAGTACTCCTACTCACCCTTCGGTGATTCCTCCCATGGTCCCTCCTTGTGACATTCCACCATTAACCAACCCTACACCTTCAAAGCCCACCCTTGAAGAAACCCAAGAGAAGAGTTCCCCAACACCCTCTACTTAACCTTTACCCAAACCTAATCTACCATAACCTTCTAGGTTAAGGAAAGAGAAGTTAAAGAATAAAGATGCCATATAAGTGTCCAACTTCTTGAGGATGTTGAAGCAATTGAATATCAACATATCTTTTGCGGAGGCTTTAGCTTAGATGCCTAAGTTTACCAAGATGTTTAAGGACCTTCTCTCAAACAAAACAAAAAATTAGTTGATATGCCTAACACTTCATTGAACGAGAATTGTTCCGCGGTGTTGTTGAAGACTTTACCTATTAAACTTGGTGATCAGGGCCGGTTCTTAATTCCACGTAATTTCCTGGGGTAGAGAATTGTATGATACTAGCGGACCTTGGTGTTAGCATAAATTTGATGCCTTTGTCGGTTTGGAAACAACTCTCCCTTCCCGAGCTTACACCTACTAGAATGACACTCGAATTAGCAAACCGTTCAATTTCTTATCCGATGGGGATAGCGGAAGATGTTTTTGTAGGAGTTGATAAGTTCACCTTCCTCGTGGATTTTGTAATTGTGGACTATGATATGAATCCTAGAGTTCCCCTTATTGTAGGAAGACCTTTCTTAAGGACCGGTCGCACTCTTATTGATGTTGCAGAAGGGGAACTCATTATGAGGGTAGAGGATGAGAAAGTTGTGTTTAAGATGGGAAAAGTGACTAAGAAATCTCAAGGTTGTGAAACCGTTAACATTGTGGATATTCTTGATTAAGTTTGTGATGAACACTTTCATGATGCTTGCAAGAGTATTAATGAGGACATTCCACATATTGAGACTATAGCTTCCATTCCTCCTTCCTTGACTCCTTTTGGATCAAGTGATTTTCTTTTACAAGAACATGAAGCAAGTTTAGGAGATGTGGATTTACCATATGACGATTCTCCCGCCGATTGGAAAGAAGATATTCGTACCATTGAGAAACTTCTCAATGATGACCATAGTCCTCCACATACTCCTAAGGAAGTTACCAATGATGATCCATCATTAGTGAAAACTTCTATTGAGAGTCCACCTACTTTAGAGCTTAAGGATTTACCATCACACCTTGAGTATGATTTCTTAGAGGGAGTGGATAAGATACCCGTAATCATTGCTAAAGACTTGAAAGAAGATGAGAAGAAGAAGCTTATTGAAGTTCTTAAAAAGCATAAAAGGCTATTTCTTAGAAAATATACGAAATAAGGGGGATTGATCCTAACTTTTGTACTAAAAAACTCCTTGTGGAGGATGATTATAAACCCGCCATTCAAAACCAAAGAAGGGTTAACCCAAAAATCCATGAGTCATCAAAAAGGAAGTTATCAAACTCCTTGATGCGGGTATGATTTACCCAATTTCTGACTCACCATGGGTTAGCCCGGTGTATTGTGTGTCTAAAAAGGTTGTCATAATCGTTGTTTCAAATGAAATCAATGAGTTGATTCCCACAAGAGTTGTCATGGGTTGGAGAGTTTGTATAGATTATCGAAAGCTTAATGATGCCACTAGAAAAGACCATTTTCCCTTACCTTTCATGGACCAAATGCTAGAACGTTTAGCGGGAAATGAATATTATTGCTTTCTTGATGGATTCTCGGGTTATTTCCAAATACCTATCAATCCAAAAGATCAAGAAAAGACCATATTCACTTGTCCCTATGGCACATTTGCTTACAAGAGAATGCCTTTTGGCTTGGGTAATGCTCCTGGGATATTTCAAAGGTGTATGATGGAAATCTTTCATGATATGATAGAGCACACCTTGGAAGTGTTTATGGATGATTTCTTGGTGTTTGGAGATTCATTCACTTTTTGTCTCTCCCATTTAGAACGTATGTTTAAAAAAATGTGAAGAAACCCGCCTTGTTCTAAATTGGGAGAAGTGCCATTTCATGGTTAAAGAAGGAATAGTTTTGGGACATAATATTTCTAAGGAAGGACTAGAAGTGGATCATGCTAAGGTCGATGTTATTGCCAAACTTCCCCCACCAACTACTATGAATGGAGTTAGGAGCTTTTTGGGACATGCGGGTTTCTATAGATGTTTCATACAAGACTTTTCTAGAATAGCTAGACCCATGACCCACCTCTTAGAAAAAGAGGCTCCTTTCATATTCACACAAGAGTGTTTAGAATCTTTTGAGATCCTTAAGGAAAAATTGACCAAGGATCTAGTTTTTGTTTCACCAAATTGGGATTTGCCTTTTGAGCTCATGTGTGATGCTAGTGATTATGCCTTGGGGGCCGTTTTGGGACAAAGGATAAATAAACACTTTCAACCTATATACTATGCTAGTAAGACAATGACGGGTGCTCAATTGCATTACACTACCATGGAAAAAGAATTGTTAGCCATTGTATATGCTGAGAAATTTTGCCCCTATCTTGTTCTTTCAAAGACCATAGTGTATACGGACCATTCCGCCCTTAAATACCTTATGACAAAGCAAGATGCTAAGCCTAGATTGTTAGGATGGGTTTTGTTTCTCCAAGAGTTTTCTATAAAAATTCGTGATAAAAAGGGATCCGAAAATTTAGTCGTGGATCATTTGAGTAGACTTGAGCATTCTTTTCAAGAAGAATTGCCTAATAAGGAAATTAATGAATCCTTTCCACTTGAGGAACTCATTTCTATCTCTTCACAAGAGGATGCCTCCCCTTGGTTTGCGGATATTGCAAACTATCTTGTGGGGGATGTGCTAATTGAGGGTCTTACTTCCCAACAAAATAAGAAGTTTCTCAAAGAAGCTAAATCCTACTTTTGGGATAACCCTTGATTAAATTCATTACTCAAGTTGAAAAGAAAGCAGGTTTTGAGGCTAACATTATTAGAAGTGATAATGGTGGTGAGTTTAAAAATAATCTGTTAGATGCCTTATGTGTCAAGAAATGGATTACTAGAGAGTTTAACATTGCTAGAACTCCACAAAAAAATGGTGTAGTTGAGAGGAGAAATAGAACACTCATAGAAGCAGCTAGAACCATGTTGGCAGATGCTAGTTTACCCATTGCTTTTTGGGCTGAGGCTGTAAGTACAGCATGCTATGTTCAGAATAGATCCTTGGTCAATAAATCCGACAATAAAACCCTTTATGAAATATGTTGGAATAGGAAGCCTAACATAGACTTCTTTAGACCATTTGGATGTCATTTATTCATTATGAATACTAGTGATAACCTAGGTAAGTTTAACTCAAAAGGTGATGAGGGTTATTTTGTGGGATACTCTATGAACAACAGGGGCATAGGGTTTTTTACAAGAAGACTAGGCTTATAACAGAAAATATGCATGTTGACTTCTTGGAGAGTAAACCTAGTGATCTTGAGACTGGACCAAATTGGTTGTTTGATTTAGAGCCTTTTTCTAGGTCCATGAATTATATGCTTGTAACTAATCCAAAAATTTTGGAAGCACCTATTGTTGAATATACAATTATACAAGCCAAAGAGGATACATGATCAAATGCAGCAGAACCCATTCCTTCATTCAACATACTTAACATACCAATTTGGAGTGAAGAGTTCATTAAAGCATCTACTGCTGTAAAAGAAGAGGAAAGAAAGCAACAAGTGGAGCCACAACTTGATGAAACAGTCAGTGAATCTTCATCCGCTGACAACTCCATACCAGCCGCTGACACAACAGAATCAGCCGCTGACAGTTGGCTTTCATCCTCTGACAAAACATCCTTGAACTTGTTGTTGAAGATACCATACCCAAAGAAGGTGTCAGTGGCCATAATCCAGCCACTGACAATATGTCACCTATTTCAAGTGGGCATGGAAGCAATGATGATAGTGATCTTGGTAACATGGAGTCTAATGTTCAAGATAACACTATATTTAGGGAGGAATTCTTACTTCTGTTTCTAAAGACCATCCTCCCTCTTAAATCATTGGTAATATTAATACTCCAATTCAAACTAGAAGGAAAAAAGAAGCATCAAGGTGGATTCCTTGCTAATATTCACAAGAAGGATGATAATCCTTTTGTTCATGAATGTTTGTTTGCTTGTTTTCTATGACAATCAGATCCCAAGAAAATTTTTGATTTTGTTAAAGAAGAAAGCTGGGTTGAAACAATGCAAGATGAGCTTCACCAATTTGTAATTCAATATGTTTAGGAATTAGTAGATTTCCCAAATCATGTCAGACCAATAAGAGCATGTTGGATTCTAAGGAACAAGAAAGATGAGAGAGGTATTGTGATCAGAAACAAGGCAAGATTGGTTGCTCAGGGATATACACAGGAAGAAGGTATTGACTATAAAGAGGTTTTTGCACCTGTTGCTAGGATTGAAGCAATAAGGATTTTCCTAGCCTATGCTTCTTGCATGGGTTTCAAAGTTTACCAAATGGATGTGAAAAGTGCCTTCATGTATGGCACCATTTAAGAGGAAGTTTATGTGATGCAACCTCCTGGTTTTAAAGATCTAGAGAATCCAGACAAGGTTTATAGAGTGAAAAAGGCAATGTATGGTACTTTTTCTACATACTTAGTGGAAAATGGCTTTAAGAGGGGCACCATAGACCAGACACTTTTCACCAAGTAATAAGTGTGAAAACACTTATCCTTTTACCACTTAATTATAATAATAACCAAGCCAAGACGTGTATTTTATGTCGTAAATGTCGGAATTATGCGTGGTTTGTGTTTTTATTGTGATTTAGGACCAAAATGTGAAAAGGGAAGAAAACATGGGCTTTCACAGGCTTTTATCGAAGAAAAAGACAAAATACGAAGTCAAAAGATCAAGAGTGCAAAAAGAACGGAAGTCCAAGGCCTATTCTGAAGATTTATCGAAGAAAAAGTCTAAAGACGGAAGTTTGATGAAATCGAAGAACTCAAGTCTAATAAATGAAGAAATTATAAGACGAGTTCAAATAATCCCAAGACAAAGTCGAAAAATTCGAAGAATTTATAAAGACGAAAAGACGAGAAAAGGAAGGAAGCATCAAGACATACTAATCCTCCTATAAATACCCTCCTATTGTATCATTAGGAGGTGTTAGCTAAACTGACAACTTAGTCTTTCCACATTTATTTTTCATGTCATTTATTTACTTGTCAATTTACATTCCTTGTCTTGCACCTTAAATTTGTAAGTCCTTTAATTTTTACTTTTAATTGTTGTTGAATCTTTAATTTTAATCAAGTTTTTATATTAATCTCTCGTTCTACCTTTCTTATTTTTGTTAATCTTTATGTTTATGTGCTTATTGTTATGCTTATTGTTATGCTTATTTGATTAATTGTTATGATTTTATGTGTTTGATTGTGTTGGATTATTGATTTTATAGCTTATTGTGTGTTTGATTTGATTTTAGTTAAGTGTTTTTATTAGTTTATTTATTAAAATTTGATTTTTAATTTTTTAGTTTTATTAGTGTTTTTGAAGTTTTTCATTTGTGGTTGAATTAGTTTTTCTTAAAAGTGTTTTGGATTAAGTTTTGGTAGATTGCTTATTTGATTTTAGCTTATTCGTGGCTTATTTTCTGATTTTTAGTTGTTACTGTAAAAAATTTTCTCTGGTCTTTAGGATTTTCAGATTAGGGTTTATTATTCCGAAGATTCACTTTTTCCTGAAATCGTTTTCTCTGAAATTACCTTTTATTCCGAAGATTCCCTTTTATCTGAATTTGTCATTTTTTCCGAAATTATTGCTTTTCCGAATATATGCCATTTCTCTGAAAAAGTTGATTTTTCCGAAAAAGTAAAAACTCCGAAAAGGTAAAATGTTCTGAAAATCATTTATTCCGAAAAATGTTCTGCAAAAAAAAATTATTCCGAAGATTTACATTTTAAAACAAGGATTCCGAAAAAGAAAAAGTTCTGAAAATATAACTATTGCGAAGAAATAACTATTGCGAAGAAATAAGAATTGCGAAGAAGTTCGTTTCCTGTCTAGATTCCGAAAATTGAGCAGCCTACCTACCTGGTAGCTTGTAACTTGCGCCAATTTGAGGTGCCTGGCTGGCTGCTTCCAGCTGCTTGCCTGCTAGCTTGTTTATTATTTAGTATTGTTCCGTAATTGTTTAGTTTTATCTGAAAGTTGTTCCGATTTTAATTCTGAAAGTTACATATTTTTAGTTGAATTTTTCGTCGATTTTTAGTATTAATATTTTTTCGTAAAGTTCAACTTTTATCTTTTATTTAGTACCCGCTTTAGGTATTGCTTCGTTTAGCTTTAAAGTACCATTTTAATTTTATTCTCTCCTTTTTCATTAAGTAAACTTTATTTTCCAGTCGAAAGTTAATTTCTTCGTTTAGTTTTATTTTTATTAATGGTTTTGCTTAAATTTACGTTTTATTATTTGTTTCGCTCCTTTATTATTAGTTATTTGTTTTATTTTCTCGTCATTTACTTTTTAATCATTTTTAGCTTATTTACCTTGCCTTTTACTTTAAAGTTTTTCAACTTTATTTTACAACAACGATCAATCTATTTTTTTTCACCAAAAACGACCGAGTCACACTTTAAACCAATAGTCAATTCGTTAAGACACCGAGAACAATTTAACTAGTAAAAATTCAGTTATTAAATGGCGCCGTTGCCGGCTCTTTTCGTAAAGATTAACGGTTTTCTGTGAGAGACGCGTTGAATTTTGGGATCCGTTCCCTCGTGAACGTTATTTTTGTGTCAAAAATTTTCAAAAAATCATAAAAAATTAAAAAAAAAATTTAAAATCCATAAGAATTATAAATTTTCAAAAATACAAAAAGAATTAAAAACTTATAAAAAACATTTCTTTTTCAAAGTTTTGCACCAAAAAGATTTTATTTTTATTTTTACAAGTACATATATATTCTCTATTTCTTAGGTATCTTTTTCTTTTTCTTTTTCTTTTGCAGGTGTATGCGTACTAGATCTTCAACTTATTCTGAGCCCGAGACTCGTGAAGATTTAGATATGGCTGGTGTGCACAACAACAATAACCCACCTCACCTCAACATGAATAATAACAACAATGTTCCCCCACCTGATCTTCGAACGATGGAGGAGTTGTGTCAACCCACAATGAACGGACGAGGAGGAACGATTGCGCCGATGCAAATCACGGCTCCAGAGTTTTCGTTGAAGCATCACATGATCTAACAAGTTCAAAACACTTGTCCATTTCGCGGATTACCGGATGATGATGCCAACAAACATCTCGACAAGTTCATTACCGTAACTCAAAGCATGAAGTTGCCCGGGGTCACTATGGATTTTCTTCGCCTTAACCTATTTCCACACGCCTTATCCCACCATGCCGAAAAATGGTTTGATCGTCTTCCGAAGAATTCAATTCATATTTGGGATGAGATGACTCAACGCTTTTTGTCGCGCTACTTTCCACCATCCATGGTCACGAGCCTTCGAAATCAAATTAGTGGATTTACTCAAGAACCCGATGAATCACATTTTGATGCTTGGAAACGATATAATGTTTTGATCGATCGATGTCCAAACCACAACATGCTCCCCGTTACTTTGATTGATACTTTCTACAATGATTTAACTTTTCGTGATCGTGATACGATTAATGCAGTCGCCGGTGGCACATTTATGAAAAGAAGACACGAGGAGTGTAGAGAGCTTATCGAGAACATGACTACTCATCACAAAATTGGGATTCATCCGCATCCTGAACATCAAACCCGAGAGTCAATGTTTCTTCTACTTCTTCAAATCCTGATATCACCGAATTGACCCGCGCAATGGTCGAAATGAGCAAAAACATGCAACTTTTGGCTACAAATCAACATACAACAACTTAAAGTTGTAGCAATTTCTTGTGAGACTTGCGGGGGTCCTCATTCATACACTGATTGTCCTTCTACTCATGACAATCCAGAAAACGTGTATGCGGCTCATGGTAACTATTTAACGGAAAACTACCAAGCCCGACCTTAAGGTGATCGTAACTTGCTAAGTTACCGTTCTAACAACTTTCTTTCACCAGGTTTTTCTCCTCAAAACCCCAACCCCAACAACTACAATAGAAGCAATCCAAACCCACCTCGAGCTTCTAATCCTTATCACCCACCCGCTCAACAAGCACCACCCATTAATCAAGATGTGGAAACTTTTATGAGGACCCAAGGAGAGCAAATCAAGAATCTGCAAAGCCAAATCATCAACTTGAAAGGAGATATCACTTAGCAAGGTAATGATATTAGAACTGAGCTTCGACATGATATGTAAACCTCCTTCAGCAATCAAACAAATGATTTGAAGAATATGATGGCTAGTTTCTTTCCAAGTACTTAACCCTCTACTTTGGGCTCTCTTCCTTCTAATACCGTCACTAACCCAAGAGCGAATGTGAGTGCTTTTACTACACGCAGTGGAGCAACCTTAGTAGGACCATCTATCCCTCCTCTAGTTACTCCATCTACACCTCATCCACCACCATTTATCCCTCCTACTCCCACGCCTAGTATTAGTTCTCCATTACCGTCTCCACCTCTACCAGCAGAAGTTCCCAAGAAACACCCTTCACCAACCCCACCTTCCACCATTAAACCTTCAACATCTCAACCTTTACCTACTACACCTACACCAACTAAACCCAATATCCCTTATCCTTCTCGCATAGACAAGTGCCAATTGCTCACCAAGGATGACATTCAAGTGTCAAACTTTTTGAAGAAGATTTCGGGAGTGACCATCACCCTTAGCCTTGTTGAAGCTCTAGCCCAAATGCCTAAATTTGTTAAGATGTTTAAGAACTTGCTTAATAAGAAAGAGAAGATGTCTGAGTTTGTTAATACTCGATTGAATGAAAATTGTTCTGCAATCCTTCTTAAAGAACTTCCGGAGAAACTTGGAGATCCCGGTCGTTTTGTGCTACCATGTACTTTTAACCAAACCGAAGAATTTACTGCCTTAGCCGATCTCGGGGCAAGTATAAATCTGATGCCTTTAAGTGTTTGGAAAAAGTTATCATTACCCGATCTTACACCAACAAAGATGACTCTTGAGCTAGCAAATCGAACTCTCGCTTACCCCGTTGGTATTGTCGAAGATGTGTTTGTTAAAGTTGGTACCTTCACTTTTCCGGTCGACTTTGTTGTTATTGATTATGAAATGGACCCTCGTATTCCATTAATACTTGGTCGGCCATTCTTGAGAACCGGAAAAGCCTTAGTCGATGTTGCCAAAGGTGAGCTAATCTTAAGGGTCGGGAATGAAGCACAAGTATATCAAATGGAAGAGAATCAGCGAATATGATTAATGTGCTTGATGATTTTGTCATTTACAATAATCCTCTTTTCGATTCTTGCTACGATAATCCACTTTTCCAAGATGATGTGGATGATTCTCTCTCCAATTTAGATCCCCCGCCAATTCATGAGTCTCCACCGATTTATGATGACTATGATGATGATTCTAGTTCTGATATGGATGATTATGATGATTTTACTTTAGAGTATAAAGAAATGCCAACATATGATGATTTTGACGATGTCGATACTCTTTCGAGTGATTCTACACATGATGACCTTGTCCCTACTTTTGAAGAAGATCCTCCACCAACAATGCTTGATCCTACATTGGATGACTACTCATTTGAGGAAGATTTTGCTACTTTTCTCAACACTTACTTCCCAAATGAGAATGATTCTCCTCCTTTGGACTTTGATGATGCTCTTTATCCTCCTTTGGATATGAAGAAACCCGTTTCAAATGAGAAGAAGCCGGAAGACACCGATATCCGTAGTACTTATTTCTTGACACCTCTTTATCCACCTTCTAAGGATGAAATTGTGATATTTATGAGCAGATCTTCTTCAAGGTCTACTGAGCTTGAGTGTTATTTTCCCCTAAAGGAAAAGGTGTTCGATTCCGGTATTGCAATTTTTAAGCCATCTCAGTATCCATCTGATGCAATAAAAGGAAAGATTTTTTGAAAACATGGAGATATGCTTGTGCTACATCATACTGTCTACCACCATGCTCAATCTTTGCTTAAGGGAACGTTGCCTACTCTTCTTTGGCTTGCCTTGTTCGCCTTAAGCCTTTGCTATTTGATGGACGAAAACCATGTATTTGATCTCGGTGGATGTGTTTCAAGCTTCTTCCCATGCTAATCAAGGTCGAGTCAGGCTCACGAGTCGGTGAACAAAAACAAGCGCTTCTCGGGAGGCAACCCACAATATCTATCCTTTTTATTCATTTTATAATAAGTGTAGGGGGAGACCCTAGTATGTGTTTGTTGTTTTCTTTCTAATCATGTGCAGGGATTCGAGCTATCATATCCATTCTTGATGACTTTTGACGACCCGTGATTCCGTGTACCCGTCTTCCTGGTTCTATCCTAAACTCTTTTGATTCACTACTTTATATTCTTCAATATTAAAATAGGAATCACTTTAGTTGTCTCTTCCTTAGCAAGATTTAAATAACGTGCACAATGTCCTAAGTGTAGGGGAGTTTACTCCCACATGCTTAAACATTGAGGACAATGTTTATATCAAGTGTAGGGGGACTTCTATCGAAGTTAAGGGGGCTTTTCCTTGTATTTGTCCTCATTTTAACCGGAAAGTTGATTTTTCGACATTTTTCAAAAATTTTGATCTATTTTGGCCTATTAGTATTTACCTTTGTTATAGTTATTTTCTTTCTTTGCTAGAATAAATTATTAATAAAGTGGTTTTAATTTTTCAACGTCATGAATCTTTTGACTCAACCCGAGTTTACTTATCCAAGTTTACTCTAGCTAGTATCCTTAACGCGTTTAAGCCAAGTTTTGCTAGGCTTTTATATAGGGAACTTTAAAATGCGAAAGTCTGAACTCTTAGGGGTTAAGAACAAGAACTTTTCTCAAGTTCCTATAATTGATCCTAGAAAGTCGTCTATCAAGGGAACTTTAAAATGCGAATTCTAAACTTGAAAGAGTCTAAGAATTTGCAAGATCCTATAGATGACTTGAAAACCCAAAACTTTGATTTTATTGGCTAAGCATCCACGAGTCTCATTCCTTGAGATTTTAAATTGTGGAGAACGAGAGATGATAGAGTCAATTATAAGTTTGGTATTCTTTCATGAATTTATGTGAGTTAATTATGAGCTTTTTCTCCCATCGCTTGTTAATAAATATATTTGCAATAAATAAAGTTGTATGATTTGAAAAATTACTTAGCTTCTAGCACAAGACCGTTTAAAAGTTGCTCTATATTAATTAGAGTTCATAGCCAAGGCATAACTTATTGAAGCGTGATGCGAAGATTGGCGAGTCCGAAAAGGTCCTAACAAGACACGAGGGCTACATTTTGTTGCTAAAGATCCCAAGTGATGTGAAGAATCATTTATCAAAAATCAATATGAAGCAAATACTCCCATAAAGATCATGGAGAAATCTTTCCGAAAAGACCCTAACAAGGTATGAGGATAAATAGATCCAAGTCCTAAAAGGAGGCGGATCGTTGTATATCAAAATCCCAAATAAAGATTGGAGAAAAATGAAGAAGTCGTGGTCCAAATATGAAAAATCTCTCAAAGAGTTCAAGTGAAGAAATTCCTATTATAAAGAGAAGACCATTATTTCATGAACGTCTCTCAAGATTTAAAGCATGAAGTCAATGACAAATATCGGTCCGAGAAAGGTCTCAAATCGTGAAGCGAGTTATGACAAGATATGAACTTTATGAGGTCCCGAGAAGTAATTTTAAAAGATTTTGTCCTTTAGCTAACTATTGATTAAATCGTCCTACTTTATTTTCAGCCTCAATAAATTATCAAAATAAGGCAAATAATGTATCCTCGTGATCATTCAAGACAACAATAAAATATAAGAGATACACCTAGGAATAAGGGAGTCTAAGTAAATAATTGGGCCACATGAATTAGTGTTAGTTTGCTAACTTATAATAGCAATGATCTCGTTTTTAAGCTTGGTATGGGGAACGTGAAACTTGAGGGTGATAAACATTCATGACATTCCAAAACCCTAAGGTAAGTCTTTGATCTTTTTACTTGTTTTCTATCTCTTTAATAAAGGCCAATGTGGATTGATTATGATGGAAAATGTAAAACTTGCTTTGTAACTAATGCATTGCATGAGGGCATTGCAATGGTCAAGTGTAGGGGATTTAATAAGTGTGGAAACACTTATCCTTTTACCACTTAATTATAATAATAACCAAGGCAAAACGTGTATTTTATGTCGTAAATGTCGGAATTATGTGTGGTTTGTGTTTTTGTTGTGATTTAGGACCAAAATGTGAAAAGGGAAGAAAAAATGGGCTTTCACTGGCTTTTATCGAAGAAAAAGACAAAAGACGAAGTCAAAAGATCAAGAGTGCAAAAAGAACGGAAGTCCAAGGCCTATTCTAAAGATTTATCGAAGAAAAAGTCTAAAGACGGAATTTTAATGAAGTCGAAGAACTCAAGTCTAATAAATGAAGAAATTATAAGACGAGTTCAAATAATCCCGAGAGAAAGTCGAAAAAGTTGAAAAATTTATAAAGACGAAAAGACGAGAAAAGGAAGGAAGCATCAAGACATATTAATCCTCCTATAAATACCCTCCTAATGTGTCATTAGGAGGTTTTAGCTAAATTGACAACTTAGTCTTTCAACCTTTATTTTTCATGTCATTTATTTACTTGTCAATTTACATTCCTTATCTTGCACCTTAAATTTGTAAGTCCTTTAATTTTTACTTTTAATTGTTGTTTAATCTTTAATTTTAATCAAGTTTTTATATTAATCTCTCATTCTACCTTTCTTATGTTGGTCTAGGTTTTCTTAGGATTTAGCAAGGTTATGATTATCTATTGAAATGGAATGGAGAAGGAGGAAGATGAAGATGAACTAGAGAGAGAAAGAGGAGAGGGAAGAAAGATAGAGAGAGAAAGTAATGATTACTGAATGTAAAATGTCATCACCAACCCCTCCTAACATGCTAGGAGGGGTATATATAGCCCACCCTACATGTGGGCTATATGGGTTATACGTTTACTAACTAGATCACGAGTCTGTTACATTAATATATCGTTGGAGTGACTGATCCTTCATAAATACGTAAAAACGTATTTCCAACAATCTCCCCTTAAGGGAGGTCGCTCCAAGAGACAAAGTTCTAAATAGTCTATATCTCGAGATCTATGCTAACTAAGATGTATCCGAGACTTTATTGGGAAAAACGTATTTCCAACAATCTCCCCCTAATGGAGGTCACATCTTTTTACAAAATCTTAAACCTAGCATCTATGCTTGAGTCTTCGATCTTGTTCTTGTGAATATGCTTGATGTGATCTTTGACTTAAGTCTTGAGCATGTTTTCTTTCCTTGACCTTGGGCATTCGTGACTTGTGACATTCGCCTCTTCGTGACTTCATGTTCCACATACTTATACCTTTAAATTCTTGAAAGCTTCAGAGTTTGATACAACGGAAGACTTGACCTTCAGACTTTCTTGAATTTGTTGAAGTACTAATTGTATGTAGTATAAGCATGTGGTGACGACTTCTTCTAGATTGTACACCGCAATGCCACCTTCTTGTTATGCTGCATAAGACAGTTAGCAACAAACCATATACACGGATGAAATAGCCTTGAACATTTCATTCTAATTCGGTAGCATTTTACCTCCGGTCGGTGAAGACTGTTGGACGATATTAAATATCGTACTTGTGGCAGGTAGTTTAAGTAAAGAACCTCCTTGACAAGATTTCGCGGGTAAAACCGTTCTCTTTACTCGACCATCCAAAGCTGACTGCAAACATAAAGAGTGAATCATTTGGATAATATTATCCGCATGATTTGAAGCCGTCAATTCATGTTCCTGGAACAAGTGAAGTTCAATTAAGAACCGCACCATCGTTTCTTTCTAGTTGTCACGAGCTTGATTCATATAGAATCTTACTAGTTACCTACCAAGTGCTGTTTGAAGTTAACACAAAAAGGATTTCCATTCGTCACTGTAAATACTTAATAGTATTACTCTGAATGTTCTGGCAAGATCACTTAGATATTGCGTAGAGGCCTGGAACGTGTTTAAATTCATTTAAGAGTTTAAACCACTGTTGCTTTCCAGTTATCACAAGTTTGATTCATAAAGAATCGCACAAGCACCTACCATGAGCTTTTTGACGTTCGCTCAAGAAGGATTTCCATCTTCATTGTAAATACTTACGTATTACTCGGATGTTCAGGCAAGATCATGAAGATTTTGCGTAGGACTCTTATGAACTTTCTTACTTGTCACATTGTGTGAACAAGCAAGGAATAATAAAAGTGTGTCCTAATGAGATATTTTATGATCTCAAATGGCTCTAGACTCGATCGTGCATTTTGGATTTTAGTGATCGGAGGCTGGAGAGGAGTGCCACCTTTTCAATACCAATTTATTCGGAGTGAATAAATCGATAGATAATGTGTTGTCTCCGTGTGATTAAAACAAATATCTTTTGAGAGATATCTGAGTTAGCTGGGATGGGTTGTGCCTTGCATCACTGGGTCCATGATGTCTGTCTTCAATATCAAGAATCATTAAATAATGATATTAGTATCATATGTATTGACCCGGTTTGTGCCTAAGTTGTAAGGAGGGATTCTTTCTTTACACCCTTTATCTTTACAATTCTTTTTCATTCTTCAACCCTTTCAATGCTTACCAATACGTCATCACTAGCACCTTGTTGTGATTGTTCTAGTGCTAACTTAAGTACTTGGTCGGCATTCAGCTACGTTCACAATCTTTCTCCATCTTTCCTAAGGACTACTATTTCTAGCTATGGAATGTCCTTGGGAAGATTCCTCTGGTTCTAGAGGAATCATTGGACTTTAACCAATCCTACCATCCTTATGTCACCACAATCTTCACCGTCGTGAATAGAGATGTTTTGGGTAAGTGTATGTCACCATGAAATCCATTTTGAAGTGCAAATCCATTTTGCTCCCCCTTAATATATGCCACGATATCCGAAAACATTTCGCACATGTCGGGATGAGCTATCACATTAAGTCAAACCATTTGTGATTAATCATTTCCCATATTAAATCACATTTTCTCCGCAATAATTAAAATATTAACCCAATCGATGTTTTTAATATCAATTGATTTAATAGCATTTTAAGAAAATTTGGGAAGAAAAATGCAAAGCCAATTATCTTCATGAATTACACAAGCTCCCCCTCAAATTAATGAGGGTGTACTTGAAACGTAAATTAAATACCTTTTAAACACAAGTGTAAGGTATTTATCACGTGCAAAGATCATATATGATAATGTAATCACAAGATTAGCGATTTATGAGGTTGGACCTGAATGATGGAGAACATCATATGAAAGAAGCACATGGTTCTTGTTCACGAATGTTGGTCGACTCATCACGTCTGAAGTTATCTCTTGACTCCATTTGATTGATATCGTTGTCTTGACACCAACATGTGAACTTGGCACTTTCGGCGTCAAAGATTCTTAATGCTGGACAATTGCTCCCCCTCAATTGTTGACCCGTATTCTATTGAAAGAGATGTAGTCGCCGTTTGAGTAGTCGCATCGTCGAGTATGTAGATATCAATTGTAAATTGCTACGGTTGGTGGAGATGATAACTTCATAAAAAACAAGACTTCTCTTGTTTTAACAAATAAATGCACTGAATCGTACATATATTCGTGTTAGATTGTGTTATAACGTAAACACAATCCCTTACATGGTTATAAAGTAAACCATGCCCGAGAAAATTAATTCCCGTTGTTGAGTCAAAGCTTTCCGGTGAAATGCTTGACTTGAGTATGAAAAGCGGGTTACTGTCTAAAATAATAGCAAACCATTTTGAGTATGTTTTAAAACATTTGAACTTCTGCTCGAACTTTATTTACAACCCCGTGTCATTATTGAATGACATTTCTAGTATCGTAAATATTATCGATTCCAGAAGACATGCTCTTTTTATCAAAACATTTTTTGATCATACAATTTTGAAAGATTTGGAAAACCTTTTTGAGAAATTCTCAGAAAATTGTGTTCATTGTTTTGAAAACCAATTACTTGAGCTTAAGATGTTGAATATCTTGCAAAACGAGCTCAAGTCCGAGAAGTTGTAAACTTCCTGTTGTTAAGGATAAGTTTATCATCGGCGATAAACTTTCCTTTTAACTGAAGAACGAGTCCTAAGTTGATATTTACTTAGAAGTCGTTTTCATGAGCTTGAAAAACTTTGAATGTTTTAACGTAAAGCTCATGACCGAGAAAGACGAATTTCCCGTTATGAGGAAAAGTTCTCTTATTTAAAAGATACACTTTCCTTTCTGAGCTTAAAACTTGGAATGTTTTAATACAAGCTCATGACCGAGAAAATTTAATTCCCCGTTACGAGGATAAGCTATCTTTAAAGATAAGCTATCCTAAATATGAAATCCGAGTTACAGTCTGATATTTAACTGTAACTCATTGTGCATGAGCTTAAAAACTTCGAATGTTTTTAATATTAGCTCATGCCCGAGAAAAAATAATTTCTCGTTGTAAGGATAAGTTTATCATCGATGATAAACTTTCCTTTCCTTGAAGTCCGGGGCATAATCTGAAATGTGATTATACACCATTTACACGAGCTTAATACTTTTGAATAGTTTTAATGTAAGCGCGTGTCCGAGAAAATTTAATTTCTCGTTAATGAGGATAAGTTTATCTTTGCGTAGATAAACTTCCCTGTCTCAGAAGTCCGGGTCATCGACTGTCATTTAGCGAGGAGCCATATACACGAGCTTAAAACCGTTGAATAGTTTTAATGAAAGCTCGTGTCCGAGAAAAATTAATTTCTCGTTAAGAGGGTAAGTTATCGTTGCGTAGATAAACTTCCCTGTCTCTGAAGTCCGGGTCATCGTCTGTCATTTAGCGAGGAGCCATATACACGAGCTATAAAACTTTGAATGGTTTTAGTGTAAGCTCGTGTTCGAGAAAAATTAATTTCTCGTTTTGAGGGTAAGTTATCGTTGACGAGATAAACTTCCCTTTCTTTGATGAACGAGTTACAGTCTGTGATGTGACTATAAGTCCTTTATGCATTGTAAGCTTAACTGCAAATCCCCTGAGACACTTGTTTCTTAGATATCAGCTTCTTCAGCAACCAAACTCTGAGAGTGTCCTTAATTGAATGGTATACAACGATTGGAACACTGTGTGCTTGTTGAATGTTAACTTTGGTACCTGCATTCTCATTAGAAAGTTGGATACTTGTATGTGGATTAGCGATATCTATTTTAGAACCATGTGGTGATTCACAGTTGGCCTTACTTGTGCCTGAGGTGACCTGAGGAGATGATTCACTTGTCGTAGTTGGAAAACGTTTCCTTTTATAGAAAACCTTAAGTTCAGGCTTAAGTGATGTGTCATCCTCTTCAATTTCCTCCCTAGTAGTCTTAGTAGAATCGTAGACTATCCTAGTTAAAGGGCACTCGTTTCCTACAAGAGTGAAAGTTCTACCAGTGGGGCGCCACGTTTTACCAATGGGTTTGATTTAAGCAACCCACTAGGATTTAAGTCTTGCATGGGAGTTCACTTCATTAAGTAATTTCTTAATACAAGAATCATGATTGGCTTTAAAGACACATTTCCTACATGTTTTACAAGTAGCATATTTAATGTCCGAGTAAGATCTAAAATTCCTAGATGATTGATTGATGCTCCTAGGAAGTGACATGCTACGGTTAGCAGTGTTAGGTAAACTAGAAGGCATCTGACTGTGTTTGAAATTCCTATCTCTTACTTGTGTCTTTAGCTTAGCTTCCCTTAGACCAAATGTATGGTGAACGTCATTTGAACTAGTTTGAGACGTGTTCTTTGGAGTATGTCTAGGGAGACTAGAGGCAATCATGTGATTAGGTCTTGCAGAAGCTGTTTTAGTCACAATGGGCCTAGATAGTGGAATGACTGGTCTAGAAAGATGAACCATATCAACTTGGGAGGAAAACCGCGGTCTCGAGGAGTTTGGTCGCTCGGTTCTAAATGCAGTCGGTTGTCTAAAAGACTGAATTTGAGGCGGTTTCCCCAAGATTGATGGTTTTTCAAGCTTAGTGTCCACACTATTTCCTTTAGTTTTCCTCAACTCGTTTTTCAGAGCCGCTATTGCAAAGACCTTTTCCTGAACTTGAGCTTTTAAAGTCTCATTCTCTTTGAGCAATCTATCTTGGGATGCTAACTTAGATTCAAGCAGTTGAATTTGTTTCAAAAGATTATCCTTTTCAGCTTTAGAATCTAAAACTTTTTGATCCAATTTTCTTTCAAGAACCACGTTTGACTTTTCAAGTTTTTCAAATTTGTCCGTTTTCTTGGAAAATTCTAATTTGGCATCCTCAAGATCTTTTGACTGTTGAGCTACAATCGTTTCGAGCTCTCTAATCTTGGAATCAGAAGCAGTCAAAGAAGCAGTTACAAGACAATTATCATGATGTTTAGCATTTTGAACACTTTCTCCCCTATTATGACTCACATCGGATAAATCAGAAGTAGTATTTCTATCACTCTTTTCCATCCCATGTTTGTCATAGTTAGGTTCAGAATGCTCAATATGCGATATTTCATCAGCATATACATCATAACCAACATTACATTGTACCATGTTCGCAGGCTCTTCGTCATAAACGGGTAAGGTGTCATCAAAAGAGATCTCGTGAACATTCCCTGACGTGCCACTGGTATCATGTTGTCCTTCTGATTCTGTGCTCTTGCCATCGTTAGGCGCCAATTTGTCAATCGTATGACCATTCTCCTCTTGCATCGGCATCATAGATTCTTGCACTTCATTATCATACGCTTGCTGAAGTTAGGATTTTTCATAAATCGAAGACGAGACCGATGACAAAAGTTTCAATAGTGTACCACGGAAAACTTGAAGCTCGGTTTGTGTGTCTCGAAAAAATGACCGGCATATCCCTGAATTGTCAGACTTGATGATATTGAATTGGATGAAAGGCGTGAGTTGTGTCACAAGAGCCTGATATGTTGTTTCTGATGCAGAGTGATGAAAGTATTCATTGTGGAGTTGCTCTGCTAGTTGGTTCAAGATGAGGAACATCGATTCCATGAATATATGACGATCTTGACCAAAGAGTGTCACAAATTCGCTCCCTCCTAGAATACGTGAAATAGTAACTAGATGATACTGAAGCATTTGAAATGAAGTGATGCCATTATCACTAACTTTGTCTTGCATTTTATGCGCTTCTCCCTTTTGACATGTCGAATCGAACAATTCCATTTCCTCCGATAATAGAATTCTTGGATCTTTGTTTGGTATTGTTGGTAAAAACAGTGCTTGAAATCCACAAAATTTGTCAAAAGTCCAATTCTTTATTAGATCGAAAAATATCTTTGTCGGTTAAGCACTTTTGTTTGAAAATTCAAAATTTACCCGACCCAATATAAAAAAATAATAATACCAATTTTAGTACAACCATAAAAAGTGATGTATTGGCGCCCAAAAATACGGGGTTTTCCTAAAAATAATCTAAAAATACGGATGTTTCTTCAAAATAATCTAAAAACAAAACGGATTTTCCTCGTCTCTCTCAAACGACACGTTTATATGACCTATCCATTTCTTAATACATGTGTTTTACTCCCATAAAAATAGCAAATATTCTTGTTTACTCCGCCCTAATATAAAAACCCATCCTAACCCTAATCTTAAACTAATCGCCCCCTTTATCTCTTCCTCCTATCCGTCTCTTTCTCCCATCTCTCACTACTCCCAAAACTATCTCTCCCTCCTCAAACACAGATAACACACACACACAGCCTCCTTTTCTCAAATCCTCCGCCCCCTTCTCAATCACCAAACACCTAAACAAAACAAAACCTAATCTGCTACCCTCTCATCTCGTCATCAAAGGTCAACCCACAATGAAGAAATCCCGATCCACAATCAATCCCAATAAAAAATTACACCTTTATTCGAAGAAGGCTTCAAGATCTTTTTATAAAGGTCTCGGGTAGGTATTCTTACTGTTTTGTTTGTGGGGTTCGAGTGTTTTGTTGAGAGATTTTTGTTTGAGTCTGTTTTCGAGTTATGATCGAGTCAAAGTTCGAGTCTTGACAAAGAGCTGTGGGAGTCGAGTGGTTGTATTTGGGTTTTGTTGGTCGAGGTTGTTGTTGTATTCAATTCGAGAGAAGTGTGAAGTCTGTTGTCGAGAGAAGTGTGAAGTCTGTTGTCGAGAGACGTGTGAAGTCTGTTGTCGAGAGAGTCAATGTGAAAATTGAACGAGGGTGTGGGTGAGGAGACGAGGGTGAGGGTGAGGCTTGAATTCAGTGTTGTTGTGTGTGTCTGTGAGTTTTTACGAGGGTGTGTGTTAGACGAGGATGTGTTTTGACCGAGAGTCTGTTTGGTTGTGTCGAGGGAGAGAGTATGTCAGTCGAGTCTAGTTAAAACGAATAACAGTAATATATAAGACCCTTATTACCTCCGTAGAAGTCACATTCTGGGGAGGCTCGGCTAAGCTGATGATTGTGGAAACTGATGATTGAGAAGACGGATATTGGATAACAAAAACTTTATATAAAACTGATTGACAAAACAAATTTTAAGAAAAACGGATAAAATAAAACTAATAATTGAAAAAAAATATAAAAGAAAAATTGATAAAATTTATTATAAATGAAAATTTGATAGAAAAACTTTATAAAATTGATAGATAAAAGATGATAAAAAATGATAGAAAATTAGGAAAGAAAATATTTTTAACACCAAATCAAAAGATAAAAAATATGTAAATTCTAAGATTCAACCATGGCTCTTGATACCAATTGTAGGTCTACGTTTTCTTAGGATTTAGCAAGGTTATGATTATCTATTGAAATGGAATGGAGAAGGTGGAAGATGAAGATGAACTAGAGAGAGAAAGAGGAGAGGGAAGAAAGATATAGAGAGAAAGTAATGTTTATTGAATGTAAAATGTAATCACCAACCCCTCCTAACATGCTAGAAGGGGTATATATAGTCCACCCTACATGTGGGCTATATGGGCTATACGTTTACTAACTAGATCACGAGCCCGTTCATTAATATATCGTTGGAGCGACTGATCCTTCATAAATACGTAAAAACGTATTTCCAACATCTTATTTTTGTTAATCTTTATGTTTATGTGCTTATTGTTATGCTTATTTGATTAATTGTTATGATTTTATGTGTTTGATTGTGTTGGATTATTGATTTTATAGCTTATTGTGTGTTTGATTTGATTTTAGTTAAGTGTTTTTATTAGTTTATTTTATTAAAAGTTGATTTTTAATTTTTTAGTTTTATTAGTGTTTTTGAAGTTTTTGAAGTTTTTGATTTGTGGTTGAATTAGTTTTTCTTAAAAGTGTTTTGGATTAAGTTTTGGTAGATTGCTTATTTGATTTTAGCTTATTCGTGGCTTATTTTCTGATTTTTAGTTGTTACTGTAAAAAAATTTTCTCTGATCTTTAGGATTTTCGGATTAGGGTTTATTAATCCAAAGATTCACTTTTTCCTGAAATTGTTTTCTCTGGAATTACCTTTTATTCCGAAGATTCCCTTTTATCTGAATTTGTCAGTTTTTCCGAAATTATTGCTTTTCCGAACATATGCCATTTCTCTGAAAAAGTTGATTTTTCCGAAAAAGTAAAAACTCTGAAAAAGTAAAATGTTTTGAAAATCATTTATTCCGAAAATGTTCTGAAACAAAAATTATTCCGAAGATTTACATTTTAAAACAAGGATTCCGAAAAAAAAGTTATGAAAATATAACTATTGCGAAGAAATAACTATTGCGAAGAAATAAGAATTGCGAAGAAGTTCGTTTCCTGTTTAGATTTCGAAAATTGAGCAGCCTACCTACCTAGTAGCTTGTAACTTTGGCGCCAATTTGAGGTGCCTGGCTGGCTGCTTCCAGCTACTTGCCTACTAGCTTGTTTATTATTTAGTATTGTTTTGTAATTGTTTAGTTTTATCTGAAAGTTGTTCCGATTTTAATTCGGAAAGTTATGTATTTTTAGTTGAATTTTTCTTCGAGTTTTAGTATTAATATTTTTTCGTAAAGTTCAAGTTTTATCTTTTATTTAGTACCCGATTTAGGTTTTGCCTCGTTTAGCTTTAAAGTACCATTTTAGTTTTATTCTCTCCTTTTTCATTATGTAAACTTTATTTTCGAGTCGAAAGTTAATTTCTTCGTTTAGTTTTATTTTTATTAATTGTTTTGCTTAAATTTACGTTTTATTATTTGTTTCGCTCCTTTATAATTAGTTATTTGTTTTAATTTCTCGTCATTTACTTTTTAATCCATTTTAGCTTATTTACCTTGCCTTTTACTTTAAAGTTTTGCAATTTTATTTTACAACAACGACCAATCATTTTCTTTTTCACCAAAAACGACCGAGTCACACTTTAAACCAATAGTCAATTCGTTAAGATACTGAGAACAATTTAACTAGTAAAAATTCAGTTATTACCAAGCGAAATGGAAAATATTTTCTTCATGTATAGGTCTATATTGATGATATCATCTTTGGTTCATCAAACCAAAGATGAGTGAGGAGTTCTCCAAGCTGCTGACAAACAAGTTTCAAATGAGTGACATGGGTGAAATGAATTTCTTCTTAGGTCTTCAAGAACAGCAGAAAAAATATGGCATCTTTATTTCTCAAGACAAATATGTGGCTGAGATATTGAAGAAATTTGGTTTCTCACCTCATGAGAAACGGGCTAGTACACCTATGGACAGAGAACATCCTTTGGGAAATATTGGAGATGGTAAGGAATTTGATGTCAGGCACTATAGGTCAATGATTGGTTCATTGATGTATCTTACAACATCCAGACCAGACATCATCTTTGCAGTATGTGCTTGTGCACGTCATCAAGTGACTCCAAAGGAACGTCACCTTCCTGCAGTCAAAAGGATCTTTAGGTACCTTAGATGCCATCCTAGCTTGGGATTATGGTATCCTAAGGAATCACCTTTGGAGCTTATTGGGTATTTAGATAGTGATTATGGTGGTGACAACAATGATAGAAAATCCACAACTGGCGGATGTCAGTTCTTGGGGAGTACGTTAATCTCTTGGCAACAAACTGTGGTGGCCAATTCAACAACTAAGGCTGATTATGTAGTTGCTGCTGCATGTTGTGGACAAGTGCTATGGATTCAAAATTAGTTGTTGGACTATGGGTACAATTTTATGCATACCAAGATTTTTGTAGATAATAACAGTAGATTATGCATCATTAGAAAAATCTTGTACATCATTCTAAAACCAAACATATATAAATTAGACATCATTTTATAAGGGATTGTTTTGAAAAAGGTTTAATACATCCAAATAAAATTGACACAGAAGAAAATATGGTTGATCTTTTAACTAAACCTTTTGATGTTTGGAGGTTCTAGTACTTGGTCACAAGTATTGGAATGATCAATCCTTAAAAATGTGCTTTTTGAAATTTATGTGAAGTATGTACAAGATGTGCATTGTTATTATTCTTTGTAAAGTTAGATTTTTCCACAATATTTTTCTATCCGCTGGCAAAGGCATTCTATCCGCTAACAAGTGGAAAGAAACCGCTAACAGCTTTTGTGGTAGTTTTTGTGGTTTTTCATCTAACAATGCAGGCATGAAGGGCAATTGTGAATATCGATACAGAGTTGCTTATGGACTAAAGGAGTGTGCCAAAAGGTTTATTTATGATGGTTGGAATGTTTACATTCCTATCTTAAAATAAAAATTTTGTCACATATATATTTTCAAGCACTCTTTGCATAGTTTAAGGGGAGGTTTAGGACAATCTTTAGGCTCTTGGGTATTCTTAGAATGCTCTCATCACAATTCTAGATTGTGTCCACTGGTGGTGGGGGTTGGAAGTTATGATGCCATATTTTTATAAATTTAGTGGAATTTTTAAACCTCGAGGCACTCTAGCATGCATGTTATTCATTTTGCATGCATGCTAACAAGACTTTTTGACCTAGATTTGGGATTGGTCGGATGGGAGACTTTGGGTATATATATTTTGGGCTTACCTATGAGTTACAAAGATTTTATAAAAGATAACTTCACTCTTAAGAATTGTGTAAGCAAGGGATACTTGAGGACAATTATGTCTATCTTGCTTAAGCAAGTGTGTATGATTGGATAGTGCTTGTGATGCTAAGTCATTTAGGGTAAAAGTTACTTTCCTTAGGATTAAAGTCTTTGTTAGGGTCTTTTTATTTTTATTTCTTTTTATTTTATTTTTGACCTGATACCAAAAGAAATTTTATCCGCTGACCAATACATTTTAGACACAGAAAAGCCATATTACACGCTGAAAAGTATAGCCGTTGCCGCTGACAAAGTTTTTGACCGTTGAAAAACACTAGGACCATTGTTATTTTTACGATATTTTGAACCGTAATTTTTGGGGAGTGGTTATTTTCTTTTATTTGTATGAGATAAGTTTACTTTTTCAAAGATTTGCATTACATTTTATTAGTCCCACTTCAATCCATAACACAAGATTTAGAGTAGATCTAGAGTGAGATTGTGACACCCTAGACAAATCCCACATCGGCTGTGGCCAGGAGAGATCCATGGTTCATAAGATAACAATCAGCTTCTCATGACACAACACGTTTTGTGGTCTACTACATGTGGGGTTCTTAGGAACTGGCAGTTAAGCGTGCTCATGTCAGATTAGTACTAGCTTAGGTGACCTGCCGGGAAGTATTCACACGAGGGCCTCAAAGCAAAAGCCGTGAGCCAGCGGGAAAAGCGGACATTATTGTGGTTTGAGTAGACGGGATGTTACAAGTGGTATCAGAGCCACTCCTTAGCCGTTCGGGATGGTAGGGTAAACCTCATCGAGGACGATGAGTCCCGAAGGGGGGTGATTGTGACACCCTAGGCAGATACCACATCGGGTGTGGCCAGGATAAATCCATGGTTCATAAGATAACAGTTAACTTCTCATGACACAACGCGTTTTGTGGTCTACTACAAGTAGGGTTCTTAGGAACTGGTAGTTAAGCGTGGTCATGTCAGAGTAGTACTAGCTTGGGTGACCTGGCGGGAAGTACTCACACGAGGGCCACAAAGCTAGGCCGTGAGCTTGCGGGCTGATAGTTGTAAATTCACACTCGTTTAGGAAAACGAGGTAATTAGGGTAAGTATTAAACAAATGGTTTAGGAAAACCAAGTGTAAATGACCCAATGAGTAGGTTCGTTCTCAAGGAGGCTAGTGTGTTGTGTAAAGAAATGATTAAGCTTTGTGATTATGATTATAAAGAAAGAAAATAGAAAAGGATGACGGTTACGATTTAAAATTACACTATAACGAAAAGTCGTGCACGTAAAACCGTAAAATATGACAAAATTTAAAAATTAACCTAAAAATTCCTAGAAAATTGCAATAAATCCCAAAAATGTAATTGGAGTTTACAAAAAATCAAAATTCACTCAAACCTTTTATTTAATTAAATATTAATTTTTTAATGCTGATTAAAGCCTAAAAAATCAATTTAATTAACAAAAAGCCCAAAATGAGATTTTTCACTTTGTAAACCTCAAAAATGACTTAATTAAACTAAAAACTATTTTTGGGAAAATTTAAAATTTATTAAAACTATTTAAAAATGATTAAAAACTATAAAAACCTTAAAATATTTCTAAAAATTAATTAAATGACAAGAAAATTAATCTAAAACTTTTAAAAATCCTAACTTAATATATTTAAGCTATGAAAAATGAAAAACTTGCAAAAATATTAAAAACTACTTTTAACAATAAAATAATAATAAAATAATATTAAAAATTCAAAATTTATAAAAAATTATAAAAACTTGCAAACAAGTTTATTATAACCTAATTAAACAGAAAATGAACTTGAAATGGCCAAACTTCCCCTAATTGGCCTCCAAATGGGCCAAATAGCAAATCAGACCCTTAATGGGCTAAATTAAGGTCCAATAAGAAAAAGTTAAAAAAAACGGCCCAAAACTTCTAGTTAAGCTTAAAATTCAATTTTAGACACAAAGTTTCAAAGGCCCAAAAGCTGAAAGTGAGCTTATCACAACTTATTTCAAAACAGCTTATTCTTAATGGGTTTTTTGGCCCATTAAGCTATAAGCTGATGCCATAAGCTGAAATTTGACACACAACCTTCTCTTGACCTAATTAAGATGTTTGTAAAAAGAATTTTTGAATAAGCCCAAGAAATAAGCCTGAAATAAGCAAAAGCTCTCTACAGAAAATGACAAAATAGTCGTTTTTGAGTTCTAGACCAATTCAAGGGCTGATTCTTGTTGCAAAAGGTTTCAAATGACAAAACTAAGCTTGATAATAAAAAAGATTCCCAAAAAGTACAATGAATAAGCTGTAATAAGCAAAAAGAACTTATGTAAAAGTTAACTTAGTTGGTTTTCTAGTCAAACCTAAAAGTCAAACCCTTAAAAGCTCCAGAATAAACAAATGGGTCAAATAAGGAAGATTGATTACAAAATTAAAGTTGTTGCAGGTCTGGATAAGCTAGAATAGCTTATTAATAAGCTAACTGATAATTAACACTAGCAGTGGCTAGTTTTGGGTGTCCAATAGTGGGAAAAGTTGCCACTGTTTGACTATCTTGTCTTTTTGTCTTATATGGATTTTTGTTGGAATCAAAGCACACAAAGGCACCCTTATAACCAGTGGGTTATAAGGAGTCAATAAAAATCAAACAAACACAAAAACAACCAGCCAATTGATAGATTTTAATCAAAACATGCCCAGATATTGCACATACTTGGATAATAAGCAATTTTGCACAAATAAGCAGATTTAGCAAGATTAAGCCAACCAAATTGAACCAAATTTATACACAAGCTCTAATAAATTCAAATGAACATAAGTAGACTTGTGTCATACACTTGATTAAAGATTAGACAAAGATTCAGGCTATGAAAGTTACTGATGAACAATGAACAAACAGAAAATGAACTTTGCTGATGTACTTGACCACAAGCCCAAATTCAAACCCTCAAATCTCTTAAAAAGGTTATATAAACTTTGTTTAAACACTTTTTAACCCTAAACATGCATACACTCTAGGTGTTTCCAAAATTTTAAGGCAAGACAGGAAAAATCAAACAAGTTATAGCACAATGTAGGATTTGATGTTTAAAAGCTCAAAACTTGCAAATATCAGAACTCAAATACTTATATATCAGATACAAGCACTTACAAACACTTAGCACCTACTCAAACTCAAACAAGAACCTTAAATCAGTAGACCCAAACACACCTTTCACTTTTTAATCCAAGATTTAAACAAGCAAATGTATATTTCAGGTTTACCCAAGCCTAATCTAGCATCATAACAACATTCACATGCAGTATAAACCAGATTCAAGCCACAAGAACAACACTTATAACAGCAGATCACAAAATCACGAAATATCACTTTTCAAGCAGATTTTTGATAAGAAGACTCAAACCTTATGAATGTACATCCACACTCACGAATTTTTGAGCTTATGTGCCTAGCTTAGCAAGGCACAAGCTTCCAATAGGCTTCTAAGAAAAACAAGGTTAGAACAAGTAGTTTATATGAAAAAGAAAATGGAAATAAAAGTTGACTGATTCAAGCTTTGTTACCCCACTCCTTGATTATCCCTAAGCCAAGATCTCACCTCAACTTGATAAGCTCCTTATCAGGGTGATGTGATCAATCTTTGACCCAAAAATTCCAAGGGTTGAACAAAGACTTAGAAAAATATCAGATTTTGGAAAACTTGCAATTTCTTGCACAATCTTTGAAAACACGTTTTGAAACTTAACAATCACCACATATAACAATAACAACAATAGATTAAAGATGGCACTTGGATTTCTTCAACAAATTCAAACTCTATTTCATTAAACTGAATATAGGATTTACAGAAAGTTGAACAAGGAAAAACCAAGAGCAATTTGTAATGTATGACCCTATACCCTTTATATAGAGGGTGTATATGGTCTTCATAAGCTAAAAAAACTAGAAACCCTAAGCTTTAAACTTCTAGAAATGCCCCTTTGAAGTTTGAAAATTTTGAACTCATGTGAAGTTATCTTGGACGTTTGTGGAGGTGTGAGCTGGTGGAATTTGATCAAAGGGTCCATACTAAACTTAAAATGTAAGCTTGTTTGTGGTTTGTTGATTTGCAGACACCTTTTGGCTTCTTCCTCAAATGTGTAGCAGGGGATAGAACATGTGAGCTTTGTGGTGATGTGGCATGAGGTTTAAGGTTTGGGTTATGTTAAGTGCAACCTTAATCATATTTCAGGGAAGAATTAGGGTTTAATTCCAAGTAATTAACAAACCCCTAATTGTGTTCATAGGATGAATAATGGAGGTTTGATCTGGATTATGTTTTTGAAAAGTGTTTAGCGTGTGTTTTAGTAACTAATTAAATTAGTTATTAAACTCGGCTGAGTGGGATGTGAGGTGGAAAATTTATGGCTTGTGATTGGTTGTAGTGTGTTAGTGGGGCACGTGGAAAGCCCTCACTGGTTAAGGTAAGTATTGGTGTTTGACAGCTACTATCCCTCTTCTTTCATTCTTCTTTCACTTGGTGTTTATTAAGCACAAATCAGATTTCCCTTTATAACAAAGTTTTACTTTTTAGACTTTTGCCCCAAAAAGTTTTGTATAGTGTTTTCAAGGGTATTTCTTGCCATTTGATGATAGTTGAAGGGTTATTTTTGGCATTTCTTCATTCTTCATAATCTTGACTTGTATGATTGACTTTGTGGAGGACTAATATTGAGAAGTCTTCATTTTTGAGGGACTATTCTTGCTAATTCTTCAAAGTGGAGTGTCCTTTTTGCAATTTGACAAACTTTAAGGACCAAACTTGTAATTATGAATATACAAGGGTTTAAAGTGTCAATTCTTCAATATTGGAGGACCCTTCTTGTATAATCTTCAATTCTTCAAGGGTTATTCTTGGAAAATCAACTCTAGGGCTTGGTTTATTGTGCGGCTTTGTTTCCCGTGTTCGTTTTTGCTTGTTTCTTGTGATCTTTTGTCATTTTCTCAATATTCATACCTACAATACACATTGAACAAACACAAGCATATATTTGGCACTTTTTATGATATTTTATGCATTTTAAGCCCGTTTTGGACGATGAGACTATGTATAAAAGCAGTCTCATCACTCCCCCATACTAAACAATTGTCATTCCCTCACGCAATGCTAGAATAAAGTATCTTAGCACCTCCAAAATTCATTTTTATGCACTTTTATTAAATGATAAACTTACTACACTACTACTATTACTACTACTTTCGTTTTAGACATAATGTAGGGTTTTCATCGCAAAATGGGATGTTTAGGTTCATAGAACAAGAACACGTGAATGCTTCGTTAGAAATAATTTCGTCGTACTCGATTTTCACCCCAATTCCATTCCAAGCCTATAACGAGATCATTGTCATTATAAGTTAGTAATGCTAACACTACTTATATGCCCTAATCACATACTTAGACTCTCATTTTCCTAAGTGGTATCTCTTATATTTTATTTTTGTCTTGAATGTTCACGAGGATACTTTTTTACTTATGCGATGATAGAGATTTAGGTCTCAAAATAGAGTCATAACGGTGTAACCAAGACCATCGAATTAATAACCCCCCCTAATAGACAACGATGTCAAAAATTTAAGTCAACAAGAAGGATCGATAAACACGGTTTTATACCGGTTTTGAACATGAGACTTATTACCAAGACTTTTATACGCCCCCTAATGGATGGGCCTTATTATCATAGGTTTACCTCCATCTTTTATTCAACTTCGCCATGAAGCTTTTATTATGACTTTGGTCTTGCCTTCCCTTTTATTTAACCTCGCCATGAGGTGTTTATTATGGCCAAAGACGTATATCCTCACTCGAAAAGCGAATTTTGGATCTTTAAAGCTTCAAAGATTATGGCATAATTCACTTTCAATTTCACATAGATTTTTCGGCCTTGTAAGCTTCAAATTGTTTGCTTGATTTAGGTGAGCACTTGAAATCTTATTATTATGTGAAGCTTTTGATTATTCAGGTTGCCAATACTTCAAAACCGTAACGCTGGCGATACCTTAATGTTTTCCCAATTTAATTACATGGAAGCTACTATATAAGACAAGAAACCAGCAATCAAGACTAAACCGCTAAGCCAATACTTATTAAGCAAAATATATATACAAGCGAAGGGAGAATAAGCAAACAACGAGAACACAAGAGTTTTTGAAAGAATACGAGTACTCTACGTTTATCATAGTAACTTATAATTAACTCTATCATTTCTCGACCTCATTTAAGAGACAGCCTAATATAAAGTTAAGGAGTCGAAGCTAAGTGCTCAACACGCACGGTCGAGTCAAAGATTACTCTTATTCTTGCCATCGGAAAATCTACATTCGTGTTTTCAAACACTTATAAAACATGAGAAAATTTTTAAAATTTGGCCATTTTTAGCCTTATTTTGCAACAAAACGATAAACAAAAAAATAAACTTTGGAAAGCGTGAAGGTTTGGCAAGGAAAGTATCTATTCACCCCCCATACTAAATTTAAACATTATCCTCAATGTTTCGAGTCTAAGGGTGCAAACACCCCCATACTAGAGACGTAGTCGAATGCATAATCTAGCATGGAAAGGGTATAACCGTTAAATTAATAGTCGTTTATGAAGTGTGCTAAAAACATAAGGTTAGAACATATAAGGATATATCAAGTGGATATCGAGAAATTCTTCAAAGCAAACGATCGAGTGCTCCCATAAAACGAACACGAGAGGCTCCAATCGTGAAGATCATGATCATCTAAAACCACAATTCACAAACAACCATGGAACAACGGTTGGAAGGGCACAAATACCCTCACGTTAAACTACATTAGAAAGCGATAATATGTACATGGATAAGCATGGGACTCCCCCACGAGGCACCTCGTTTTTGATTACCGAGTCATGAGCTTGACTCGATCCCCTCAATACTAATTATCATTGGGGAAAGGTGACGCGGTGGAGGTAGTTCAAAGAGGGAACTTCCCCACCAAAGTAGTGCTTCAACCTATGTCCATTCACCTTGAAATTGGGGCCATCATTTTGATCTAGCTCGATGGTCCCATATGGAAAAACTTGGGTAACGGTGAATGGACCGGACCAACGGGATTTCAACTTGCCGGAAAAGATTTTCAAACGTGAGTTAAAAAGCAACACTTGATCTCCAATGTTAAAAACCCGGTTTTTTGTTTTAGAATCGTGAAACTTTTTGGTTTTCTCTTTATAAATCAATGAATTTTCATAAGCAATATCTCTCAATTCATCCAATTCTTTTAATTGCATTTTCCGGTGTTTTCCCGCGGTCTCAATGTCATCATTACAATGCTTTAGGGCCCAATAAGCTTTGTGTTTGATTGTAGTAAATTATACCTCTTTTAGGAAAAAGAAAGTATAAGGCGAAAAGTATTAATCGACACGATTTAGGAAAACCGTGAAGAAGAAAATTCCAAGTTCGTTCTCGAAGGAGGTGTATGTGTTTGAGTGCCAATTATATAAAATCAAAGCTTGGATTAGCGCCGTTTTTGGTTTAAAAGAGAGAAAACTAAAGACGAACTACGACTACGATTAAACTACGACGAAAGACGTAAAACGCGAATGTAAATACGTAAAACGTGACAAAGTTACAAACTAAATCTAAAAAAATAATTAAAGATTAAAACTAAGTCTAAAATAATATAAATAAGAATAAAAAATCAATAAATAAATTTTAAAATCTTTTATTAATTAAATATTCAAATTTAAATGCTAAATAAAGCCATAAAATTAAATATAATTAAAAAAGCCCAAAATATCATTTTATTGAACCAAAAACTCACTTATATTATTTAAAGACTAAAAAGTGTTTTTCCTAAATTTTAAAGACTATTTTTCTATTTTTTAAACTAAAATAATGATTAAGAATAATAAAATAATGCCAAAATTAAACTTACTGTTTGAAAAATCCTAAATTATATTACTGAATAGTAGAAATTTTAAAAAGTTCAAAACAATAATTTTTTACACTAAAAGACAAAACTGTTTTAATTAAAACCTATTTAAACTAAAATTTAATCTAAAAAATAGATAAAAAGATGAAAAGTAAAACTTTTTAAAACTAAAAATCTTAAAATATTTTTCTGAATCATTAAAAAAAATTAAAACTAAAAAATATTAAAGTTTTTCACTAAAAGACAAAAATCAGAAATTAAAAACTAATTGAAATTGCATTTTAATCTAAAAAAAGTAAATGAACAGTGAACTGAAAATAAACTTTATGAAAAATTCAAAAATAAAATAACAAAACAATGAAAAATTGATTCACTGAAAAAGACCTAAAAATGGTCACTAAAGACAAAAAAAGTAAAAAACTGAAAGTGACACTTGAGGACTTTTGTCCTTTAGCCTAGCAGTGGGAAGATGAGCACTAGCAGTGGGAAATTTTTTCCCATTGCTTTAACTAAAAATAGGTCTGGTGCCTTTTTGGCTTGTGAAATGTTGGTTTCTTGGTTTCAATTGGCAACAATGGCACCCCCACAACCAGTTGGGTTGTCGGGAGTCACAGCAAGCAAAAAAACAGCAGGTCCAAGCAAGGAAAATTACAAAAAAAGGCTATAACGAGTTACTGTGATAAAATGTCGTGGGCTGTGAGACTTTGCTGATCTAATTGCCCATTAAGTGAAATTCAAACCATCATAGCTTACACAAAACCACACCAAATCACTAATAAACTAGTAGCAATCCTATATAATCATTAAGACAAGCAATGAACAAGATTTGGTGGCAAAAAGTTACTAAAGCAAACTAGATTCGGCCTACTATATGTTCAAGGCTGTTTTATGCAATTTTTATAACACCAAAGCTGTTGTCTACTTACCAAACTCAAACAAGTTGCTGATATAACAAATTACTACCAATTTGAGTATGTGTAATCTACTTACAGCATCTAAATGTGCCAATTTCTATACATCAAAAACAGATCCAAACACCCCATATAAACTGAAAATAGAAATTTTACCAAGAAAAATCTAGCAAAACACGATAAAACAACTATTAAACCATAGACACATACGTCATAGGGCAAATAAACATGAATCAAACATTAACCTACCAATTAAATAGATTTCAAAATGAAAACTTGCAAATCCACTCAAGTAAGCATAAAAGTCACAAAAAGGATTCAAGCCGGGTTACCTTTAAGCTGATGTCGTCTTCTTGATGACTTCTAGCTTATGAAATAGATTAAAGCTTATGTAGGAGACCCCTGTTGGAGTTCTACAACAGAACTAGGGGTATTGCAATATATATTTGAAAAGAAAAAAAAATGAAGATCCTTGTTCTCCTTTCCTTCACAACACAAGGTAACAAGAAAAGAACAAGTACTCATAAACAACCAATAAGCTCAGTGTTAGTGAGCTTATTGGTAGCTTATGAGAATAACTTGTTAACCAATAAAGGACAAGTAAGATTTAAAAAAAAACTTGAAACGCCACTTTTGAAATCTCAATCTTTTGAAACCAAAAAGTAACTATGAGCAATAAGGTAACTTATGGGCTTATCTTGTCAGGATAGGCTCATAAGCCAGCTTATGAGTGATAGGATCTCAAAACGGGCTTATGCCAAAAAGCCTTTGAGAAATAATTTTAATGGCAAAACTACTATTACTTTCCAGAAATCTTTAATCACTACACTACTTGAAAACATAAAACAGGAACTCAATTTATGTAAATTTAACTCAAAATACTTTAACTATTTATTAATAAGAAAAAAAATTACATAAGTTGGAACAAGCAAAATCCACAAGTCAGATATGCTTATATACTACTGTATAGATGGTTCTAGATTACACAGAATTAAGTAAACCCTAAGCTATGAAATTCCTTTTTTGCCCTTGGAATCTTTAGAAGATGCTGGTATAATTCTTCATTTTGAAATTTGGTCAATGTCGAATCTTGGTTCCATGTGTTGAGCTGAGCTGCCAGGCTGTGAGAAGTGATCCAGAACGTTGGTTTGTGCTTTGGGAGCAAGCAATCCATCTGGGCTGTTGAATGGTATGCACGATTCCATACTTGCCTAAAATGGTGAAGCAGGGGACATTAAGGGTCCACATGGGAGTCACGGGAGAGTAAAGTGAAGGTGGGTTTATGGTGATGTTGGGGTTAATTAACATTCTGGACGTAATTAGTGGATAACCCCTTGGTTTGATGGAATTAGGTTCTAGGGTTCTTGGGATAAAGGGGTGAGGGATTAGCAGGGTTTGATGATATTAAGGGGTGATAATTTTAAACAATTTGTTTCCCATAAAAAGTAAACTGATTTAACTAATCAGGTTTTTATAAAGTTAATGGATGTGTGACGTGGGTGGGTAGGGGTGGGCTGATTGGTTGATTAGGGGTAGTGGGACACGTGTAGGAGGCTGAGTGGAGGGTTAAAGTTTTAATGTCTGCCCATTTTGCCCCCTAAATTCCCATAAACTTGCCACTTAACTTTTAACAGCCAAGAATTTTAAACCCTTTGTAAACCAAGTTTTCTTTTTCACAATTTGACCACAAAAAGTTTTCATGACTTGTTTCAAGGGCTTTTTATGCAATATTTGCATTCTTCTAGGGTTGATCATGTACAATCCCATCATTTTAGGGACTCTATGTGTAATTTTGAGTTTTACAAGGGTTTAAAATGACAAGTCTTCAAAAGTAGAGGGACCAGTCTTGCCAAATCTTTAAACTTCAAGGACTTCAAAGGAAAATCATGATTCGGGTCCGGTTCTTTGTGCGGCTTCGTTTCCCGTGTTCATTTTTGCTTCATTATTGTGATCTTTTGTTGATTTCATGATATCCGTACATAAAATACACAATGAACAAACACAAGCATATTTTGGTGTATTTTAGTGATATTTTAAGCATTTTAAGCCCGATTTGGACGATGAGACTATATATAAAAGCAGTCTCGTCACTCCCCCATAAACCATTGACGTGTCCTCACGCAATGCTAGAATTAAGTATCTTAGCACTTCCAAAATTCATTTTAAGATGATATTAATTGAAGAAATAAACTTAAATAAACTATTACACCCGTTTTAGACATAATGTATTGTTTTCATCACGATAAAGTGACTTTTAGGGTCAAAGAATAAGAACACGTGAATGCCTCATAGAGATAAGTTCGTCATCCTTGATTTTCACTCGATTCCATGCTAAGTGTTTAACGAGATCATTGTTACTATAAGTTAGCAACACGATCATATCTCATGAGTGTTAATTACGAACCTAGACTCCCTTATTCCTACTTGGTATCTCTTATATTTTTTTAACTTAAGGATCACGAGGATACATCATTGACTTATGCGCGAATAGAGAATAGGTCTAAAAATAGAGACTTGACTGTGTAACCAAATTCATTAAATTAATAATTCACCCTAATAGACAACGATGTGAAAAAATTAAGTCAACAAGAAGGATCGATAAACACCATTTTAGAACGGTTTTGAACATGAGACATTACCATGACTTTTATTATCAGCCATCATCGGTGGTTTAGTTATCATGGTTTACCTCCATCTTTTATTCAACTTCGCCATGAAGCTTTTATTATGTCTTTGGTCTTGCCCTTGTCTTTTATTATCCGCCATCATCGGTGGTTTTATTATGACTTGACGTATATCCTCACGCTAAGGCGAATTTTGGATCTTTAAAGCTTCAAAGATTAAGGCTTGATCCACTATCAATTTAGGAATAGATTTTTCGGCCTTGTGAGCTTCAAATTTTTGCTTAATTTAGGTGAGCACTTGAAATCTTATTATTGGGTGAAGCTTTTGATTATTCGGGTTGCCATTACTTAAAAACCGTGATGCTGGCGATACCTTAATGTTTTCCCAGTTTAATTACATGGAAGCTACTAAAACAAATTAGAAACCAACAATAGTGACTAAACCGCTAAATCAATATTTATTAACAATTTATTATAAAAGTGTGGGGAGAATAAGCTAATAATTACTACACATGAGATCGTGAAAGATTACGAAACTTATAAATAACTCTATCATTTCTCGTCCTCATTAAAGAGACTTAGCCTAAAAAGTTAAGGAATCGAAGCTAAGTGCTCAACACGCACGGTCGAGTAAAAAATTACTCTTATTCTCACCATCGGAAAACCTACATTCATGTCTTAAAAACTTATGAAAAATGAGAAAAAATTTAAAATTTGGCAATTTTTAGCCTTATTTTGCAACAAAACGATGAAAATTGGATTGCGTGATGACGTAAGCAAGGTGAAGTGTCTACTCACCCCCATACTAAAACTAAACATTGTCCTCAATGTTTTGAGTCTAGGGGTGAAAACACCCCCATACTAGAGATGAAGTCGAATGCTTAATCTCGAGCATGGAAAGGGTAAAACAAATAACCTAAAAGCCGTTTATGAATTATGCTAATAAGATAAACGTTAGAACATAAAAGGATATCATCGGATATCGGAATCTCCAAAGGCAACGATTGAAGCTCGAGTGATCCATAAAACGAACACGAGAGGCTTCAATGATGACGATGAACCCAATGAATCATAATCACAAACAACCACGGAACAAAGGTTGGAAGATCACAAGTCCCCTCGTTACACTATTAGAAAAACAATAATATTTACAAGGATAAGCATGAGAATCCCCCACGAGTCACCTTGTTTTTTATAACCGAGTCAAAAGCTCGACTCGAATCCCCATAAATGTGATCATTTAGGGATAATCAAGATATGGTCATTTTTAGTGGGGCTTACATGATAAACAATGCCCAAAAGTACGTGGGGTACTTTAAAAATCTGATAAACGTACACCGGGGTCAAAGATAGCGTCCTCGTTTTTGGATGAAAGACGAAACAACGCTACTTCAACCGAAGCCGAAAACCCAAAGGGATAGAAGAAAAGAGGTGAGAAGTAGAAAGGTGGGACAATGGGTAAGTCAAAACAATGAGCTATTCGAGGTAGACTCACACCAAGCAAACGAAAAGATTTTCCATTTATTGCATCGGTAGAAGACCGAGATTTCCCTTTACAAGCAATTCCGGGATCGTAAATCTCGTCCACGGTGGAGAAACATGAGGCAACATAAGGGGCTTCCCCCACACTAGATCCACACCAACTGTCGTCAAAAGGAGTAGACGAGGTGGTAGCACTCATATAACACGGTGATGACGGAGTTAAACATGTAGAAAAATCTTTTGAATCACATTTAAAATCCTTTCCTTTTTCATCGTTTAAAAACTCTTTATGAAAACCCGATTTGATAATTTCGAAAATATTTGGCGCGTCAAATTCAAAATTAGTCGCGCTAAAAATCCTCACATTTAAGTCACTGGTGGGAGGGGGTGGTGGATTATATAAGTTCTTAAAACGTTGATCAATAAAGAACACCTCCCCCTCGGGGTCTACATATTCGTCATCCTCATGAAAGTCGATCTCATCGATTTCCTCATCAAAGATAGGCTTGTCAAACCAAGGTTTGTCATTCCCCTCCTTGAGTATCTTAGAAACTCTCTCGAAAAGATCACGATCAAGCACGAAACCATCATTCATTTGTGGGGATTGTTGATAAGTTAAATCCTCACGAATGTAATAAACGTAATTCTCATTTGAGGAGTGTTGATTAGGTAACTCCTCGAGAATTGAATTTTGTGTGGTCACATGAGTTGGTTCGTCATCGAAAATAAGACATTCCAACTAATTTAGTTCATCCTCGGTTTTGGAAAGATCTACCTCACTTGTAGCTGGAAGTAGAGGCAAAAGAGCTAGCTCTCGTTCAAGGATTTCTTCAGTCTCGGGATCAAACTCGTTATCATCATACTTCACATGAGAATAGGTCTTTTTAGGAGAATCCTCAAAAATGGCATGTGGATTTCGAAGTACGTGATCAATCTCGGCAAAATTGCCATCATCATCGTCAAAGAAAGAGTCAATGTGAGCACTGACAACCATGGTCTTACAAGTCGAATGACTAAGCTTAGGTGACTTTTCTAAGACGAGAGGATCGATGTTGATAAAACCTTTCTCCTCAATGGGTGTTGGGCTAGGAAATGGAGGCACTTTGATGGAGTTAGAAGTTGAAGCCTCAAAGTCGTGGTCCTTCGAAGGTGGTGAAGACGAGTCCATTTTTGTCATTGTCGTGATGGCACTAACATCGCCCTTCGGAATTGGTATTTCACTTGTTTCATCGAATACATCCCAAAGTGATTTTTCATTCATAAATTTACACATACCCTTTTGAATTAGGTACACGTATTCTTTATCGTTAAAAGCATCATCTTTAAAACCGTTTATCTTAATTCTTTCAAAACATGCATTAAGCCTCATACTTTCCGCTAAAGTAAACATTTTGAAATCATTAGGTTTAGAAACATTTGGTTTTAAAACCTCGGTTTTTAATGATCATTAGTCACTTGGGATTTACTCGTGAAAAAGTCCATTTTATCCTCCCCATATCTCATAGTAAGTCTCCCCCCGTGAACGTCGATTACGGTTCGAGCCGTCGATAAAAATTATCGGCCTAAAATAATAGGACATTTAGGGTCACACTCGTAATCGGATATGACGAAACCCGCGGGAAAAACAAACTTTCCAACTTTGACATAAACATCCTCGGCTATTCCAATTGGTATAAGTGGTTTACAATTTGCAAGCTCGATTGACATGAGATTGATGCTAGCACCTAAATCGGCAAGGGCTAAACATCCCTCAATCTCGGAAAAATCACAAGGTAATAGAAATTGGCTCGGATCCTCTTCCTTTCTTGGCATATGCCTTTTGGGTTTTTTAAGAAGGATCGATGCACAAGTTTATTCAAGGGTTACTTTGGTTAGGTCGATAAAGCTCTCTTTTTGAACCGTGGATGGAATTTGAGGTACACGAGGGTGTGTACTCTTTTCCTTGGTCGCCACGTTCACCCGATCGACTTTAGAACAATAAGACGTCTTAGAAGTCGAGGGTTAAGAAGAAGGAACAACACAAAATCCATCAAGGGTAGGGGTAATCACATGACTTTTTCCACGAGACGAGGCGGCTTTACATTGTTCCTTCGGATTTGCAACGGTGTCACTAGGTAACGAACTCGATGAAGTACCCGAGGCTTTGTTCATAATAGCCGAAAACATCTTTTTAATATCAATTTGTCCTTGCTCAATCTTCGTGTTCATAATAGCCGAAAACATCTTTAACCCCATTATTCCGTATAAGCCTCAAGTCCAACTTTCCGAATAGTACTTCAAAAGCGAATTCTAGATAAGGGTTCAATCCCATATTCAGAATAAGGATCCGATCAGGTATTCCGGATAGCTAGCTTGGAAGAATAATGGATAAAGCATTCGAGTGGGATTTCGGATAAAGATTACAACCTGATTCCGGATAAGCCATATTAGGTATTCCGGATAAGGAGGTTTTGGTTATTCCGGATATTAGCAAGGTTTGAATTCCGGATAAGCAGTAGAACAAATATTCTGGATAAGCCTTCGATCTGAGGATATTCCGGATAAAGCTCAGAAGTATATTCCGGATAAGACCAGCATTTGGATTCCGGATAAGCAGACTGAGATATTCAGGATAAACAAAAGGAGCCAGGATTCCGGATAAGAAGAAGGAGGAAAATTCCGGATAAGGATTTGGAAAAGGGATTTCGGATAAGAGTGACATTTTTATTCAGGATAAGCTTAGCTAAAAACGGATTCCGGATAAGCAAACTTTAAACATTTTGGATAGTGGTGAATTTTTGTATTCCGGATAAGGCAAGGTTTGATATTCAGGATAAGCAGTACTTTGTTGGGTATTCCGAATAGTGACAGTATTTTAGATTCCGACTAAGGTTTTGTTTATCCTCTGTTTCATTTTCAAGCATTTATTTTTCCTGCCATTTTTCTTTAGTGTTATTTTAATTGTTTTTCTTTATGTTAATTTTCAAGTTTGCATTTTTATTAAACTGTCAAATTTACTTTTTGTCAAGCTTTCATTTTTGTCATTTAATTAATTTACTTTTTAAAGTTTTTAATATTGCACCATTTACTTTTTAATTAGTTTTAGCTTTAATTAACGTCATTTACTTTAACGTTTTGCACATTAACTTTACTACAACGACAACTCTATTATTTCCCACCAAAAGACGACTGAGTCGCACTGTCTACTGTTATCAATTCGAAAATACTGGAACAACGATATTTTTAACTGGGTAAAATCTAGTTATTAAATGGCGCTGCTGTCGGCTCTTTTCGTGAAGATTAACGGTTTTTTGTGAGAGACGCGTTGAATTTTGGGATCCGTTCACTCGTGAACGTTATTTTTCTTGCTTAAAAAATTTTCAAAAATCCATAAAGTTTAAAAATTGTTAAAAATCCATAAAAATTAAAAATTTTCAAAAATCCAAAAATATTTTTATTTTTATTTTTACACGTACATATATATTCTCTATTTCTTTGGTATCTTTTTCTTTGGTTTTTGCAGGTGTATGCGTACTAGATCTTCAACTTATTCAGAGCCCGAGACTCGTGAAGATTTAGCTATGGCTGGTGTGCAAAACAACAACAATAATCCACCGCACCTCAACAATAACAACAACAATGTTCTTCGACCACCCGATCTTCGGACGATGGAGGAGCTTTGTCAACCCACAATGAATGGACGAGGAGGACCGATTGCGCCGATGCAAATCACGGCTCCAGAGTTTTCGTTGAAGCATCGCATGATCCAACAAGTGCAGAACACTTGTCCATTTCGCGGATTGCCGGATGATGATGCCAACAAACACCTCGACAAATTCATTACCGTTACTCAAAGCATGAAGTTACCCGGGGTTACTATGGATTTTCTTCGCCTTCACCTATTTCCACACATCTTATCCCTCCAAGCCGAAAAATGGTTTGATCGTCTTCCGATGAATTCAATTCATACTTGGGATGAGATGACTCAACGCTTTTTGTCGCGCTACTTTCCACCATCCATGGTCACGATCCTTCAGAATCAAATTAGTGGATTTAAACAAGAACCTGATGAATCACTTTTTGATGCTTGGGAACGATATAATGTCTTGATTGATCGATGTCCAAACCACAACATGCTCCCCGTCACCTTAATTGATACTTTCTACAACGGTTTAACTTTTCGTGATCGTGATACGATTAATGCAGCCGCCGATGGCACATTTATGAAAAGAAGACCCGATGAGTGTAAAGAGCTTATAGAGAACATGACTACTCATCACAAAAATTAGGATTCATCCGTATCCTCAAGATCAAACTCGAGAGTCAATGTTTCTTCTACTTCTTCAAACCCTGATATCACCGAATTGACCCGCGCAATGGTTGAAATGAGCAAGAATATGCAACTTTTGGCTACAAATCAACAACAACAAGTTAAATCTGTAGCACTTTCTTGTGAGACTTGCGGCGGTCCTCATTCATACACTGATTGTCCTTCTACTCATGACAATCCGGAAAACGTGTATGCAGCTTACGGTAACTATTCAACGGAAAGCCATCAAGCTCGACCTCAAGGTGATCGTAACTTGCTAAGTTACCGTTCTAACAACTTTCTTTCACCCGGTTTTCTCCTCAAAACCACAACCCCAACAACTACAATAGAAGCAACCCAAACCCACCACGAGCTTCTAATCCTTATCACCCACCCGCTCAACAAGCACCTCCCATTAATCAAGATGGTTGAAGCCTTCATGAGGACCCAAGGAGAGCAAATCAAGAATCTACAAAGCCAAATTATCAACTTGAAAGGGGATATCACTAAGCAAGGTAATGATATTAGATCCGAGCTTCGACATGATATACAAACCTCTTTTAGCACCCAAACAAATGATTTGAAGAAATGCTGGCTAGTTTCATACCAACTCCTCAACCCTCTACTTCGGGCTCCCTTCCTTCAAATACCATCACCAACCCAAGAGCGAATGTGAGTGCTATTACTACACGTAGTGGAGCAACTCTTGTAGGACCATCAACCCCTCCCCCAGTTACTCTATCTACACCTCCTCCACCACCATTTATCCCTCCTACTCCCACGCCTAGTATTAGTTCTCCATTACCGTCTCCACCTCTTACTGTAGAAATACCCAAGAAGAACCCTTCACGAACCCCACCTTGCACCTATAAACCCAACATCCCTTATCCTTCTCGGTTAGACAAGAGCAAATTGCTTACTATAGAGGATGCACAAATCACTTCTTTTATGAAGATGATATCACAAATGAATTTCAACATTAGCCTCGTTGAAGCACTTGTCCAAATGCCGAAATTCGTCAAAGCATTTAAGGAATTGCTTAATAAGAAGGAGAAGATGGCCGAGTTTGTTAATACTCGATTGAATGAAAACTGTTATGCAGTCCTTCTTAAAGAACTTCTGGAGAAACATGGAGATCCCGGTCGTTTTGTGCTACCATGTACTTTTAACCAAACCAAAGAATTTACTGCCTTAGCCGATATCAGGGCAAGTATAAATCTAATGCCTTTAAGTGTTTGGAAAAATTTATCATTACCCGATCTTACACCAACGAAGATGACTCTTGAGCTTGCAAATCGCACTCTCGCTTACCTTGTTGGTATTGCCGAAGATGTGTTCATTAAATTTGGCACTTTCACTTTTCCGGTCGACTTTGTTATTGTTGATTATGAAATGGACCCTCGTATTCTGTTAATACTTGGTCGGCCATTCTTGAGAACCGGAAAAGCATTAGTCGATGTTGTCGAAGGTGAGCTCATTTTAAGGGTCGGGAATGAGGCACAAGTTTTTAAAATGGGGAACATCACAACCAAATCAAATGGAAGAGAATCAGCGAATATGATTAATGTGCTTGATGATTTTGTCGTCTACAACAATCCTCTTTTCGATTCTTGCTTTGATAATCCACCGTTCAAAGATGATGTGTATGATTCTCTCTCCAATTTAGATCCTCTACCATTTCATGAATCTCCTCCAATTTATGATGACTATGATGATGATTCTAGTTCCGATGGGGATGATTATGATAATTTTGTTTCAGAGTATCCAGACATACTAACTTATGATGATCTTGATGATGTCGATACTCTCTCGAGTGATTCTTCTCATGATGACCTTATTCCTACTTTTGATGAAGATCCACCACCAACAATGCTTGATCCTACTTTGGATGACTACTCATTTGAGGAAGACTTTGCTACTTTTCTCAATACCTACTTCCCCAATGAGAGTGATTCTCCTCATTTGGACTTTGATGATTATGGTCTTTATACTCCTTTGGATATGAAGAAACCCGCTTCAAAGGAGAAGAAGCTGGACGACACCGATATCCGCAATACTTATGTCTTGACACCTCTCTATCCCCCTTCTGAGGATGAGATTGTGCGATTTATGAGCGGAACTTCTTCAAGGTCTACTGAGCCTGAGTGTTATTTTCTCCTAAAGGAAAAGGTGTTCGACCCCGATATTGCACTTTTTAAGCCATCTCAGTATCCATCTGATGCAATAAAAGGAAAGATCTTTGGATCTTATGGAGATATGCTTGCACCTCATCACACTGTCTACCACCGTGCTCCATCTTTGCTTAAAGGAACCTTGCCTACTCTTCTTTGACTTGCCTTGTTGGCCTTAAGCTTGTGCTATTTGATGGACGAAAACCATGTATTTAATCCTGGTGGATATGCTTCAAGCTTCTTCCTCTGCTAATCAAGGTCGAGTCAGGCTCACGACTTGGTTACCAAAAACAAGCGCTTCTCGGGAGGCAACTCGTAGTATCTATCCTTTTTCTTTGTTTTTATAACAAGTGTAGGGGGAGACCCTAGTATGTGTTTGTTGTTTTCTTTCCTATCATGTGCAGGGATTCGAGCTTTCAAGGATCCATTCTTGATGAATTTTGATGACCCGTGATTCCGTGTACCCGTCTTCCCGGTTTTATCCTAAACTCTTTTGATTCTCTATTTTATATTCTTCAATATTAAGATAGGAATCACTTTAGTTGTCTCTTCCTTAGTAAGATTTAAACAACGTGCACAATGTCCTAAGTGTAGGGGAGTTTACTTCCACATGCTTAAACATTGAGGATAATGTTTATATTAAGTGTAGGGGGCCTTCTATCGAATTTAAGTGGCTTTTCCATGAATTTATCCTCATTTTAACCGGAAAATTGATTTTTCAACATTTTTCAAAATTTTTGATCTATTTTAGCCTATTAGTTTTTTCCCTTGTTATAGTTATTTTCTCCCTTTGCTAGAATAAATTTTAATAAAGTGGTTTTAATTTTTCACCGTTGTGAATCTTTTGACTCAACCCGAGTTTACTTATCTATGTTTACTCTAGCTAGTATCCTTAACCTGTTTAAGTCGAGTTTTGCTAGGCTTTTATATAGGGAACTTTAAAACGCGAAAGTCTTAACTCTTACGGGTTAAGAACAAGAACTTTTCGCAAGTTCCTATAATTGATCCTAAAAAGTCGTTTATCAAGGGAACTTTAAAATGCGAATTCTAAACTTGAAAAAAGTCTAAGAAGTTGCAAGATCCTATAGATGACTTGAAAACCCAAAACTTTGATTTAATAGGCTAAGCATCCACGAGTCTCATTCCTTGATATTTTAAATTGTGGAGAACGAGAGATAATAAAGTCAATTATAAGTTTGGTATTCTTTCATGAATTTATGTGAGTTGATTAGGAGCTTATTCTCCCATCGCTTGCTAATAAATTTAATTGAAATAAATAAGGTTGTACGATTTGAAAAGTTACTTAGCTTCTAGCCCAAGATCGTTTAAAAGTTGCTCGGTATTAATTAGAGTTCATAGCCAAGGCATAACTTATTGAAGCGGGATGCAAAGATTGGGGAGTCCGAAAAGGCCCTAACAAGGCATGAGGGGTTGCTAAAGACCAAAGTGATGTGAAGAATCATTTATCAAAAATCAATATGAAGGATCGAGACACACGACGAAAAGCAAATACTCCCCTAAAGATCATGGAGAAGTCTATCCAAAAAGGCCCTAACAAGGTATGAGGATAAATAGATCCAAGTCCTAAAAGGAGGCAGATCGTTGTATATCAATATCCCGAATAAAGATTGGAAAAAAATGAAGAAGTCGTGGTCCGTCCAAATATGAAGAATCTCTCAAAAAGTTCAAGTGAAGAAATTCCTATTATGAAGAGAAGACCATTAGTTCATGAACGTCTCTCAAGATTTGAAGTATGAAGTCGCTGTCAAATATCGGTCCGAGAAAGGTCTCAAATCGTGAAGCGAGTTATGCCATGATATGAACTTTATGAGGTCCCGAGAAGCAGTTTTAAAAGATTTTGTTCTTTAGCTAACTATTGATTAAATCGTCCTACTTTATTTTTAGCCTAAATAACTATCGAAATAAGTCAACAATGCATCCTTGTGATCATTCAAGACAACAACAAAATATAAGAGATACATCTAGGAAAAAGGGAGTCTAAGTAAATAATTGGCCCACATGAGATTGTGATAGTTTTCTAACTTATAATAACAATGATCTCGTTTTTAAGCTTGGTATGGGGAACGTGAAACTTGAGGGTGATAATCATTCATGAAATTTCCAAAACCCTAAGGTAAGTTTTTGATCTTTTAACTTGTTTTCTTCTATTAAGTATTTTGTCTCTTTAATAAAGGTCAATGTGGATTAATTGTGATGGAAAATGTAAAACTTGCTTTGTAATTAATACATCGCATGAGGACATTGCAATGGTCAAGTGTAGGGGATTTAATAAGTGTGAAAACACTTATCCTTTTACCACTTAATTATAATAATAACCAAGCCAAAACGTGTATTTTATGTCGTAAATGTCGGAAATATGCGTGGTTTGTGTTTTTGTTGTGATTTAGGACCAAAATGTGAAAAGGGAAGAAAACATGGGCTTTCACGGGCTTTTATCAAAGAAAAAGACAAAAGACGAAGTCGAAAGATCAAGAGTGAAAAAAGAACGGAAGTCCAAGGCCTATTCTGAAGATTTATCGAAGAAAAAGTCTAAAGGCGAAAGTTTAATAAAGCCGAAGAACTCAAGTCTAAATTAATGAAGAAATTATAAGACGAGTTCAAATAATCCCGAGTCAAAGTCGAAAAATTCGAAGAATTTAGAAGACGAAAAGACGAGAAAGAAAGGAAGAAGGAAGCAACACATGCTTAACCTCGCTAATCACTATAAATACCCTCCTAATGACACATTAGGAGTTGTTGGCTATTTTGACAAACTAGTCTTCCAATTATTTACTTGCACTTTTCCTAATGTCATTTACTTAATTGCACCTTTAATTTCTTGTCTTGCACCTTGAATTTGTAAGCTTTTAATTCTTGTTTTTTCTTTTATCGTTGAATCTTAATTTTAATCAAGTTTTAATTAATCTCTCATTCTACCTTTATTTTATTGATTTAATCCTTATGCTTATGTGCTTATTGTCATGCTTATTTGATTAAGTATTTTGATTTTATGTTTATGATTTTGTTAGCTTATTGATTTTATAGCTTATTGTGTTTTTCTTAAATTTAATTAAGTGCTTATTAGTTAATTTTTATAAAAAGTCGATTTTAAATATTTTTATTATTTAGTGTTTTTAAAAGTTTTTAAATTTTGGTTGATTAGCTTTTTCTTAAATTTTATTTGGTAAAAGTTTTGGTTAATTGCTTATTTGTTTTTAGCTTAATTATTAGTTTTAGCTTATTTGCATTTTTTGTTATCCTGGTTTGCCTTAAAACCCCATTATTCCGTATAAGCCTCAAGTCCAACTTTCCGAATAGTACTTCAAAAGCGAATTCCGGATAAGGGTTCAATCCCATATTCCGGATAAGGATCCGATCAGGTATTCCGGATAGCTAGCTTGGAAGAATTCTGGATAAAGCATTCGAGTAGGATTCCGGATAAAGATTACAACCTGATTTCGGATAAGTCATATTGGGTATTCCGGATAAGGAGGTTTTGGTTATTCCGGATATTAGCAAGGTTTGAATTCCGGATAAGCAGTTGAACAAATATTCCGGATAAGCCTTCCATCTGAGGATATTCCGGATAAAGCTCAGAAGTATATTCCGGATAAGACCAGCATTTGGATTCCGGATAAGCAGACTTAGATATTCAGGATAAACAAAAGGAGCCAGGATTCCGGATAAGAAGAAGGAGGAAAATTCCGGATAAGGATTTGGAAAAGGGATTTCGGATAATAGTGACAGTTTTATTCAGGATAAGCTTAGCTAAAAACGGATTCCGGATAAGCAGACTTTAAATATTCCTGATAGTGGTGAATTTGTTTATTCCGGATAAGGCAAGGTTTGATATTCAGGATAAGCGGTACTTTGTTGGGTATTCCGAATAGTGACAGTATTTTGGATTCCGACTCAGGTTTTGTTTATCCTCTGTTTCATTTTCAAGCATTTATTTTTCCTGCCATTTTTCTTTAGTGTTATTTTAATTTTTTTTCTTTATTTTAATTTTCAAGTTTGCATTTTTATTAAATTGTCAAATTTACTTTTTGTCAAGCTTTCATTTTTGTCATTTAATTAATTTACTTTTTAATGTTTTTAATATTGCACCATTTACTTTTTAATTAGTATTAGCTTTAATTAACGTCATTTACTTTAACGTTTTGCACATTAATTTTACTACAACGAAAACTCTATTATTTCCCACCAAAAGATGACTGAGTCGCACTGTCTACTGTTATCAATTCGAAAAGACTAGAACAACTATATTTTTAACTGGGTAAAATCTAGTTATTAGTGCAACTCGGAAAATACATGGTGAGGACATTGCCTAAGCAATTCCTTAAAATCATCCCACGCGTCTCTAAAAGATTCATTCAGTTTTTGCTCAAATCTTATAATTTCATTTTTGAAAAACGTCGTCTTAGACGGTGGGAAAAAATGATTAACGAACTTGGAGACGAGATCCTTCCACGTAGTTATCGAATTAGGTGGCTATTTCTCATACCAATTCTTGGCGGCACCATCGAGCGAGTACGGAAAAAGCATAAGCTTGACGACATCGGTATCGACGTTCTTAAACTTGCTCGTGGCTAAAAGACGATCAAAATTTCGAATGTGGTCGTGAGGTTTATCGGCTTCACGACCTCGAAACATCGTAGCTTGAATGAATGAAATAATTCCGCTCTTAATCACAAAATTATCCGCTTCGATAGCGGGAGTTACAATCGCGTCTCCATAACCCTCGGTGGGCGCTTGGAGCAATTCCATCATCGAACGATTGTCGGCCATCTCGTCTACGGTCTCTTCAACAACGATATTAGGAACGTCGGTTTCTAAATCTCGTCTACGTTGTCGTTTCCTTCGATTACGATTGCGGCGATTCGAAGCGTCGCTAGAATTAGAATATCCTTCGATCGAGTGCGCATGCACTAAGCGTAGAATGGGGGATAGCAAAGAAGATTCTTTTTGCGGCTTTTCGATTTTTAAATTTTTTTGGTTTTTGATTGTTTTTTTTTATTTTTTTGGATTTTTGTTGTATTACGTTGACTCAAATATACAAATCTCTCCTCGAATCGATTTCACGATAAAAGAGCCTCAAAGAATGAAAACGATCATGTGGGGTGAACGCCTTCGATGACTTTAGAATGTTGGTGGAACACCAAAACGTTCAAGAGGGTTTAATCTTGAGAACAAGCAAATATAATATACGTAGATAATACTTGGGTGGCAAACCCTCGATTAGCCCTCTTTCTCAAAACACACACAAGTAAGTGGAGGAAACGAGGCGGCGATAAGCACTTAAGAGCCTTTTTCCTTTAGGTCATGAAATACAACCGCCTTATACCCACCTTATAGTTTGTGTTAATCGAAAGTAAGTCTCACGAAAGTTAATAAGTGTGAAAACACTTTTCCTTTTACCACTTATTTCCAATAATAACAAGACCAAAACGTGTATTTTATGTCGTAAAAGTCGGAATTATGCGTGGTTTGTGTTTTTATTGTGTTTTAGGACCAAAAGATGCAAAAGGAAGAAAACATGGGCTATCACGGGCTTTTATCGAAGAAAAAGACTAAAGACGAAGTCGAAAGATCGAGAATGAAAAAAGAACGGAAGTCCAAGGCCAATTCAGAAGATTTATCGAAGAAAAAGTCTAAACACGGAAGTTTACTGAAGTCGAAGAACTCAAGTCTAATTATGGAAGAAAATTATAAGACAAGTTCAACTAATATCGACAAATCTCGTGACGACGTCGAGAAAGGCAAAGAAATTAAGTCGAGTCGAGACGAGAAGAAAGAAAGAAGATAGCTTAAGCATGTAATCTCCCCACCTCCTATAAATACCCTCCTAATATGTCATTAGGAGGGTGGTTAGCTGGTTAATTTTGAGTTGTAGTTTATTTTTAGTTTTCAAGTTTTTCTTAAGCTTTCTTCTCTCTAGTTTTCCGAGTTTATCAACTTTAATCTTGTAATCATTTGATTTTAATCTTTAATCAATCAAGTTTATTTTCTTAATTCTCATTCTACCTTTCTTAATCTTTTTCTTAATATTGATAATCATGTAGTTAATCTTAAATTGTGTTGATGATTTGATTGTTTAGCTTATTTGGTTGTGCTTAATAAATTGGTGATCTTAAAAAGTTTTTATTAAAGTGCTTATTTTTCTTAATCTTAATGCTTAATAGTTTTTAGAAATAAGTTGTTTTTGATAAGTTTAAGTTTTTATAAAAAGTGCTTATTGATTTTTGGCTTATTTTTGCTTATTGCTAATTTCCCTTGTTCCGAAATCTATCAAGTCCCTATTATTCCGGATAAGAGGTACTAAACCCTCTTTTTCCGGATATCAGTCACCACCACTTTCCGGATAAGCTTCTTAATAGTTTATTCCGGATAAGTTACGTTTCGGCATATTCCGGATAAGCATCATTTTATCATTCCGGACAAGAACCATATTCCGGATAAGGAATTTTAGATTAATTCCGGATAAGCTCTGTAACAAGTTTTTCAGGATAGGTCATCTTAAGATTATTCCGGATATGCAGCAGTTCTCAATCATTCCGAATAGTGGGTACTTCAAATTATTCCGGATAGTGGTATCTTGAGTTATTCCGAATAAGCTGCAGTTGAACATTCCGGATAAGCACGTCCATCAATAATTCCGGATAAGCATTAGATTACTTATTCCGGATAAGAACCCGAAGACGATTCCGGATAAGCACCTCCACCAACTATTCCGAATAAGGATCCCGGATAAGCCTCTTTACTTAATTTTCTGGATAGCAACCTCTTCAGGTCATTTCTCCGGATAAGAAGCTCAAGGTTATTCCGGATAAGCATCACAAATTTATTCCGACCAAGGGTTTGTCCAGCATTCCGGATAAGTCTCCCAACTTATTCCGGATAAGCGTTCTGATCACAATCCGGATATTATTCCGGATAAGGTTTTGTTATTACAGTTTTTGAATTTTCACTCTTCCCGCCTTTTCTTACTTAGAATTATTTTAACTTGGTTTGTTTTAATTCAAATTTTAAAGTTTACATTTATATAAGTTTTAATCATTTACTTTTCAATTCAAAAGTCTTAATTTTTAGTTTAAATTTTCAAGCTTTCATTTTTATTTATTTACTCAACGACATTTTCACTTCTAGATTAAAATAGATAATCAAACCTTTTTATTTCCCACCAAGAACAATTGAGTCATACTTTTTACCAATAATCAATTCGAAAAGACTTGGAACGAAATTATTTGATACTTGGCAAAAAACCTTGTATTCAATGGCGCCGCTGCGGGCTCTTTTCGTTAAGATTAACGGTTTTTAGTGAGAGACGCGTTGGATTTTGGGATCCGTTCAATTTTGAACGTTATTTTCCTTGCTTTAAAATTTTCAAAAATCCATTAAAATTAAAAAATTTTAAAAAATACAATAAATAGAAAAACATAAAAACCAAAAATATTTCTTGTCTATTTTGCTTTTCCTTTTGTAGGTGTGTATGAGTACTCGTGCTCGTAAGAAGAAAGTAGCTCAAGCCGAAGTCATTACTCAACATATTTTCACCACGGACAATCAACCAATGATCGAGCTTTTGCAATCGCACGTATAAGGCAACACCGATGCTATTGTCATACCTGAGGTTGGAGCCAACAATTGTGAACTAAAATCAGGATTTATTCAAATGGTCTCTGCTCAACCCTTCTTGGGGCGTTCACTTGATGATCCTCATGACCACATAAAAAGGTTTCTTCAACTCACCAATACGGTTAAGTATAATGGGGTATCACAAGAAGTGATTCGCTTGCAACTTTTTCATTTCTCCTTAGAGGGACAAGCCCGGAATTGGATTGATAAGGAACCGCCACAAAGTATTCTTACGTGGACGGATTTAGAGAACAAATTCATTAATTAATTTTTCCCACCCTCACGTACTACCGTTTTGCGGAATGAAATAATTACCTTTGAACAAAAGTACGATGAGACATTTAGTGAATCTTGGGACCGTTTTAAGGAACTTTTAAGAAAGTATCCATAACATGGTTTAACAAAAGTACATCAAATCAATACTTTTTACAATGGTTTAAGCATGAATGACCAAGATTCACTAAATAGTTCTTCGGGGGGTAATATTTTGGTTAAGTCTTCTAATGCTGCATGGGACATTACTGAGAACAAGTCTAGAGTACAAACCAAAAGTGTTCGGACTAATGTGGCTAGTGCTAGCACTAATGAGAGCGACAAGAGAATTGATAAGCTTACTTCGCTTGTTGAATCAATTGCTCTCCAAACAGCCAACAATGACAAACAAATCACCGCCCAAGCTAATGCTTTGAGCCAATCATGTGAAATATGCGGGGGACTTCACTCATACACCGATTGCCCTTCGACTCACGACAATCCTGAAAATGTGTATGCCGCCAACGGTAACTTTTCTACACGAGGCAATCAAGCACGTCCTCAAGGTGACCGTAATTTGCTCAGCTATCATTCAAACACCTTTCTTTCACCACCCGGTTTTCCCCCACAAAACCCAAACAACCTCAATCGCAACAATCAAAACCAACCTCGTGCTCCAAATCAATTTCAAAACCAAAGAAACCCATATTCACCTCAAAGAAACAACCAAGTTTACCAACAACCTGCTTATCAACCACCTGCCTACCATGCTCCTCCCAACCAACCCATCGCATTACACCAAGACGTTGAAACTTACATGAGGACTAATGATGCGATAGTGCAGAATCTTCACCGGGAAATGGCCAACATGAAAGCAGATATGGTGAAACAAGGAAATGATATTCGAGCCGATATGCGAAACACTTTGGCAAGTCAAACGAATGACTTAAGGAACATGATGGCTAGTTTCTTCCCAAGTAATCAAGCCTCTGGTTCGGGTTCTCTTCCGAGTAACATCGTTGCTAATCCAAGAGGGGAGATGAAAGCAATCACCACTCGAAGTGGAAAAGGTTTAAAGGAACCCGAGCTTCCTACACCTACACCGGTGATTGTGACAAAGGAAAACGAGTCTACTTCTCCAATTCTCCACCTTCTATTTCTCCAACACCTCCCACTTCTACTTCTCCAATTCCTCCACCTTCTACTTCCACCCCTCCACCACCCAAGGATGTGAGTGAGAATTCTATACCAAAGCCTTCATCTTAACCCAATGTACCTTATCCATCAAGGTTGAGGAAAGAGAAATTGAAGAACAAGGATGATATTCAGGTTTCTAACTTTCTTAAAATGTTTAAACAATTGAATTTCAATATCTCCTTTGCTGAGGCTCTCGCTCACATGCCGAAATACGCTAAAATGTTTAAAGATCTTCTCAGTGATAAGGAGAAACTTCTCGATATTGCTCATACCCAACTTAATGAGAATTGCTCCACAGTGCTCTTAAGGAAATTACCAACCAAACTTGGTGATCTGGGTCGTTTCTTGATTCCTTGCAACTTCCCTAGGGTAGAGAATTGTAAGGCTCTAGCCGATCTAGGTTCTAGTATAAACTTAAAGCCTTTAAGTGTTTAGAAACAATTGTCTCTACCCGAGCTAGTCCCCAGCCGAATGACTTTGGAATTAGCTAACCGTACGGTTGCTTATCCGGTGGGGATAGCCGAAGACGTCTTTGTTGGTGTCGACAAATTCACCTTTCCGGCGGATTTTGTTGTCGTTGACTACGAGATGGATCCCCGTGTTCCATTAATCGTCGAACGTCCATTCTTGAGGACCGGTCGCACTCTCATTGATGTAGTCACAGGCGAATTAATCATGAGAGTTGGTGACGATAAAATCGTCTTCAACATGGGTAAACTTTCTAAGCAGCCTTTTGAGAATGAGAGCGTTAATTTCATTGACGTTCTTGATGAGGCTTGTGAAGAACACTTCAAAGACGCTTGTAAAAGTTGTTCTTCTTCTCTACCCACTGTTGAGACCGTTGCCTCTATTGCTCCTTCACTAACTCCATTTGGAGAAAGTGATTTTCTTTTCAAAGACTTTGAAGCCACTTTGGGAGATGTTGACTTAAAATATGACGATTCTCCCACAAATTGGGATGAAGACATTCGTACCATTGAGAAACTTGTCAATGAGGACCATATTTCTCCACCATCTCCTAAGGATATCTCTACCGATGATCCGAATTTGACTACGCCTTCCATCGAAAATCCTCCGGATTTAGAGCTTAAGGACCTACCGTCTCATCTCGAGTACGTTTTCCTTGAAGACAACAAGAAGTCACTCGTCATCATCGCAAAGGACTTGAAAGAGGAAGAAAAATCTCGACTTATCGCCGTGCTAAAGAATCACAAGAAAGCGATTGCTTGGAACATCTCCGATATTCGTTGAATTGATCCTCACTTCTGCACACATAAAATTCTCATGGAGGACGACTTTAAACCCACTATTCAAAGCCAAAGAAGGGTGAATCCCAAGACCCACGACGTTATCAAAAAAGAGGTTATCGAACTTCTTGATGCGGGCATGATCTATCCTATCTCGGATTCACCATGGATTAGTCTCGTCCATTGTGTGCCTAAGAAAGGCTGAATCACTGTTGTGCCCAATGAAAACAACGAGTTGATTCCTACTCGTCTCGTTACAGGGTGGAGAGTTTGTATAGACTATCGCAAACTCAATGATGCTACGAGAAAGGATCATTTTCCCCTTCCTTTCATGGACCAAATTCTTGAACGTCTAGAGGGTAATGACTATTACTGCATTTTAGACGGTTTCTCCGGGTATTTTCAAATTCCCATCGATCCCAAAGACCAAGAGAAAACCACATTCACTTGTCCTTACGGAACATTTGCTTATAAAAGAATGTCTTTCGGCTTATGCAATGCTCCTGGGACATTCCAAAGGTGTATGGTGGCTATCTTCCATGACATGGTTGAAGAAACTATGGAAGTCTTCATGGATGATTTCTCGGTCTATGGTGATTCTTTCTCTCTTTGCCTTGCCAATTTGGAACGCATGCTTAAGCGGTGTCAAGACACTCTCCTTGTTCTAAATTGGGAAAAATGCCATTTCATGGTAAAAGAAGGCATTGTGCTTGGACATAAAATCTCAAAAGCCGGTCTTGAAGTGGACCGTGCTAAAGTGGATGTCATTGCCAAATTACCTCCACCTTCAACCGTGAAGGGTGTGAGAAGTTTCCTTGGTCATGCGGGCTTCTATCATCGATTCATTCAAGATTTTTCTAAAATCGCTCGCCCGATGACCCACCTCTTGGAAAAAGATACCCCTTTTATCTTTTCTAAAGAGTGTCTTGAATCCTTCAATCTTCTTAAGGACAAGCTAACTAAGGCACCGGTCTTGGTTACCCCTAATTCGGAGCTACCTTTTGAATTGATGTGTGATGCTAGCGACTTTGCTATTGGAGCAGTTTTGGGCCAAAGAGTGAAAAAACACTTCTAACCAATCCATTATGCTAGCAAGACAATGACGGGGGCTCAATTGCATTATACCACTACCGAAAAAGAGCTTTTAGCTGTAGTGTATGCCTTTGAAAAATTCCGCCCCTATCTTGTCCTTTCTACCACCATCGTGTATACCGATCATTCCGCGTTGAAGTACTTGTTGACTAAGCAAGATTCTAAGCCAAGACTTCTTCATTGGGTTTTGCTCCTTCAAGAATTTAAAATTGAAATTCGTGACAAGAAGGGTGCCGAAAACCTAGCCGCGGATCATCTTAGTAGACTTGAGGATCCTATCAAGGGGATCATTCGAATCAAGAGATAAATGACTCTTTTCCCCTTGAAGCCTTAATGTCTATCAATCCAAATCTTGATGGCACCCCGTGGTTTGCGGACATTGCAAACTACTTAGCGGATGGAATTCTCAAGGACGGATTAACGTCCCAACAAAAGAAAAAGTTCTTTAAAGACATTGAAAACTATTTCTGGGACGACCCTTACCTCTTCAAACAATGTGCGGATCTTGTCATTCGTCGATGTGTTGATGGGCCGGCAGCGGTACAAATCCTTGACGCTTGCCATAAAGGACCCACCGGTGGTCACTTTGGTCCCAATAACACCGCGAAGAAAGTCTTCGACTCTGGATTTTATTGGCCCACCATTTATCATGACGCTCATGAAATGGTTGAACATTGTGATGCTTGCCAAAGACAAGGCAAGATCACACATAAAGATGAGATGCCTCAAAATTCATACAAGAATGTGAAATCTTTGATGTATGGAGTATCAACTTTATAGGGCCATTTCCATCATATAAAGAGAACAAGTACATCCTCGTAGCCGTTGAGTACGTTTTTAAATGGGTTGAAGCCAAGGCTCACCCTACGAACGATGCAAGGGTGGTTGTGAACTTTTTGAAGAAGCTTTTTGCTCGATTTGGCGTTCCTCGTGCTATCATTAGTGACCGCGAGACTCATTTTTGCAATGATCAATTTGCTCGAGTCATGGCTAATTACGGTGTCAATCACCGTCTTTCCACCGCCTATCATCCCCAAACCAATGGGAAAGCTGAGATTTCCAACCGTGGATTGAAGGGAATTTTGGAGCGTACTGTGGGAGAGCATCGTGCCTCGTGGGCCGATAAGTTAGATGATGATTTGTGGGCTTTCTGTACCGCTTATAAGACCCCAATTGGTTGTACACCTTATCGTCTTGTGTACGGAAAAGCATGCCACCTCCCTATCGAGCTGGAACATAAGGCATACTGGGCCTTGAAGTGGGCTAACTTCGACATCAACAAAGCCGGCGATCTTCAGAAAATTTAACTCAATGAGCTAAATGAACTAAGGAATGAAGCTTATGAGAACTCGTTGATCTACAAGGAGATTTCCAAGAACATCCATGATGGAAGGATTAAGAACCGAGAGTTCCACGTTGGTGATCAAGTCTTACTTTTTAACTCTCAGTTGAAGATCTTCTCGGGAAAGTTGAAGAGCCGATGGTCTGGTCCATTCACCGTCGCCAAAGTCTTCCCATATGGCACCATTGAGCTTTCTCAGCCAAATGGGCCCAATTTTAAGGTGAATGGCCAGCGCGTGAAGTTGTACTTTGGTGAGGACATCTCTCGTGAGATGATTCCATCCCTCACAACGTTTCCCATGAAATAGTTTTGGTTCGAGTCGGGCTCGTGACTCGGTGAACAAAAACAAGCGCTTCTTGGGAGGCAACCCGTTGATCTATCCTTTACCGTTTTCATAATAAGTTTAGGGGGAGCCCCGTATGTGTTTGTTGTCTTGTTTCTTCTTCTATGCAGGGATTAAAGCTTCAAAGATCCATTCTCGATGACTTTTGACGAACCGTGATCCCGTGTTCCCGTCTTCACGTTTCTATCCTAAATTGTCGTGATTCAATATTTCATATCTTATATGTTCACATTGAAATCACTATAGTTGTCCTTTCCTTAGCAAGATTTAAAAAAAGTGCACAATGTCATAAGTGTAGGGGAGTTTACTCCCACATGCTTAAACATTGAGGAAAATGTTTATATTAAGTGTAGGGGGGACTTCTATCGAAGTAAGTGGTCTTTTCCATGAATTTGTCCTCATTTTAACTGGAAAAATTAATTTTTCGACATTTTTCAAAATTTTTAATCTATTTTGGCCTAGTAGTTTAGTAGAATTTTTCTTTTGTTATCGTTATTTACTTTCCTTGCTAAAATAAAGTTTCAATAAAGTGGTTTTAAATTTTTCAAAGTCGTGAATATTTTGACTCAACCCGAGTTTACTTATCTAAGTTTACTCTATCTAGTATCCTTAACGTGTTTAAGTCAAGTTTTGCTAGGCTTTTATATAGGGTACTTTAAAACGCGAAAGTCTTAACTCTCACGGGTTAAGAACAAAAACTTTTTGCAAGTTCCTATAATTGATCCTAGAGAGTTGTTTATCAAGGGAACTTTAAAATGCGATTTCTAAACTTAAAAATGTCTAAGAGTTTGCAAGATCCTATAGATGACTCGAAAACCCAAAACTTTGATTTAATTGGCTAAGTATCCACGAGTCTCATTCCTTGAGATTTTAAATTGTGGAGAACGAGAGATGATAGAGTCAATTATAAGTTTGGTATTCTTTCGTGAATTTATGTGAGTTGATTATAAGCCTATTCTCCCATCGCTTGCTAATAAATTTATCTGCAATAAATAAGGTTGTACGATTTGAAAAGTTACTTATCTTCTAGCACAAGATCGTTTAAAAGTTGCTTGGTATTAATTAGAGCTCATAGCCAAGGCATAACTTATTGAAGCGGGATGCGAAGATTGGCGAGTCCGAAAAGGCCCTAACAAGGCATAAGGGCTACATTTTGTTGCTAAAGATCCAAAAGTGATGTGAAGAATAATTTATCAAAAATCAATATGAAGGATCGAGACACACGACGAAGAGCAAAAACTCCCCTAAAGATCATGGAGAAGTCTATCCGAAAAGACCCTAGCAAGGTATGAGGATAAATAGATCCATTTCCTAAAAGTAGGCGGATAGTTGTATATCAAAGTACAAAATAAAGATTGGAGAAAAATTAAGAAGTCGTGGTCCAAATATGAAGAATCTCTCGAAAACTTCAAGTGAAGAAATTCCTATTATGAAGAGAAGACCATAATTTCAAGAACGTCTCTCAAGATTTGAAGTATGAAGTCGCTGCCAAATATCGGTCCGAGAAAGGTCTCAAATCGTGAAGCAAGTTATGCCAAGATATGAACTTTAAGAGGTCCCGAGAAGCAGTTTTAAAAGATTTTTTCCTTTAGCTAACTATTGATTAAATCGTCCCACTTTATTTTCATCCTAATAAACTACCGAAATAAGTCAAACAATATATCCTCGTGATCATTCAAGACAAAATTAAAATATAAGAGATACACCTAGGAATAAGGGAGTCTAAGTGAATAATTAGGCCACATGAGTTCATGTTAGTTTGCTAACTTATAATAACAATGATCTCGTTTTTAAGCTTGGTATAGGGAACGCGAAACTTGAGAATGATGAACATTCATGACAGCCTAAGACTCCAATGTAAGTCTTGATTTCTTTACTTATTTTGTTCTTTTAGTTTTCTTCGTGTTTAGAATTTAATAAAGGCCAAGGTGGGTTATCTATGATGAAAAATGTAAACCGTGCTTTGAAATTAGTGCATTGCATGAGGACATTGCAATGGTCAAGTGTAGGGGATTTAATAAGTGTGAAAACACTTATTCTTTTACCACTGATTTCCAATAATAACAAGACCAAAACGTGTATTTTATGTCGTAAAAGTTGGAATTATGCGTGGTTTGTGTTTTTATTAAGTTTTAGGACCAAAAGATGCAAAAGGAAGAAAACATGGGCTATCATGGGCTTTTATCAAAGAAAAAGACTAAAGACGAAGTCGAAAGATCGAGAATGCAAAAAGAACGGAACTCCAAGGCTAATTCTGAAGATTTATCGAAGAAAACGTCTAAAGACGGAAGTTTAATGAAGTCGAAGAACTCAAGTCTAATTATGGAAGAAAATTATAAGATAAGTTCAACTAATATCGACAAATCCCGAGACGACGTCTAGAAAGACAAAGAAATTAAGTCGAGTCGAGACGATAAGAAAGAAAGAAGATAGCTTAAGCATGTAATCTCCCCACCTCCTATAAGTATCCTCCTAATATGTCATTAGGAGGGTGGTTAGGTGGTTAATTTTGAGTTGTAGTTTATTTTTAGTTTTCAAGTTTTTCTTAAGTTTTCTTCTCTCTAGTTTTCAAAGTTTTTCAACTTTAATCTTGTAATCATTTGATTTTAATCTTTAATCAATCAAATTTATTTTCTTAATTCTCATTCTACCTTTCTTAATCTTTTTCTTAATATTGATAATCATGTAGTTAATCTTAAATTGTGTTGATGATTTGATTGTTTAGCTTATTTGGTTGTGCTTAACGAACTTGGAGACGAGATCCTTCCACGTAGTTATCGAATTAGGTGGCTATTTCTCATACCAATCCTTGGCGGCACCATCGAGCGATTACGGAAAAAGAATAAGCTTGACGACATCGGTGTCGACGTTCTTAAACTTGCTCGTGGCTAAAAGACATCAAAATTTCGAATGTGGTCGTGAGGATTATCGGCCTCACGACCTCGAAACTTCGTAGCTTGAATCAATGAAAGAATTCCGCTCTTAATCTCAAAATTCTCCGCTTCGATAGCGGGAGTTACGATCGCGTCTCCATAACCCTTGGTGGGCGCTTGGAGGAATTCCATCATCGAACGATTGTCGGCCATCTCGTCTACGGTCTCTTCAACAACGGTATTAGGAACGTCGGTTTCTAAATCTCGTCTACGTTTTCGTTTCCTTCGATTACGACTGCGTCGATTCGAAGCGTCGCTAGAATTAGAATAATCCTTCGATCGAGTGCGCGTGCACTAAGCGTAGAATGGGGGATAGCAAAGAAGATTCTTTTTGTGGCTTTTCGATTTTTAAGTTTTTTTGGTTTTTGATTGTTTTTTTTTATTTTTTTTGGATTTTTGTTGTATTACGTAGACTCAAATCTACAAATCTCTCCTCGAATCGATTTCATGACTAAAAGAGCCTCAAAGAATGAAAACGATCACGTGGGGTGAACGCCTTCGATGACTTTAGAACGTTGGTGGAACACCAAAACGTTCAAGAGGGTTTAATCTTGAAAACAAGCAAATATAATATACGTAGATAATACTTGGGCGGCAAACCCTCGATTAGCCCTCTTTCTCAAAACACGCACAAGTAAGTGGAGGAAACGAGGCGGCGCTAAGCACTTAAGAGCCTTTTTCCTTTAGGTCGTGAAATACAACCGCCTTATACCCACCTTATAGTTTGTGTTAATCGAAAATAAGTCTCACGAAAGTTAATAAGTATGAAAACACTTATCCTTTTACCACTTATTTCCAATAATAACAAGACCAAAACGTGTATTCTAAGTCGTAAAAGTCGAAATTATGTGTGGTTTGTGTTTTTATTGTGTTTTAGGACCAAAAGATGCAAAAGGAAGAAAACATGGGCTATCACGGGCTTTTATCGAAGAAAAAGACTAAAGACGAAGTCGAAAGATCGAGAATGAAAAAAGAACGAAAGTCCAAGGACAATTCAGAAGATTTATCGAAGAAAAATTCTAAAGACGGAAGTTTAATGAAGTCGAAGAACTCAAGTCTAATTATGGAAGAAAATTATAAGACAAGTTCAACTAATATCGACAAATCCCGTGACGACGTCGAGAAAGACAAAGAAATTAAGTCGAGTCGAGACGAGAAGAAAGAAAGAAGATAGCTTAAGCATGTAATCTCCCCACCTCCTATAAATACCCTCCTAATATGTCATTAGGAGGGTGGTTAGGTGGTTAATTTTGAGTTGTAGTTATTTTTAGTTTTCAAGTTTTTCTTAAGTTTTCTTCTCTCTAGTTTTCCAAGTTTATCAACTTTAATCTTGTAATCATTTGATTTTAATCTTTAATCAATCAAGTTTATTTTCTTAATTCTCATTCTACCTTTCTTAATCTTTTTCTTAATATTGATACATGTAGTTAATCTTAAATTGTGTTGATGATTTGATTTTTTAGCTTATTTGGTTGTCCTTAATAAAATTGGTGATCTTAAAAAGTTTTTATTAAAGTGCTTATTTTTCTTAATCTTAATGCTTAATAGTTTTTAGAAAAAAGTTGTGTTTGATAAGTTTAAGTTTTTATAAAAAGTGCTTATTGATTTTTGGCTTATTTTTGCTTATTGCTAATTTCCCTTGTTCTGAAATCTATCAAGTCCCTATTATTCCAGATAAGAGGTACTAAACCCTCTTTTTCCGGATATCAGTCACCACCACTTTCCGGATGATCTTCTTATTAGTTTATTCTGGATAAGTTACGTTTCAGCATATTCCGGATAAGTATCATTTTATCATTCCGGACAAGAACCATATTCCGGATAAGGAATTTTAGATTAATTCCGGATAAGCTCTGTAACAAGTTTTTCAGGATAAGTCATCTTAAGATTATTCCGGATAAGTAGCACTTCTCAATCATTCCAAATAGTGGGTACTTCAGATTATTCCGGATAGTGGTATCTTGAGTTATTCCGGATAAGCAGAAGTTGAACATTCCAGATAAGCACATCCATTAGTCATTCCGGATAAACATCAGATTACTTATTCCGGATAAGAACCCGAATACGATTCCGGAAAAGCACCTCCACCAACTATTCCGTATAAGGATCCCGGATAAGCCTCTTTACTTATTATTTCGGATAGCAACCTCTTCAGGTCATTTCTCCGGATAGGAAGCTCAAGGTTATTCCGGATAAGCATCACAAATTTATTCCGACCAAGGGTTTGTCCAGCATTTCGGATAAGTCTCCCAACTTATTCCGGATAAGCCTTCTGATCACAATCCGGATATTATTCGGGATAAGGTCTTGTTTTTACAATTTTTGAATTTTCACTCTTCCTGCCTTTTCTTACTTAGAATTATTTTAACTTGGTTTGTTTTAATTCAAATTTTAAATTTTACATTTTTGTAAGTTTTAATCATTTACTTTTCAATTCAAAAGTCTTAATTTTCAGTTTAAATTTTCAAGCTTTCATTTTTATTTATTTACTCAACGACATTTTCACTTCTAGATTAAAATAGATAATCAAACCTTTTTATTTCCCACCAAGAACAATTGAGTCGCACTTTCAACTAGTAATTAATTCGAAAAGACTTGGAACAACGAACTTTCATAACTAAGTAAAATCTAGTTATTAAAAGTATTTATCTATTTTGCCTTTAAACTTTTGCTTTGGATTCGAATACAATAATTAAGTGATAAAATCCCAATTAAGGTTGCGTTTTCACGCTTTTGGAGTACTTGTATATTTATTGTTCTACGTAGTACAATATATTAATATTCACAAGAAAAACGAAAACCAATATATCTACAATATATTAAAACGATTGTTGTGTGTTTAATTTAGGAAAATTAAACCCGATTTATATGGATACTATAATATAATAAGGAAAAATAACAAAAATGAGTATGTACGTTTATGTACGCTTTCCAAAAATTGAAAAGCAAAAACGCACTACTCACACAAACACGATAGTAATAATGACAACTTAAAACACCTTCCCGGCAGCGGCGCCAAAAATTGATAGTAGTAAATTATACCTCTTTTAGGAAAAAGAAAGTATAAGGCAGAAAGTATTAATCCACACGATTTAGGAAAACCGTGAAGACGAAAATTCTAAGTTCGTTCTCGAAGGAGGTGTATGTGTTTGAGTGACAATTATATAAAATCAAAGTTTGGATTAACGTCATTTTTTGTTTAGAAGAGATAAAAGTAAAGACGAACTACGACTACGATTAAACTACGACGAAAGACGTAAAACGCGAACGTAAATACGTAAAACGTGACAAAATTAAAAATTAAATCTAAAAAATTAATTAAAAATTAAAACTAAGTCTAAAATAATATAAATAAGAATAAAAATTTAATATATAAATTTTAAAACCTTTTACTAATTAAATATTCAATTTGAAATGCTAATTAAAGCCCTAAAATTAAATATAATTTAGAAAAAGCCCAAAATAATATTTTATTGAACCAAAAACTCACTTATATTATTTAAAGACTAAAAAGTATTTTTCCTAAATTTTAAAAACTATTTTTCTATTTTTAAAACTCTAAAAACACTTTTTAAACTAAAATAATGACTAAAAATTAATAAAACAATGCTAAAATTAAACTTACTGTTTAAATAATCCTAAATTATGTTACTGAATAGTAGAAAATTTTAAAAAGTTGAAAACAATAATTTTTTACACTAAAAGACAAAACAGTTTTAATTAAAACCTATTTAAACTAAAATTAAATCTAAAACATAGATAAAAAGATGAACAGTAATCTTAAAATATTTTTATAGAATCTAAAAAAAATTTAAAACTTAAAAATATTAAAGTTTTGCACTAGAAGACAAAAATTAGAAATTAAAAACTAATTAAAATTGCATTTTATACTAAAAAATAGTAAATGAACAGTGAACTGAAAATAAACTTTATGAAAAATTCAAAAATAAAATAACAAAACAATGAAAATTTGAATCACTGAAAAAGACCTAAAAATGGTAACTAAAGACAAAAAAAAGTAAAAAACTGAAAGTGACACTTGAGGACTTTTGTCCTTTAGCCTAGCAGTGGGAAGATGAACACTAGCAGTGGGAAAGTTTTTCCCACTACTTTAACTAAAAACAGGTCTAGTGCCTTTTTGGCTTGTGAAATCTTGGTTTCTTGGTTTCAATTAGCAACAAGGGCACCCCCACAACCAACTGGGTTGTGGGGAGTCACAACAAGCAAGAAACAGCAGGTCCAAGCAAGGAAAATTACCAAAAAAAGGCTATAACGAGTTATTGTGATAAAATGTGGTGGGCTGTGAGACTTTGCTGATCTAATTGCCCATTAAGTGAAATACAAACCATCATAGCTTACACAAAACCACACCAAATCACTAATAAACTAGTAGCAATCCTATATAATAATTAAGACAAGCGATGAACAAGATTTGGTGGAATAAAGTTACTAGATCAAACTGGATTCGGCCTACTGTTTGTTCAAGGTTGTTTTATGCAATTTTTATAACACCAAAGCTGTTATCTACTTACCAAACTCAAACAAGTTGCTGATATAACAAATTACTACCAATTTGAGTATGTTTAATCTACTTAGAGCATCTAAATGTGCCAATTTCTATACCTCAAAACAGATCCAAACACCCCATATAAACTGAAAATAGAAATTTTACAAAGAAAATCTAGCAAAACACGATAAAACAACTACTAAACCATACACACATACGTCATAGGGCAAATAAACATGAATCAAACATTAACCTACCAATTAAACAGATATCAAAATGAAAACTTGTAAATCCACTCAATTAAGCATAAAATTCATAAAAAGTGTTCAAGCCGGGTTACCTTTAAGCTGATGTCGTCTTCTTGATGATTTCTAGCTTATGAAATAGATTAAAGATTATGTAGGAGACCCCTGTTGGAGTTCTACAACAGAACTAGGGATATTGCAATATATCTTTAAAAAGAAAAAAAATGAAGATCCTTGTTCTCCTTTCCTATACAACACAAGCTAACAAGAAAAGAACAAGTACTCATAAACAACCAATAAGCTCAGTGTTAGTGAGCTTATTGGTAGCTTATGAGAATAAGTTGTTAACCAATAAAGGACAAGTAAGATTTAAAAAAAACCTTGAAACACCACTTTTGAAAACTCAGTCTTTTGAAACCAAAAAGTAACAATGAGCAATAAGGTAACTTATGGGCTTATCTTGTCATGATAGGCTCATAAGCCAGCTTATGACTGATAGGATCTCAGAACGGGCTTATGCTAAAAAACCTTTGAGAAAGAATTTTATTGACGAAGCTACTATTACTTTCCAGAAATCTTTAATCACTACACTACTTGAAAACATAAAACAGGAACTCAACTTATGTAAATTTAACTCAAAATACTTTAACTATTTATTAATAAGAAAAAAAATTACATAAGTTGGAATAAGCAAAATCCACAAGTCGGATATGCTTATATACTACTATATAGATGGTTCTAGATTACACAGAATTAAATAAACCCTAGCTATGCAATTCCTTTTCTACCCTTGGAATCTTTAGAAGATGCTGGTATAATTCTTCATTTTGAAATTTGGTCAATGTCAAATCTTGGCTCCATGTGATGAGCTGAGCTGCCAGGCTGTGAGAAGTGATCCAGAACGTTGGTTTGTGCTTTGGGAGCAAGCAATCCATCTGGGCTGTTAAATGGTATGCAAGATTCCATACTTGCCTTAAATGGTGAAGCAAGGGACACTGAGGGGGTCCACATAGGAGTCACGGGAGAGTAAAGTGAAGGTGGGTTTATGGTGATGTTGGGGTTAATTAACATTCTGGACGTAATTAGGGGATAACCCCTTGGTTTGATGGAATTAGGTTCTAGGGTTCTTGGGATAAAGGGGTGAGGGATTAGTAGGGTTTGATGATATTAAAGGGTGATTAATTTTAAACAAGTTGTTTCCCACAAAAAGTAAATTGACTTTTCTAATCATTTTTTATAAAGTTAATGGATGTGTGACGTGGGTGGGTAGGGGAGAGCTGATTGGTTGATTAGGGGTAGTGGGACACGTGTAGGAGGCTGAGTGGAGGGGTAAAGTTTTAATGTCTGCCCATTTTGCCCCCTGAATTCCCATAAACTTGCTACTTAATTTTAACAGCCAAGAATTTTAAACCCTTTGTAAACCAAGTTTTCTTTTTCATAACTTGACCACAAAAAATTTTCATGACTTGTTTCAAGTGCTTTTTATGCAATATTTGCATTCATCTAGGGTTGATCATGTACAATCTCATCAGTTTAGGTACCCTATGTGTAATTTTGAGTTTTACAAGGGTTTAAAATGACAAGTCTTCAAAAGTAGAGGGACCAATCTTGCCAAATCTTCAAACTTCAAGGACTTCAAAGGAAATTCATGATTCGGGTCCGATTCTTTGTGCGGCTTCGTTTCCCGTGTTCGTTTTTGCTTCATTCTTATGATCTTTTGTTGATTTCACGATATACGTACCTAAAATACACAATGAACAAACGCAAGCATATTTTGGTGTATTTTAGTGATATTTTAAGCATTTTAAGCCCGATTTGGACGATGAGACTATGTATAAAAGCAGTCTCATCAGTGTTCGAGTTCAATTGGCAAGTGACAATTCTTCCCATACACAAGCTTGTAAGGAGTGCACCCGATGGGCGTCTTATGAGCGGTACGAAATGCCCATAAAGCATCGTCTAACTTATCCGACCATGATTGTCGCTTCTCTCCAATGGATCTCTCCAAGATCCTCGTTAACGCTCGGTTTGAAACCTCGACATGCCTACTCGTTTGTGGGTGATAAGCCATAGAAAGCCGATGTGTAACCCCATATTTCCTTCGGACTCTTTCGAATTGGTCATTACAAAAATGGGTTCTATGATCGCTTATGATCGCACAAGGTGTTCCAAACCGAGAAAACAAATTCTTCAAAAACTTGACTACCACACGAGCATCATTCGTGGGCAAAGCCTTAGCTTCCACCCACTTAGATAGGTAGTCAACGACGACAAGGATGTAGTTATTACCACGAGATTATGGGAACGGCCCCATAAAATCAATTCCCCAAACGTCAAAGATCTCACACACTTGGATGATGTTTTGTGACATTTCATCATTTTGTGAGGATTTTCCTTGTCGTTGGCATGAGTCACACGACTTGACAAGTGCATGTGCATCTCGGTAAATAGTAGGCCAAAAGAAACCGGCATCAAAGTCCTTCTTTGCCGTGACAATAGCACCATGGTGACCACCCGTGGGTCCCTCGTGACAAGCTCTAAGGATATTAGAAGGTTCGGTGCCAAATACACAACGTCGAATGATTTGATCCGCACAAGTCTGAAATAGGTAAGGGTCGTTCCAAAAGTAGAACTTGACGTCACGAAAGAATTTTCGTTTTTGTTGAGTCGTCATACCCTTAATGATGAAGTTTCCCGCATGGTAATTTGCGATGTCCGTAAACCATGGGGTAGATGAGTCAAGCTTAGAATTCATGTAACACCCCATTTTGATAATGGAATGTCACGCGTAATTATGGCATGTCATTAAAGCATACAAGGGAAAATGTCTAAACATTACATGACCATAAAAGGAAAATACCGGAATCAAACATCAGTAGTCCAAAAGTAAAGCTCATCACACACAAACATAAGTACTGTAAAGGAAAGGACTAAACAATGTCCATAGCAAATGTATCAAAGGAAAGATAATGCATAAAGTAAAGAAAGGCTAGAAAGCTTCCAGTCCATATGCACGTACGCTTAAAGTCTACGAGCGTCCCTGAGTACCTACCGTTTTGGGAACATAGAAAAGTAAAACGGCTGAGCAATACGCTCAGTGCATGGATGTACAATAAAGCATGAATAGGATAAGCATATAACATATAACAGCGAAAGAAACTAAGTCCCGAGTAACCTGGTTAAATCTTGGTAAAACTGGTTTTATAGTTTGAAAAGCCTTATGTTTATCTTATAAAATTGTTTAGCATGTTCTACCATTAGCCAATATAGGTCATGAAAATCCACCGTGCATGAATACTTGGAGGGGTGACCTCATCATGCAAATTAGAGGGGTTGCCTCTAATTTAATATACTGGTTTGGGTAGGAGGGATCAACTCCTTGTGAAGGATGCAAGGCACACACCACATTCACACTGAGTAATCTGCTGAAAACATGTAACTAGGATGCACCCATACGCCCCACATGATAAATAAAATAAATGGCCAAAAGCTGAAGGGACGCCACGACCAATCACTCCGCCGTGGTGAAGTCATAACATCAATGCCTCTAATGTTATGGTTATGGTACCTCCATAACTAGGTGAAACTGGTCATGCATGTATATGGCTATAGGTATTCTAAAATAAACATAAGCAAGTCAAACATATAAACTTATACTACGGGAAAACATTTGGCTTCATACGGGGAATCCTAATAAGGAAAGAATGTCCATACTGAAAGGACGGGAATCCGTACCTTATGTCCAGTGAACGAAGAAGACGAACTGAGAGGAATCCTACTTCCGTATCACTAATGCTACATGAATACATACGTGAATAAGTATCTGACTACTAAATACGTAACTGGTTTTATATCATGTCTTAGCTTATTTTATATGTTCATATCATGTTTTACAGTTTAAAGCCTTAAACTGTGTTTATCTTATATTATGTCTATTCTGATTAAGTATTTCTGGTATTTTATGTATTATTATACTTACTATGTAATAATAAGTAACTTTCCAAAAATAGCAGGTTTCCTAAAATAGAAAGTTTCCATAAATAGAAAGTTTCCAAAATAGAAAGTTACCAAAAATAGAAAGTTTCCAAAAATAGAAAGTTTCCAAAAAAAGAAAGTTTCCAAAAATAGAAAGTTTCCAAAAAATAGATCAGCTGCCTTAATTAAATAAGTTTCCATAAATAGATTAGCTGCCTGAATTAAATAAGTTTCTAAAAATAGAAAGTTTCCATAAATAGATTAGCTGCCTTATTTAAATAAGTTTCTAAAAATAGAAAGTTTCCATAATTAGATATAAGCTGGTTAAATAAGCTAAGTATATAAGCCTAAGTGTTTTTCTGATTATTTTCTAAGTCATAATGATATAATGTAGAGTTTATTAATTATTTCATGTAATTTAAATAACTATAGGTTAAAAGTATTTAATTAAAATATATCATGTTTTTAATTAAATAAAGTTAAATACTTAGGTTAAAACATGTATTATTATTTATTAATAATATAACCTAAGTCACGTTAATTAATTAATTATAACCATGGTTTTTAAATAATTAATTAATTGTAAGTCTAAAAATATAAAATACTTAGGTTAATAATTTCATGATCTAATAATTAAATTATAACCTAAGTCATGTTATTAAATTAATCATGTCATATTTATTAATTTAATTTTAACATATGATTATATAAAAAATAATCTTAACATAAACTATGAACCGGATCTTGACTAGAAACCATGAACCGGACATGAAATCGACACCCTACCCCGAACCACTTCGGGGTTCCCTTTGTCTTGCTACTGCCGTGGGACCCACACCACTCAACCGGGACCATATGGTCTCGGTGGTGGTCGAGTAGCCAAACCGAGACCCCCTTGGGGTTCGGTTTAGGCGCCGTCCAAACAAACACCCCTAAAACATCCCTTTTTGATTTACCCAATAACCATTTTCATGTTAGATCTATGTTTTTAATTAGGTTTTAAAAACATCATGTTCTTAATTAATTATTAGATCAAATCAAAAAGAAAAAGGATAAAAATAATATACCGAATGCGTGGATCTAAACGAGGATGAACAAACACGAACACTTGAACCAAAAACCAAGATCAAAATCAAACAAACACCCTCCTTGGTGTGTTTGTATTCGGCGGCCAAAAAAAAGAAAAGAGGAGAAGGAGAAGTTTTTTAGGTTTTTGTTTAATCTTCTATAAAGTGAAAAAAAATGACTAGCTAGTTTTTCCTTAACCCCCTTTAGTAAAATTTGAGATGGGCTTGGCCCATCTCCTTATTGTTGTCGTAGGTAGGGGCCCCACATGGGGTACCCGTACCGTTTTTCGTGTCTTGTCGTTTAATTATTCGTTCATGTTTATTTGTGTTCGCGTTTAATGTGTTCTCGTTAAATATTTACCGTGACCTAATATATTTATTCACGCTCGTAATAAATATATATACGTAATTAATATTAGTTCGTGATTTAATTACGTTCATGATTTCATGATCGCATGTTCGTGATTAATTATTGTTAAATAATTATTGCGTGTTCGTGCGTAATAAATACTTATCGTGTTCTAACACGTACGTAATACGTAAAATCCTAACACGTGGTCGTAATCATGCTATAATAGGAAAGTTTTAATCTAGTACGTACGATCTTAAGGGTACTATTCATGGTAAAAGCATGCGGGTTTTACAACTCTTCCCCCTAAAAAGAATAATTCGTCCCCGAATTATAGATAAAGTAAACTGAAAAAGAAGAACATACCCGAATTTAAAATATGAAATGAGGGTAAGAAGCCCGGATAGAATCCTCTGTTTCCCAAGTGGCTTCCCGCTCGGTATGATCCCTCCATAGGATTTTGACGAATGGAATCGTCTTCCTTCTCATGACTCGTTCTTGTCTGTCAAGAACTCGTTCGGGTTCTTCTATAAAAGTGAGATCTTCACGTATCTGTTCCAGTGGATACTGAACCATGTGAAGGGGATGATACTGGTATCCTCTGAGTAAGGACACATGAAACACATTGTGTACATGCGAAAGCTGCGGAGGTAACGCCAACCGGTAAGATACTTCACCGACTCGTTCAATGATATCAAACGGTCCGATGAAACGAGGACTGAGCTTCCCTTTAATCCCGAAGCGTCTAACACCACGTGCCGGCGAAACCTTAAGGAAGACGTGATCTCCTACGTTAAAATGTATGTCCATACGATGCTTATCGGCGTAACTCTTCTGACGTGACCGTGCTTCCTGAAGTTTCTGCTTAGCTACTGCGATCTTTTCATTGGTCATCTCTATGATTTCTGGTCCTTCAAGTGTTCGCTCGCCAACCTGATCCCAGCAGATTGGGGCGCGACACTTCCTGCCATACAACATCTCGAAAGGAGCACACTTGATACTTGCGTGCCAACGGTTGTTGTATGCAAACTCCACCAAACAGATGTAATCGTCCCAATCACCCGTCCATTCCAACGCACATGACCTCAACATGTCTTCCAATGTCTGAATAGTTCGTTCCGACTGTCCGTTCGTTTGAGGATGAAAAGCTGTGCTAAGCTTAAGTTGTGTGCCTCAAGCTTTCTGTAGACTCTTCCAAAATCACGAAGTGAAACGAGGATCTCTGTCTGAGACGATGCTGGATGGTACACCGTGGAGTCTCATGATCTCTCTTTTATACGTATCAGCGAGTTTACTTACCGGATCTTCCTTGCAGATCAGTAAGAAATGAGCTGATTTGGTAAGTCGATCTACGATAACCCAAATTGCATCGTGCTTCCTCTTGATGGGCGGAAGACCAGTAACAAAATCCATGGTGATTTTGTCCCACTTCCACTCTGGAATATCTAACGGTTGAAGGAGACCGCCAGATCGCTGATGCTCGATCTTTACCTGCTGGCAGGTAAGACATTTGGAGACGTAAGTGGCCACATCCTATTTCATACCACTCCACCAAAAGTACTGCTTGATGTCATGGTACATCTTAGTCGAACCAGGATGTATAGAGAATGGGGAGCTATGATCATCTGCTAACAAGGCTTCCCGGAGTTCTTGGTCATCAGGAACTCAAAGTCTCGTACCCTGCCATACGATACCATCTGCATCTACTCTGAATTCCGTCTGTTTCTCCAAATTCTATACTATCGCCCAGATTTCTCCATCATCTTTTTGAGCTTCCTTGATCTTAGAGATAACTCGGGTTCTACTATAAGATTAGCCCAGTAACCGTGTTGTCCACGTACGATGATCTCGATGTCTAGTCGTTCCAATTCTCTTATGATTTCCTCTTCGATTTTAATGCCGTTGATCATTTCGGACTTCCTGCTAAGAGCATCTGCTACTACATTAGCTTCTCCGGGATGATACTGTAGATTAATGTCATAATCCTTCAACAGCTCTAACTATCTGCTCTGCCTCATGTTCAATTCACGTTGAGTGAAGATATACTTCAAGCTCTTGTGGTCCGTGAAAATGTCACATGATTCTCCATATAAGTAGTGCCTCCATATCTTTAATGCAAACACGACTACAGCAAGTCCCAAGTCATGCGTGGGGTAATTTTCTTCATAAGGCTTAAGCTGCCGTGAAGCGTACGCGATCACTTTCCCATGTTGCATGAGAACACAGCCAAGACCCTTCCCTGATGCATCACTGTAGATTTGAAATCCACCCGTACCAGATGGGAGAGTAAGAATAGGTGCAGATACTAGCTTCTACTTCAGGTCTTCAAAGCTCTTCTCTCGTTCTTCAGTCCAGACAAATTTCTCCCCTTTCCGCATCAGTTTGATCAATGGTAGTGCTAAGCGGGAATAGTTCTCCACGAACCTACGGTAATAGCCAGCTAAGCCTAAGAAACTGTGGACTTCCGTCGCTGATGTCGGCCTTGGCCACTTAGTAATGGCCTCAACCTTCGCTGGATCCATAGTGATTCCTTCTGTTGATACAATGTGACCTAAGAATGCCACCTTGTCTAACCAGAACTCACACTTGGAGAATTTAGCATACAGCTGCTTCTAGCGAAGAATCTGTAGTACTGTACGAAGATGGTCTTCGTGTTCCTCCTTGGACTTTGAGAAAATCAGGATGTCATCGATGAAGACAATGACGAAATTGTCCAGAAATTCATGGAAGATTCTGTTCATCAAATCCATGAACATTGCTGGAGCATTTGTCAGGCCGAATAGCATAACTACAAACTCGTAGTGGCCATAGCGGGTACGAAAAGAAGTCTTGGCGATATCTTGCTCCTTAACCCGTAGCTGATGGTAGCCTGACCTAAGATCACTCTTGGAGAAGTGTTTGGCCCCTTGGAGTTGGTCAAACAGATCGTCTATACGTGGCAGTGGATACCTATTCCAGATAGAAATCTTGTTGAGCTCGCGATAGTCTATGCAAAGACGCATACTGCCGTCCTTCTTCTTAACAAACAAGACCGGGGTGCCCCATGGAGATGCGCTCGGTCGAATGAAACCTCGTTCAAGAAGTTCTTGTAGTTGATCCTTCAGCTCCTTCAGCTCTATGGGAGCCATACGATAAGGAGCCTTGGAGATTGGTTCAGCTCCTGGAATAAGCTTGATACTGAATTCTACTTCTCGTGCAGGTGGTATGCCCGGAAGTTCTGCTGGAAAAACATCTTGGAATTCCGACACTATAGGTTGATCCTGAATTGATGGAGATTCAGCATCCATGTCGTGAACCGTAGCTACATAACCCTCGCAGCCATGTGACAGTAGTGCACGCGCTTGCAGGGTAGATATGATTTGTACAGACGGTCTGGGTACAAACCCGTTGTGAATGTACTCTGGTGCATTAACATCACCGAAGATAACTCGATATGAATGGCAGTCTATGGTAGCATGATGCTTGGATAGCCAATCCATGCCCAAAATCATGTCGAAGTCATTCATGTCCAGCGGAAGTGCGTCAACAGGTCGAACCTTATCGTCAAATTCTAGGGGAAGACTCTTGTATAAATGGGTGATTAATACAGAGTCCCTCAAAGGCGTGGAAATAGTAAGCCTATTCTCTAGTGGCATGGGGAGCATCCTAATGTTCTTAGCATAAGCAGTAGAAATAACCGAGTGAGTAGCACCCGTATCGAAAAGAACACATGCAGCTTGACCATACATATACAAGATTCCAGTGATGGTACCTGTAGACTTGTTAGCCGGGTCTCGAGATGTCGTGTAGACACGCCCAGTGGTAGGAGGCGGCTTGGAATCAGCATGTCCCGATGTACCCTCCATCTCGCCCTTTCGGAAATCCTTCATGATATGGCCAGGAAGACCACACTTGAAGCATGCGTCAGTGTTACGACGGCATGGCCCTGGGTGCCTATGGTGGCAAGTAGAGCAAAGAGGATGAGTAAATCCTCCAGCAGGTGCTCTGGCTGGCTGGGAACCTGATAAAACATTTTACATAAGACATGATAATAGGGTACAAAGGACAATGCGGATAATAGTAAGATTGAATACCAGTGATAGCTGGACGGCTAGGCTGTGAACCTCTCTGGTTCTGGTCCCTACCGTTTCCATGGTTCATGGTAGAAGTTTTTGCTAAAGTGTCAGAATATGAGTTATAACATGAAATCATAAGAAAATTGCGTAAGTATTAGGACCTACTTTTGTTGGAGTGTCCAGCGTTGTTACGGTAATTGTCATTACCGCCACGCCTATCCGTAGCAGAACGGTCGTTAGTCTGACCGTTTCCCTTGGGCTGATGAGGCTGCTGCTGAGTAGTCGGTTGAGACCGGTCCCCAGTTTTCTGCCTGGAAGATATATTTAAAGAGATGATTAATTGAAAAATATGGAAAGAATACGGATTGATCACCGTTTGAATACGAATGATTACCTCTTTTCGGGTCTCTCAGCTTCCTCGAACTCATCTCTCTCATGCAGCATCTCTAGCTTACGTGCTGCATCGGCCACTTGTGCTATAGTGTTGAACGTAACACACACCAGATTGTTTGCGACCGATGTGCGAAGAGCCCACCTAAAGTGGTGTGCCTGCTCTTCAGGAGTACCTGCTGCTGCACCAAGGAAACCAGCTAAGCGAAGAAAGCGCTGCATAAACTCGTTGCTATTCTCCCCAGCTCTCTGTCGGATCCCATAGTACTCTTTCTTGAGCTTCTCTTGCTAAGCCTTGGGAAAGAACTGCTCCATCACCCTGTCCTTGAACTGAGCCCAAGTCAAACCAGCAACCCACTCGTCACCACCCTCAGACTGCATCAACGCTAACCACCAATTTAACACATCGCCCTCGAACCGATAGCATGCCAACCTCGCCTTGTATGCGGGGTCACAACCCATAGCATTAAAAATCTTCTCGATGTGAGCCAACCAGCTTTCAGCATCACTAGGGCTATCTGTCTTCTCGAAAGCTCGAGGACGGAGCTTGTTGAATCTCTCCAGCCATACTGCTAATGTCACTGGAGGAGGAGGAGGAGGTGCTTGATTATGTTGTTGATTGTTGGCAGCTTGAACTTCAGGCCTGATGTCGTTCCTCAGTTGAGGAAGAAAAGCTTGCATTGCAGCTTGGATTGCAGCATTGAGCTGTTCCTGTTCGCGTGTGAGAACCATCTGACAGTACAACATGAAACATATGATTAAACAGATCAAAACATAAAATATATATATACATGAAAAAAAATTTATACCAAAATTTCAAGAGAAAAATTTTATACAAGAAAATTTTGTGTATGAATGCATGATGCAGTTTTATGAAAACTTTTGTATGCTCGAGAGTGAACGCCTATGGTCAGTTCACCCAAAACAAAAGACATGGCGAGGGGACGCCTATGGGTCGGTCCCAAATTTAGAAGTTCCGATAAAACACATGCGACTAAATAGGGCCAGTCCTGTACCAACCATTACTTAGTCATAAACCTACGACAATGACATGTATATGTATGCATAAAAATGATGAATGCATGAAAACGACTGCCAGTTCTAGGAAGACCGTAGTGACTACCCACTAATCACAGGTCATATTTTGAGAGCCTACAGGTCGAAGCCTTGGCTATGATACCATAATTGTAACACCCCATTTTGATAATGGAATGTCACGCGTAATTATGGCGTGTCATCAAAGCATACAAGGAAAAATGTCTAAACATTACATGACCATACAAGGAAAATACCGGAATCAAACATCGGTATTCCAAAAGTAAAGCTCATCACACACAAACATAAGTACTGTAAAGGAAAGGACTAAACAATGTCCATAGCAAATGTATCAAAGGAAAGATAATGCATAAAGTAAAGAAAGGCTAGAAAGCTTCCAGTCCATATGCACGTACACTTAAAGTCTACGAGCGTCCCTGAGTACCTGCTGTTTTGGGAACATAGAAAAGGAAAACGGCTGATCAATACGCTCAGTGCATGGATGTACAATAAAGCATGAATAGGATAAGCATATAACATATTACAGCGGAAGAAACTAAGTCCCGAGTAACCTGGTTAAGTCTTGGTAAAACTGGTTTTATAGTTTAAAAAGCCTTATGTTTATCTTATAAAACTGTTTAGCATGTTCTACCATTAGCCAATATAGGTCATGAAAATCCACCGTGCATGAATACTTGGAGGGGTGACCTCATCATGCAAATTAGAGGGGCTGCCTCTAATTTAATATACTGGTTTGGGTAGGAGGGATCAGCTCCTTGTGAAGGATGCAAGGCACACACCACATTCACACTGAGTAATATGCTGAAAACATGTAAGTAGGATGCACCCATACGCCCCACATGATAAATAAAATAAATGGCCAAAAGCTGAAGGGACGCCACGAGCAATCACTCCGCCGTGGTGAAGTCATAACATTAATGCCTCTAATGTTATGGTTATGGTACCTCCATAACTAGGTGAAACTGGTCATGCATGTATATGGCTATAGGTATTCTAAATTAAACATAAGCAAGTCAAACATATAAACTTATAATACGGGAAAACATTTGGCTGCATACGGGGAATCCTAATAAGGAAAGAATGTCCATACTGAAAGGACGGGAATCCGTACCTTATGTCCAGTGAACGAAGAAGACGAACTGAGAGGAATCCTACTTCCGTATCACTAATACTACATGAATACTAATGTAAGATTTTGCTAGGTTCAATTGTTTGTTTCTCGGAATCTTAACGAATTAATTTCCGGTTCAAAGTACGACTCAGTTGATTTTGGTGAAACAAATATTTTTGGTTGTTTTTAAAATAAATGTGCAAAACAATTAATGTAAATGAGCGGGTAAGTAAATCTAATTCTAACTTAAAGTAAAAGTTCAAGTATTTAAAAGCGTGACGAAAATTAAAAGGCACTAAACGTAAATAACGCAAACTTAAATCTAACTAAGGCAAACTTAAAACGCAACTAAAACTTAAAACTAAGGCAGGCCTAAAATAAATCAAGGAAAATAAACTTAAAGTGCGACTAAGAAAAAGGCGAGAAAAGTAAAGCTTGAAAATTAAAAATTAAAAACAAAAACTAAAAAGAACCTGAAAACAGCTCATTCAGAATAATCCTTCGTTCAGAATAATCACTCATCCAGAATGTCACCTTCGTTCAGAATGATTCTCCTTCACTCGAAATATTTACCAAAATCCTTGATCCGGAATAAATTTTCTATTCGGAATATGTCACTTATCCGGAATAAATCCTTCGTTCGGAACTTTTGCTGATTCGGAACTTCAATCGGTTCGGAACTTCCTAAGCCAAAGCCTTGATTCGGAACCCTTGGTTCAGAACTTTTTGAATTGGAACCCTTGGTTCGGAACTCACTGATTCGGAACTTTTGAATGTTCCGAATGAGACCCCTCTTCACTGATCCGGAATACTTCCGAATGAACAAATAGTTGTTCTGAAACTTTGAATGTTCTGAAACTTGGTTCGGAACTTTCTTGGTTCGGAACTTCTACTGGTTCGGAGCAGTCAAGGAATAAACCTCCACTCTGAATCTTTGGTAGGCTTGGTTCGGAACTTCACCTGGGAAACAGATAGCAGCGAAGAACACGCAAGAAAGGAAAAAGCACGAATCTAATCAAATACTAATCAAATCAACCAAAAGAATAATTCAAAATAACCAAATAACATCTACTAATCATAAACAAACAATCCAAAACAATCAAACTAACAAATCTAATCAAAATAATCAAAACCCACTTAAATAAATAAATAAAAATCAAGAACATGAACATAAAAAATAAAGCATGAAGATTAAGATCAAATAAAGAAAGGTAGATAGGAGATTAACAAGAAAAAGTAAAGATTGACAAGAATTAAAAGAAAAACTTACTTGAAATTAAATGTAATTAAGGTGCAAGACAATTAAGGTAAATGACATGTAATTTAATGACAAGGAAAGTAAAATGGAAGAACTAATTGTCACTATTAGCCAACAAAATGAAAATGAAATAATCCTAATCTATTTATAGGGTAGATTAAGGAGTGCTTTGGAAGCTTCCTCCCTCTTTCATCTTTTCTTAATTGCAAGATTAAGTCCTTGATCTTCTTTAATCTTTGTTAATCTTCTTAATCTTTTGACTTTAATGGCTTTGTCTCGGGATTTCTTTGAACTCGTCTTGTAATTCTTCAAAAAATTAGACTTGAGTTCTTCGGCTTTTAGTAAACTTATGTCTTTCGACTTTTTCTTCGATAAATCTTCAGAATTGGTCTTGGACTTCCGTTATTTTTGCACTCTTGACTTCTTGACTTCGTCTTTCGTCTTTTTCTTCGATAAAAGCCCGTGAATGCCCGTGTTTTTTCCACTTTTCACCTTTTCGTCCTAAATCACAACTAAAACACAAACCACGCATAATTCTGACATAAATGACATAAAATACACGTTTTGGCTCGGTTATTATTGTAATTAAGTGGTAAAAAGGATGGGTGTTTACACACCTATCAAATCCCCTACACTTGACCATTGTAGTGTCCTTATACAATGCATTAGTTACAAAGCACGTTTACATTTTTCATCACAATCAATCCACCTTGGCCTTTATTAAAGAGATAGAAAACTATAAACATTCAAAGTAAAGAAATCAAAAACATACCTCGGGTTTTGGAATTTTCATGAATAATCAACATCCTCAAGTTTTCACTTTCTCCAAACCAAGCTTAAAAACGAGATCATTGTTATTATAAGTTAGCAAACTAACACGAACTCATGTGGGCCAATTACTCACTTAGATTCCCTTATTCCTAGGTGTATCTCTTATATTTTATTGTTGTCTTGAATGATCACGAGGATGCATTGTTGACTTATTTCGATAGTTTATTAGGCCGAAAATAAAGTGGGACGATTTAATCAATAGTTAGCTAAAGGACAAAATATTTTAAAACTGCTTCTCGGGACCTCAAAAAGTTCATATCTTGGCATAACTCGCTTCGCGATTGAGACCTTTCTCGGACCGATATTTGGCAGTGACTTCATACTTCAAACCTTGAGAGACGTTCATGAAATAATGGTCTTCTCTTCATAATGGGAATTTCTTCACTTGAAGTTTTGAGAGATTCTTCATACTTGGACCACGACTTCTTCATTTTTCTCCAATCTTTATTTTGGACTTTGATATACAACGATCCGCCTCCTTTTTGGACTTGGATTTATTTATCCTCATACCTTGTTAGGGCCTTTTTGGATAGACTTCTCCATGACTTTTGGGGAGTTTTTGCTTTTCGTCGTGTGTCTCGATCCTTCATATAGATTTTTGATAAATGATTCTTCACATCACTTTGGATCTTTAGCAACAAAATGTAGCCCTCATGCCTTGTTAGGGCCTTTTCGGACTTGCCAATCTTCGCATCCCGCTTTAATAAGTTATGCCTTGGCTATGAACTCTAATCCATATCGAGCAACTTTTAAACGATCTTGGGCTAGAAGCTAAGTAACTTTTCAAATCGTACAACCTTATTTATTGCAGATAAATTTATTAGCAAGTGATAGGAGAATAAGCTCGTAATTAACTCACATAAATTGACGAAAGAATACCAAACTTATAATTGGATCTATCATCTCTCGTTCTCCACAGTTTAAAATCTCAAGGAATGAGACTCGTGGATGCTTAGCCTATTAAATCAAAGTTTTGGGTTTTCGAGTCGCCTATAGGATCTTGCAAATTCTTAGACTTTTTCAAGTTTAGAAATCGCATTTTAAAGTTCCCTTGATAAACAACTCTCTAGGATCAATTATAGGAACTTGCGAAAAGTTCTTGTTCTTAACCCGTGAGAGTTAAGACTTTCGCGTTTTATAGCTCCCTATATAAAAGCCTAGCAAAACTTGACTTAAACACTTTAAGGATACTAGCTAGAGTAAACTTAGATAAGTAAACTCGGGTTGAGTCAAAAGATTCACAACGTTTGAAAATTAAAACCACTTTATTCAAATTTTATTCTAATAAAGAAAGAAAATAATTATACAAAGGGAAAAACTAATAGGCCAAAATATATCAAAAATTTTGAAAAATGTCGAAAAATTGATTTTCCGGTTAAAATGAGGACAAATACAAGGAAAAGACCACTTAACTTCGATAGAAGTCCCCCCTACACTTAATATAAACATTGTCCTCAATGTTTAAGCATGTGGGAGTAAACTCCCCTACACTTAGGACATTGTTCACTTTGTTTAAATCTCGATAAGGAAAGGACAACTAAAGAGATTCCTATTTTAATATTGGGAAATATAAAATAGTGAATCGAAAAGAGTTTAGGATAGAACCGGGAAAATGGGAACACGGAATCACGGTTCGTCAAAAGTCATCAAGAGTGTGTCTTTGAAGCTCTAATCCCTGAATAAGAGAGGAGAGGAAATAGCAAACACCAACGGGTCTCCCCCTACACTTATGGTAAAAACAAAGAAAAAGATAGATAGATAATTGGGTTGCCTCCCAAAAAGCGCTTGTTTTTGTTAACCGAGTCACGAGCCTGACTCGTCCCTGAATTAATTGGTCCATGGGGAAGCCTCAAATGTAATACCGGGATAAAAGACCTTGTCCTCGTTCCCGGAGGAATATAACAAATGAGAGGCTGGAGGATAAGTCTTGAATGGTAGGAAGGTCCTTTCAACATACGAGAAGTATGTGAAATCATGATCCACGGGAGGTGGGGTGGGTAAAGGGATCACATTGTCATCCTCCAAAGATAATGGATGCTGACCAATTGGCAATTCCGTAAGGTTATCAATCAAAGAATGGTCATTTCCACCTCCCGGGTCAAAGCACTCATCCTCATTCCCAGAGAGTGAAATTGAGACATCACCCGCTTGGGCGTGCATTCAGTGGGATGAGGGGGAAATATAATAAGAGAAGAATTACCTTCCACCTGCGATACCTTTCCAGTAGAGTCAGAACTCTCCATCTCTGCGATAGAAGGGGGCATGGCTAACAAAGCATGCTCATCAATAGTAGGAGAATCAGAGCTATCAATGTCCTCAATCCCTTCGTCAAAGAGAGGATTCACCTCACTAGATATGTAATCGTCATCAAAATCAAATAAAGGGTTCGAATAAATCTTGAAAGTTTCCTTCAGAACGTCTTCATCAGATAGTGACTCGTTATCACTAGAAGTAAAATCATCATCTTGATCAAAAAGAGGATTAGAGAAATCCAAAGAATCCTCTCCCAAAGTGTTGGTGGAAGGAACATCATCAGAAGAAAGTGAATCATACTCATCGTCACTGTCGGATGTCAACTCAGATTCACTTGGAACTGGGACAAGGTTATCAGCACTAGACGTATTGAATTCGTCGGATTCCTTTGCAGGAATTGTGCTAATATCCTAATCCCTTAAAATGGTTGAATCCTTAGGCTCTGGTAAGTCGGGAAAAGGAATAGAATTCTCATCGTTCCAAGAAATAGGACTCTCATCGTCATCACTGTCATAATAATATGGAGGCACAAGAGGAGGAGTATAAGCATTAAGTTTAGATACCTGCTCTTGTTGTTGATCCGATTGACATTTCTCCATCATCTTGTTGCAAGCTTCTTGAACTTTTTGAAAGTTGTCAAAAATTGTGGCAAGTTGCTCAGGAGGAAGTGCACAAAAGGGTTGATGATTGACAGTGTGACGTGGGGGCTCAAAGTCATAAACACTGGGATGATAGCACGGAACTTTCTCAAAGACCTTCGACGGATCACAAGAAGAAGCATCGTGAGGGCCCCCACAAATATAGCACCACTGGTATGGAGAAAAACCCGGTGCGTCTTGAGGATAGGGATTGTCATAGACGGGAGAGGGTGGGAAAGTATTGTAAGAGTTGAAGTATGAATTTGTTGAATTGCAAAATGGACAAAAGCCAAATTGTGTATCGTCGATATCAAAACCACACCGCTCACAAGTACACCATTGACATGTTTGAAAACCATGCCATGGTCTCCCACACCGCACGCACGACGAATCCATGAAGAATTATAAATAAGAGGGGTAAAGAAAAGAATTAAACATAATAGAGGATAAAGAGGAATATTTTTGGTGCAAAACGTTTGAAAAATAAATGCTTTTTATGATTTTTCAAATGTTTTTGGGATTTGTTGAAAATTATTGTCACGAAAAATAACGTTCACGAGTGAACGGATCCCAAAAAGCAACGCGTCTCTCACAGAAAACCGTTAATCTTTACAAAAAGAGCCGGCAGCGGCGCCATTTTAATGTAAGATTTTGCTAGCTTCAATTGTTCGTTTCTCGGAATCTTAACGAAGTGATTTCCGGTTCAAAGTCCGACTCAGTTGATTTTGGTGAAACAAATATTTTTGGTTGTTTTTAAAATAAATGTGCAAAACAATTAATGTAAATGAGCGGGTAAGTAAATCTAATTCTAACTTAAAGTAAAAGTGCAAGTATTTAAAAGCGTGACGAAAATTAAAAGGCACTAAACGTAAATAACGCAAACTTAAATCTAACTAAGGAAAACTTAAAACGCAACTAAAACTTAAAACTAAGGCAGGCCTAAATAAATCTAAGGCAAATAAACTTAAAGTGCGACTAAGAAAAAGGCGAGAAAAGTAAAGCTTGAAAATTAAAAATTAAAAACAAAAACTAAAAAGAACCTGAAAACAGCTCATTCGGAATAATCCTTCGTTCGGAATAATCACTCATCCGGAATGTCACCTTCGTTCGGAATGATTATCCTTCACTCGGAATATTTACCAAAATCCTTGATCCGGAACAAATTCTCTATTCGGAATATGTCACTTATCCGGAATAAATCCTTCGTTCGGAACTTTTACTGATTCGTAACTTCAATCGGTTCGGAACTTCCTAAGCCAAAGCCTTGATTCGGAACCCTTGGTTTGGAACTTTCTGAATCGGAACTCTTGGTTCGGAACTCACTGATTCGGAACTTTTGAATGTTCCGAATGAGACCCCTCTTCACTGATCCGGAATACTTCCTATGAACAAATAGTTGTTCTGAAACTTTGAATGTTCTAGAACTTGGTTCGAAACTTTCTTGGTTCGAAACTTGTACTGGTTCGGAACAGTCAAGGAATAAACCTCCACTCTGAATCTTTGGTAGGCTTGGTTCGCAACTTCACCTGGGAAACAGATAGCAGCGAAGAACACGCAAGAAAGGAAAAAGCACGAATCTAAACAAATACTAATCAAATCAACCAAAAGATTAATTCAAAATAACCAAATAACATCTACTAATCATAAACAAACAATCCAAAACAATCAAACTAACAAATCTAATAAAAATAATCAAAACCACTTAAATAAATCAATAAAAATCAAGAACATGAACATAAACAATAAAGCATGAAGATTAAGATCAAATAAAGAAAGGTGGATAGGAGATTAACAAGAAAAAGTAAAGACCGACAAGAATTAAAAGAAAAACTTACTTGAAATTAAATGTAATTAAGGTGCAAGACAATTAAGGTAAATGACATGTAATTAAATGACAAGGAAAGTAAAATGGAAGAAATAATTGTCACTATTAGCCAAAAAAATGAAAATGAAATAATCCTAATCTATTTATAGGGGAGATTAAGGAGTTCTTAGGAAGCTTCCTCCCTCTTTCATCTTTTCTTAATTGCAAGATTAAGTCCTTGATCTTCTTTAATCTTTGTTAATCTTCTTAATCTTTTGACTTTAATGGCTTTGTCTCGGGATTTCTTTGAACTCGTCTTGTAATTCTTCAATAAATTAGACTTGAGTTCTTCGACTTTTAGTAAACTTCCGTCTTTCGACTTTTTCTTCGATAAATCTTTAGAATTCGTCTTGGACTTCCGTTCTTTTTTCACTCTTGACTTCTTGACTTCGTCTTTCGTCTTTTTCTTCGATAAAAGCCCGTGAATGCCCGTGTTTTCTCCACTTTTCACCTTTTCGTCCTAAATCACAACAAAAATACAAACCACGCATAATTCCGACATAAATGACATAAGATACACGTTTTGGCTCGGTTATTATTGTAATTAAGTGGTAAAAAGGATGGGCGTTTACACACCTATCAAATACATACGTGAATAAGTATCTGACTACTAAATACGTAACTGGTTTTATATCATGTCTTAGCTTATTTTATATGTTCATATCATGTTTTACTGTTTAAAGCCTTAAACTGTGTTTATCTTATATTCTGTCTATTCTGATTAAGTATTTCTGGTATTTCATGTATTATTATACTTATTGTGTAATAATAAGTAACTTTCCAAAAATAGCAGGTTTCCTAAAATAGAAAGTTTCCAAAAATAGATAGTTTCCAAAAATAGAAAGTTACCAAAAATAGAAAGTTTCCAAAAATAGAAAGTTTCCAAAAATAGAAAGTTTCCAAAAATAGAAAGTTTCCAAAAAATAGATCAGCTGCCTTAATTAAATAAGTTTCCATAAATAGATTAGCTGCCTGAATTAAATAAGTTTCCATAAATAGATTAGCTGCCTTAATTAAATAAGTTTCTAAAAATAGAAAGTTTCCATATATAGATATAAGCTGGTTAAATAAGCTAAGTTATAAGCCTAAGTGTTTTTTTGATTATTTTCTAAGTCATAATGATATAATGTATAGTTTATTAATTATTTCATGTAATTTAAATAACTATAGGTTAAAAGTATTTAATTAAAATATATCATGTTTTTAATTAAATAAAGTTAAATACTTAGGTTAAAACATGTATTATTATTTATTAATAATATAACCTAAGTCACGTTAACTAATTAATTATAACCATGGTTTTTAAATAACTAATTAATTATAAGTCTAAAAATATAAAATACTTAGGTTAATAATTTCATGATCTAATAATTAAATTATAACCTAAGTCATGTTATTAAATTAATCATGTCATGTTTATTAATTTAATTTTAACATATGGTTATATAAAAAATAATCTTAACATAAACCGTGAACCGGATCTTGACTACAAACCATGAACCGGACATGAAATTGACACCCTACCCCGAACCACTTCGGGATTCCCTTTGTCTTGCTGATGTCGTGGGACCCACACCACTCAACTAGGACCATATTGTCTCGGTGGTGGTCGAGTAGCCAAACCGAGACCCCCTTGGGGTTCGGTTTAGGCGCCGGCCAAACAAACACCCCTAAAACATCCCTTTTTGATTTACCCAATAACCATTTTCATGTTAGATCTATGTTTTTAATTAGGTTTTAAAAACACCATGTTCTTAATTAATTATTAGATCAAATCAAAAAGAAAAAGGATAAAAATAATACACCGAATGCGTGGATCTAAACGAGGATGAACAAACACGAACACTTGCACCAAAAACCAAGATCAAAATCAAACAAACACCCTCCTTGGTGTGTTTGTATTCGGCGGTCAAAAAAAAGAGGAGAAGGAGAACTTTTTTAGGTTTTTGTTTAATCTTCTGTAAAGTGAAAAAAAATGACTAGTTAGTTTTACCTTAACCCCCTTTAGTAAAATTTGAGATGAGCTTGGCCCATCTTCTTATTGTTGTCGCGGGTAGGGGCCCCACATGGGGTACCCGTACCGTTTTCCGTGTCTTGTCGTTTAATTATTCGTTCATGTTTATTTGTGTTCGCGTTTAATGTGTTCTCGTTAAATATTTACCGTGACCTAATATATTTATTCACGCTCGTAATAAATATATATACGTAATTAATATTAGTTCGTGATTTAATTACGTTCATGATTTCATGATCGCATGTTTGTGATTAATTATTGTTAAATAACTATTGCGTGTTTGTGCGTAACAAATACTTATCGTGTTCTAACACGTACGTAATACGTAAAATCCTAACACGTGATCGTAATCATGCTATAATAGGAAAGTTTTAATCTAGTACGTACGATCTTAAGGGTACTATTCATGGTAAAAGAATGCGGGTTTTAATTATAACGTCACGTAAATACGAACACGAGTACACGTCAAATATTAGAACACAAAAACTATGGGTTTCCCCTTTGGTGGGCCTTGTAGCCGCGGCACACACAAGAGGAAGGGGGCCCACAAGCCCATTTTTAGATTAAGTAAAGAAAACTAAAACTACAAAGTTTTCATAAAATATTTTTACAGAAAAAGTTGAAACCCTAGCTTCCTTTGGACCCAATAGCCGCGGCACATACACAAGACAAGGGAGGATTCGATTTTGATTTTTGGTTCTTTGTTAATTGGTTTGTGTTCGTATTATTTTCAATTACACGTCAAGGTAAAACATAAAACCTTAATCTTTAATCTTTTTTTTTAATTATGTTTTTATGTTAGATCTTTAAACACAATTAAATAAACATGTTATGGGATTAATTAAAACATGGAAAAAGGGTCTTGTTTGGTTTGATTGGGGTTCGCCAGCCAACCGAGAGTCATACGACTCTCGGTGTCCCTTGTAAACCACAACCAAGACCCTATGGGGCTCGGTGTGGGTCTCGGCGCAGCATCAAGCACAACCGGCTTGCGCCGGTGGCTGTTTGGGTCGGACGAGGGGAAGCAGCGAGGCAACAGGGGAGACCACCGGCTTGCGCCCGTGGGATCTCGAAGCCTGGCAGCGGCTAGCCACGACGCAGCAGCGGCAGCAACCGCCGCCGTTGGAAGGGCAGCCACCAGCCGCCGTAGCCGCCGCTGTGGGTGGTGGTTGGTGGTGGGGTTTTGGTTCGGGCCGGTTCACGGGTTTACCGGTCCGGTTCATGACATGTTTTTATAAAATAATTCATAGTCCGGTTTATTATTTTATTTTTCAAGTTTATTTTTTTTACAAGTGATTAAATTAATTTAACATGGTACTTAATCAAATTAATTAAAACACGACTTAGGTTTATTATTATTATTAATAATACATGATTTTAACCTAAGTATTTAATCATGAAATTTAGACTAAAGTAATTAATTAATTATTAAAACATGACATGTAATTAATTAATTTTCATGACTTAGGTTATATTAATATAAATATTAATACATGTTTTAACCTAAGTATTATATACACTTTAATTTAATTAAATCATGCTATATTTAATTAAATCTCATAACATATAGTTTATTTAATTTACATGCATTAATTAATAAACTATACTATTTAACCACATGACTTGGTATATTAAGTAGTAAAACTTAAGCTTATTTTATTAGCTTAATAATCCAGCTTATTTCTAAATATGGAAACTTTCTATTTTTAGAAATTTTTTTATTTTAAGCAGCTAATCAACTTTCTATTTTTAGAAACTTATTTATTTTAAGTAGCTAATCTATTTTTGGAAACTTTCTATTTTTGGAAACTTTCTATTTTTTGAAACTTTCTATTTTAGGAAACCTGCTGTTTTTAGAAAGTTACTTATTATTACACAACAAGTATAATAATACAAGAAATACAAGTAATACTTAATCAGAATATACATAATATATGATAAACACAGCATAACGTTAAAATCAGTAAAACAAGACATGAACATATGAAACAAGCTAAGACATGATATTAAATCAGTTACGTACTCAGTAATTAGAACACTTATATACGTATACTATTTATGTAGCATTAGTGAGATCGAAGTAGGAATCTCTTCTGTTCGTCTTCTTCGTTCACTGGACACAAGGTACGGATTCTCCGTCCTTTCAGTATGGACATTCTTTCCTTATTAGGATTCCCCGTATGCAGCCAACTGTTTTCCCAGTATATGTTTTATATGTTTTGATTTGCTTATGTTTAATTAAATGCCTAAGCCATATACATGCATGACCAGTTTCACCTAGTTATGGAGGTACCATAACCATAACACTGGAGGCACCAGTGTTATGACTTCACCATGGTGGAGTGATAGATCGTGGCGTCCCTTTCAGCTTTTGTCCATATTATTATATTATCATGTGGGGCGTATGAGTGCATCCTAGATTACATGTTTATACAGATATTTCAGGTGAATGTGGTGTGTGCCTTGCATCCTTCACAAGGAGCTGATCCCTCCTACCCAAACTTATATCAATTAGAGGTAACCCCTCTAATTGCATGATGAGGTCACCCCTCCAAGTATTCATGCACGTTGATATTTCATGACCTATATTGGCTTAATGGTTAACATGTTAAACAGTTTTCATAAGATAACATAAGGCTTTTCAAACTACAAAACCAGTTTTACTAAGATATACCAGGTTTTCCAGGACTTAATCAGTTTCGCTGCTATATGTTGTATATGCTTATATTATTCATGTTATGCTTGTATATCCGTGCACTAAGCGTTATGCTCAGCCGTTTTCCTTTAATGTTCCCAAAATGGCAGGTATTCAAGGGCGCTCGTATATTTTAAGCATAGGTGCATATGGATTGGAAGCTTACTTGCCTTCATTACTGTATGCATTTCTTCATATATTTTGTTACTTATTTCCATTGACATTGTTTAGTCCTTTTCCTTTACAGTACATATGTTTGTGTGTGATGAACTTTTACTTTGGGGTACCGATGTTTGTTTCCGGTATTTCCTTTATGGTCATGTAATGTTTAAGACATTTATCCTTGTATGCTTTATAAAACGCCATAATCACGCGTGACATTCCATTTATCAAAATGGGGTGTTACAATTATGGTAACAGAGCCTGGTTTCGACCTGTAGGCTCTCAAAACATGACCTGTGATTAGTGGGAAGTCACTATGGTCTTCCTAGAACTAACAGTCGGTTTTCATGCATTCATTGTTTTCATGCATTCATATATATGTCATTGTCGTATGTTTATGACTAAGTAATGGTTGGTACAATACTGGCCCTAATTAGTCGCATGTGCTTTTATTGAAACTTTTAACTTTGGGACCGACCCATTGGCGTCCCCTCGCCATGTCTTTTGTTTTGAGTGAACTGACCATAGGCGTTCACTCTCGCGCATATAAAAGTTTTTATAAAACTGCATCATGCATTCATATACTAGTTTTCCTTCATAAAATTTTTCTCATGATTTATTGGTATAAATTTTTTTCATGTATATATTTTATGTTTTGATCAATTTAATCATGTATTTTTATGTTATACTGTCAGATGGTTCTCACACGCGAGCATGAACAACTTAATGCAGCAGTCCAAGCTGCGATGCAAGCTATGCTTCCTCAGCTAAGGAACGAAATCAGGGCTGAGGTGCAGGCTGCTAACAATCAGCAACAGCACCCAGTACCTCCTCCTCCGGCAACATTGGTCACATGGCTGGAGAGATTCAATAAGCTACACCCTCGATCCTTCGAGAAAACGGATAGCCCTAGTGACGCTTAAAGCTGGTTGGCTCACATTAAGAAGATCTTCGATGCAATGGGCTGTGACCCTGTCTTCAATTCGAGGTTAGCCTGTTTCAGGTTCTAAGGTGATGTGCTATGATGGTGGAAGGTACTCAAGCAGTCAGAGGGAGGCGATGATTGGGTGGTTGGTTTGACTTGGGCTCAATTCAGGGAGTTAGTGATAGGACAGTTCTTTCCCAAGGCTGAGCAAGACAAGCTGAAGAGGGAGTACCATGGAATCAGGCAGAGAGCTGGGGAGAACAGTAATGAGTTCATGCAGCGCTTTCTTCGTTTGGCTGGTTTTATTGGCGCAACAGCAGGTACCGCCGAAGAGCAAGCACACCACTTCCGGTAGGCTCTTCGTACATCGGTCTCCAACAACTTGGTGTGTGCAACGTTCAACATGGTGGCACAAGTTGCCGATGCAGCACGTAAGCTGGAGATGCTGCAGGAAAGAGAAGAGTTCGGTGAAGCCGAGAGACCGGATAAGAGGTAAACATTTATTATTCAGCGGTGACCAAACCGTATTCTTTCACTATATGTTAGTATTTATATCTCTTTTAAACTACATCTTCTAGGCAGAAGACTGGGGACCAGTCTCAGCCGGCTACTCAGCAACAGCCTACTCAGCCCAAGGGAAATGGTCAGACTCAAGACCGTTCTGCTACGGATAGGCGTGGCGGTAATGATAATTACCGTAACAATGCTGGAAACTCCAACAGCAGTAGGTCCTTATACTTACTCATTTTCTTATGTTACATGCAATAGTTCATAATTCTAACACATTAGCAATCTTCTACTAGGAATCATGGTAACGAGAGGGACCAGAACCAAAGAGGTTCACAGCCTAACCGTCCAGCTATCACTAGTATTACATCTTATGAATTTTCCGCATTGTCCTTTGTACCTATAACCATGTCTCATGTATACTGTTCTTAATAGGCTCCCAGCCAACAAAGGCACCTGCTGGAGGGTATACTCATCCTCTTTGCACTACCTGCAACCGTGGGCACCCAGGGCCATGTCGCCGCGATAGCGACACATGCTACAAGTGTGGCCTTACTGGTCATCGCATGAAGGACTGCCGCAAGGGCAAGATGGAGAGCACATCTGGACATGCTTATTCCAAGCCGCCTCCTACTAGTGGACGTGTTTACACGACTTCTCGTGATCAGACCAACAAGTCTACAGGTACCATCACTGGAATCTTGTATATGTATGGTCGAGCTGCATGTGTTTTATTTGACACGGGTGCTACTCATTCGGTCATTGCTATTGCTTATGCTAAGAATGTTAGGATATCCATTATGCCATTAGAAAATATACTAAACATCTCCATGCCTTTAAGAGACTCTGTACGCATAACCCATGTGTACAAGAGCCTTCTCCTAGAGTTAGACGACAAGATTCGTCCTGTTAACGCACTTCCGCTGGACATGAATGATTTTGATATGATATTGGGCATGGACTGGCTATCCAAACATCATGCCACCATAGACTGCCATACATATCGGGTCATCTTCGGTGATGTTAATGCATCAGCTTACATTCACAACGGGTTCGTACCCAGAAGGTCTGTACAAATCATATCAACCCTGCAAGCACATGCGTTACTTTCACATGGTTGTGAGGGCTATCTAGCTACTTTTCATGACATAGATGCTAAATCTCCATCAATTTAGAATCAGCCGATAGTGTCAAAATTTCAAGACGTATTTTCAGAAGAACTTTCGGGCATACCACCTGTACGTGAAGTAGAATTTAATATCGAGCTCATCCCAGGAGATGAGCGGATTTCCAAGGCTCCTTATCGCATGGCTCCCATAGAGTTAAAGGAGCTGAAGGATCAATTGCAAGAACTTCTAGAACGAGGCTTCATTCGACCGAGCGCGTCTCCATGGGGCGCACCGGTCTTATTCGTAAAGAAGAAGGACGACAGTATGCGTCTTTGCATAGATTATCGCGAGCTCAACAAGATCACCATCAGGAATAGGTATCCTCTACCACGCATTGACTATCTGTTTGACCAACTCCAAGGGGCCAGACATTTCTCCAAAATTGATCTGAGGTCGGGCTATCATCAGCTACGGGTTAAAGAGCAGGACATCACCAAGACTGCTTTCCGTACACGCTTTGGGCACTACGAATTTGTAGTCATGCCATTTGGCCTTACCAATGCTCTAGTTGTTTTCATGGATCTGATGAACAGAATCTTCCATGAATTTCTAGACAAGTTCGTCATTGTCTTCATTGACGACATTCTGATATTCTCTAAGTCCAAGGAAGAACACGAAGACCATCTTCGTACAGTATTACAGATTCTTCGCCAGAAGCAGTTGTATGCTAAATTCTCCAAGTGTGAGTTCTGTTTAGACAAGGTGGCGTTCTTAGGTCACATTGTATCAGTAGAAGGAATCACCATGGATCCAGCAAAGGTTGAGGCTATTACCAAGTGGCCAAGACCGATATCAGCGACTGAGGTTCGCAGTTTCCTAGGCTTGGCTGGTTACTACCGTAGGTTCGTAGAGAACTTTTCTTGTTTAGCACTACCATTGACCAAACTGATGCGGAAAGGGGAGAAATTCGTCTGGACTGAAGATAGAGAGAAGAGCTTTAAAGACCTAAAGCAGAAGTTAGTATCTGCACCGATTCTTACTCTCCCATCTGGTACAGGTGGATTTCAAATCTATAGTGATGCATCGGGGAAGGGACTTGGCTGTGTTCTCATGCAACATGGGAAAGTGATCGCGTACGCTTCACGGCAGCTTAAGCCTTATGAGAAAAATTACCCTACGCATGACTTGGAACTTGCAGCAGTCATGTTTGCATTGAAAATATAGAGACACTACTTGTATGGAGAATCATGTGACATCTTCACGGACCACAAGAGCTTGAAGTACATCTTCACTCAACGTGAATTGAACATGAGACAGAGGAGATGGTTATTGTTGTTGAAGGATTATGACATTAATCGGTAGTTTCATCCCGGCAAAGCGAATGTAGTGGTAGATGCACTTAGTAGGAAGTTCGGAATGATAAACGACATTAAAATTGAGGAGGAAATTATAAGAGACTTGGAGCGACTAGACATTGAGATCATGGTACGTAGACAGCAGGGTTACTGGGCTAATCTTAGAGTAGAACTTGAGTTACTCTCTAGGATCAAGGAAGCTCAGAGGGATGATGGTGAAATCTGGGCGATAATTCAGAATTTGGAGAAACAGACAGAATTTCGAGTAGACGCAGACGGTATCTTATGAGACTTTGTGTTCCTAATGATCAAGAACTCCGGGAAGCATTGTTAGCTGAGGCTCATAGCTCCCCATTTTTTATTCATCCTGGATCGACCAAAATGTACCATGCATCAAGCAATATTTTTGGTGGAGTGGTATGAAATAGGATGTTGCGACTTACGTCTCCAAATGTCTTACCTGTCAGCAGGTTAAGATCGAACATCAGCGATCTAGCGGTCTTCTACAACCGTTAGATATTCCAGAGTGGAAGTGGGACAAGATCACCAAGGATTTTGTTATCGGTCTTCCACAAACAAAGAGGAGGCATGATGCGATTTGGTTTATCATTGATCGACTTACTAAGTCAACTCATTTCTTATCGATCCGCAAGGAACATTCGGTCAGTAAACTCGCCGATACTTACAAGAAGGAGATCATGAGACTTCATGGTGCTCCATCCAGCATCGTCTCAGACAGAAATCCTCGTTTCACTTCGCGATTTTGGAGGAGTCTGCAGAAAGCCTGGCGTACAAAACTTAAGCTTAGCACGACTTTTCATCCACAAACAGACGGGCAATCGGAGCGAACGATTCAGACATTAAAAGACATGTTGAGGTCATGTGCGTTAGAATGGACAGGAGATTGGGACGATTACATTTGTCTGGTAGAGTTTGCATACAACAACAGTTGGCACACAAGTATTAAGTGTGATCCATTCGAAATGTTGTATGGCAGAATGTGTCGCGCCCTAATTTGCTGGGATCAGGTTGGTGAGCAAACACTTGAAGGACCAGAAATGTAACACCCCACTTTGATAAATGTAATGTCAAGCATGATTATGGCGTGTCATCAAAGCATACAAGGATAAATGTCTAAACATTACATGACCATAAAGGAAATACCGGAATCAAACATCGGTAGTCCAAAAGTAGAACTCATCACACACAAACATAAGTACTGTAAATGAAAAGACTAAACAATGTCCATGGAAATGAGTATCAAAGTATAGATAAATGCAAAAAGTAAAGAAGGCTAGAAAGTTTCAAGTCCATATGCACGTACGCTTAAAGTCTACGAGCGTCACTGAGTACCTGCCGTTTTGGGAACATGAAAAGGAAAACGGCTGAGCAATACGCTCAGCGCACGGATATACAAATAGAGCATGAATAATATAAGCATATAATCATGAAATAGCGGAAGAAACTAAGTCCTGGATAACCTTGTTATATCTTAGTAAAACTGGTTTTATAGTTTGAAAATCCCTATGTTTATCTTGTAAAAACTGTTTAACATATTTTACCATTAGCCAATATAGGTCATGAAATACCAACGTGCATGAATACTTGGAGGGGTGACCTTGTCATGCAAATTAGAGGGGTTGCCTCAAATGTAATATACTGGTTTTGGGTAGGAGGGATCAGGTCCTTGTGAAGGATGCAAGGCACACACCACATTCTCACTGAGTAATATGCTGAAACATGTATACTAGGATGCACCCATACGCCCCACCTGATAATATAATAAATGGCCAAAAGCTGAAACGGACGCCAAGAGCTATCACTCCGCCGTGGTGAAGTCATAACACTGGTGCCTCCAGCGTTATGGTTATGGTACCTCCATAACTAGGTGAAACTGGTCATGCATGTATATGGCTTTAGGTATTCTAATTAAACATATGCAATTCAAAAACATATAAAACATATACTAGGGAAAATAGTTGGCTGCATACGGGGAAATCCTAATAAGGAAAGAATGTCCATACTGAAAGGACGGAGAATCCGTACCTTGTGTCCAGTGAACGAAGAAGACGAACGGAAGAGAGTCCTACTTCGGTATCACTAATGCTACATAAATACATACGTGTATAAGTATCTGATTACTGAGTACGTAACTGGATTTATATCATGTCTTAGCTTGTTTTATATGTTCATGTCATGTTTTACTGATTTAAGCTTTATACTGTGTTTATAATATATTCTGTCTATTCTGATTAAGTATTACTTGTATTTCATGTATTATTATACTTGTTGTGTAATAATAAGTAGCTATCTAAAAATAGCACGTTTCCTAAAATAAAAAGTTTCCAAAAGTAGAAAGTTACCAAAAATAAAAAGTTTCCAAAAAAAGAAAGTTTCCAAAAATAGAAAGTTTCCAAAAATAGAAAGTTTTCAAAAATAGAATTACTGCTTAAATTAGATAAGTTTCTAAAAATAGAAAGTTTCCATAAATAGATTAGCTGCCTTATTTAAATAAGTTTCTAAAATTAGAAAGTTTCCATAATTAGATATAAGCTGGATAATTAAGCTAATTATATAAGCTTAAGTGCTTTCTGATTAATATTCAAAGTCATGTTATTATATAGTATAGTTTATTAATTATTTCATGTGAATTAAATAAACTATAGGTTAAAGTATTTAATTAAATATAACATGACTTAATTAAATAAAAGGTACAATAAATACTTAGGTTAAAACATGCATTATTATTTATTAATAATATAACCTAAGTCATGAAATTAATTAATTATAAGTCATGGTTTTAATAATTAATTAATTATATAGTCTAATTAAAAGATAAAATACTTAGGTTAAAATTCATGTGTTAATAAGAAAGTTAATAACCTAAGTCATGTAAATTAAATTAATCATGTTCATGCCTTTAATTAATTTAATTTAAATCTTGTAAAAATAATATAACTTGTAAAAATATTAAACCTTGAAAAATACTCAGGAACCAGATCGTGTTTTAAATCTAAACATGTGAACCGGACCCGTGATTAAAACCCATGAACCGGACCCGAAACACCACCATACCCCAACCTAAGTCGGGTTTCCCTTTCCTTGCTGCTGCCGTGACATCATCATCACCAAAACGAGACCTTAAGGTCTCGTTGGTGTGAATATAAGCCAAGCCGAGACCCCCTTGGGGCTCGGTTAGGCGTCGGCCAAACAACAAACACCCCTAAACCCATGGTTGATTAAACCCCATGATTAGTAACATGTTTAATTACTTATTTTTAATTAGTTTATTAAAAACCTTCTTGATCTATGTGATTAAATAAATCAAAACATAAAATAAAAGAGTTAGGGTTTATTTCGATTATGCGAATCGAATGAAGATGAACACAAAACGATCCTTGCAATAAATCAAAGATCAAAATCAAACCGAACATCCCTTTATGGTGATGAAAACCGGGCGGCCAAAAGGAACCAAAAGAAGAACTAGGGTTTTTATTATTTTCCAACTTTTGTAAATATGAAACATGTTTTCTTCCTTTTTCCCTAGTTAGTAAATTTTACATGGGCTTGGCCCATGGCCCATGTGTCTTGTTGTAGCCGCGGGTAGGGGCCCACATAAGGGTAACCCGAACCTTTCTCGTGTCTAAATATAAGTGTGTTCTCGTGTTCGTAATTTACGTGATCTAATTAGTTATCGACCGTGACTTAATATATTTATTCGTGTTCATAATAAATATATATACATACGTAATATTAGCTCGTGATTAATTTACGTTCGTGATTTCATGTTCGTATGTTTGTGATTATAATTATTATTGGAATAATTATCGTGTGTTAATACGTAATAAATACTTATCGTGTTATAACACGTACGTAATACTTGTAATTCTTGTTCGTGAAACGTAAACGTGCTATAAAAGGAAAGTCCTAATCATGTACGTACTATCGTAAGGGTACTATTCATAGTAAAAGCATGCGGGTTTTAAAACTCTTCCCCTCTAAAAAAGACTAATTCATCCCCGAATTATAGATAAAGTAACTAGAAAGAAGAACATACCCGAATTCAAAATATGAAATGAGGTTAAGAATCCCAGATAGACTCCTCTGTTTCCCAAGTGGCTTCCCGCTCGGTATGATCCCTCCAAAGGATTCTGACGAATGGAATCGTCTTCCTTCTCATGACTCGTTCTTGTCTGTCAAGAACTCGTTCAGGTTCTTCTATGAAATGAGATCTTCACGAATCTGTTTCAGTGGATACTGAACCATTTAAAGGGGATGATACTGGTACCCTCTGAGTAAGGACACATGGAAAACATTGCGTACATGAGAAAGCTGCGGAGGTAACGCCAAACGGTAAGATACTTCACCGACTCGTTCAATGATATCAAACGGTCCGATGAATAGAGGATTGAGCTACCCTTTAACTCCAAAACGTCTAACACCATGTGCCGGAAAAACCTTAAGGAAAACGTGATCTCCTACGTTAAAATGTAAGTCCCTACGATGCTTGTCTGCGTAGCTCTTCTGACGTAACCGTGCTTCTTGCAGTTTCTGCTTAGCTACTCCGACCTTCTCATTAGTCATCTCTATGATCTCTGGTCCTTCAAGTGTTCGCTCACCAACCTGATCCCAGCAGATTGGGGCGCGACACTTCCTGCCATACAACATCTCGAATGGAGCAAACTTGATACTTGCGTGCCAACTGTTGTTGTATGCAAACTCCACCAAACAGATGTAATTGTCCCAATCACCCGTCCATTCCAACACACATGACCTCAACATGTCTACTAATGTCTGAATCGTTCGCTCTGACTGCCCGTCTGTTTGACGATGAATAGCCGTGCTAAGCTTAAGTTGTGTACCCCAAGCTTTCTGTAGACTTCTCCATAATCGCGAAGTGAATCGAGGATCTCTGTCTGAGACGATGCTGGATGGAGCACTGTGAAGTCTCATGATCTCCCTTCTATAAGTATCGGCAAGTTTACTGACCGAATCTTCCTTGTGGATCGGTAAGAAATGAGCTGATTTGGTAAGTCGATCTACGATAGCCCAAATTGCATTGTGCTTCCTCTTGGTTGGCGGAAGACGAGTAACAAAATCCATGGAGATTTTGTCCCACTTCCACTCTGGAATATCTAACGGTTGAAGAAGACCGCCAGATCGCTGATGCTCGATCTTGACCCACTGGCAGGTAAGACATTTGGAGACGTAAGTGGCAACATCCTGTTTCATACCACTCCACCAAAAGTACTGCTTGATGTCATGGTACATCTTGGTCGAACCAGGATGTATAGAGAATGGGGAGCTATGAGCCTCAGCTAACAAGGCTTCCCGGAGTTCTTTATCATTAGGAACGCAAAGTCTCATGCCCTGCCATAAGATACCATCTGCATCTACCCCAAATTCTGTCTGCTTCTCCAAATTTTGAATTATCGCCCAGATTTCCCCATCATCTTTCTGAGCTTCCTTGATCTTAGAGAGTAACTCGGGTTCTACTCTAAGATTAGCCCAGTAACCGTGCTGTCCACGTACCATGATCTCTATGTCTAGTCGCTCCAAGTCTCTTATGATTTATTCCTCAATCTCAATGCCGTTGATCATTCTGGACTTTCTGTGAAGTGCATCTGCTACTACATTCGCCTTGCCGGGATGATACTACAGATTAATGTCATAATCCTTCAACAGCTCAAACCATCTCCTCTGTCTCATGTTCAATTCACGCTGAGTGAAGATATACTTCAAGCTCTTGTGGTCCGTGAAAATATCACATGATTCTCCATACAAGTAGTGCCTCCATATCTTCAATGCAAACACGACTGCATCAAGTTTCAAGTCATGCGTAGGGTAATTTTCCTCATAAGGCTTAAGCTGCCGTGAAGCGTACGTGATCACTTTCCCATGTTGCATGAGAACATAGCCAAGTCCCTTCCCCGATGCATCACTGTAGATATGAAATCTACCCGTACCGGATGGGAGAGTAAGAATAGGTGCAGATACTAACTTTTGCTTCCGGTCTTCAAAGCTCTTCTCTCCTTCTTTAGTCCAGACGAATTTCTCCCCTTTCCGCATCAGTTTGGTCAATGGTAGTGCTAGGAGGGAAAAGTTCTCCATAAACCTAAGGTAATAACCAGCTAAGCCTAGGAAGCTGCGAACTTCAGTTACTGATGTCGGCCTTGGCCATGTGGTAATAGCCTCAACCTTCGCTGGATCCATCATGATTCCTTTTGCTGATACAATGTTCCCTAAGAATGCCACCTTGTCTAACCAGAACTCACACTTAGAGAATTTAGCATACAGCTGCTTCTGGCGAAGAATATGTAGTACTGTACGAAGATGGTCTTCTTGTTCCTCCTTGGAATTTGAGAAAATTAGGATGTCATCGATGAAAACAATGACGAACTTGTCTAGAAATTCATGGAAGATTTTGTTCATCAAATCCATGAACACTGCTGGAGCATTGGTCAGGCCGAATGGCATGACTACAAATTCATAGTGGCCATAGCGTGTACGGAAAGCAGTCTTGGCGATGTCCTGCTCCTTAACCCGTAGCTGATGGTAGCCTGACCTTAGATCAATCTTTGAGAAATACTTGGCCCCTTGGAGTTGGCCAAACAGATTGTCTATACGTGGTAGTGGATACCTATTCCTGATGGTAATCTTGTTTAGCTCGCGATAATCTATGCAAAGACGCATACTGCCGTCCTTCTACTTAACAAATAAGACCGGTGCGCCCCATGGAGATGCACTCGGTCGAATGAAACCTCGTTCCAGAAGATCTTGCAGTTGATCCTTCAGCTCCTTTAACTCTATGGGAGCCATGCGATAAGGATCCTTAGAAATCGGCTCAGCTCCTGGTATGAGCTTGATATTAAATTCCACTTCACGTGCAGGTGGTATGCCCGGAAGTTCTTCTAGAAATACATTTGGAAATTATGACACTATCGGCAGATCCTAAATTGATGGGGACTCAGCATCCATGTCATGAACAGTAGCTAGATAACCCTCGCACCCATGTGACAGTAGTGCACGTGCTTGCAGGGTTGATATGATTTGTATAGATCTGCCGGGTACGAAGCCGTTATGAATGTACTCTGGTGGATTAACATCACCGAAGATAACTCGATATGAATGGAAGTATATGGTAGCATGATGCTTGGATAGCCAATCCATGCCCAAAATCATGTCAAAATCATTCATGTCCAGCGGAAGTGCGTCAACAAGACGAACCTTGTCGTCAAACTCTAGGGGAAGGCTCTTGTACACATGGGTTATAAGTACAGAGTCTCACAAAGGCGTGGAAATAATGAGTCTATTCTCTAGTGGCATGGGGAGTATCCTTACATTCTTGGCATAAGCAGTAGAAATGACCGAGTGAGTAGCACCCGTATCAAACAGAACACATGCAGCTTGACCATACATATACAAAATTCCAGTGATGGTACGTGTAGACTTATTGGCCTGATCGCAAGATGTCGTGTAAATGCGTCCAGTAGTAGGAGGCGGCTTGGTATCAGCATGTCCCGATGTGCCCTCCATCTCGCCCTTGCGGCAGTCCTTCATACGATGGACAGGAAGACCACACTTGAAGCATGTGTCACTGTCGCGGAGACATGGCCCTGGGTTCCTACTGTGGCAAGTAGAGCAAAGAGGATGAGTATATCCTCCATTAGGTGTCCTAACTGGCTAAGAACCTGATAAAACATTATACGTGAGACATGATAATAGGGTACAAAGGATAATGCAGATAATCGTAAGATTGAATACCAGTGATAGCTTGACGGTTAGGCTGCGAACCTCTCTGGTTCTGGTCCCTACCGTTACCATGATTCCTGGTAGAAGATATACTACTGTGTCAGACTTAAGAATTGTAACATGAATCATAAGAAAATGCGTAAGTATAAGGACCTGCTGCTGTTGGAGTTTCCAGCGTTGTTACAGTAATTATCATTACCGTCACGCCTATCCGTAGCAGAACGGTCGTTAGTCTGACCGTTTCCCTTGGGCTGATTAGGCTGCTGCTGAGTAGCCGGCTGAGACCGGTCCCTAGTCTTCTGCCTGGAAGATACAATTTAAAGAGATGAAATATTGACATATACTGAAAGAATACGGACTGGTCACCGCTTGAATACGAATGTTTACCTCTTATCGGGTCTCTCTGCTTCCCCGAACTCATCTCTCTCCTGCAGCATCTCCAACTTACATGCTGCATCGGCCACTTGTGCTACCGTGTTGAACGTAGCACACACCAAGTTGTTTGCGACCGATGTGCGAAGAGCCCACCTAAAGTGGTGTGCCTGCTCTTCAGGAGTACCTGCTGCTGCACCAAGGAAACCAGCTAAGCGAAGAAAGCCCTGCATGAACTCGTTGCTATTCTCCCCAGCTCTCTGTCGGATCTAATGGTACTCTCTTTTCAGCTTGTCCTGCTCAGCCTTGGGAAAGAACTGCTCCATCACCCTATTCCTAAACTAAGCCCATGTCAAACCAGCCACCCAATTATCACCTCCCTCAGACTGCTTCAGTGCTAACCACCAATTTAACACATCACCTTCGAACCGGTAGCATGCCAACCTCGACTTGAAAACGGGGTCACAACCCATAGCATCGAAGATCTTCTCAATGTGAGCCAACCAGCTTTCAGCTTCACTAGGGCTATCTGTTCTCTCGAAAGCTCGAGGATGGAGCTTGTTGAATCTCTCCAGCCATGTGGCCAATGTTGCTGGAGGAGGAAGAGGAGGTACTGGGTGATGCTGTTGATTGTTGGCAGCCTGAACCTCAGCCCTGATTTCGTTCCTCAGCTGAGGAAACAAAGCTTGCATTGCAGCTCGGATTGCTGCATTGATTTGTTCCTGTTCGCGTGTGAGAACCATCTGACAGTATAACATAAAATACATGATTAAACTGATCAAAACATAAACTATATACATGAAAAAAAATTATACCAATAAATCATGAGAAAAAATTTTATGTAGGAAACTTTTACATGAATGCATGATGCAGTTTTATGAAAACTTTCGTATGCACGGGAGTGAACGCCTATGGTCAGTTCACCTAAAATAAAATACATGGCGAGGGGACGCCAATGAGTCGGTCCCAAATTTAAAAGTTTCGATAAAACACATGCGACTAAATAGGGCCAGTCCTGTACTAACCATTACTTAGTAATAAACCTTTGACAATGACATATATATGTATGCATGAAAATGATGAATGCATGAAAACCGACTGTCAGTTCTAGGAAAACCATAGTGACTACCCACTAATCACAGGTCATGTTTTGAGAGCCTACAGGTCGAAGCCTTAGCTCTGATACCATAATTGTAACACCCCATTTTGATAAATGGAATGTCACGCGTGATTATGGCGTGTCATCAAAGCATACAAGGATAAATGTCTAAACATTACATGACCATAAAGGAAATACCGGAATCAAACATCGGTAGTCCAAAAGTAGAACTCATCACACACAAACATAAGTACTGTAAATGAAAGGACTAAACAATGTCCATGGAAATGAGTATAAAAGTATAGATAAATGCATAAAGTAAAGAAGGCTAGAAAGCTTCCAGTCCATAAGCACGTACGATAAAGTCTAAGAGCGTCCCTGAGTACCTGCCGTTTCGGGAACATGAAAAGGAAAACGGCTAAGAAATACTTAGTGCATGGATATACAAATAGAGAATGAATAATATAATCATGAAACAGCAGAAGAAACTAAGTCCTGGATAACCTGGTTATATCTTAGTAAAATTGGTTTTATAGTTTGAAAAGCCTTATGTTTATCTTGTAAAAATTGTTTGACATATTTTACCATTAGCCAATATAGGTCATGAAATACCAACGTGCATGAATACTTGGAGGGGTGACCTCGTCATGTAAATTAGAGGGGTTGCCTCTAATTTAATATACTAGTTTTGGGTAGGAGGGATCAGTTCCTTGTGAAGGAGAAAGGCACAAACCACATTCACACTGAGTAATCTGCTGAAACATGTATACTAGGATGCACCCATACGCCCCACCTGATAATATAATAAATGGCCAAAAGCTGAAAGGGACGCCACGAGCTATCACTCCGCCGTGGTGAAGTCATAACATTGGTGCCTCCAGTGTTAGGGTTATGGTACCTCCATAACTAGGTGAAACTGGTCATGCATGTATATGGCTTTAGGTATTCTAATTAAACATAAGCAATTCAAAAACATATAAAACATATACTGGGTAAAACAGTTGGCTGCATACAGGGAAATCCTAATAAGGAAAGAATGTTCATACTGAAAGGACCGAGAATCCGTACCTTGTGTCCAGTGAACAAAGAAGACGAACGGAAGAGAGTCCTACTTCGGTATCACTTATGCTACATAAATACATACGTGTATAAGTATCTGAATACTGAGTACGTAACTGGTTTTATATCATGTAAAACCTGTATTTAAAATCCTCGAATATTAAATACGCGTAGTCTCAGCTTTAACTTTAATTAAACGTTAACAATAAATACGCAGTCTCAGCTTTATTTAAATATTACAAAAATTAGTTAATCAGAAAATAATTATTAGGTGTCAGAAAAGATTATGTAGGTATTTACATATGTATTTTTATGCAGGAAATAATTATCACGAATTTACTAATACACGAGATTATAAACCATGATATGAAATAAATAAGTAAAACGGGCTCCATTATTATAAACATAAACCTTACAAGTTTAATAAAGTCCCAAACCCGACTCATTTTAAAATTACACTTCATTTGTAACAATTAAAAAAAATATAAAGTCTGCCATTAACTTTCCTTCTACGTCTTTCGTTTTGTTTTCTCAACGTCAAACCAAAATATTAGCCATAATTAGCTCATTTGATCCTTTGAATCATTGACCCATTTAAAGCTCATGAAACGATCCTTCATAAATAGTTTCTCAAAATGCTACGATAATCATAGCGAGATTTTCGACATTATAAACAACATCTTCATACACAATCCCATGTATAATGAAATCTGTTATTGGTTTTGAAGTCATGCCATAATATATGAGTTTGCTATAACCGTAAATAATACTAGAGATCGTAGCTAAAGAGATAGAAGATGCTACTCCATGAGCCTACATGACATGATGGCGATGTAAATTTCGAGGCATCCGTGGTGGTCGAGTCAATTAGGTGTCTGGGTCCGAGTATTTGGACTCACTGGTTCATGGTTACTGTTCGAGCTATGGTCTGATCAGGCTAGCGACGATCATGTCATGTTTCTAAACACGCTTTTATCTTGTTCCCTGTCGATTTGTGTTCGGTTGGACCTGGCTTTGAACTCCGATCTAGTTTCATCAAATCGTAGCATTGGTGATCGAGTAGGCGTTCGTACTCCTGTCGGCTCCTATCAGTACTCGTTTGAACATTGGTAAATCTTAAGCCTTAATATTAATCTTACATTCTTATCGCACGTAATGTTACTATAACAATAAACAAATGCCTACTACTAACGAGTGCATATATACATCTTATGCGTATCAGTATAAGATAACCTTTTTATTTACACCATCTTTGTTTTTTGTTGTTATAACAAATACACGAGATGTTTTAAAAGCTAATGTATGTAATGAAAAAAATGGTTTTTAGTGACTATATATTGGTTGGTGGTTAATTTTTGGGTTAGTGATAAAATGGAGAGGATGATACACGTGGGGTGAAGCTAATAATATAATATAACAATGACCTTTGAAATGTGATGTCCCATAAAACGTTTGAAACATAAATCAAAGGGACACTATTGTCTAAATTAATAAAAATGTTAAATTATTAGGTATACCTCGTTGAAGATTAATATTAGACGTAAAGAATATCGAGTGTGGTTCAGGTACGGATTTTCCGTCCTTTCGGTAAGGACTTCCTTTTTATGCATGATTAGGATTCCCCGTCTTCAGCCAAATGTTTTTCCCCAGTATATGTTTAAGCTTATCAGTAATCATGTTAATAACTAAATAAATTGCCTGAGCATTATATACAAGCATGACCAGTTTATGTACTAGTTACGGAGGTACCGTAACCATGGCACTAGAGGCACCGGTGTCGTGACTCACATGCAGGAGAGTGATATCCTGCATCGTCCCACTCATGTTCAGTTTGGCAATTTTTATATGTATGTTTAGTGGGGCGTATGGATGCATCCTAGGCTTATCAGTGTACAAGTTATCAGGGTGAATGTGGTATGTGCTCTACATCCTTCACATTGGAGCTGATCCCTCCATCCAGCACAATATTTAGAGGTCACCCCTCTACAGTTATTTAGAGGTCACCCCTCTACAGCATGACGAGGTCACCCCTCCAGTTATTCATGCACCGTTGTTACAGCACATGACCTATATAAGCCCTGGAAATTAAAATACAGTAAATGCATGTTTTTAGATTTAACAGATAACAGTTCAGCTTTATTATTTATAAATCAGACTTTACAGATTATACACAAATTTCCGCTGCAACTTTACTTATCAGACTTACAGCTCAAGTATTTCATCTGTTGTTTCCTTTCAGTAATTCCTTATCATGCTTTATATCCGTTCACTGAGCGTTATGCTCAGCCGTAGTTCCCTTTCATGTTCTAACGGCAGGTACACCAGGACGCTCTTAGGATTCTGAGAGCATGTGCATTTGGATGGAAGCTATCCAGACTTCTTACTTTATGTACTTACATTATTCTGCTTATTTGGACATTGTTTCGTCCTTTCCTTCAGTATTTTACTTTTCATGTTTTGGGCTTATGTTTGGATTGCTGATGTTTGATTCCGGTATTTCCTTTATGGTCCGTTAATGTTTTAGGACATTTACCTTATGCTTTGATGACACGCCATAAATACACGTAACAGTCCACTTATCCAAGTGGGGTGTTACAATTATGGTATCAGAGATATAGGTTCGACCTGTAGGCTCTAAAACTTGACCTATGACTAGTGGGTAGTCACCAGGAACTTTCCAGATTTGGTGTTGTTATCTTTCATGTTTCTCATGCATTTCTCAGTCAGTTTTCTTCAATTATCAGTCAGCTTTCTTATAAGTTTTTGACTAAGTAAAAGGTTGGTACATGACTGGCCATATTTAGTCGTAGGTGCTTTTCATTCGAATTTTTGTATTGGTAAACCGACCCATATGCGTTTACCCTTACTCATGTTAGATTCATGTTTTTAGTCAAATATTACTTGGTGAACCGACCCAAAAACGTTCACCATTTTTCAGATCAAATGTTCATATTATTCAGTCGAATGATGTTTTGTGAACCGATCCACAGTTTTTCACCTTTGTCATATCAGGACATTTCATAAACTTTGACAAGTATGGATTGGACTACAGCCAACCATATTTAGTCCCAGATTATAAATTTCAAGTACATGATAGTTCTCTTAAAATTTTGACAAGTATGGATCGAACCAGAATAGCCCATACTTAGTCACATGTTTTCTTCTTTGAATTCTGTGGATTGAACCATAGCCATCCACATCAGTTGATATTACAACCTCAGTTGATCATACTCTTATGTTCTTTGTAACGATCCAGTTTTCACAATCTCAAGTTAATGTCGTTTCCACGCCGAGTCAGTTTCATGTCTCTTTATGAAGATTATATTATCAACAGGGTGATGATGTTTTCATGTTAAGACACGGAAGGATTTCAGTAAAATATGTTACATGATAAATCATGTTTGATCTTCATCAGTCATGTCTTCATGTTGACCATTGTCGAAATTACGTTTAATCATATTCTTGAAACTCTATACAACCAACTTTAAGTCCACGCAGGAATTACCAGGCTATCATGTTACTCATTTCAGTTCAGTTTACTACCGTTTAATCAATTTATTTCTTTGATCATGTCAAAAAAGCGACACAGTATCGATAATTCCATAAAATTTCCACCATTGCCATGTACAGTATTCAATATGTACCCCATGTACAGTGTCTCAGTTATACTCCATGTACAGTATTTCATGTGTACTCCACGTACAGTGTCTCAGATATACTCCATGTGCAGTATTCATTTTGTACTTCATGTACAGTAGTCCATGTGTACTCCAGGTACCCTACTCCATGGATATTGCTAATCGATCCTCAATCATCTCAGGCGTTTCCACTTGTCGATATTTTTCCATGTGCTGATGCTGCTTATGAGTTGAAGATTTTGCTAGATGTTGATGCCGATATCACTTTGAAGACCTCACGAACGCTGATGCTGCTGATACTTTGGAGATTTCTTAATATGCTGATGTCGTTTATACTATGAAGACTCTGCAGAACAAGGACGAAAATTATAAAATTGAAATTTCTGACAAGAATAAATTTCAACCATCAGACACTACCATTCCATTCCATACTTTTACCTTATCATCTAGATGTCACACTTCACTCAGTTAACCGTTCATTCAGAAGAGTGGGAACCGGAACCCAGTCGGCCACTCAGCAAAATAGTTACATAATCACGGTCATGATAATGACCATCATAAATTGACAGACAAAGCAGTAGTAACAACCACCGTGCTTATAATTAATCAGTCAGTAACCATCGGAAACTCCGGAACGGACGTGACAAGAAATACAAAGGTCAGTAGTCAAGACACAGGCCTCAAGTATCATTTCGGGAGACACATATCAGGACACCAGTCATGGTACGCATCATACGAATATCTTCTCAAAATATGAGTCAGGACTCATAACTCCACATGTTTCTAAACCATGTCCTCAATAATTCAGGGTATGCCGTTTTGTTATGTGACGCATAAATCAGACCCTTACAATTCAGTTACCGCCACTGGGTATTATTCAGGTTAGACACGCAGTATTCATTTTGTGAGGTTACAGACAAACACATTCATTGAAATTCGCCACGTTACTACACGCATTCCTATGTCAGCTTTATCTTAAATCAGATATTTACCTAACTCCGAGCCAGAAGAGACTCCACATTATCACCCATATTTATAAGGTTTTTCCTTCAGTTAAGACGAGATATGTGTTACTAAATCCTAAATATAGTCATTATGTTTTCTGCCCTAAAAATAAGTACAAATTGTTTCCGCCTTACAAGCGTGTGACCTATCAGTCCATAGCTACGAAGACTTTCTAGCCAACAGTTATAACACACCTCTAAAGTTCTTAAAATTTATGACCAGCAGATTTTTCAGCATTTCCAGAAGTAATTAAGAAGGTGTTCCAGAAATTCCTTCCTAACCACGAGACATAATTTAACATCAAGCTTGTCTCAAGAATAGAACCCGTTTTCAAAACTCTTTATTCCAGGGCTTCAGCTAAGTTAAAAGAGTTGCAGCAATTGCTGCAAGAGTTATAGGGACGAGGCTTTATTCTCCCTAGCGCACCACCATGAGGTGCACCATTTTTGTCTATCTGGAAGAAGGCCGATAACATGAGATCATGTATCGACCATCGATATTTTGACAAGATCACCATTTTTAATCGATGTTCATTCCATGAATTGCAGGTTTATCTGATCTGCTATGATTTCTTATATATTTTCTAGAACAATTCACGATCATGTCACCATCAGTGGTGAGAGAATGAACATGATGTTTTCCAGACTGTTGTTGCATATATTATAGTCACTCTAAAAATTTTGAATTATACTTCTGAGCTCCCTAATGCTCCAACTATAGTATGAAAGTTATGAATAATTTTTTTTTATGACTTCGCTAACAAAATTGTCAGTATGTTCTTTGATAACATTCTGATCTTCTAAATTCTAGAGAGGTACAAGATAATCATCTTCTCACAGTTGTATTAGATTCTCTGATAGAAGAAAATTATATACGTAACTTTCTAGATATGAATCCCAGTAGAACAAGGTGGCATTTCTGGACCACACTATTTCAGCAGAAAGGAATTTCAGACAATCCTGCGAAGGTGAATGCCATAACCAGATGGCCACGATCGACGCCGGTGAAAGAAGTACAAAATTCCTAGAATTCAGTTAGCTACTACCACAGAAATTGCTGAAAGTTCTCAAGATTAGCCTTCCATGGCTAAGCTTACACATAAAGGAGAGAACCTACACTAAATTTTTTTTGCATTCTATAAGATCCTACACGAAGAGAGGTCTAATGTACCGAGACTCATAATCCTTTCATGATTTTTCATCCAGATCCCACAAGAATGTACCCTAATTCCAAGTAGGATTTGGACAGAAACAGTATAACACATTAATGCAGCTATGTTTATATCTAGGTGCCTGACATGCCGCAGGTTTAAGATAGAACGCCGTCATGCTAGTGAGTTATTAAGCCGTATAAATTCTGAACAGAAATGAGACAAGATTCCATGAAAATTATTATCAGTTTGGCACATCTTTTCCATACCCAGGCAGACGTTTCACGTCTCAGGCCGTAGCGCTTGGCATTCCTCCCTCAGTCAACATACGTTCATTATATGTTCTTGTATCACGTCCACAATATGTTTCACGTATTACATTCATGATATACTTCATGCCTAGCGTTCCTCGTATAATCGTGAACCACGTTCAAAATTGCTCACGTAGCACGTTCACAACTATTCACGTAGTTCGTCCCTGTATGTTTTTAGCAGCTTGCTCAGAGATATAAATGTTATCCTCTCAGGATATTGTACGTATCGTTTCATGTATACTACATGCTATAGCTTGTTCATTCTATCAGATTCAGAAAATCCATCTTATGTATGGAACCAGAAACTATTCAGCATCATCAGGACAGGGTCATCAGGACCAAGATTGTTATTATACTTAGACCTTCGAAGGAATCGTTTCGAGCGGGAAGCCACTCGAAACGGAGGAGTCCATCCGTACCTCTCATCCATTTTCCTTCAATTAATCCAGTTAAGTTCTTCAGTCATGTTACGTTCCATGTCCTCTTCAGTCATGTCAAGTACATGATCACTTCAGTCATGCCATGTTTATACCTTTTCAGCAGCGTTATGTTCTAGATCTAGGACGAATGTTCCTTCAGCGTATATGTCCAACTTTCATGTTCTTTCAGCCTATGTGATCTTTCAGCTTACGTATACTTTCAACTTTTACTTCGACCAACTTAAGTTACCTATAATTCGAGGACGAATTTTTTTTTAGAGGGGAAGAATTGTAAAACCCAGTATAGTCGTATTCTTAATTCGGGGACGAATTATTTTTTTTAGAGGGGAAGAATTGTAAAACCCGTATTTAAAATCCTCGAATATTAAATACGCGTAGTCTCAGCTTTAACTTAAATTAAACGGTAACATTAAATACGCAGTCTCAGCTTTATTTAAATATTACAAAAATTAGTTAATCAGAAAATAATTATTAGGTGTCAGAAAAGATTATGTAGGTATTTACATATGTATTTTTATGCAGGAAATAATTATCACGAATTTACTAATACACAAGATTATAAACCATGATATGAAATAAATAAGTAAAACGGGCTCCATTGTTATAAACATAAACCTTACAAGTTTAATAAAGTCCCAAACCCGACTCATTATAAAATTACACTTCATTTGTAACAATTAAAAAAAAATATAAAGTCTGCCATTAACTTTCCTTCTACGTCTTTCGTTTTTTTTTCTCAACATCAAACCAAAATATTATCCATAATTAGCTTATTTGATCCTTTGAATCATTTACCCATTTAAAACTCATGAAACGATCCTTCATAAATAGTTTCTCAAAATGCTACGATAATCATAGCGAGATTTTCGACATTATAAACAACATCTTCATACACAATCCCATGTATAATGAAATCTGTTATTGGTTTTGAAATCATGCCATAATATATGAGTTTGCTATAACCGTAAATAATACAAGAGATCGTAGCAAAAGAGACAGAAGATGCTACTCCATGAGCCTACATGACATGATGGCGATGTAAATTTCGAGGCATCCGTGGTGGTCGAGTCAATTAGGTGTCTGGGTCCGAGTATTTGGACTCACTGGTTCATGGTTACTGTTCGAGCTATGGTCTGATCAGGCTAGCGACGATCATGTCATGTTTCTAAACACGCTTTTATCTTGTTCCCTGTCGATTTGTGTTCGGTTGGACGTGGCTTTGAACTCCAATCTAGTTTCATCAAATCGTAGCATTGGTGATCGAGTAGGCGTTCATACTCCTGTCGGCTCCTATCAGTACTCGTTTGAACATTGGTAAATCTTAAGCCTTAATATTAATCTTACATTCTTATCGCATGTAATGTTACTATAACAATAAATAAATGCTACTACTAACGAGTGCATATATACATCTTATGCGTATCATTATAAGATAACCTTTTTATTTACACCATCTTTGTTTTTTGTTGTTATAACAAATACACGAGATTTTTTAAAAGCTAATGTATGTAATGAAAAAAATGGTTTTTAGTGACTATATATTGGTTGGTGGTTAATTTTTGGGTTAGTGATAAAATGGAGAGGATGATACACGTGGGGTGAAGCTAATAATATAATATAACAATGAACTTTGTAATGTGATGTCCCATAAAACGTTTGAAACATAAATCAAAGGGACACTATTGTCTAAATTAATAAAAATGTTAATTTATTAGGTATACCTCGTTGAAGATTAATATTAGACGTAAAGAATATCGAGTGCGGTTCAGGTACGGATTTTCCGTCCTTTCAGTAAGGACTTCCTTTTTATGCATGATTAGGATTCCCCGTCTTCAGCCAAATGTTTTTCCCCAGTATAGGTTTAAGCTTATCAGTAATCATGTTAATAACTAAATAAATTGCCTGAGCATTATATACAAGCATGAATAGTTTATGTACTAGTTACGGAGGTACCGTAACCATGGCACTAGAGGCACCGGTGTCGTGACTCACATGCAGGAGAGTGATATCCTGCATCGTCCCACTCATGTTCAGTTTGGCCATTTTTATATGTATGTTTAGTGGGGCGTATGGATGCATCCTAGGCTTATCAGTTTACAAGTTATCAGGGTGAATGTGGTGTGTGCTCTACATCCTTCACATTGGAGCTGATCCCTCCACCCAGCACAGTATTTAGAGGTCACCCCTCTACAGTTATTTAGAGGTCACCTCTCTACAACATGACGAGGTCAACCCTCCAGTTATTCATGCACCGTTGTTACAGCACATGACATATATAAGCTCTGGAAATTAAAATACAGTAAATGTATGTTTTCAGATTTAACAGATAATAGTTTAGCTTTATTATTTATAAATCAGACTTTACAGATTATACACAGATTTCCGCTACAACTTTACTTATCAGACTTACAGCTCCAGTATTTCATCTACTGTTTCCTTTCAGTAATTCCTTATCATGCTTTATATTCGTTCACTGAGCGTTATGCTCAGCTTTAGTTCCCTTTCATGTTCAAACGGCAGGTACACCAGGACGCTCTTAGGATTCTGAGAGCATGTGCATTTGGATGGAAGCTATCCAGACTTCTTACTTTATGTACTTACATTATTCTGCTTATTTGGACATTGTTTAGTCCTTTCCTTCAGTATTTTACTTTTCATGTTTTGGGCTTATGTTTGGATTGCCGATGTTTGATTCCAGTATTTCCTTTATGGTCAGTTAATGTTTTAGGACATTTACCTTATGCTATGATGACACGCCATAAATACACGTAACAATCCATTTATCCAAGTGGGGTGTTACATATCATGTCTTAGCTTGTTTTATATGTTCATGTCATGTTTTACTGATTTAAGCTTTATACTGTGTTTATCATATATTCTGTCTATTTTGATTAATTATTACTTATATTTCATGTATTATTATACTTGTTCTGTAATAATAAGTAACTTTCTAAAAATAGAAGGTTTCCTAAAATAAAAAGTTTCCAAAAATAGAAAGTTACCAAAAATAGAAAGTTTCCAAAAATAGAAAGTTTCCAAAAATAGAATGTTTCCAAAAATAGAATGTTTCCAAAAATAGAAAGTTTCCAAAAATATAATTACTGCTTAAAATAGATAAGTTTCTAAAAATAGAAAGTTTCCATAAATAGATTAGCTGCCTTAATTAAATAAGTTTCTAAAAATAGAAAGTTTCCATAATTAGATATAAGCTGGATAATTAAGTTAATTATATAAGCTTAAGTGTTTTGTGATTAATATTCTAAGTCATGTGATTATATAGTATAGTTTATTAATTATTTCATGTGAATTAAATAAACTATATGTTAAAATATTTAATTAAATATAACATGATTTAATTAAATAAAAGGTACAATAAATACTTAGGTTAAAACATGCATTATTATTTATTAATAATATAACCTAAGTCATGAAATTATATAATTATAAGTCATGGTTTTAATAATTAATTAATTATATAGTCTAACTAAAAGATAAAATACTTAGGTTAAAATTCATGTGTTAATAATAAAATTAATAACCTAAGTCATGTAAATTAAATTAATCATGTTCATGCCTTTAATTAATTTAATTTAAATCTTGTAAAAATAATATAACTTGTAAAAATATAAAACCTTGAAAAATACTCATCAACCGGACCGTGTTTTAAATCTAAACATGTGAACCGGACCCGTGATTAAAACCCATGAACAGGACCCAAAACACCACCATACCCCGACCTAAGTCGGGGTTTCCCCTGCCTTGCTGCTGCCGTGACACCATCATCACCAAACCGAGACCTTAAGGTCTCGGTGGTGTGAATATAAGCCAAGCTGAGACCCCCTTGGGGCTCGGTTAGGCGTCCACCAAACAACAAACACCCCTAAACCCATGATTGATTAAACCCCATGATTAGTAACATGTTTAATCACTTGTTTTTAATTAGTTTATTAAAAACCTTCATGATTTTATGTGATTAAATAAATCAAAACATAAAATAAAAGAGTTAGGGTTTATACCGATTATGCGAATCGAATGAAGATGAACACAAAACGATCCTTGCAACAAATAAAAGACCAAAATCAAACCGAACATCCCTTTTTGGTGATGTAAACCCGGAGACTAAAAGGAACCAAAAGAAGAACTAGGGTTTTTATTATTTTCCAACTTTTGTAAATATGAAACATGTTTTCTTCCTTTTTCCCTAGTTAGTAAATTTTACATGGGCTTGGCCCATGGCCCGTGTGTCTTGTTGTAGCCGCGGGTAGGTTCCCACATAAGAGTAACCCGAACCTTTCTCATGTCTAAATATAAGTGTGTTCTCGTGTTCGTAATTTACGTGATCTAATTAGTTATCGATCGTGACTTAATATATTTATTCGTGTTAGTAATAAATATATATACATACGTAATATTAGCTCGTGATTAATTTACGTTCGTGATTTAATGTTCGTATGTTCGTGATTATAATTATTATCGGAATAATTATCGTGTGTTAATACGTAATAAATGCTTATCGTGTTATAACACATACGTAATACTTGTAATTCTTGTTCGTGAAACGTAAACGTGCTATAAAAGGAAATCCTAATCATGTACGTACTATCGTAAGGGTACTATTCATGGTAAAAGCATGTGGGTTTTATAAAAATTGATAGAGTTGACTAACGAGAAGGTCGCGGTAGCTAAGCAGAAATTGCAAGAAGCACGGTCGCGTTAGAACAGTTATGCCGACAAGCATCGCAGGGACTTACATTTTAATGTAAGAGATCACGTCTTTCTTAAGGTATCGCCGGCACGTGGTGTTAAGCGTTTTGGAATCAAGGGGAAGCTCAGTCATCGATTCATCAGACCGTTTGATATGATTGAGCAAGTCGATTAAGTATCTTATCGTTTAGCCTTACCTCCGCAGCTTTCTCATGTTCACGATATTTTCCATGTGTCCTTACTCAGAGGGTACAAGTATCATCCCCTTCACATGGTTCAGTATCCACTGGAACAGATTCGTGAAGACCTTACCTTCATAGAGGAACCCGAACGAGTTCTTTGACAGGCAAGAACGAGTCATGAGGAGGAACACGATTCCATTTGTCAAAATCCTTTGGAGGGATCATACCGAGCGGGAAGCCACTTGGGAGACCGAGGAGTCTATCCGGACTTCTTACTCTCATTTCAAGTTTTGAATTCGGGTATGTTCCTCTTTTCCAGTTTACGTTATCTATAATTCGGGGATGAATTATTCTTTTAGGGGGGAAGAGTTGTAAAACCCGCATGCTTTTACCATGAATAGGGCCTTGTAGCTGCAGCACACACAAGAGGAAGGGGGCCCACAAACCCACTTTTGGTTTAATTAAAGAAAACTTGAAACCCTAGCTTCCTTTGGACCCCATGGTCGCGACACATACACAAGGAAAGGGAGGATTCGATTTTGATTTTTGGATCTTTGTTAATTGGTTCGTGTTTGTGTTATTTTCAATTACACGTCAAGGTAAACCATAAAACCTTAATCTTTAATCTTTTATTTAATTATGTTTTTATGTTAGATCTTTAAAAACAATTAAATAAACATGTTATGGGATTAATTAAAACATGGAAAAAGGGTTTTGTTTGGTTTGATTGGGGTTCGGCAGCCAACCGAGTGTCATACGACTCTCGGTGTCCCTCGTAAACCATAATCGAGACCCTATGGGGCTCGGTGTGGGTCTCGGCGCAGCAGCAAGCACCACCGACTTGTGCCGGTGGCTGTTTGGGTCGGACGAGGGGAAGCAGCGAGGCAACAGGGGAGACCACCGGCTTGAGCCGGTGGGATCTCGAAGCCTGGCAGCGGCTAACCACGACGCAGCAGCGGCAACAGCCGCCGTCGTTGACAGGACAACCACCAACTGCCGCCGCAGCCGCGGATGTGGGTGGTGGTTGGTGGTGGGGTTTTGGTTCGGGCCGGTTTACGGGTCCGGTTCATGACATGTTTTTATAAAATAATACATAGTCCGGTTTATTATTTTATTTTTCAAATTTTTTTACAAGTGATTAAATTAATTTTACATGGTACTTAATTAATTTAATTAAAACATGACTTAGGTTTATAATTATTAATAATAATACATGATTTTAACCTAAGTATTTAATCATGAAATTTAGACTAAAGTAATTAATTAATTATCAAAACATGAAATGTAATTAATTAATATTCATGACTTAGGTTATATTAATATAAATATTAATACATGGTTTAACCTAAGTATTATATACACTTTAATTTAATTAAATCATGCTATATTTAATTAAATCTTATAACATATAGTTTATTTAATTTATATGCATTAATTAATAAACTATATTATTTAACCACACGACTTGGTATATTAATCAGTAAAACTTAAGCTTATTTTATTAGCTTAATAATCCAGCTTATTTCTAAAATTGAAATCTTTCTATTTTTGGAAACTTATTTATTTTAAGCAGCTAATCCATTTTTGGAAACTTTCTATTTTTGGAAACTTTCTATTTAGGAAACTTGCTATTTTTAGAAAGTTACTTATTATTACACAACAAGTATAATAATACAAGAAATTCAAGTAATACTTAATCAGAATATACATAATACATGATAAACACAACATAACGTTAAAATTAGTAAAACAAGACATGAACATATAAAACAAGCTAAGACATGAAATTTAATCAGTTATGTAGAAAATTGTAATAAATCTCAAAAAATGTAATTAGAGTTTAGAAAAAAGCAAAATTCACTTAAACCTTTTATTTAATTAAATATTAATTTTTTAATGCTAATTTAAGCCCAAAAATCAATTTAATTAACAAAAAGCCCAAAATGAGATTTTTCACATTGTAAACCTCTAAAATGACTTAATTAAACTAAAAACACTTTTTGGAAAACTTAAAATTAATTAAAACTATTTAAAAATGATTAAAAACTATAAAAACCTTAAAATAATTCTAAAAATTAATTAAATGACAAGAAAATTAATAAAAACCTTTTAAAAATCCTAACTTAATGTATTTAAGATTCAAAAAATGAAAAACTTGCAAAAATATTAAAAACTAATTTTAATAATAAAATAATAATAAAATAATATTAAAAATTCAAATTTATAAAAAATTCTAAAAACTTGCAAACTAGTTTATTTTAACCTAATTAAACATAATATGAACTTGAAATGACCGAACTACCCCTAATGGGCCTCTAAATGGGCCAAATAGCAAAACAGACCCTTAATGGGCTAAATTAAGGCCCAATAAGAAAAAGTTCACAAGATGGCCCAAAACTTCCAGTTAAGCTTAAAATTCAATTTTAAACAAAATTTGAAAGGCCCAAAAGCTAAAAGTGAGCTTATCATAGCTTATTTGAAAAAATCTTATTCTTAATGGGCTTTTTGGCCCATTAAGCTATAAGCTGATGCCATAAGCTTAAATTTGACACACAACCTTCTCTTAACCTAATTAAGCTGTTTGTAAAAAGAATTTTTGAATAAGCCCAAGAAATAAGCCTGAAATAAGCAAAAGCTCTCTAAAGAAAACGACAAAATAGTCGTTTTTGAGTTCTAGACCAATTCAAGGGCTGATTCTTGTTGCAAAAGGTTTAAAATGACAAAACTAAGCTTGATAATCAAAACGATTTCTAAAAAGCACAATGAATAAGCTGGAATAAACAAAAAGCACTTATGTAAAAGTCAACTTAGTTGGTTTTCTACTCAAACCAAAAAGTGAAACCCTAAAAAGCTCCAGAATAAACATATGGGTCAAATAAGGAAGATTGATTACAAAATCAACGTTGTTGTTGGTCTGGATAAGCTAGAATAGCTTATTAATAAGATAATTGATAATTAACACTAGAAGTGGCTAGTTTTGGGTGTCCAGTTGTGGCAAAAGTTGCCACTGCTTGACTATCTTGACTTTTTGTCTTATATGGATTTTTGTTGGAATCAAAGCACACAAAGGCACCCTTATAACAAGCGGGTTATAAGGAGTCAATAACAATCAAACAAACACAAAACAACCAGCCAATTGATACAGTTTAATCAAAACATGCCCAGATATTGCACAGACTTGGATAATTAGCAGTTTTGCACAAATAAGCAGATTTAGCAAGATTAAGCCAACCAAATTGAACCAAATGCATACACAAGCTCTAATAAATTCAAATGAACATAAGTAAACTTGTTTCATACACTGGATTAAATATTAGACAAAGATTCAAGCTATGAAAGTTACTGATGAACAATGAACAAACAGAAAATGAACTTTGCTGATGTACTTGACCACAAGCCCAAATTCAAACCCTCAAATCTCTTAAACAGGTTATATTAACTTTTTTTAAACACTTGTTAACCCTAAACATGCATACACTCTAGGTGTTTCCAAAATTTTAAGGCAAAACAGCCAAAATCAAACAAGTTATAGCACAATGTAGGATTTGATACAAGCAATTACAAACACTTAGCACCTACTCAAACTCAAACAAGAACCTTAAATCAGTAGACCCAAACACCCCTTTCACTTTTAAATCCAAGATTTAAACTTGCAAATATCAGAACTCAAACACTTATATATCAGATACAAGCAATTACAAACACTTAGCACCTACTCAAACTCAAACAAGAACCTTAAATCAGTAGACCCAAACACCCCTTTCACTTTTAAATCCAAGATTTAAACAAGCAAATGTGTATTTTTGGTTTACCTAAGCCTAATCTAGCATCATAACAACATTAACATGCATTATAAACCAGATTCAAGCCACAAGAACAACACTTATAACAGCAGATCACAAAATCACAAAATATCACTTTTGAAGCAGATTTTTGGTAAGAAGACTCAAACCTCATGAATGTACATCCATACTCACGAATTTTTGAGCTTATGTGCCTAGATTAACAAGGCACAAGCTTCCAATAACCTGCCAAGAAAAACAAGGTTAGAACAAGCAGTTTATATGAAAAAGAAAATGGAAATAAAAGCTGATTGATTCAAGCTTTGTTACCCCACTCCTTGATTATCCCTAAGCCAAGATCTCACCTCACCTTGATAAGCTCCTTATCAGGGTGATGTGATCAATCTTTGACCCAAAAATTCTAAGCGTTTGAACAAAGTCTTAGAAAAATATAAGATTTTGGAAAACTTGCAATTTCTTGCACAATCTTTGAAAACACGTTTTGAAACTTAACAATCACCAACATATAACAATAACAACAATAGATTAAAGATGGCACTTGGATTTCTTCAAGAAATTCAAACTATATTTCATTAAACTTAATATAGGATTTACAGAAAGTTGAACAAGGAAAAACCAAGAGCAATTTGTAATGTATGATCCTATACCCTTTATATAGAGGGTGTACATGGTCTTCATAAGCTAAAAAAACTAGAAACCCGAAGCTTTGAACTTCCAGAAATGCTCCTTTGAAGTTTGAAAATTTTGAACTCATGTAAAGTTATCTTGGACGTTTGCGGAGGTGTGAGCTGGTGGAATTTGATCAAAGGGTCCATATTAAGCTTAAAATGAAAGCTTGCTTGTGGATGGTTGATTTGATGGCACCTTTTTGGCTTCTTCCTCAAACGTGTAGCAGGGGATAGAACATGTGAGCTTTATGGTGATGTGGCATGAGGTTTAAGGTGTGGGTTATGTTAAGTGCAACCTTAATCATAATTCTGGAAAGAATTAGGGTTTAATTCCAAGTAATTAACAAACCCCTAATTGTGTTCATAGGATGAATAGTGGAGGTTTGATCTGGATTATGTTTTTGAAAAGTGTTTAGCGCGTGTTTTAGTAACTAATTAAATTAGTTATTAAGCTCGGCTGAGTGGGATGTGAGGTGGCAAATTCATGGCTTGTGATTGGTTGTAGTGTGTTAGTGGGGCACGTGGCAAGCCCTCACTGGTTAAGGTAAGTATCGGTGTTTGACAGCTTCTATCCCTCTTCTTTCATTCTTCTTTCACTTGGTGTTTATTAAGCACAAATCAGATTTCCCTTTATAACAAAGTTTCACTTTTTAGACTTTTGCCCCAAAAAGTTTTGTAAAGTGTTTTCAGGGGTATTTCTTGCCATTTGATGATAGTTGAACGTTCTTTTTGGCATTTCTTCATTATTCATGGTCTTGACTTGTATGATTGACTTTGTGGATGAATAATATTGACAAGTCTTCATTTTTGAGGGACCATTCTTGCCAATTCTTCAAAGTGGAGGGTCCTTTTTGCAATTTGACAAACTTTAAGGACCAAAATTGTAATTATGAATATACAAGGGTTTAAAGTGTCAATTATTCAATATTGGAGGACCCTTCATGTACAATTTTTAATTCTTCAAGGGTAACTCTTGGAAAATCAACTCTAGGGCTTGGTTCATTGTGCGGCTTCGTTTCCCGTGTTTGTTTTTGCTCGTTTCTTGTGATCTTTTGTCATTTTCTCAATATCCGTACCTAAAATACACATTGAACAAACACAAGCATATATTTGGCACTTTTTATGATATTTTATGCATTTTAAGCCCGTTTTGGACGATGAGACTATGTATAAAAGCAGTCTCATCATGGGCAAAGCGGACAATATTATGTTATAAGTAGGCGGGATGTTACAAAAAGAGAAGAAAGTTAGAGAAAGAAACTAGAGAGATGGTGTAAGGTTTATGTTTACTAGAGAAAGAAAGTAAAATGAACCAACACCCTCTTCCACACATGGAAGAGGGTTTATATACCCATGAGCTTGGTGGGCTCATGGGCTTGTATCCTTGGGTCGGGCTAGGCTTACACTTGGGCATATAGCCCCTAACTTAGACAATATTAGCTTATAGTCCAAGTCTGGTTAACCCGACTAACCTATTACAATACAAGACCTTTAACGACTAAGACGACCTATTACATTCTTGTTCGACTATATAAAATATAGGGCTAACAATCTCCCCTAATGTATCGGTCATCTTTAAATACATAAGATGATTGAGTGAATACATTCTTGTGGAGGTGATCTTCCTTCTTTGGTCTTGTATCTTGGTCTTGATCTTGTTTGTAACGGTTTCGTTCCTTCATGCTTTTGTGATCTTTATCTTGAGCCATTGTCATTTGACTTTGAGTGCTTGATATCTTCATCTTGTGCTCCTTGTGACTAAGATGACCTATTACATTCTTAAGTATCTTGATTATCGCCATCTTGTGCTCTTGTGACTTCTGAATCGACATGTTCACACTTTGTTGATTTCGAAAGGCTAACAATTTCCCATATAAGTATAGTTGTAGTTAATCCTTCAAATATTCATCAGAGTTACGAAAGACATTAAATTTTAGTATGAACATGTGAAGACGACTTCTCTAGTACACAGCTACGCCACTATCTTGATATGCAGCAACATATATAGACACGGATAAAATGGCTTTGATCATTTCATCCTACCTCAGTAGCATTTTACCTCCATTCGGTGAAGACCGTTAGACGGTATTAGATACCGTACATGTGATCGGGTAGATTCAATTAAGAATCTCCTTGACAGGATTTCCCGACAGTACTAGCCAATTCTCTTTACTCGACCGTCTCAAAGCAGACTGAGAACGTAAAGAGTGAATCATAGGGATAAATTATCCATCTGATTAGAGTCGTCAATTCAGAATTCCTGGAACAAGTTTGATTCTATTAGAATCACGCCATTGTTACTTTCTAGTTTGTCACAAGCTCGATTCAGAAAGAATCTTGCGAGTTACCTACCGCAGTGCTGTTTGATGTTGACAATGGAAGGATTTCCATTCGTCACTGTGAGCACTGAAGAGTGTCACTCTGAATGTTTTGGAAAGATCACACGGATTTTGCGAAGAATCCTGGAATCAAGTTTGAATCAGTTAAGAATCCAGACTTAGTTGTATTCCAGTTGTCACAAGTTTTATTCGTGTAGAATCGCATAAGTTACCTACCATGAGCTTGTTTTATCTTGACTCAAGAAGGATTTCCATCTTCACTGTGAATTGTATCACTCAGATGTTCTGGCAATATCACAAGGATAATGCTTAGGACTCGATTGTGTCCTAACGAGATAATAGATTGATCTCTTTTGGCTCTAGACTTGATAAGTGCATTTTGGTTATCGGAGGCTAGAGCAGACTACCACCTTTTCAATATTAACTATCTCGGAGTGAGAAAGTCAATAGATACGTGTTGATCTCTGTGACAATGAGACAAGTTTCTTTTGAGAGAAACCCGAATGGCTAGGAAGGATTGTGCATTACATCACTGGGTCCATGGCACTTGTCTCGTTAGATGTGTTAACCCGGTTTCTGCTTAAGTTGCATAGAATATTCAAAACCTTTAATGCTTACCAATACGTCATCACTAGCACCTTGTGGTGATTGTTCCAGTGCTAACTTAAGTAATTGGTCCGCATTCAGCTTCATTCCACTCCATCTTTCCTAAGGACAACTATTTCTAGCCATAGAATGTCCTTGGGTAGATCCCTCCCGTTCTGGTTGGATCATAGGACTTAGTTTCCTATCCTAAACCACCTTTTAACACCAACGTTCCGTCGTGGATAGTAGGTTCTTTTGGGTAAAGATCGAAACCATAAAACCATTGAAAACCATTCAAAGTGCTTGATAAAAATCAAAACTTTTAATACTTTGAAAGTTTTACCTTTCCGAAATACTCCCCCTACACACATGCATCGATATACGAAATAGTATAGCCTGTGAAGGAAAGAGTATCACTTGAGTCTATAAGATCACATGTTGCGATATATTACATTTTAATCACATTTTCTCCCCTTATCTCTAATATAAAAATTTAATATTAGAGATACCAATTGATTAAAAGATGAAAATTTATGAAAACTGATTGGGAGAGAAAGATGTGTGCACGCATGAATCATGGAACGTTATCGTCGGGTTGCTCCCCCTCAAAAATATATGTGTGTCTTGATACAAAAATTTGACAATATTTTGGAAAAACAACACCACAAAATATGTTGAGGTACGGAGTTGAGATGCCTTTTCCGATATAATGTATAACATATGACAGATTTAAACCATTTTCGGAATGTGTTGGATACATAAAATATGACAATTTCAGAGATGTACCCAACAACATTAAAGGCTTGATTCTGAAACGCTCCCCCTCAAAAATTGATCAAAATAACATATGACATTTTTGAGATATAAAAACCACATTATGAGGAAGGGAGTGTTGAACACACAATTTTGAAAGATTTAGAGAAACCTTTTGAGAAATTCTTGAAAAGTTGTGTTCAACGGTTTTAAAATAATCATGATAGAAGACTTCTCTTCTATTGCTTTTAGGAAAGCGCACTGAAACGTACACTTCCCTTTCGGGTTCGGTTTTCATGAGCTCAAAACGTTGATTGTTTTGTGACTGGCTCATGACCGGGAAAATTAATTTCCCGTCTTGAAGGATAAGTTATCATCCGTGATAAACTTTCCTTAAGGTAAAGTGCGAGTTCTAAGCTGACATTTACTTAGAAATTCATGAACTTAAAAACTTTGAATGTTTTTATGAGAAGCTCATGACCGAGAAATATGAATTTCTCGTTGAGAATGATAAGTTATCGTCCGTGATAAACTTCCCTTATGTGAGGTCCGAGTCCTAAGCTGTGATGCGCTTAGAAGTCATTATGAGAGAATATCAAGCAGCTTCATTTGCCAGAACCTCCAAGTCAACTGGAGTCTTATACTTCAACCAAGACGAACAATGAGATACGCAAACCTATCTTGTGATAGAGCTTTTGTAAACAAGTCTGGCAGCTGGTACTCAGTTCAGACAAAGTATAATTCCACGATACCGCGCTCCACTTGTTCCTTGATGAAGTGATATCTGACGTCGATGTGCTTGGTGCGGGAGTGTTGAACCGGATTGCAAGAGATGGCTATGGCCGACTTTGAGTCACAATACATAGGTATTTTATCAAAGTGGAAGCCATAATCCGTGAGTTGAGTTCCCATTCAAAGGACTTGAGCACAACACGCGGATAGAGACACATACTCTGCTTCAACGGATGATAGTGAGGTGCAATCCTGCTTCTTTGACGACCAACTCACGAGCTTGTCTTCCCCTAGAATTTGTACGCCGTGATGTAGTGTTTTCATACACGTTTTAGGAAAAATGCGTATGAACGGCAAGTATTAAGTCTTACGCTTTAGGAAAAACGTAAAACCGAATAAATGTGGGTTCGTTCTCGAAGGAGGTGTGTGGATTAAGTGTGCCAAATATATAAAATCAAAGTTTGGATTAGTGACGTTTTTGGTTTAGAAGAGAAAAATTAAAGACGAGCTACGATTACGATTACACTACGATGAATTAACGTAAAACGCGAACGTAAATACGTAAAACGTGACGAAACTAAAAATTAAACCTAAAAATTAATTTAAAGTTTAAACTAAGTCTAAAATAATATAAATAAGAATAAAAATCCAATAAATATATTTTAAAACCTTTTATTAATTAAATATTCAATTTTAAATGTTAATTAAAGCCCTAAAATTAAATATAATTAAGAAAAAGTCCAAAATATTATTTTATTGAACAAATAACTCACTTATATTATTTAATGACTAAAAAGTATTTTTCCTAAATTTTCAAAACTATTTTTCTATTTTTAAAACACTAAAAACTATTTTTAAACTAAAATAATGATTAAAAATATTAAAATAATGCTAAAATTAATTTGATAATTTTAAAAATCCTAAATTATACTAATGAACTATAGAAAAATGAAATAGTTTGAAAAGAGTAAAAATTTTCACTAAAAGACAAAACAGATTTTAATTAAATCCTAATTAAACTAAAATTAATTCTAAAAGTTACTTAAAAAGTGAACAGTAAAATATTTTTAAACTAAAAATCTTAAAACCTTTTTCTAAATCTAAGAAAATTTTTAGAACTGAAAAATAATAAATTTTTGCACTAAAAGACAAAAACAGATAATTAACAACTAATTTAAAATGCAAATTAATCTAAAAATGGTAAATGAACAGTAACAGAAAAATAAACTAAACAGAAAAATCAGAAATAAAATAAGAAAAATAACAAAATTGAAATCAAAGAAAAATTTCTAAAATTGACCACTAAAGACAAAATTATCAAAATCTGGAAGGGACACTTTGTTTCTGTTTGTCCAGTAGCTAAGCAGTACCAAATACAATACTAGCAGTGGGAACTTGGTTCCCACTGATAGTAATAAATACGTCTCTAGTAGGAAATGAGCTTATAACTTGTTAATCACTTGGTGTTTTGGGGAACCAAAGGCACCCCCACAACCAGTTGGGTTGTGGGGAGTCAGATATACAAGAAAAAACACAAGTAACTTTCAAGAATCAAACACACAAGGCACAAGTAAGTTGCTGATTTGATGCAAGGTCTGGGGGGTGTTTTGCTGGTGCAGTTTGCACTTAGGGTGAGTTTTGGCTCACAAGATCTTTCACAAAACGCCACCAACTGACCACAAACTAACTTCAACACTCAGATTAACTCAATATCTAACAGAATCTAAGTTTTCAAATCAAATAATACTAATAAAATTTAGATACAGTCCTACTGATTTTCTTGCCTATCTTTACCAAGTTTTACTCATGCAAACTCATTTCTAAAGATACCAAACTTGAAACAAAGCACTGCTGAACCTATAACTAACTACCAGAGTGTGTTTAACTGGTTTAACCAAAAGTTGTGTCACCCAAATTCAGATTAAACCATATACCCAAACACCCCTTAAAAAACAGTTAACAAAATTAACAAACCAACTAAGCTCAAAACTTAACTAAACTGATGATTAATACTTTAATCATGCACAAGGGACTCACATAAGCACAAACCTACAGTCAACTAACATGAAAATATGAAACATCCAAAATCACATAAATCACATATTTTAAGCATGAAAAAAGGGTTCAAGCCTATAGGTTGGTATACCTTGTGGGACCCACAATCCAGGCCCCACTATGGCTACAATGCCATCTCCTTTCAGCATAAAAGCTGAGCTTATGGCTTGGTAGGATGCTGTTTTAATGTAGAGATGCTAGGTGATGACTTAAGCAGTCCAAATCACCCAAATATATCTTCAAAGGAAATAAATAGGATGGACCTTGTGAACCTGCCAAGAAAGAAAAAGGAAACAGGGGTGAACTGATACAAAAGCTATAAAGCTGTAAGCTTGGCTTATTTGTTAAGCCAGCTTATAAGCTTATAGCTTATGATAAAAAAAACTAATCTTTTGAAAAAATGGTTTTCTCAATCTACCAATCTTTGAAACTTTGAAACTCAGAACAAACAATAAAACAAACCTGAAATTCACACACATAAATCCACTTTCACTTTAATGTGTGTGTGGATTTCAGAATAAGAACAATACTGATTTCTGAAAATCGGTTAAAATGAAGAAACGGCTAAAACCTTTGAAACCTTACACTAATTTTTCAAAAAGTAAATTCTTAATCTATAAGAACATTAAGGGAACTCGGTATTCTTTGCATAGATTTCAAACTTTCATTGGTCATTAATAACTCAAAAATTTTACAATGAAAAACTGGAACAAGAAAAAGGGGTACAAGCCATCCCTTTTTATACTACTTAATGGAAATTACTAGAACATGAATAAAATATTACAAGATTGCAAAACCCTAAACCCTAATTGTAATGAAAATCCGAAATTGCCCTTTGAGTCTTGACTGAATATTGGTTAAATTGGCCTCCATGTGATTGACAGCTGTTTGTGATGATCTTGAGCGTTTATAGAGCCTTTGGGACCAAGGAAAGTAATCCAACCGTATATTTTGTCTCCTGGTTGGGTTTGGGAAGATAATGACGTTGCAGGGGAGGGTCCTATCCAACACATGGGTGTGTTGGGATCACGGTTTTGGTGTGGGTTTAGGTTAGGATAACATGAATTAGTGATCTGAACAATTAGGACCAAAAACCCTTTGGATTTAGGTTAATTGGACCTGGGGATTTCTAGGGTTTATGAGGGATTAAGACAGGTTTAATCTAATTTGGGGGTAATTAAGTTTTAAATTTATTGTTTTTCACCAAAATCAGATTTAATAAACCTGTTTAAAAATAAGGGTGAGTGGATTGATGACGTGTGGGAAGGGGTGGTTTTGATTGGTTAAAATTGAGTGGGGGATGACGTGTTGATTGGTGAGTGGTGGGTTTAAGAATGCTTGTCTGCCCAAACTGGTCCCTGAAGTCTCTTTTTCTTGTCTCTTAACTTTCAAACAGCCAAAATCTTTAATGCCCTTTGTATAGAAGTTTTTGTTTTCATGTTTTGGCCACAAAAGTCTTGCCAAAACTATTCCAAGGGTATTTAATGCAATTTGACCATTCTTCAAGGGTTGATAATGCAATATCTTGAAATATTAAGGACCCAAATGCAATAATAGAGTTTTGCAAGGGTATAATATGACAAGTCTTCAAAAGATGAGGGACCAATCTTGCTAATTCTTCAAACTTCAAGGACTTGATAGGAAAATCATGATTCGAGTCTGGTTCTTTGTGCGGCTTCGTTTCCCGTGTTCGTTTTTGCTTCATTCTTGTGATCTTTTGTTTATTTCACGATGTCCGTACCTAAAATACACAATGAAGAAACACAAGCATATATTTGGGTATTTTGATGATATTTTAAGCGTTTTAAGTCCGATTTAGACGATGAGACTATGTATAAAAGCAGTCTCATCACTCCCCCATACTAAACCATTGCCGTGTCCCCACGCAATGCTAGAATTAAGTATCATAGCACTTCCAAAATTCATTTTATGATGACATTTATTGAAGACATAAATTTAAATAAGCTACTACACGTGTTTTAGACATAATGTATTGTTTTCATCACGATTAAGTGACTTTTGGGATCATAGAACAAGAACACGTGAATGCTTAGTTAGAAATAATTTCGTCGTCCTCGATTTTCACCCTATTCCATGCTAAGCGTGTAACGAGATCATTGTTATTATAAGTTAGCAAGACGATCATATCTCATGAGTGTTAATTACACACCTAAACTCCCTTATTACTACCTGGTATCTCTTATATTTTATTTTGTCTTAATGATCACGAGGATGCATCATTGACTTATGTGTGAATAGAGATTAAGTCTAAAAATAGAGTCTTAACGGTGTAACCGAAATCATCGAATTAGTAATTCATCCTAATAGACAACGATGTCAAAAAATTAAGTCAACAAGAAGGATCGATAAACACGGTTTTATAACGGTTTTGAACATGAGACTTATTACCAAGACTTTTATACGTCCCCTAACGGAAGGGCCTTATTATCATAGGTTTACCTCCATCTTTTATTCAACTCCGCCATGGAGCTTTTATTATGACTTCGGTCTTGCCTTGCCTTTTATTATCTGCCATCATCGGTGGTTTTATTATGGCCAAAGACGTATATCCTCACGCTAAAGCGAATTTTGGATCTTTAAAGCTTCAAAGATTAAGGCTTGATTCACTTTCAATTTGGGCATAGATTTTTCGGCCTTGTGAGCTTCAAAGTTTTGCTTAATTTAGGTGAGCACTTGAAATCTTATTATTAGGTGAATTTTTCGATTATTCGGGTGCCAATACTTCAAAACCGTGACGCTGGCGAATCCTCAATGTTTTCCCAATATAATTACATGGAAGCTATTAAAACAAATTAGAAACCAACAATAATGACTAAACCGCTAAATCAATATTTATTAACAATTTATTATGCAAAAGCGTGGGGAGAATAAGCTAATAATTACTACACATGAGATCGTGAACGATTACGAGACTTATAAATAACTCTATCATTTCTCGTCCTCATTTAAGATACTTAGCCTAAAAAGTTAAGGAATCGAAGCTAAGTGCTCAACACGCACGGTCGAGTAAAAAATTACTCTTATTCTCACCATCGGAAAACCAACATTCGTGTCTTAAACACTTATGAAGAACAAGAAAAAATTTAAAATTTGGCCATTTCTGGCCTTATTTTGCAACAAAACGATAACAAAAAGATGAAATTTTGGATTGCGTGGTGACGTAAGCAAGGTGAAGTATCTACTCACCCCCCATACTAAAACTAATCATTGTCCTCAATGTTTCGAGTCTAGGGGTGTAAACACCCCATACTAGAGACGAAGTCGAATGCTTAATCTCGAGCATGGAAAGGGTAAAACGAATAACCTAAAAGCCGTTTATGAATTATGCTAATAAGATAAACGTTAGAACATAAAAGGATATCATCGGATAACGAAATCTCCAAAGGCAACGATTGAAGCTTTAGTGATCCGTAAAACGAACACGAGAGGCTTCAATGATGACGATGAACCTAATAAATCACAATCACAAACAACCACGAAACAAAGGTTGGAAGAGCACAAGTTCCCTCGTTACGTTAAACTAAGAAAGCGATAATATTTACAAGGATAAGCATGAGAATCCCCCACGAGGTACCTTGTTTTGATAACCGAGTCAAAAGCTCGACTCGAATCCCCATAAATGTGATCATTTAGGGATAATCATGGTTTGGTCATTTTTGGTGGGGCTTACATGATAAACAATGCCCAAAACTACATGGAGTACTTTAAAAACCCGATACACGTATACCGGGGTCAAAGATAGCGTCCTCGTTTTCGGATGAAAGACGAAACAACGCTACTTCAACCGATAGTAAAACCCCAAAGGGGTAGAAGAAAGGAGATGAGAAATAGAAGGGTGGGGCAATTGGTAAGTCAAACTCATGAGCTACTCGAGGTAGACTCACACCAAGCAAACGAAAAGATTTTCCATTTATTGCATCTGTGGAAGACGCAGATTTCCCTTTACAAGCAATTCCGGGATCGTAAATCTTGTCCTCGGTGGAGAAATGTGAGGGAACATAAGGGGCTTCCCCACACTAGATCCACACCAACCAACGTCAAAAGGAGTAGACGAGGAGGTAGCACTCATAAAACACGGTGATGACGGAGATAAACATGTAGAAAAATATTTTAAAACATTTTAAAAATCCTTTCCTTTTTCATCGTTTAAAAAATCTTTATGAAAACCCAATTGAATAATATCAAAAATATATGGCGTGTCAAATTCAAAATTAGTCACACTAAAAATCCTCGAAATTAAGTCGCGGTTAGGGGGTGGTGGATTATATAAGTTCTCAAAATGTTTATCAATAAAGAACACCGCCCCCTCGGGGTCAATATATTCGTCATCCTCATAAACGTCGATCTCATCGATTTCTTCATCAAAGATAGGCTTGTCAAACCAAGGTTTGTCATTCCCCTCCTTGAGTATCTTATAAACTCTCTCGAAAAGATCACGATCAAGCACGAAACCATCATTCATTTGTGGGGATTGTTGATAAGTTAAATCCTCACGAATGTGGTAAACGTAATTCTCATTTGAGGAGTGTCGATTAGGTAACTCCTCGAGAATTGGATTTTTGGTCACATGAGTTGGTTCGTCATCGAAAATAAGACGTTCCAACTAATTTAGTTCATCCTCGATTTTGGAAAGATCGACCTCACTCGTAGGTGGAAGTGGAGGCATAAGAGTTAGCTCTCGTTCAATGATTTCCTCAATCTGGGGATCAAAATCGTAATCATCTTACTTCACATGTTTCTTTTTAGGAGAATCAAAAATTTCATGTGGATTTTGAAGTACGTGATCAATCTCGGCAAAATCGCCATCGTCATCGTCAAAGAAAGAGTCGATGTGAGCACTCACAACCATGGTCTTACAAGTCGAATGACTATGCTTAGGTGACTTTTCTAAGACGATAGGATCGATGTCGATAAAACCTTTAGCCTCAACGGGTGTTGGGCTAGGAAAAGGAGGCACTTCGATGGAGTTAGAAGTTGAAGCCTCAAAGACGTGATCCTTCGAAGGTGGTGAAGACGAGTCCATTTTGGTCATTGTCGTTATGGCACTAACGTCGCCCTTCGAAAATGGTATTTCACTTGTTTCATCGACAACATCCCAAAGTGATTTTTCATTCATAGATTTACACATACTCTTTTGAATTAGGTACACGTATTCTTTATCATTAAAATCATCATCTTTAAAACCGTTCTTCTTAATTTTTCAAAACATGCATTAAGCCTTATTCTTTCCGCTAAATTGAACATTTTGATATCATTAGGTTTAGAATCATTAGGTTTTGAAACCACGGTTTTTTCATTATCACAAGACACTTGGGATTTACTCATGAAAAAGTCCATTTTTTCTTCCCCATATTTCATAGTAAGTCTCCCCTCGTGAACGTCGATTACGGTTCTAGCCGTCGATAAAAATGGTCGACCTAAAATAATGGGACATTTAGGGTCACACTCTAATCGGATATGACGAAATCCGCGGGAAAAACAAACTTTCTAACTCTAACATAGACATCCTCGGCTATTCCAATTGGTATAAGTGGCGTACAATTTGCAAGCTCGATAGTAATGTTCGTGGGGGTAAGGTTAGGCAATCTCATCAATTTCCAAAGAGAATGAGACATGAGATTGATGCTAGCACCTAAATCGGCAAGGGCTAAACATCCCTCAATCTCGGAAAAATCACAAGGTAGTAGAAATTGGCCCGGATCCTCTTCCTTTCTTGGCATATGCCTTTTGGGGTTTTTTAAGAAGGATCGATGCACAAGTTTCTTCAAGGGTTACTTTGGTAAGATCGATAAAGCTCTCTTTTTGAACGGTGGATGGAATTTGAGGTACACGAGGGTGTGCACTCCTTTCCTTGGTCTCCATGTTCACCCCATCGACTTTAGAACAATAAGACGTCTTAGAAGTCGAGCGTTGAGAAGAATGAACAACTCGAAATCCATCAAGGTTAGGGGTAATCACACGACCTTTCTCACGAGACGAGGCGGCTTTACATTGTTCCTTCGGTTTTGCAACGGTGTCACTAGGTAATGAACTCGACGAAGCACCCGAGGACTTGTTCATAATGGCCGAAAACATATTTTTTATATCAATTTGTCCTTGCTCAATCTTCGTGTTTTACAATTTCAATGTATTAGTAAAGTCGTTTTTCAAAGTACCAATTTCTCCCTATAATCGTCTCATATTAGCCTCATTCGTTTTCATGTAATTTTGAAAATCGTTTGATGAACTATTTTGATTAGAATTATAGTTCCTTTGGTTTTGATTACTTCTTTGAAAATTGTTTTGATTCCCACTTGAAAAATTGTTACCTTGATTGTTGTTGTTTGAAAAATTCGAGTTTTGATTATTGTCTCGATTTTGCCAATTCAAATTACGACCTTGATTATAACCTTGATTTTGAAAATTCCCTTGTTGATTGTTTCCTTGAAAATTGTTTCGGTTTTGAAAATTGTTGTTTTGGTTATAATTGCCTTGTTGTGATGGACTCGCGTTATTTTGATTTTGAAAATTGTTGTTTCCATTTAACGCACTCACATTCGATGTTTGGCCATCCGTAGCCGCATACTCGTAATAATTATGAGGTCCACCACAAAACGTACACGAAACCTCAACCGCTTTCACCGTAGCGGGAGCGTATTTCTTTTGCATTTCGACGAGAAAAGACGTGAACACATTCGTTAGCTTGTCGACTTTTGCATCAACCCTCTCAATGTCGCGATTAGAATTACTAACATTGGCGACATTGGCAACACTCGATGCGTTGCGGAGTTGGTTAACCTTGGATTGATTCTCGATAATTATCAATGCATCTTTCGGAGTCTTACACAAAAAGTTGCCACCGGCGGCGAATTCAACGAATATTGTTCTTGAAAATTAAGACCGTTGTAAAACGTATCGATTTGGTGCAACTCGGAAAAACCATGGTGAGGAAATTGCCTAAGCAATTCCTTAAAACGATCCCACGCGTCTCTAAAAGATTCATTCGGTTTTTGCTCAAATTTTGTAATTTCATTTTTGAAAAACGTTGTCTTAGACGGTGGGAAAAAATAATTAACGAACTTGGAGACGAGATCCTTCCACGTAGTTATAGAATTAGGTGGCTCTTTCTCGTACCAATCCTTGGCGGCTCCATCGAGCGAGTACGGAAAAAGCATAAGCTTGGCGACATCGGTGTCGACGTTCTTAAACTTGCTCGTGGCTAAAATACGATCAAAATTCCGAATATCGTCGTGAGGATTATCGGCTTCACGACCTCGAAACTTCGTAGCTTAAATCAACGAAAGCATTCCGCTCTTATTCTCAAAATTCTCCGATTCGATAGCGGGAATTATGATCGCTTCTCCATAACCCTTGGTGGGCGCTTGGAGCAATTCCATCATCGAACGATTGTCGGCCATCTCGTCTAAGGTTTCTTCAACAACGACATTAGGAACGTCGGTTTCTAAATCTCGTCTACGTCTTCGATTACGATTGCATCGAATCGAAGCCTCGCTAGAATTAGAATAATCCTTCAATCGAGTGCGCATGCACTAAGCGTAGAATGGGTGGTAGCAAAGAAGATTCTTTTTGCGGCTTTTCGATTTTTTCAACTTTTTTGGTTTTTGATTGTTTTTAACTTTTTTGGATTTTTGTTGTATTACGTAGACACAAATCTACAAATCTCTCCTCGAATCGATTTCTCGATTAAAGGAGCCTCAAAGAATGAAAACGATCACGTGGAGTGAACGTCTTCGATGACTTTAGAACGTTGGTGGAACACCAAAACGTTCAAGAGGGTTTAATCTTGAAAACAAGCAAATATAATATACGTAGATAATACTTGGGCGGCAAACCCTCGATTAGCCCTCTTTCTCAAAACACGCACAAGCAAGCGGGGGAAACGAGGCGGCGCTAAGCACTTAAGAGCCTTTTTCCCTTAGGTCGTGAAATACAACCGCCTTATACCCACCTTATAGTTTGTGTTAATTGAAATTAAGCCTCACAAAAGTATTTATATATTTTTCCTTTAAACTTTTTCTTTAGATTCGAATATAATGATCGAGTGATGAAATCCCGAATCAAAGTTGCGTTTTCACGCTTTTGGAGTACTTGTATATTTATTGTTCTACGTAAGTACAATATAGTAATATATTCACAAAGAAAAAAGAAAACGATTAAGGGATATCTACAATATAGTAAAATGATTGTTGTGTGTTTAATTTAGGAAAATTAAACACGGATTTATTTGGATACTATAATATATCAAGGAAAAATAACAAAAATGAGTATGTACGTTATTTACGCTTTCCAAAAATTGAAAAGCAAAAACGCACAACTCACACAAACACGATAGTAATAATGGCACACTAAAAACACCTCCCTGGCAGCGGCGCCATAAATTGATGTAGTGTTTTCGTAAACGTTTTAGGAAAAATGCGTATGAGCGACAAGTATTAAGTCCTACGCTTTAGGAAAACTTAAAACCGAATAAATGCGGGTTCGTTCTCGAAGGAGGTGTGTGGATTAAGTGTGCCGATTATATAAAATCAAAGTTTGTATTAGTGACTTTTTTGGTTTAGAAGAGAAAAATTAAAGACGAGCTACGATTACGATTACACTACGATGAATTAACGTAAAACGCGAACGTAAATACGTAAAACGTGACAAAACTAAAAGTTAAACCTAAAAATTAATTAAAAGTTTAAACTAAGTCTAAACTAATATAAATAAGAATAAAAATCCAATAAATATATTTTAAAACCTTTTATTAATTAAATATTTAATTTTAAATTCTAATTTAGGCCCTAAAATTAAATGTAATTAAGAAAAAGCCCAAAATATTATTTTATTGAATAAATAACTCACTTATATTATTTAAAGACTAAAAAGTATTTTTCCTAATTTTCAAAACTATTTTTCTAATTTTAAAACACTAAAAACTACTTGTAAACTAAAATAATGATTAAAAATATTAAAAGAATGCGAAAATTAATTTGACAATTTTAAAAATCCTAAATTATACTAATGAACAGTAGAAAAATGAAAAAGTTTGAAAAAAGTAAAAATTTTCACTAAAAGACAAAACAGATTTTAATTAAATCCTAATTAAACTAAAATTAATTCTAAAAATTACTTAAAAAGTGAACAGTAAAATATTTTTAAACTAAAAATCTTAAAACCTTTTTCTAAATCTAATAAAATTTTTAGAACTGAAAAATAATAAATTTTTGCACAAAAAGACAAGAACAGATAATTAAAAACTAATTTAAAATGCAAAATAATCTAAAAAATGGTAAATGAACAGTAACAGAAAAATCAGAAATAAAATAAGAAAAATAACAAAATTGAAATCAAAGAAAAATTCCTAAAATTGACCACTAAAGACAAAATTATCAAAATCTGAAAGGGACACTTTCTTTCTGTTTGTCCAGTAGCTAAGCAGTACCAAATACAATACTAGCAGTGGGAACTTGGTTCCCACTGATAGTAATAAAAACGTGTCTGGTAGGAAATGAGCTTATAACTTGTTAATCACTTGGTGTTTTTGGGAACCAAAGGCACCCCCACAACCAGTTGGGTTGTGGGGAGTCAGATATACAAGAAAAAACACAAGTAAATTTCAAGAATCAAACACACAAGGCACAAGTAAGTTGCTGATATGATGTAAGGTCTGGGGGGTGTTTTGTTGGTGTAGTTTGCACTTAGGTTGAGTTTTGGCTCACAAGATCTTTCACAAAACGCCACCAACTGACCACAAACTAATTTCAACACTCAGATTAACTCAATATCTAGCAGAATCTAAGTTTTCAAATCAAATAATGCTAAAAAAAATTTAGATACAGTCCTACTGATTTTCTTGCCTATCTTTACCAAGTTTTACTCATGCAAACTCACTTCTAAAGATACCAAACTTGAAACAAAGCACTGCTGAACCTATAACTAACTACCATAGTGTGTTTAACTGGTTTAACCAAAAGTTGTGTCACCCAAATTCAGATTAACCCATATACCCAAACACCCCTTAAAAAACAGTTAACAAAATTAACAAACCAACTAAGCTCAAAACTTGACTAAACTGATGATTAATACTTAAATCATGCACAAGGGACTCACATAAGCATAAACCAACAGTAAACTAACATGAAAACATGAAACATCCAAAATCACATAAATCACATATTTTAAGCATGAAAAAAGGGTTCAAGCCTATAGGTTGGTGTACCTTGTTGGACCCAAAATCCAGGCCCCACTATGGCTGCAATGCCTTCTCCTTTCAGCATAAAAGCTGAGCTTATGGCTTGGTAGGATGCTGTTTTAATGTAGAGATGCTAGGTGATGACTTAAGTAGTCCAAATCACGCCAATATATCTTCAATGGAATTAAATAGGATAGACCTTGTGAACCTGCCAAGAAAGAGAAAGGAAACAGAGGTGAACTGATACAAAATCTATAAAGATGGAAGCTTGGCTTATTTATTAAGCCAGCTTATAAGCTTATAGCTTATGATAAAAAACTGATCTTTTGAAAAAATGGTTTTCTCAATCTACCAATCTTTGAAACTTTGAAACTTAGAACAAACAATAAAACAAACCTGAAATTCACACACACAAATCCACTTTCACTTCAATGTGTGTGTGGATTTCAGAATAAGAACAATACTGATTTCTGAAAATCGGTTAAAATAAAGAAACGGCTAAAACCTTTGAAACCTTACACTAATTTTTCAAAAAGTAAATACTTAATCTATAAGAACATTAAGGGAACTCAGTATTCTTTGCATAGATTTCAAACTTTCATTGTCATTAATAACTCAAAATTTTTACAAAGAAAAACTGGAACAAAGAAAAAGGGGTACAAGCCACCCCTTTTTATACCACTTAATTGAAAATACTAGAACTTGAATAAAATATTACAAGATTGCAAAACCCTAAAACCTAATTGTAATGAAAATCCAAAATTGCCCTTTGAGTCTTGACTGAATATTGGTCAAATTGGCCTCCATGTGACTGACAGCTGTTTGTGATGATCTTAAGCGTGTATAGATCCTTTGAGACCAAGGAAAGTAATCCAACCGTATATTTTGTCTCCTGGTTGGGTTTGGGAAGACAACGACGTTGCAGGGGAGGGTCCTACCCAACACATTGGTGTGTTGGGATCACGGTTTTGGTATGGGTTTAGGTAAGGATAACATGAATTAGTGATCTGGACAATTAGGACCAAAAACCCTTTGGATTTAGGTTAATTGGACCTGGGGATTTCTAGGGTTTATGAGGGATTAAGATAAGTTTAATCTGATTTGGGGGTAATTAAGTTTTAAATTTATTGTTTGCCACCAAAATTAGATTTAATAAACCTGTTTAAAAATAATGGTGAGTGGATTGATGACGTGTGGGAAGTGGTGGTTTTGATTGGTTAAAAGTGAGTGGGGGATGACGTGTTGACTGGTGAGTGGTGGGTTTAAGAATGCTTGTCTGCCCAAACTGGTCCCTGAAGTCTCTTTTTCTTGTCTCTTAACTTTCAAACAGCCAAAATGTTTAATCCCCTTTGTATAGAAGTTTTTGTTTTCATGTTTTGGCCACAAAAGTCTTGCCAAAACTATTCCAAGGGTATTTAATGCAATTTGACCATTCTTCAAGGGTTGATAATGTAATATCTTGAAATATTAAGGACCCAAATGCAATAATAAAGTTTTGCAAGGGTATAATATGACAAGTCTTCAAAAGATGAGGGACCAATCTTGCCAATTCTTCAAACATCAAGGACTTGAAAGGAAAATCATGATTCGGGTCCGGTTCTTTGTGCGGCTTCGTTTCCCGTGTTCGTTTTTGCTTCATTCTTGTGATCTTTTGTTGATTTCACGATATCCGTACCTAAAATACACAATGAACAAACACAAGCATATATTTGGGTATTTTGATGATATTTTAAGCGTTTTAAGTCCGATTTGGACGATGAGACTATGTATAAAAGCAGTCTCATCACGCCACCAGAGGTGCTCTTTCTAGTATCAAGGCAACCTGCATTGTGACAATCCGTCAATTCATGGTTTATATTTTATTCTCAAATATTATTTAAAAACATTATTTTAATGTTATATTATGAACTCACTTATTTCTGGGAAGAAATTTGGATTTACGTCTTGAAGTAGCATGGACTACGTCTAAACCGAAGGATTCTACGTTACGTGCTTTTACATACACCGTCTTTGGTGACAGTCCGACATTTCAGGAAATAAATTTATCCGTGAATATTATTTTGGAGTTTTAAATTTGTGTTGGTTCATAAACTCACAAATTTAAGAGAAGAGATTAGGACTTACGATTATAATTTAACGTCCTTTATGACTAAGTCGGAAACCTTAGGATTACGTATTTACGTTTTCGAACTCCGTTTTTTATGAGACAATTTTTATTAGATTCGTTTTGTGCCGTTGATTCATAATTTATAAAAGACGTTTTTCGTAAAACGACCCGAGGGCACACAAATCGAGGAAACTAGAATCGAGGAGTGCCCGTAAATTAGTGGAGATGAGACAAGTGGGACACTTGTCCCACCCCCACTAACCCACGACCAAACAAGGACAACAACACCATGAGGTGTGAAATGGTAGCTTACAAGTTACACTTGTATGCTTAACATAACAAGCTAACTTAATACCACAAAACCATTTTCTTCCAAACCATTCCCTCATTCATCTTAAATTAAAAACCACTCATCCTCCCTTTCTCTCACTAAAAATTCGTCCCATACTCACCACAACACCACCATTTGATCTTAAATTAACCACAATATCATGTGTTATTCACACATATGTTAAAGAACCTTTGAAGATATGAAGTTTGAAGGTGATCTTAACCTATGAAAAGGAGTTTTCATGAGGTTAAAAGGCTGAATTCATGGAGGTGTTCATCTATCCAAAGGACCCAAGAAGTTTCATTGCTAAAGTTGAAGATTTGATAACAAGAACCAAGTCTTGTTCATCAAAAACCTCATCTTTTCATCACTAATGGTGGTATAAAGATTGTTCTTCCTATCCTCTTGTTATTTTGATTATGTAATCTTGTATTTTCTTTATTTATGTATATGTATATGATAATGAATGATGATTAAAAATATTATATTGGGATTTTTTGTTGATAGATTTGATAAATATGGTTAAAAAGATGGAAAACCATAAGTAACAAGGTTAAACTCTTGCTAAATATGATGGTTGTATAAAAATAGTAAGTAACCAAATGTTAAACTGATAAAATGGTAAATTGGAATCAATATAAAGTAATTATTAGGTGTTATACACATGTGAGAGTTTTTCATACAATGGAATCATAAAAATGAGGGAGATATGATCAAAACAAGTTTAGAGTGCAAATTTGCCTACACTGTTTTGGACGAATTTATTAAAATATTCGGAAGTTGATTCATCAGTAGCTATAAAGGAATAAAATGAAGCACATATCATGTAGTTTCGGTGATAAAAATTTGAGGTCCTATCTCATTATAGAACTCTAGATATGGACATTTTATTGAACATAAAATTTAGGACTGATTTTGTGAAATTTAAGTTTAATATTATTATATAATCACTCAAATAAATATAGTATAAAATGTGAATTAAAACCCACTAACTTATATATTTCATTTATATAAATATGCATAAGGATAAATAAATGGACATTATATAAAAATGGTAGTTTGGTATGTTTTATAAGTTATAAAAACTATATACTAAGTTTTACGTCTTTTTGGCTAAAACCGAAAGATTAACGTTTTTGTTAAATAAAACTTAGACGATCGGACCAGTCTAATATAAACTTTTACAAACTCACATACTGATATATGAACTTATATAACAATTAAAAACCGATAAAACCCGAACTTTACAACATATAGACATTAACGGGCCAAAGTAGCGTTATTGGACTATAAACCCGACTAGTTAGTAAAACACTTATAAATTTACTTATTGGGCTTAACCCACTTGGGCCCAAAATGTAAAGTATAATACTGATAATAAAAGTATAAATGGTCTAATTTAAGGTAATGGACTTATTATAGGCTTATTGTGTTAATCCCAAAATCGTTAGACTCAAACAGTAAAAACCGTTTTATCTAGGATAACCATTATTCATATGATGAATGATAGCAGAATAGAACAATGATTAGAACAAGATGTTTAACAAAGACGAATTTCCCAAATGGTTTGTATTATTGATAAACACAAACCACTCTAGGTGTGTATGCATTGAATCCCACACCTAGAGATCATAAAGGCAGTAGGTTACATTTTGTGTGTTGGAACTAATGAATAAAACCGATGCCTGGTGGTTCCTTTTATAACTTAAGAAACCCAGGGATACATGGAAACTAAATAAAGTAATAATGACTAAATCAAAACTGACTTATTCATTCTTATCATGTGTTGACCAAATCTTCATACTTATCACTAGCAGTGGGAAGTACACTAGCAGGGGCAAGTACTCCAGCAGGGGAAACTTGCTCTAGCAGTGGAAAGTACTCCAGCAGGGGGAACTCCAGCATGGGGATCTCCAGCAGTGGGAATTCTAGCATTGATAATGTCCTATTTGGTCTTTCTTGTTTCCATAGTGTTTTGACTCATCAACTCTTGACCCAACAATCTTCCCCTAGTTGATGATGTCAAAACACTTCCCCTTAAACACACAACACCAAAGATCAACAGGCTGAACATTCTTTGTAGACAACTTCCCCTTTTTGACATGATCAAATAGGGGTCTTCTATGTGAACAACCTTGATTTTCAACTACTACTAACGAATATCATACATCAAACCCAAGTATTCCACCTTTCAAAATACCCTCCATGAAACACATAGGGACCAGATCCTAATAAAAAATGATTTTGAGCAGTAGATACTTGCATTAGTTATAGTAATATCAATGAGCAGTAGCATAAATCTTCACTTCAGTGTCATATGTGAATGACTAGCACTTTAACAATATAGCTTCCCCTTAAATTGTGCTAGTCATTTATGAATCTTCAATTCTGTAGGCTTTGAAAGTAATAATCATAAGCGAAGAAAATTCAGTATCACCTATTTGATGTAGTAGTAGAAAAACCCGAACTTGCGTTTTATATCTTGCACTAACCACATGACAAAGCGTTCCCCATACAAAATCCTCATTTACCTTTTAAACAAGACACTGAGAACAATAATGTAACTCCTTCAAGTGATAGAAAATATGTGCATAGACTACCATAAGAAAAATCACATATTCCTAGTTCTTGTACCACTTCGTCACTAAGCATTAAAGCATAAAACACATACCCGCGAAAATCTACTTCGTCTTCAAATAAATAATGAAAACTTTTCTTCGTAATCAATAAAATTAAAACGAGCCTTTATACCTTTAAACCAGTTGCTGTGAATAACCCATACTCCAAAATATTGCTGTCCCAAAAGCCAAATCTGACAACAGGGGGAACTTTTCTGGCAGCAGGGGGATTAATGAAGGAAGGGGGATCGTAGCAGGGGTAACTTTTAATGAAAGCAGGGGGGAACTTTTTCAAAAGCAGGGGGAACTTTTAATGCCACTGTTTCTGTTATTAACTGTGCCAAACCCACACAAAGTGGGAATGAATTTATAACAGTGAAATAAATAACAAGAACAAAGGCAATTAAAAAGTATACCTACTGTGAAAAAAATATACCCATCTTTGTATCGTGTTGTTTCTGACCTGCTGATTTGCACCCAATATAACACGTCTAACAGCAGCGCTGTTACAAACCTCACGTGAATTACTTCTCCTTTGGACCCACTTATTAATAAGATACTTGTGCAATGTTGGGACCACCGAATGCCCTTTTGAAGCCCACATCGCAATCAGTCCTTGATCTGCATCACGTGATCATCAATAATAATTAACGTAAACCAACCCTTTTTGGCTAATTTATTTAATCATATTAATGGGCCCCTCGAAATAAGCAACATAACTAAATCCCACGTGAGAAGCAATGTAAAATCCAATTGTTGTTTCATCATTACTTTCATTCGTCCCCTTTTTATAATCACCAATATCACACGTGATTAATTTGCATCACTGATCTTGGCTATAATTAATACGACCATCCATTCACTTTGAGGCCACAACAGAAATCAACGTTGGTTGACATTTGCTATATCATTGTCACACAGGAAATATTACCGCCACATATAAATGTCACTTCGAACAGCACATCCAACTTCCTTTATTTTAATCACCAATACATTTAGGGCTTTGAGGAATTGGCCCTCTCAATAAACCCTAAACATTCTTCACAGCAACAAAATTAAACATCTTGATCTCCTAGATATCGAGAGCCACCCGCTCTGATACCACTTGTTAATCCCAAAATCGTTAGACTCAAACAGTAAAAACCGTTTTATCTAGGATAACCATTATTCATATGATGAATCATAGCGGAATAGAACAATGATTAGAACAAGATGTTTAACAAAGACGAATTTCCCAAAGGGTTTGTATTATTGATAAACACAAACCACTCTAGGTGTGTATGCATTGAATCCCACACCTAGAGATCATAAAGGCAGTAGGTTACATTTTGTGTGTTGGAACTAATGAATAAAACCTATGCCTGGTGGTTCCTTTTATAACTTAAGAAACCCAGGGATACATGGAAACTAAATAAAGTAATAATGACTAAATCAAAACTGACTTATTCATTCTTATCATGTGTTGACCAAATCTTCATACTTATCACTAGCAGTGGGAAGTACACTAGCAGGGGCAAGTACTCCAGCAGGGGAAACTTGTTCTAGCAGGGGAAAGTACTCCAGCAGGGGGAACTCCAGCAGGGGGATCTCCAGCAGTGGGAATTCTAGCAGTGATAATGTCCTATTTGGTCTTTCTTGTTTCCATAGTGTTTTGACTCATCAACTCTTGACCCAACGTATTGGACCTAAAACATGTAAATAAGTAAAACTAGTAAACTAGTATAAAAGTTACCAATACATAACACTAAAATGAGTAAATGAGAATTTATAAACCCACTTGATCATCATCATATATATAAAATCATCATACAAATACATAGCTATTATTTTTATAAAGTCATTGGACAAAAGTCTAAGACGAGTATTATTTGTTTAGGTTTCCATGATTGAAGCACGTACTGTACATCCGAATCGCCGATAACCGCCTTTCCCAATCAACGTGAGTTCATAGCCTCGCACTCTTTTAAATGTTTTTATGAAATGTTTTATAAAACCGCGAGGGGGATAACATGTTAGTTTTCATAAAATAGGACACCAATTGTCCCAATTGTTTGCTTATTGATTTGGACCCGAATGATTGTATTACCCGATGAATGATTATATGAACCGATAAATGAAATGAAATGGATTATTAAAGTTAGGTTATGTTACTAAAAGTCCCATTAGCAAGAATTGTGAACTACTGGGATTTGGTAGACTCTTATGCATATAATAGTACTATTTGGGGACGATCACCCTAGTTCGCGCCTTGACGGTTGATCCCCGTCGTGCCACATTGATTGGTAAGCGAATTTATGTATGAGAAGATTTACACAAGTGTGATTATTGTGACGACACGCTAATTTAGATGGGCAAATGAGTTTCGGGTTAGCTACCCGTTGTTTGTTGTAGTAAGGTAACGATGTCATGCGGCTTATAATAATCCAAAAATAACGAAGTACTGCTATACGCATTGAATTACGATATATTGCCTAACTAGCAATATGGGGTCTTATTATTGATTTTATGTTCGTGTTTTGGTTTTTCATAAACCATATTCATATAACGGTTTTTATCTAAATTTATACAACGTTATAATGTATGGTGTGATGTTTTTACGACAATGGTTCGTATAATGATTTTGAAGGCAAACGCCTATATTATGATTTTTGATAAGAATTTGTATAAAATGACTTTGGCTATTTTATGGCCTATTACAAAGATTTGTACAAAATGGTTTTCGGTAATAATTTTATACCGATATTATATTGATGGATTTAATTAAAACTCTATGAATTCACTCGGCGCTTTCGCTGACCTTTTCTTTTAACATGTTTTATCTCAGGTACTTGAAGGTAATTCTCGGGAAGACAACAAGAATTCATGGCCCGCACTTAAATAATAATTTTCATTCAAATTCTTTGTAAAACTTGTACGAAATACAATGACTTGGGACCTATGTAAAATTTGATATTTATGAATGGAAATGCTTTATTATTATACGACGCGATTTTTAAGCGTTGTCTATGATGTGAGTAATGTGCTATCCCGTAACACCAACGAGTCTTCCGTTGTACTGAATTGTATAAATTTGGGGGTGTTACAGTTTGGTATCAGAGCTCTCGTTATAGAGAACGGAAGATTTTTAAAACCAAGGTTTTGAATAAAACATTTCAAAATTTTTTAACTATAAACATTTTTCTAAAAATGTCTAAAAATCTTTTGACTATAACGGTGCCGAAGAATTCCCGAGTTACCGACAAGGCCAGACTGAGAAGTGTTATTTTAATATATATATATATATATATATATATATATATATATATATATATATATATATATATATATATATATAACTTGGATTATATATATAACTTGGTTTTGAATAAAACATTTCAAAATCTTTTAACTATAAACATTTTTCTTAAAATGTCTAAAAATCTTTTGACTATAACGGTGCCGAAGAATTCTCGAGTTACTGAGAAGGCCAGACTGAGAAGTGTTATTTTAATATATATATATATATATATATATATATATATATATATATATATATATATATATATAATGTAATTTGATTACATGATTGTTTGATGATTTTTTCAATATTTATACGAGGTATTTATACGACGTAGATTGTCACAAGAAACCCTAACTCTCCTAGCAAGTAAATCGAAGCTATTCCTGTAGGAAATTCTAGCTATTCCAGATCTAAACCAAGTTGTGGATTTTTGTGATCCCGACAAAATGGTTGATATTCGTAGAAATGTAGATATTAGTTGATTGTTATATTGAAGAAGAATTGGCGAGATTAAATCTGATATCGATGTCATGACGATCTTTCCTTATAGAGTGGAGTTTGACAAAACGTTACCACTTGGAAAGGTGTCATCTGATTCGTTGTCACCCAATTCTTAAATTTGAGAATCGAAAGGGGGAATGTTGCACTTGAGGTTGTCATTGGAACCATTACCCAAAAGCCTCATGCCACTAGTATCTTTCCGAGAAGTCTAATTGATTGTGTCAGTCATTTCATACTAGTGACTCATTTGATAACTATTGTTCTAAGAGCTATAGGATTGGAAATTAAGTGTTGATCATATCGAGCTTTTATTGCCCTTTTAAGGTTTATGAATAAAGTTGAAAGTATTGGAGAATGAGGTAGGATGTCGCATTGAGTATAAGTTGATTGAAACTTGAATAAAGTAAAATTTAACTCGTATGGAATATGAGGTTGTTAAGAGGAAGTAGTTAAGTTCTGTGATTGAATTATAAGGTTTTAATTGATTGTTGATTCGTGTTAAGTGTTTTTCCTAGGCCATTGTCCTATGATGAGGATGCCCAGTGTCAAATAAATAAATTGAAGAAATTTTCTTCTGAATTGGGACCGATGGATCTTTCGGGACAGGTGGAACACCTAATGACTCTTGTAGATTAGTATTCATGGTGGTATCTTTTAAAAATCCCTAACTTAACTAAGACATCAGTTGGTAGGATGAGTTCATGGAATTGTATGACATAGTGACACGTAATGTGTTACGGTACAATTTTGACTCGTTTGTGATTAATGAAAAGACTACCTTTGATTACTAAATCCTACATGTATCGATGTTATCTATCTCTTATTGCTTCATCCTAATCTTCGCATTAGTGATGCAACCATTGAACAAGTACTCATCTCGATTTGAGTTACGTTGTGGATTATTCTTTTTGAAGTGCCATCAAGGTCATGAACCTCATGATTAATTGGCTAAATTCATTTCCTAGCATATTGTAGTTAGTTCTTAGTGAACAACTTTTCATCACTCCTTTGCAGATCACTAATTGTTTTTATAAGTTAAAACAATATCCCTTGGGAAAAATTGGGTTTTCATCACCATATGGATTATTTAAAGTGAGACTTATAAATAATCGTTATCCAAATGAGGTTGTTTATAAAACACCTTGGAAAACTTAATTGTTTTCATAATAAAGAAAATCTTTGTAAATTTATTCTTGATTCTTATTTAAGAATTAAGAATGAAAATGTTTTTATTATAAACAGGATGATCAAAATTTTGACGAACTGAGTATTGCATCGTTAATCTTGAAATTGTATATAGTTGCGCGCCTACATACAATTTGGAAGTGACCATGCAAGGCTGATTAGTAGTCACCATGAAATTATTAATAAACACTAAATTTTCTTGGAAGATTGTGAAAGATTAAATTTTATGAGATCTGTAAGAAGTGAAAAATAGGGACATATTGATAGGGACACCTACATGTGTGCCCGTACTATTTATTCTTCTGAGTCGAATTTACTCATCTGTGGAAATCGTCTTATTTGACAAATTGATATTCCTTTCTTGTCCAATTCTCCCGTGGTGAGATTCTTTAAAAAAAAATCTGATTACCGAGTGTTGATTCCCGATTAGATGTATCGACGTTCCTATCATTTCTTTTCATTAAGATTTCATTTGAATGACCTGGGTAACGATCTGAGGAGCTTTCGAATGCGTACTCAATTCATGAAAACATGGGGTATATTCATATTCGTTAAATGTTTTCGTCTGTATCTGATTTGAAATTCTCTCCCGTAGATTATGTGTTGACCTTACTCTTTTAATGGTAGTTGTGTCTCCATATATCCTTGAATTTGTGAATGGTTATGAGTTATTATTGGTCTTTTGAGAAGTTCACATCTTATCGACGGCAATAAAACTGGAAAGTTGATAGTGCCAGTAGAATGGATTGATTGATTATGACATGACGACATTGTCTTAATTGATGGGAACTCAAGTAGAATTCCCAAAAAATATAAGATGTTGATTATCAAAAGTGATCTAAATAATTCCCGATGGATGACCATATCTTGCATTTAGACTTGAAATTTTACCGTGAATGGTTGTGAATTAGTCATAGATATTATAATCGAGAAAGAACTTAAAGAAAATTTATTAGAAGATGTTTCCGTTATCTGAAACTTTAGGAGGTAATTGTTGGTGAATTACCTAGACTTTCGCCATTAAGGAAAGTTGAATTTGGTATTGATTATATTCTCGGTGCTGCACCTGTGGCGTGTGCACTATACGTCAGCACCATCTGAATTTAAGGAATTACCGTACAACTGAGAGAGTTTTCGGAGAAAGATTTTATTCTACCGAGCTCGTCATCATGAAGAGCTATGGTGTTATCATTCCTTATGTTTATTGATTACCATGAACTAAGTAAATTGACGATTAAAAATCTATATCCACTACCCAAGATGATAGGTTGTTCGATCATTAACAAGGTTCTAGCGTATGTTCTAAAGATTTGATCCATGACATGGTTATCATCAACTTCACGTCCGCGAAAAAGATTATCTATTCCAATCACTAAATCCAGAACTTATAATGAACATTATGAGTTTCATGTGATGTCGTTTGGATTGACCAATGCACATGTAGCATCCATAACTTTGGTGAATCACGTGTGTAGGCTGTAGTTTGATAAATTCATGTTTGTGATCATTAAGAACCATATGTTTGTTTATAAGAATAAGAATGAGTTAATAATTATTTTTAGGTTGCCCTGAATCTGCCGAAAAATGAAAACCTGTACCTTGGATAATTAACATGTGATTTAAGACTTAATCCTTTACATTATTTGACCATGTGGTTAATAAGATAATGGAATCTATATTGACTCTTCAAAAATTTAGAGACCTTTTAAGACTTTGGGTTTTACCAAAAAGAAAGTGCAAATGTGTTTTGACAAATGTTTTATCGAAAAGAACTTTTGAGGGATTATTCCCTTATACCCAGAACATTTAACTCAACTCCTGTTTAGGGGTATGTGTTTGTGTATACCTCAAGACAACCTAAGAGGGATTGAGGAAACCATTTAAACCATGACTTGAAATTTGAAACGACACTTTTTGCTTTTCAACTAAGAAAATTTTGACCAAAGTATAACGAAAGGTTTTTCAAACATTTACGAATCTTATTAATTATTTTCGATAAATCAGCAAAAATCGTGTTAATTAAATTCAAATTTATTTCGAACATTTTATTATAATTGGTCGAGCTATGAAATTTAAACTTTTAACGTTTACGTTTCATAAAACTTAATATTTATTGTTAATTTACGTGTAATAATTATCGACGCTTTAAAACGTCAGATCAAGCAAAACTGATAAAAATAATAGTTGAGATAGAACTAAGACTTAGAAAATATGAAGGAATAATTTCTGAATAAATACGGTCATGATATTTATTTCATCGAGGAAGGTGAATATAATTACTGACACATTATGTAGAAAAGATAAAGAACCAATTAGGACATGTTCCTTAATAATGAAGGTGCAAAATAAATTGCCGAACAATATAATAATAAACAATGCTTGTAAGAAGGATAATATAGATAATAAAAAGGGGTTCGCGGCTAATATGAACCATTAGAATTGAGGAGTCGATGGCGTTAAATGTTTAAAAGGCCACTTGTGGTTGCCTAGATATGGAGATTTTGAGATTTAGTCATGTTGAAATCTCATAAGATTAGGTATTCTATTCATGCTATCTCTGATTTAGTGTATCTTTATCTGAAGAAGTTGTACTAATGGCAAATTATGAAGGCAAACATCGCCTCATACATTAGTAAACGTCTAACCATTGCAAAGGTCATCATCTGAATTTGATTCGAATTGGGTCATCGTCGACAGACTGACCAAATCTGCTAATATTATTCCTGTTAATGATAGATTCTCGATGAAGAAATCGACTCTTTGTATTTAAAAGAGTTGTGTAAACATAGTGTGCCTGTATCGATCATCTCTATCATGATCCTCGCTTTACATCGAATTTCTAGAGATTTGCTCATAAGTCATTAGGAACGAACTTGACGAGAGTACTGTTTACCACCCCAAATCGAAGGGACGAGGTAAAGTAACGATACAAATTACTATAAGTGCTGTTTTATGCTTGAATGATTGACCTTTGGTAATAAAACGTATAATCGTTTTCCTTTGGTGAGATTATCATTGATAATTATCGTATTAGGATCAAGATCGAATCTTGTGAGGATATATATTAGAGCATCTGTAAGCAGAAGTTGGGATGAAGACACCCAACATACACCCATTGTTTGAGTTGGACATGTCTTTTAGGTTTAAGGTTTCCTATGATGGCGAACCTAACCTTACAAAATACTCGATCCGCGAGACCTAAAATGATTGTTGAAATTAGGATCTGATTATTGACTGCCGGTAGTGGGCAGGAGGTTATATGAATATGAAATGTAGATCTTGAAGTGCCAGATGGGTAGCGAAGTTATGCTAAAAATTTTAAACATGGAAAAATGAATTGATGATCTGAAAGATCATGAGATATAAGTCCCCGTTGTATGGGACCATTGAGATGATGTAAAAGATTGGTTTGAAAGGCATATAAGCTGGATCTACCCTAGAACTTCAAGAGCTGCGTGAATTATGTTTCGTATATCGAACTTGATAAAATATCTATCAAGTGAAAATCTGAATTCTTCTTGATGAAGTTTAGATTGGCGAAAAGTTGCATTCATCAAAAACCGGTGAACATCATGGATAGAGAAAGTAAGCCAACATTAAGCCTGATCTTATTCCTGTAGTTATGTTTGATGAGACTCGCGTGTTGTGATGAATTACACTTGTGAGAAAAGACCAAATGTGGAGGAAATACCCACATGGCTTTAACTCTATAAGAAACGAGTAGTATGATAAGATGATCTTTGAGGACAAAGATCTTGTTTAGGGGTAAATGCTGTGACAACCGTCAATTTATGGTTTATATTTTATTATCAAATATTATTTAAAAACATTATTTTAATGTTATATTATGAACTCACTTATTTCTGGGGGAAGAAATTTGGATTTACGTCTTGAAGTAGCATCGACTACGTCTAAACCGGAGGATTCTACGTTACGTGCTTACGTTTACATACACCGTCTTTGGTGACAGTCCGACATTTCAGGAAATAAATTTATCCGTGAATATTATTTTGGAGTTTTAAATTTGTGTTGGTTCATAAACACACAAATTTACGAGAAGAGATTAGGACTTACGATATAATTTAACGTCCTTTATGACTAAACCAGAAACCTTAGAATTACGTATTTACGTTTTCGAACTCCGTTTTTATGAGACAATTTTTATTAGATTCGTTTTGTGCCGTTGATTCATAATTTATAAAAACGTTTTTCGTAAAACGACCCGAGGGCACGCAAATCGAGGAAACTAGAATCGAGGAGTACCCGTAAATTAGTGGAGATGAGACAAGTGGGACACTTGTCCCACCCCCACTAACCCACGGCCAAACTAGGACAACAACACCATGAGGTGTTAAATGGTAGCTTACAAGTTACACTTGTATGCTTAACATAACAAGCTAACTTAATATCACAAAACCATTTTCTTCCAGACCATTCCCTCATTCATCTTACATGCAAAACCACTCATCCTCCCTTTCTCTCACTAAAAATTCGTCCCATACTCACCACAACACCACCATTTGATCTTAAATTAACCACAATATCATGTGTTATTCACACATATGTTGAAGAACCTTTGAAGATATGAAGATTGAAGGTGATCTTAACCTATGAAAAGGATTTTTCATGAGGTTAAAGGGCTGACTTCATGGAGGTGTTCATCTATCCAAAGGACCCAAGAAGTTTCCTTGCTAAAGTTGAAGATTTGATAACAAGAACCAAGTCTTGTTCATCAAAAACCTCATCTTTTCATCACTAATGGTGGTATAAAGATTGTTCTTCCTATCCTCTTGTTATTTTGATTATGTAATCTTGTATTTTCTTTATTTATGTATATGTATATGATGATGAATGATGATTAAAAATATTATGTGGGGATTTAGTGTTGATAGATTTGATAAACATGGTTAAAAAGATGGAAAACCATAAGTAACAAGGTTAAAATCTTGCTAAATATGATGGCTGTTTAAAAACAGTAAGTAACCAAATGTTAAACTGATAAAATGGTAAAGTGGAATCAATATACAGTAAGTATTGGTGTTATACACATGTGAGAGTTGGCCATACAATGAAATCATAAAAAAGAGTGAGATATGATCAAAACAAGTTTAGAGTGCAAATCTGCCTACACTATTTTGGAAGAATTTATTAAAATATTTAGAAGTTGATTCATCAGTAGCTATAAAGGAATAAAATGAAGCACATATCATGTAGTTTTTGTGATAAAACATTTAGGTCCTATCTCATTATAGAACTCTAGATATGGACATTTTAGTGAACTTAAAATTTAGGACTGATTTTGTGAAATTAAAGTTTAATATTATTATATAAGCACTCAAATAAATATAGTATAAAATGTGAATTAAAACCCACTAACTTATATATTTCATTTATATAAATATGCATAAGGATAAATAAATGGACATTATATAAAAATGGTAGTTTGGTATGTTTTATAAGTTATAAAAACTATATACTAAGTTTTACGTCTTTTCGGCTAAAACCGAAAGATTAACGTTTTTGTCGAATAAAACTTAGAAGATCGGACCCGTCTAATATAAACTTTTATAAACTCACATACTGATACATGAACTTATATAACAAGTAAAAACCGATAAAACCCGAAATTTACAACATATTGACATTAACGGGCCAAAGTAGCCTTATTGGACTATAAACCCGACTAGTTAGTAAAACACTTATAAATTTACTTATTGGTCTTAACCCACATGGGCCCAACATGTAAAGTATAATACTAATAGTAAAAGCATAAAATGGTCTAATTTAAGGTAATGGACTTATAATAGGCTTATTGGACCTAAAACATGTAAATAAGTAAAACTAGTAAACTAGTATAAAAGTTACCAATACATAACACTAAAATGAGTAAATGAGAATGTATAAACCCACTTGATCATCATCATATATATAAAATCATCATACATATACATAGCTATTATTTTTATAAAGTCATTGGACAAAAGTCTAAGACGAGTATTATTTTTCTAGGTTTCCGTGATTGAAGCACGTATCGTACATCCGAATCGCCGATAACTGCCTTTCCCAATCAACGTGAGTTCATAGCCTCGCACTCTTTTAAATGTTTTTATGAAATGTTTTATAAACCCGCGAGGGAGATAACATGTTATTTTTGATAAAATAGGACACCAATTGTCCCAATTGTTTGCTTATTGATTTGGACCCGAATGATTGTATGACCCGATGAATGATTATATGACCCGATAAATGAAATGAAATGGATTATTAAAGTTAGGTTATGTCACTAAAAGTCCCATTAGCATGAATTGTGAACTATCGGGATTTGGTAGACGTTTATGCATATAAAAGTACTATTTGGGGACGATCACCCCAGTTCGCGCTGATTGTAGAGTTTTACCACACTTTAGGAAAAGAGGGTAAATAGGGAAAGTATCGAGTGATGATTTAGGAAAATCAAGCACTAATGACCCTTATGAATTCAAAGTTCGTTTCCCAAGGAGGTATATGTGTGTGAGAAATTTGTGAAATGTTTGTGATTAATGATTGGTTTAGAAGGGGATGAGAAAAGAAGATGATGAAGACGTAAAAATAAAAATAAACACTACTAGAAAGTTAAGACGTAGAACCTTAAAAACCACAAAAACAAAAATAAATTCTAAAAATTACCAAAAATTCACCAAAAATCAAATTAAATAAACTAAGAGTTTACCAATGATCAAAACTTTTTCAAACCTTTTAAATAATTAAATATTCAATTTTTAAATGCTAATTAAAGCCCTAAAAATCAAATAAATTATCAAAAAGCCCGAATAAGGATTTTTCAATTGGTAAACCTCTAAAATGACCTAAAAAGATTAAAAACTATTTTTAGAAATTTTTTAAACTAATAAAAACTATTTAAAGTGATTTAAAACTATTAAAACTTAAAATAATTATAAAAATTAATCTAAAAGAGATAAAATTATTCTAAAAGTTGCTAAATTCCTATTTTAATGTATTAAACCTAAGAAAAATGTAAAAAGTTGGAAAATGTGAAATTTTTAAAATAATAATAAAATAATATTAAAAATCCAAAAATTATAAAAAATTCTAAAAACTTGCAAACTAGTTTATTCTAACCTAAATAATCAGAAAATCAAAGTGAAATTACCAGAATACCCCTATTGGGCCCTCAAATGGGCCAAAATCAAAAACAGTCAACTAAATTGGGCTATTGGGTCCAAAAAGTCAAACTTGGCCCAATTGACTTGGAAAAGCCCTATCTGACTCAAAATTCAATTCTAAGAACAAAACTCTAAGGCCCAAAAGCTGAATATGAGCTTATCATAGCTTATTTAACACTCAGCTTATTCTTATTGGGCTTTTCAACCCATTAAGCCATAAGCTAATGCCATAAGCTCTAATTTGACACACAACCTTCTTTTGGGATGCTTATGAGATCTGTAAAAATAATTTTTGAAAAGGCTCACTCAATAAGCCAGAAATAAGCAAAGAAAAATTTCACTAAAAGACAAAATAGTCGTTTTAGAGATTTAGGGCACCTCAGGACTTGATTCAACTTGCAAAAGGTTTCAAATGGACTCAATAAGCAAAATCAATTAACAAAAATCCAATAAGCACAACCAATAAGCCAGAATAAGCACAAATGAACTTATGTAAAAGTCAAAGGAGTTGGTTTTCTAGTCAAACCCTAAAGTCAAACACCCAAATGCTCCAGTATGAACAAATGGGTCAAAATATGAGCACCTATTACAAAAACAAAGTTGTTGCAGGTTGGAATAAGCTATTATAGCTTATTGATAAGCTGACACCAGTTTAACACTATCAGTGGTAACTAGCAGGGGAAAGGAGTTCCCACTGCTTTGACTATTTGACCAAGATTATTTGAGAGTTCTGGTTTGATTCAATTGGAAACAAAGGCACCCTTGTGATCAGTGAATCACAAGGAGTCAATAGCAACAATAAAATCACAAATTGGTTCACACAATAAGCCACAATAAGCCAAACAGTCACCAGATATGCGCCAGATATGGAAATAAGCAGTTAAGCACTTAATAAGCAGATTTAGCCACAATAAGCCAACCAAACTTAACAGGATGCATACACAAGCTATATAAACTAAGAACAAACACAAAGCAACAAGAATCAAACACTGAATCAAAGTAAATAACAAGATCAAAGCACTAGAAGTTACTGATGAACAATGAACATATGCAGAAACAAGTTTGCTGATATACTTGACACTTGATCCAATTTCAAGCCTCAAATCCTTCTTCCCTTATGTGATTAACTAAGATTTAGCACTTGTTAGCCCTAGCCTAAGCTTAGATCTAGGTGTCCTCAAAATCCTAGCCAATTTTACCAAGTTTTAAAGATTTTATAGCCAAATTATGAATCTATGTGATCAAACCCACAAAACCTGCAAACAAATGAACATATGCACCTAACAAACAGATACAAACACTTGCAACCACAACGCAAGCACTTAGCAAACCACAATCTCAATTCAAGCAGTAGACCCAAACACTCCTTAATCTACCACTTAACAAAGAAACTTGTGATTTTAACTAATAACCTACTTATTTTAATGATCAAAAACACTTAAACAATAGCAACTAACACAATCAAACTCAAAAATCACCAGCACAAACACCAATACTCAAAATCAAAGCACCAAATCAAAATCAGTCATAAACATGAAATTTTGAGTGGAATCTTAACAAGGGATTATACCTGCCTTCCACAACATCCTAGGAAGGCCAGCAATGCTCCTTGGACCTTGTCCAACAACTAGAACAAGACCAAGGTACTTCAATGAAGATGATGCAAACTGCCTTGGTTGATGGTTCAAAGTAGAACCTCAAGGACTTTATGTCTTCAACACAAGCAGCAAACAACTCAACCAAGGGCTCTAATCCCTTCACAAGCTTGGTGTCAACAATCTTGTAAGAGCTTATAGCAAATGGTCAAGGGTTAGTACACAAAATAAGCCAAAACAGAACCTAGGATTTCAAGGTATTCAAACCTTAAAAACCTTATGAAACAAGACGTGCCTTAACCACAAGATTAAGGTAGGCCTTAACAATCAAATGGAACTCAGAATTAGGCTACTCAAAAACCAAACTTTTAATTAAATCAAAAAGAGATTTCACAATTTCATAAATTCAAATTTTATTTAAACTTAAAAAGGAACTACAAAGATAATAGCCTAAAACTGGAACAAAGGGACTCTCACATGTTGAGGTCTCCTTTTATAGGCAAATGCCTGGCTAAACACTATTCACAAACCCTAGCAACTGAAATTCCTATTCTATCCTTGCAGAACCTTCTAGGTGTGTTGCCAGCTGTTTTGGGAGAATCCTGGACGTTTGTTGAGTGCTTAGGGACCAAGTATTGATTTACAGCCCTTGATTTTGCCAAGTAAGGATCAAATGCCAGGTGTCGTATTGTGAGTGGGGATGGGGGAATCATTTTGGTAGTGGGATTTGAGGTTTAAGGTGTGGGATGTGATTGAGGTGATGTGAATCACACGTGGGTTGAGTCAATTTTGTTTTCCCCTTTGTTTTGCTCCTTTTTGATCCTGGGTAAAATCTTGTTCATCCCTGGTAAAAATCCAAACAGTAAGTGTTTGGCGCATTTTTAGGAATTTGAAGTTTGGGATATGACAGCTTTGGTCCTTGTGTTTTGGGAAAGGTTGTATAACAAGTTATTTTGCAAACAAAACGTGTTTCCCTTTGTTAATAACTTTAACCATTTGTCACTTTTGGCACCAAACTTTCCACAAAGTGTTTCAAGGGTTATTTTTGACATTTTTGAATATTTCAAGGGCTGATCTTGGACATTCTTGATCTTCAAAGGTCTTTAATGTATCTTTGGCTTGATGAGGGACCATAATTGACAATTTGAAATTGTTGAGGGTCTAATCTTGCCATTTCTTCAAGGTTGAAGGACCATTTGTGTAATTTTGACAAACTTAAGGGACCAAACTTGTAATTATTAATATACAAGGGTTTTAAGTGTCATTTCTTCAATAAATGAGGATCAATCTTGTTTGTCTTCAAGTCTTCAAGGGTATTTGTTGAGAATTCCATGATTAGGGCCCGGTTCATTGTACGGCTTCGTTTCTCGTGTCCATTTTTCCTTGTAACTTGTGATCTTTTGTCTTTTTCACGATATCCATACCTAAAATAAACAAGTAAACAAACACAAGCATATATATGGTATTTTATGACATTTTTATGCATTAAAAGCACGAAAAAAACAATGAGATCATGTATAAATGCCATCTCATCACTCCCCCATACTAAGACATTGCCGTGCCCTCACGCAATGCTAGAATAAAGTATCTAAGCATCACCAAAGTTCAATTTTATTAACCTTTATTGAAGAGTAAAAGACTTGCAACATACTATGAAGATGTGTAAAGACATAATGTATGATTTTCATCACAAAAAGTGACTTTTAGGGTCAAAGAATAGAAACAAGTAAATGTCCCTTAGAGTAAACTTCGTCATCCTTGATTGTCATACATTCCATGCTAAGTGCAAAAACAAGATCATTGTTGGTACAAGTCACAATGCTAACACTACTCATACGTCCAAATTGTGTAATACTTTTTCTCCCCGCAATCCTAGTTATTATAAAAGGAAATGGGTTACTAGCATTTTTTATCTATTTGTCATGGATCACAAGTGATTCATATTGACTTACTTGAGTAGTTATTAGTCTGAAAGCAATGTAACACGATTTGATCAATAGTTAGCCGAAGGACAAAATCTTTTAAAACGGCTTCTCGTGTATCTCCTTAAGTTCATATCTTGGCATAACTCGTTTCACGATTTGAGACCTTTCTCGGACCGATATTTGGCATGTACTTCATACTTCAAATCTTGGGAAGACGTTCTTGAAATTATGGTCTTCTCTTCATATATTTGGAATTTCTTCACTTGACGTTTCTGAGAAATTCTTCATATTAGACCACGACTTCATCATTTTTCTTCAATCTTTACTTTCGATTTTGATATACAACGATCCGCCTCCTTTTCGGACTTGGATATATTTATCCTCATACCTTGTTAGGGTCTTTTTGGATAGACTTTCTCCATGATCTTTAGGGGAGTAATTGCTTTTCGTCGTGTGTCTCGATCCTTCATATTGATTTAGGAATAATGATACTTCACATCATCTTTGGATCTTTAGCAAAAATAGAACTCCTCATGCCTTGTTAGGGCCTTTTTGGATGATCGCCAATCTTCGCGTCCCGCTTCAATAAGTTATGCCTTGGCTATGAACTCTATTCAACCCCGAGCAACTTTTAAACGATTTTGCGCTAGAGGCTAAGTAACCTTTCAAATCGTACGACCTTACTTATTGCAATTATGATTTATTCCTAATGCATTGATCTTATGGGAAGAAAAAGCCACAATTAAAAACATATTAGTTTTTGAAAGAACACTTTCATGTTCTACGTTTAGCATGATCACTTGTCTAACTCTATCATTTCTCGTTCTTCACTATATAAAGACCTCTAATTAAAGAGACTCGTGAATACTTAGCCATGCAAGTCAAAATTAAGCCAAATTTGGATTAGCTTTCATTAAGACTATATCAAATCAAAGTTTTGGGTTTTCAAGCCACCTATAGGATCTTGCACTTTCTTGGACTTTTTCAAGTTTAGAGAATGCGTTTTATAGTTCCCTTGATAAGTGACTTTCTAGGATCAATTATAGGAACTTGCGAAAAGTTCTTGTTCTTAACCCGAATGAATTAAGACTTTCGTGTTTTAAAGCTCCCTATATAAAAGTCTAGCAAAACTTGAATTGAGCGGGTTAAGGAATGTAAATGGCTCTAAATGCCCATCAAGTCAAAAATTAACTCTTATTCTACCCAACGGAAAATATACATTCGTGTCTTAAAAACACTTATGAAAAACTAAGAAAATTTTTAAAATTTGGCCATTTTTAGCCTTATTAGCAAAACATTCAAAGTTGGAAAGCGTGAGGGCGTAGCAAAGCAAGTACCTATTCACCCCTCCATACTAAAAGTAAACATTGTCCTCAATGTTTCGAGTCTAAAGGTGGAGCACCCCCATACTAGAGACGAAGAGTCGAATGCTTAGGATCTAGCATGGAAAGGGTGATCAACAATATATCTAAAGCCGTTTATTAAGTATGCTAAAAGATAATTGTTAGAACAATAAAGGATATGTCATGGATTCGTGAAAAAATTCTTCAAACGAACGATGGAGGCTCACGTAAACGAACACGAGAGTCTTCAATCGTAGATGATGATGATGATCTAGATAACACAATCACAAACAACCACGAGACAACGACTTGAAACGGTACAAGTCCCCTTATTAGTGAATAGTAAGCCTAAAAGATAGGCATGGGATCTCCCCCACGAGGCACCTCGTTTTTGATTACCGAGTCATGAGCTCGACTCGATCCCCTCAATGCTAATTATCATTGGGGAAGGTGACTTGGTCGAGGGCAACCATTGAAGGAATTTCCCTACCAAAGTAGTGCTTAAGCCTATGTCCATTCACCTTGAAATTAGGACCATCATCTTGAGCTAGCTCAATGGTCCCATATGGAAACACTTGTGTAATGGTGAATGGACCCGACCAACGAGATTTCAATTTCCCGGAAAATATCTTAAGACGAGAGTTAAAAAGCAACACTTGATCACCAACGTTAAAAACCTGGTTTTTAATCTTTGAATCATGAAACTTTTTAGTCTTTTCTTTAAAAATTAATGAACTTTCATAAGCATTATCTCTTAATTCATCCAATTCATTCAATTGTATTTTCCGGTGATTTCCCGCGGTCTTCAAGTCAAAGTTTGCATGCTTAAGGGCCCAATATGCCTTGTGCTCCAACTCAACGGGCAAATGACAATTCTTCCCATAGACTAACTTATAAGGAGTGCAACCGATAGGTGTCTTATAAGCGGTCCTAAAGGCCCATAAAGCGTCGTCGAGTTTGTCGGACCATGAAGCACGGTTTTCTCCAATTGATCTCTCTAAAATCCTCTTTAAAGCTCGGTTCGAAACCTCGACTTGCCCACTCGTTTGCGGGTGATAAGGCGTAGAAAGACGATGAGTAACTCCATATTTCTTTAGAACCTTTTCGAATTGGTCATTAGAAAAATGGGTTCCATGATCGCTTATAATAGCACGAGGGGTTCCGAACCGAGAGAATAATTGCTTCAAAAACTTCACTACCACACGAGCATCATTAGTAGGCAAAGCCTTAGCTTCCACCCACTTAGAAAGGTATTCCACCGCGACGAGGATATATTTGTTGCCATGAGACGATGGGAACGGCCCCATAAAGTCTATTCCCCATATGTCGAAAATCTCACACACTTGAATTATGTTTTGCGGCATTTCATCACGTTGAGACGATTTTCCTTGACGTTGGCACGAATCACACGACTTCACAAGTGCGTGTGCATCACGATAGATAGAAGGCCAAAAGAAACCGGCATCGAACACTTTCATAGCCGTGAGATTAGTACCGTGGTGACCACCCGTGGGTCCCTCGTGACAAGCTCTAAGGATATTAGAAGCTTCGGCACCAAACACACAACGTCGAATGAGTTGATCCGCATAAATCTGAAAGAGATAAGGGTCGTCCCAAAAATAGAACTTGACGTCACGAAAGAATTTTCGTTTTTGTTGTGTCGTCATACCCTTGATTATGAAATTGCTTGCATGGTAATTTGCAATGTCGGCAAACCATGGGGTGGTGTCTTTAGAATTCACTACACCGAGAGTCTCAAGAGGAAATGTTTCGGTAATTTCCTTGTTCTCGAAAACATCTTTGTGAGGATCTTCTAGACGAGAGAGATGATCGGCCGCTAGATTCTCGGCTCCTTTTTTGTCAAGCACGGTGACATCAAATTCTTGGAGGAGGAGCATCCAACGAAGCAATCTCGGCTTAGCATCTTGCTTAGCTAAGAGATACTTGATAGCCGAATGGTCGGTATACACGATGCTTTTAGTCAAGACGAGATAAGGTCGGAATTTCTCAAAAACATAGACCACGACAAGGAATTCCTTTTCCGTTGTGGTGTACTTTAATTGAGCCTTGGTCATCGTCTTACTAGCATAGTGGATAGGACGGAAATGCTTGTCATAACGTTGCCCTAAGACGGCCCCTATAGCATAATCACTTGCATCGCACATGATTTCAAAGGGTAATTCCCAATTAGGAGCAACAAGAACGGGAGCTTCGGTAAGTTTCCTTTTGAGAGTTTCGAAAGCCTTAACACAATCCTCATTGAAGTTAAAAGGAGCATCCTTCTCGAGAAGGTGTGTCATAGGTCGAGAGATTTTCGAAAAGTCCTTGATGAAACGACGATAAAAGCCCGCGTGGCCTAGGAAACTCCTAACTCCCTTAACGGTTTTGGGATGAGGTAACTTGGCGATGACGTCTACCTTAGCTTTATCGACCTCAATCCCCGCCTTTGACACCTTATGTCCTAAGACGATTCCTTGTTTACACATAAAATGACATTTTTCCCAATTAAGCACAAGATTGGTTTCTTCACAACGTTTTAACATTTGCTCGAGATTAGATAAACATGACGTGAACGAATTACCAAACACCGAGAAGTCATCCATAAACACTTCCATCGACTTCTCGATCATGTCGTGAAAAATCTCCATCATACACCGTTGAAACATACCGGGTGCATTACAATGTCCGAAAGGCATCCTACGATAAGCGAACGTTCCATAAGGACACGTAAACGTAGTCTTCTCGTGATCACGAGGGTCGATAGGGATTTGAAAGTAACCGGAAAAACCATCTAAAAAGCAATAGAATTCATTTCCCGCTAGTCGCTCCAACATTTGATCCATGAAGGTCAAAGGAAAGTGGTCTTTACGAGTGGCGTCATTTAACTTTCGGTAGTCAATACACACCCTCCAACCGGTCACAACACGAGTGGGAATTAACTCGTTGTTTTCATTAGGCACAACGGTCATTCCTCCCTTTTTAGGGACACAATGGATTGGGCTCACCCATGGGCTATCGGATATAGGATAAATCATTCCCGCGTCAAGGAGTTTAAGGACCTCCTTTTTAATGACATCGTGAATTTTGGGATTCACCCTTCTTTGACTTTGAATTGTGGGTTTGTAGTCCTCCTCCATTTAGATCTTGTGAGTACAAAATTTTGGGTCAATACCCTTAATGTCGGATATTTTCCACGCAATTGCCCCTTTGTGAGCCTTAAGAACTTTCAAGAGCTCGGTTTTTTCATTATTAGCAAGACCTTTTGCAATAATAACCGGCAACTTGTCATCACCTTCCAAGAATGCGTATTCAAGGTGAGAAGGAAGATCTTTCAATTCAAGGATAGGTGGTTCCTCGATTGAAGATTTTGATTCAACACTCATAACTTCCATCGGCGAAAGAAATGGTGGAATAGAAGTATCATCACTAATCAACACCTCATCTTCATTGTCGATTTCATTTAAAGTGAGATCGCCTCCTTGGAATGGAGTGAGATTTGGTGTAGAATTAGCAAGAATCGGATCCAAAATAGTGGGATTGCCACTTGACGAGCTATCGGAAAAACCTAACACTTCTTGTGAAAACTCATCGCAAACCACATCAACGATGTCAATGTGATTGATGGTAGCAATTGCATAAACATGAGAAGGTTTTGAGTTTTGAGTAGCGTTTATAACAAGTTCCTCTTCGTTGAATCTCAAAGTGATAGTTATTGCATGAACATCGATAAGCGATCTCGAAGTATCTAAAAATGAACGACCTAAATTTAGAGGAACTTGAGGATCCGCGGGGATGTCAACTACTATAAAATCAACGGGATAGTAGAACTTCTCCACTTTCACGAAAACATCTTCGGCTACTCCACATGCCATAATCGTAGAATGATCGGCCATCTCGATGGACATGTTCGAAGGAATGAGAGCCGGAAGCGAAAGCGATTTCCAAATGGAAAATGGCATCAAATTAATGCTCGCACCAAGATCGGCCAAGGAGAGGCATTCTTTCATATCTTGTATGTCACAAGGAATGAGAAACTTTCCGGGATCACCAACTTTTTCCGGTATGAGGTTAAGATAAACCGAAGAACAATTAGCAAGCTTTGAAAGCTTTTCCTTATCGCTCATCATACTTTTAAAAGTGGAAGCGAAACGAGGCATATATAACAACGCGTCGGCTAAACTCACATCAAAATGCACTTGTTGAAACATTTTTATAAAAAGCTCGATTTGTTGTTTTTTACGTTCTTGCAACTTCTCTTTGTTTCGTCTCGAAGGGTAAGGTAAAGGTGGTGTGGGTTGGACATTAGGCAACGGCCTTGGAAACTCGGGTTCCACAATTGGTATTGGTTCAACCGTAGGTGTGGTATGAGCGGTACTTCGTGGGATTGTAATGTGCTCCTTTTCGACCATCACCTCGGGTTCTTTCTCGATTTCCTTCTCCGTAGAAGTACTTGGACGAATGATTGGTTCCTTGAAAGTTTTACCACTTCATGTAGTAATAACCTTCATTTCTTCCTTCGGGTTTGCAATGGTATCACTAGGAAGACCACCCGAGGAAGAGGGTTTACACATGATTGCTTCAAACATCTTAGCCATTCGGTCCTCAAATTTTGATTGCCTAGCATCCGCTTTTAATAACTCTTGCTTAATCTCATGTTGTCCTAATTCCATCTTTTGTTGGTTTTGTTGAAGACGTTGGACATTTCCTTCCATTTTGTTTTCATGAGTTTTAAGTTCATTAGCAAGTTCATTTTTAGCTCGTTTTTTAACTCGGACCTTAAGCTAATCATCTCACGTTGCATGTCATCAAATTTAGCATCATTTGCTTTAGCAAAATCCAAAAATTCTCCTTGCAAATTTTTAGTGTGAGCATTTTGAAAACCTTGTGTAGTGTTTTGAAAATCACGGTTTTGGTTTTGATTAGAAATTTGTCCATTCCCATTTTGATAATTCCCCTTGTTGTAATTGCGTGAATTGCCTTGGTAATTACCTTGGTTGTTGTTTCGATAATTGTTAACATTTTGGTTTGGTGGAGCTTGATTTGAGCGGGAACCTTGACCGTTTTGGTTGTAAGTTCCTGTTGCTACATAAGCACTCGAAGTGTTACCATCCGCGGTAATGCACTCGGAAAGATCATGAGCTTCACCACAAGACAAACAACTCTTAACAACCGCTTTAAACGAAGCGGAATTGGAAGCTTCTTGAGCCTTCCAATGGGACATAAGATTAGCAAATCTATCAAAAAACCGATTTTCCTCATTAGCTTCATCAAGTAAGGCATTAATGCTACGAGACGATTGTGACGATGATGACGAACCCAAATTGGCAACACTCGGTGTGTTACGAGGGCTTTAGATCTATTCTCGATGATTTGTAAAGCCTCATTTGTCGTCTTGCACAAAAAATTACCACCCGCGGCGGCATTCAAATAATCTCGTTCATGATCATTAAGCCCATTATAAAAAGTATCCACTTGATGCAATTCCGTAAAATCATGGTGTGGACATTCATGTAACATTTCTTTAAAGCGTTCCCATGCAATTGAAAAACTTTCATTATTTCTTTGCACAAATCGTGAAATCTCATTTTTCAAGTGTGTTGTTTTAGATGGTGGAAAAAACTTGTTCACAAACTTAGAAACGAGATCGGCCCATGTCAAAATCAAATTTGGCGGTTCTTTCTCGAGCCAAATTTTTGCGGGTCCATCCAACGAGTATGGAAACAACATCATCTTAATGGCGTCATGTAGAACATCCTTAAACTTGCTAGTGGCGGTGAGACGGTTAAAATTCCTAATATGGTAATGCGGGTTGTCTTTCTCGTGACCTCTAAACTTATTTGCTTGCAACATCGACATTAAACCCGTCTTAATCTCGAAATTCTCCGCAAGGATGGCGGGAATCACAATAGCCTCTCCAAAACCCTCGGTGGGTGCTTGTAGCAACTCCATCATAGTACGATTATCCATGACGACTTCTTGTTCTACAATAGGTTCAACAATTGGAGGTTCTTCTACAATCAACGTCTCTTGATTGGCTTGCTTTTGAAGTCGTTTACGAGCTCGTTTTGCTTGATTACGAGTGATCATAAACTTCACGAAGAATGGGAGGTGAGCAAAGAATATTCTTTTTGGGCGTTTTGTGAATTTTCAATTTTTTTTTTTGTGTTTTTGATGATATTTAATTTTTTTTGGATTTTGGTGTATCTTCGTAGACAACAATCTACAAAATCTCTCCTTGAATCAAACTCTTGATTAAAGAAGCCTCAAAGGAATGAAAACGATCACGTGGAGTGAACGCCTTCGAATGACTTTAGAACTTTGGTGAAAACCAAATTGTTCAAGAGGTTTTAATCACAAAGAAACCAAGCTAATATATTATACGTAATAATACTTTGGGCGGCAAAACCCTCGATTAGCCTTCAATCTCAAAATACTCACAAGCAAGCGGGGAAACGAGGCGGCGCGAAGCACTTAAGAGCCTTTTTCCTTAGGGTATATTTTATAATACCCGCCTTATACCCACCTTATAGTTTGTATCTTTCAAAATCGAGCTTCACGAAAGTATTTATCTATTTTTGCCTTTTTCTTTTTGTTTGAGATTCGAATACAATAATTGAGTGATGAAATCCCAATTAAGGTTGTGTTTTCACACTTTTGGAGATATTGTGAATTTATTGTGATACTTAATACAATATAGTAATAATATTTGTACAAGAAAAACCAAGAAAACCGATAATACGTATTAGTAGAGTTCTACTAATACAAATACTATTTTGGTTAATATTAAAAACAACAATGCAAATTAATCACGACACACCTCCCCGGCAGCGGCGCCAAAATGATTGTAGAGTTTTACCACACTTTAGGAAAAGAGGGTAAATAGGGAAAGTATCGAGTGATGATTTAGGAAAATCAAGCACTAATGCCCTTTATGAATTCAAAGTTCGTTTCCCAAGGAGGTATATGTGTGTGAGAAATTTGTTAAATGTTTGTGATTAATGATTGGTTTAGAAGGGGATGAGAAAAGAAGATGACGAAGACGTAAAAATAAAAATAAACTCTAAAAATTACCAAAAATTCACCAAAAATCAAATTAAATAAACCAAGAGTTTACCAATGATCAAAACTTTTTCAAACCTTTTAAATAATTAAATATTCAATTTTTAAATGCTAATTAAAGCCCTAAAAATCAAATAAATTATCAAAAAGCCCAAATAAGGATTTTTCAATTGGTAAACCTCTAAAATGACCTAAAAAGATAAAAAGTATTTTTAGAAATTTTTTAAACTAATAAAAACTATTTAAAGTGATTTAAAACTATTAAAACTTAAAATAATTATAAAAATTAATCTAAAAGAGATAAAATTATTCTAAAAGTTGCTAAATTCCTATTTTAATGTATTAAACCTATGAAAAATGTAAAAAGTTGGAAAATGTGAAATTTTAAAAATAATAATAAAATAATAATAAAATAATATTAAAAATCCAAAAATTATAAAAAATTCTAAAAACTTGCAAACTAGTTTATTTTAACCTAAATAATCAGAAAATCAAAGTGAAATTACCAGAATACCCCTATTGGGCCCTCAAATGGGCCAAAAGCAAAAACAGTCAACCAAATTGGGCTATTGGGCCCAAAAAGTCAAACTTGGCCCAATTGACTTGGAAAAGCCCTATCTGACACAAAATTCAATTCTAAGAACAAAACTCTAAAGGCCCAAAAGCTGAATATGAGCTTATCACAGCTTATTTAACACTCAGCTTATTCTTATTTGGCTTTTCAACCCATTAAGCCATAAGCTAATGCCATAAGCTCTAATTTGACACACAACCTTCTTTTGGGATGCTTATGATATCTGTAAAAAGAATTTTTGAAAAGGCTCACTCAATAAGCCAGAAACAAGCAAAGAAAAATTTCACTAAAAGACAAAATAGTCGTTTTAGAGATTTAGCGCACCTCAGGACTTGATTCAACTTGCAAAAGGTTTCAAATGGACTCAATAAGCAAAATCAATCAACAAAAATCCAATAAGCACAACCAATAAGCCAGAATAAGCACAAATGAACTTATGTAAAAGTCAAAGGAGTTGGTTTTCTAGTCAAACCCTAAAGTCAAACACCCAAATGCTCCAGTATGAACAAATGGGTCAAAATATGAGCACCTATTACAAAAACAAAGTTGTTGCAGGTTGGAATAAGCTATTATAGCTTATTGATAAGCTGACACCAGTTTAACACTATCAGTGGTAACTAGCAGGGGAAAGGAGTTCCCACTGCTTTGACTATTTGACCAAGCTTATTTGAGAGTCCTGGTTTGATTCAATTGGAAACAAAGGCACCCTTGTGATCAGTGAATCACAAGGAGTCAATAGCAACAATAAAATCACAAATTGGTTCACACAATAAGCCACAATACGCCAAACAGTCACCAGATATGCGCCAGATATGGAAATAAGCAGTTAAGCACTTAATAAGCAGATTTAGCCACAATAAGCCAACCAAACTTAACATGATGCATACACAAGCTATATAAACTAAGAACAAACACAAAGCAACAAGAATCAAACACTGAATCAAAGTAAATAACAAGATCAAAGCACTAGAAGTTACTGATGAACAATGAACATATGCATAAATAAGTTTGCTGATATACTTGACACTTGATCCAATTTCAAGCCTCAAATCCTTCTTCCCTGATGTGATTAACTAAGATTTAGCACTTGTTAGCCCTAGCCTAAGCTTAGATCTAGGTGTCCTCAAAATCCTAGCCAATTTTACCAAGTTTTAAAGATTTTATAGCCAAATTATGAATCTATGTGATCAAACCCACAAAACCTGCAAACAAATGAACATATGCACCTAACAAACAGATACAAACACTTGCAACCACAACACAAGCACTTAGCAAACCACAATCTCAATTCAAGCAGTAGACCTAATTACTCCTTAATCTACCACTTAACAAAGAAACTTGTGATTTTAACTAATAACCTACTGATTTTAATGATCAAAAACACTTAAACAATAGCAACTAACACAATCAAACTCAAAAATCACCAGCACAAACACCAATACTCAAAATCAAAGCACCAAATCAAAATCAGTCATAAACATGAAATTTTGAGTGGAATCTTAACAAGGGATTATACCTGCCTTCCACAACATCTTAGGAAGGCCAGACATGCTCCTTGGACCTTTTCCAACAACTAGAACAAGACCAAGGTACTTCAATGAAGATGATGCAAACTGCCTTGGCTGATGGTTCAAAGTAGAACCTCAAGGACTTTATGTCTTCAACACAAGCAGCAAACAACTCAACCAAGGGCTCTAATACCTTCACAAGCTTGGTGTCAACAAGCTTGTAAGAGCTTATAGCAAATGGTCAAGGGTTAGTACACAAAATAAGCCAAAACAGATCCTAGGATTTTAAGGTATTCAAACCTTAAAAACCTTATGAAACAAGACGTGCCTTAACCACAAGATTAAGGTAGGCCTTAACAATCAAATGGAACTCAAAATTAGGCTACTCAAACACCAAACTTTTAATTAAATCAAAAAGAGATTTCACAATTTCAGAAATTCAAATTTTATTTAAACTTAAAAAGGAATTACAAAGATAATAGCCTAAAACTAGAACAAACGGACTCTCACATGTTGAGGTCTCCTTTTATAGGCAAATGCCTGGCTAAACACTATTCACAAACCCTAGCAACTGAAATTCCTATTCTATCCTTGCAGAACCTTCTAGGTATGTTGCCAGCTATTTTGGGAGAATCCTGGACGTTTGTTGAGTGCTTAGGGACCAAGTATTGATTTGCAGCCCTTGATTTTGCCAAGTAAGGATCAAATGCCAGGTGTCGTATTGTGAGTGGGGATGGGGGAATCATTCTGGTAGTGGGATTTGAGGTTTAAGGTGTGGGATGTGATTGAGGTGATGTGAATCACACGTGGGTTGAGTCAATTTTGTTTTCCCCTTTGTTTTGCTCCTTTTTGATCATGGGTAAAATCTTGTTCATCCCTGGTAAAAATCCAAACAGTAAGTGTTTGGCGCATTTTTAGGAATTTAAAGTTTGGGATATGACAGCTTTGGTCCTTGTGTTTTGGGAAAGGTTGTATAACAAGTTATTTTGCAAACAAAACGTGTTTCCCTTTGTTAATAACTTTCACCATTTGTCACTTTTGGCACCAAACTTTCCACAAAGTGTTTCAAGGGTTATTTTTGACATTTTTGAATATTTCAAGGGCTGATCTTTGACATTCTTGATCTTCAAAGGACTTTAATGTATATTTGGCTTGATGAGTGACCATAATTGACAATTTGAAATTGTTGAGGGACTAATCTTGCCATTTCTTTAAAGTTGAAGGACCATTTGTGTAATTTTGACAAACTTAAGGGACCAAACTTGTAATTATTAATATACAAGGGTTTTAAGTGTCATTTCTTCAATAAATGAGGATCAATCTTGTTTGTCTTCAAGTCTTCAAGGGTATTTGTTGAGAATTCCATGATTAGGGCTCGGTTCTTTATACGGCTTCGTTTCTCGTGTCCGTTTTTCCTTGTAACTTGTGATCTTTTGTCTTTTTCACGATATCCATACCTAAAATACACAAGTAAACAAACACAAGCATATATATGGTATTTTATGACATTTTTATGCATTAAAAGCCCGAAAAGAACGATGAGATCATGTATACATGCCATCTCATCAGCGCCTTGACGGTTGATCCCCGTCGTGCCACATTGATTGGTAAACGAATTTATGTATGAGAAGATTTTCACAAGCGTGATTATTGTGACGACACACTAATTTAGATTGGCAAATGAGTTTTGGGTTAGATACCCGTTGTTTGTTGTAGTAAGGTAACAATGTCATGCGACTTATAATAATCCAAAAATAACGAAGTATTGCTATACGCATTGAATTACGATATATTGCCTAACTAGAATTATGGGGTCTTATTATTGATTTTATGTTCGTGTTTTAGTTTTTCATAAACCATATTCATATAACGGTTTTTATCTAAATTTATACAACGTTATAAAACGTATGGTATGATGTTTTTACGACAATGGTTCGTATAATGATTTTGAAGGCAAACGCCTATATTATGATTTTTGATAAGGATTTGTATAAAATGACTTTGGCTATTTTATGGCCTATTACAAATATTTGTACAAAATGGTTTTCGGTAATAATTTTATACCGATGTTATATTGATGGATTTAATTAAAACTCTATGAATTCACTCGGCGTTTTCGCAGACCTTTTCTTTTAACATGTTTTATCTCAGGTACTTGAAGGTAATTCTCGGGAAGACAACAAGAATTCATCGCCCGCACTTAAATAATAATTTCCATTCAAATTCTTTGTAAAACTTGTATGAAATACAATGACTTGGGACCTATGTAAAATTTGATATTTATGAATGGAAATGCTTTATTATTATACGACGCGATTTTTAAGCATTGTCTATGATGTGAGTAATGTGATTTCCCGTAACACCAACGAGTCTTCCGCTGTACTGAATTGTATAAATTTGGGGGTGTTACATGCATGATAAGAATCTGAAAAAGCAATTAGATGAAAACCGGTTTGCTTCGGATACTAGAGTCCCATGTGAATGGTATTCTTAAGGTACCGAAATATCCGTTTAACCTCCTTGAGGTGCTTTTCAGTAGGTCTGGCTTGATAACGTGCACAATAACATGTGGCTTGATGAATATCAGGCCTGTTGGCTGTAAGGTACATGAGAGACCCGATCGTACTGCGATATCACGTTTGATCTATGGGCGTGAGTACAAGTCAACATCTAGGGATGAGGTCGACAAAGGTGTACCAACGTGAGCACATGAGGTCATACCAGGCTTTTGAATTGTCTCTTGAGCATACTTAGATTGGTTAATAAGGATACCACGTGGGGATTGATTGATCTGGAGGCTTAAAAAGAATTTTAGCTCCCCCATCATTGACATTTCAAATCTGTTGTGCATTAGTTTTTCAAACGTTTTGAAAGTTTTGGGTTCGTAGAACCAAAAATAATGTCATCAACATAAACCTGCACCAGCAGTATGCCATCCCCATATTTGTTAATAAATAGAGTAGGATAAACAGAACCTTTGGAGAATCCTTTGGAAACCAAGAAGTTTGATAGTTCTTTGTACCACGCCCTTGGAGCTTATTTAAGTCCATATACATCCTTCTTGAGATGGTAGACTTTGTAAGGATAATGAGGATCAACGAATCCTTCCGGCTGATTCACATACACTTGTTCCTTCAAATAACCGTTGAGAAAAGCAGTTTTAACGTCCATCTGATAAACCGTGAAGCCCTTATGTGCAGCATAAGCAAGGAATATCCTGACTGCTTCTAAACAAGCGACTGGAGCGAATGATTCATCGAAATCTATTCCTTCTTGTTGACGGTATCCCTTAACCACAAGACGAGATTTGTTTTTGATGATTGTTTGTTCCTCATCCAACTTGTTTTTCCAGATCCATTTGAAGTCGAGAACCGATGTTCCATATGATCTGTCAACAAGTTCTCATACTCTAAGTCTTTCAAATTGATGAAGTTCGTCTTGTATTGATTCAATCCATGCGTGATCAGTCATGGCTTGTTTGATGTTTGTAGGTACAGTGAAACTCACGGTGAGTGCATACATACATACATCACCATCAGTTTCGAGTTGTCTGCGTGTTCGAACCAGTTGTGAAGGACTTCCAATAACTTAAACCAATGGATGATCACGAGTCTAATGGTGTGTGGATGGATATCGTTGATAGAATGTGTGCATGTTTGACGGATCAACGTGTTGAGTAGAAGACTCTCTGACTTCGCGTACTGGTGTACCGAATGGGTTGATAAATTCTTCTTCGTCAGACTGTGCATCGACTGCTTGATTGTTGTCTCCTCCTTCAGCATTGACGGTTGATGATGTTGGTTGTATGACGGTTTCTTGAGTTTGTGAGTATCCAATGGAATTTTCTCTTGAGCAACGGTTGTTGAAGTAGATGCAGTTGTGTCTTGTTGAGTTTGTGCGGGTGCATCAGAAGTATTGACAGCGGAAGGCTTTGACACAACTTGATTGTTTCCATAGTAATATTCATCAAACATTGGATCATATAAATCAACCAACTCATTCATTTGTGTCGTATCCGTCGAGTCTGCTATAGGAGTACTTTCCTGACGTTCTTGCACGGGACGTACACTGTTTTGTGTAGGTGCCATTGGTGTACATTGAGGTACGGGACTTGAGCGGTTGTGATCAAGTACCATTTGTGGCAATTCGTCAAAGTTCACATGAATTGTTTCGACAATAATCCTTGTTCTCTTGTTATAAACTCGATATCCTTTTGAAAAAAATAGTATACCCTACAAAAATACATGCATCACCTTTTTCTTTCATCTTGTCGAGATTATCACCGTCTTTAAGAATGTAGCATAAAGATCCAAATACGTTAAAGAATTTAACAGTAGGTTTCCTGCCATTGATGATGTGGTAAGGTGTCTTTTCATGTCTACGGATGACGAGAGAACGATTCTGAGTATAACATGCGGTTGCAATTGCTTCAGCCCAGAACAATAGTGGTAATTTTGAAGCTGAAGGCATTGTTCGAGCTGCCTCAACCAAAGTACGGTTCCGTCTTTCGACAACGCCGTTTTGTTCAGTAGTTTGAGCAATAGACGTTTGATGTTCGATGCCTTCTTCTTGAAAGTAATATTGCAAAGTCTTGTTCAAAAATTCAGTACCCCTATCCGTTCTTATCGTTAAGACTTGAGCTTGAAGATTGCGTTGTATCATCTTGAGAAAGTTTTTGAGAACCTCTGGTGTTTCATATTTGGAACTTAAGAAGTAAGTCTATGTGTATCTAGAGTAACCATCGACAATCACGAGAATATACTTTTTACCGTTAATACTCTCTACAAGCATGGGACCACATAAATCCATGTGTAGAAGTTCCCATCGTCCTTTTGAGCTTGGGGTAGTCTTCGTTTTGAAAGACTTTCGTTTTGCTTTCCCCAACTCATAAGAAGAACAAAGATAATCTTTGACGAATATTAACTTAGGAAGACCGGTCACTATATCATTCTTCGAAAGCAAGTTGATGGTGTCAAAGTTGAGATGTGACAATCGTTGATGCCATAACCATGCTTGAGATGATGAAGCTTTAGCCATTAAACAAATTGGATTTGTTGAAGATGTGTCTTGAAGAGTTACTGTATAGAGATCGGAACCACGAGAACCTGTAAGAAGGTCATTCCCATCGTAGTTTAACATAGCAAGTAGTTTTCCTAAAGGCCATTTCCAAATCCGCATCACAAAATTGACCAACCGAGAATAAATTGTGATTTAGTCCCTCGACGTAATAAACCCGTCTGATAGTAATATTCCATTAAACCAAATCGCCATATCTAAGTATCGGTGCAAACTGATCATTTCCAAACCGCACCGTACCTAGAAACTTCTCCACGAAGTTACTGAGAAGCTAGAGATTGCCCGTCATATGCTTTGTGCACCCGGAGTCCATTATGAAGAGAATGATTTCGACGAGCTGCAGAAGAATTAGGAGACAATGTAGCATTTGAAAAATGGGAGCCCTTGATAGAAACGAGTTCCAAAATAGTAGTGGGCCTAGATGCAAATTCTAGAGGCAAGCTGATATTCATAGACCCAATCACTAAAGTGGTTAACTTAGGTACCCATTTGTATCCGGGTGGTGTAAATCTCGAATACCTCCGTGTACATGTCCTAATCATGTTCTCATAAAGCTTCTTTAACCTGTATTGTTTACGCAGAGTAGTGGATTCTAACGCACTTAGTTTCTTAAGTGGTTGATCCGTGGAATGGTTCAAAGTTCTTGTGGGTTTTCTAGTACTAGTGGGCACAAGAATAGGCCTCCTAGTTCTAGCATTCACGCCATTTTGATTAAAAGAACAAGCATCATGATTGAAAGTACGAACACATTTTCCACATTTAACACAAGCAAATTCAACATTCGAGGTCTTAGCAATCAAACCGTCATTACATGCAGTTACAGATGTTTTATTCTTAGAGAACTTAAAATTCCTACGGTGGTCTTCTACTTCTAACTTCTTTCCTTGACTATTGTTAGGCATGACCTTATCTTGCATTCTAGTGCTCTTAAGCTGTGGTCCGCTAACGCTAGTAGTGGGACTTACTCCTATAGAAGAAAACACACGTTGATTAGTTTTCCTAATATTCTGAGGTAACTGCGATGTTCCAGTTTGAGTGGGCCTAGTGTTCATCTTATACATTCCTGGATCTATCACAATTGTGCTCTTATCATTTCCTATCTTAGGCAAAGTCTGTGAGGGTTTTCCCAAAATAGATGATTTAAGGCATTTAACCGCATTCGGTTGATGAACGGCGAATGGTATACCTAAAACAGACTTTCCTTTATTTTTCTCAATAAGTTTTTGTAACTCATTGATGGCTATGTCCCTTTCTTGTAGCTGATATTTCAAATCATTTATTTCGAAACCTTTTTCATTCAATTGACGAACCGAAGAAGCTGCCAATTCTTGACACTTTTTATGATTATGAGATTTATCACCTTTTTGTAAAGCAAGTTCAAGAGAAATGGAATGTTTCTCAAGTTGGGAAAAACTTTTCGAAAGTTTGTTATATGACTGAATTTGTTTCGAAAGCTGAACTTCAAGATTTTGACATTTTACGTCCGTTTCTGACACTAGACATGCTATATGACAATATTGATCAAGATCGATATACACACCAAGTATTGCATTCATATGGTCAGCATAAAATTATTCCTTAGAAAGTCGATCGATTTTGTTAGAAAGTTGGAGTTCTTGTGTCTTTAATTTAGTTTGAAGAAAATCAATTTCATCTTCAAGAGATTTAACATATCTTAAACCAGTTAGCATTTCCTTAGTGAGAGCGTTATAAAACATTTCCACATTATTTGAAAGATCATCGATGGTTGGAACAATACATTGTTGAATGACGACTTCTACTTGTGGGTTAGGTTTAATATTCCAAACGGTATGTCTAGAAACTTTTTCATAATCGACGACACCTTTGTACAAATTTAAAACCTCTTGTTTTATAAACTCAAATTGTTGAACACTTTTACTTTTTTCATCCCATTTACGTTTTTCATCCGAAATTTGTTTTTCTAACTAAATTGATTTCTTTTTGAAACCCCTTTTTAAAGAAACTTTCTTTTCTGTTTCATCACTCGGTGGTGGAACATTTGTATGCATTTTTTGTTCTTTTGAAAGTTCTTTTTGAGGAACAAACTTAATATGATTATTAGAATCAGAAAGGTTTATTAAATCACTTAAGTTGGATCGACTTTCTTCGTGATGACGACTGAATTCGTCGTAGTCAGAGGAAAGCATAAGGGCAAGATTATCATTATAACAACCGATATCATATAGAGCAGGCTTGATACTTTTAATATTCTTGAGATAGTCAGGCTAACAAAACTTGTTTTCATATTTCTATTGAGCATGTTCATAGTTTGAATAGATTGACCTATTTTGTAAACAATGTTGTTTAACGTTTCGACTCTCTTTTCCAAAGCAAGAATGTTTTCAATATTCTTTTCTTCACGAGTTTTATAAAGCTTAGTTTGTTCTTTGTTAACCGACTCTAATTCAGTAATCTGGAGTTTATGTAGCATCAGTTGTTCTTCATGTTCCGATATCTTTTGTTTTGACATATGAATTTCATGTGTTACTTCCAAACAATATTGTTCGTTGAGCACCTTACGTTCATATACCAAACCATTAGCTATTGCAACTCGTCGATCAGCTTCTTTTACATAATCACTCTCTTTAAGATTGTCTATCTCCTCGGCTAAGGATGTGTTTGCTTGCTTCAAACGTTTATTAGCCTCTTTGTTTTCCTCAATTTCATGTTTTAAAGAATCAATAATAGAGGCAAGCAAATCACAGTCCTCATCCGAGTCAGTATCCTGAGCATCATTTCCGTCATCATTACACATATGCGGTGAATCCGTAGAGATATTTCTATCCTCCGTGTCCATTACATATGTGTCATTGATGCTTTCGGGTTGCTCAGGATGTTGTCGTTCTTTAGCATACACATTATAGTTATCGTACGATGTTACCTTTTCAATTGGCTCAATATAAAAGATAGGTCCAGAATTGTCAGCAATCTTTGGAATAACTTCTTGAATCTTTACCATGTACACATAATGTGCCTCCAACTCTTGATCATCGGCTTCATCATCAGTGTCATCACGCCAATCAACTTCATCTGCTGTGAGTGGAATCCCAGCTTCTTCTTTCTTACATAGCAACATCTTTTCCTTGTGATATCCCGAATCCTTAACCCGTTTTGGCTTCTTACATTCCCTAGCTATGTGCCCAAATCCCTTGCAATTAAAGCATTAAATCCCAGTCTTTTGCACAACCGGAGTACCTACAGTATCTCTAGCCCCAACTTGATTCGGCATCCTCTGATTATCATACCTAGCATCACGATCATACCTAGGTACATGATCAACTTCCTTATATCTAGCATTGGATGATGATCTGAGGTTGTTGTTGGTAGGTTTGTAGATCTTCTTATAAGTTGTGGTGAGGAAAGACATGAGTTCCTCAATCTTCTTGTCCCTTGAAGTTTGTTCATCATCACTGTCTCCATCTGACTCGGTGTCATACTTTGGATGTGGAGTGGGGACAATTTATTTTGCTTTGTTTCTAGCAGTAGCTAAAGGTTTGGTGGATGAGCTTGATGACCTTGAGGGATGAGTATGTGGTTGTTGACGGTGAACGGGTTTTGTTGAAGTAGCAACCACAAAAGCAATAGAGTTAGCAGACCGTTCTGCCTTTTCAGCTCTAAGTTCATTCACTTCATTCTGATGTTGTTTCAAGATATCATAAAGTTTGTGATAGGAGATAGTCTTGATATCTTCCCTTTGTTTAACCAAAGTCACGAACCTTTGCCATTTTGGTTTGAGTTGAAGTAGAAACTGAACATTGGTATGATGATTGGAGATGGTGCACTGATTTCTAACAAGCTCATTCATCATTTTGTAGAATCTCGAGTAATATGAGTCAATGGATTCACCATCTTCGGAAGTGAATTTTCCAAACTCCCAAAGTAGATTAGTCTCGAGATCTTGAACATTGATCGACTCACCTTGCTTCAATCGATGAATTGCATTCCAAATTTCCATAGCATTATGACATGCATCAATTGTGGAATAGATATCGTTATCAATCCCAGTGAGTATGAACTTTACAGCATCAACTTCAGCTTGGAGGAGTTTCTTTTTCTCAGCAGGACACGTGTCGAAATTCTCCATAGCTCGTGTAGTTGATAAAGTACCATCCTCTGCTTGTGTGGTAATTGGTCTGAATTCAAAAACTGGAGGTGTATTCTCAAGGCAATGACGAAGAGCGGTTCTGTTCTCTTTTTCATCAGGAAATCTCAGGAAACGAGATCTCCACCGAACGTAGCAACCGGCTGTCAACACAGGTGGATTATTGTTGCCACCTTGTTCCAAACGAATTTGATTAGCAGTCGCAATGTTGTTGTTGTTGTTGTTAGACATGGTAAATGCATGTGAATGGATTAGGATCTTAGTGGATGTGTTGTGATGAGGTGTGTAAAACCTGTAAATTTCAGGTTTTGACTATGTCAACTTTGTATTCGTCACCTCATGATATCTATATATATTTATACTAGCACCTTTGCATGAAACCTTTTGAGCAAATCATATGCATCTCATGAGCATACATCATTTTAAATCATCTGAACATGGAAACAACTGAATCACAGCATTTCACTATGATTATGCGTATTTAATCATAAGGACACAGCCACATTTGTATGACTACATTTTATGAGCATACGGGACATCAAACAATCAATTCTTTTGGGACTTTTGAGTCACCTGAGCACATGATCACTTGCATTCATCTTATTGGTTATAAAAACCCAAAACCATGATCACAATTAATAAGTGGCTACTTTAAGTATAAATTCATAAGTTTTGAATATATTTAAATGTATATATATGTATATATGTTTTCTTACACTATGATTGACTTTAAAATACGACACCAACTACTTTTATACTTAAACACTACCTTAAATCATTTTTTATCCTTTTAATATACTTTTGATATAATAAAAATCTCCTAAACGACCATACTTTCACCAAGGGCCCTAAACTTAACCAAAATTTACCTAAACCTTTACACACTCACACAATATTGCAACCATACTCCTAGTTACATTATCTTGGCACAAAAATTAAACAGAATAATACTCATACTTAATTTTAGCCGAATATATACATATCCATAACATATAATTACCAAAACTCTTACCATTTTCACATTTGACTTTTAAATGGTATACAAAGTATATCATTAAGGCTTACACTATACAAAACATCTTCTACCCTTGACTAGGACTCCATACCGCCGGTTTTACATATACAAACCATGGGAAAATGTACAATTTGGGCATTTAAGGATTGTACTAGTTAGTTATTTGAAAAGTAAGACACACATCCCCTCCCCATGTCTAGTAGACGTGTGATAAACAAAGACCACACACCAAAGACTTGTGTACATTATGTCATTTAATGAAAACACTATACAAGCCCTTTTGTCCCTTGTTTTGGCTATGCATACGACGGCAAGTTATGGCTAAAGGCCAAATGTACAACATTGGCTAATTAAGGCATGTCCTTACCTAGTACAAACCAAAATCCTCAAATCTAGCAACACCCTCTCCCTTAGACGTGTACATGCCCAAACTACAACTCTCAAACTCACAACTAAGATATTTTCCCTACTTGAAGACTCCCACTTCACTTTATACCTCAAAACACACGGCTACACACCCTCACAAAACACCTTGATATCTCCTAGCATTTACTCTAGTCTTCTTCAAGCATTTAGTACCCATATCCAAGATACTTCACATTTAAGACGAATCCAAGACCCTTCAAAGTTGAACCCGACGTCCAAAAGTCCTCAAGCCCTAGTCATCACTTCATTTCTTAAAACAAGTAAGTATAAGCCACCTTTAAGTTTTCCTTACCTTTTCATGTTTTCATGCACATAGATGTTATGAATATGGTGTTTATGTTGCATGCACACGTTGAAACTTATAAACAAACCCTAAGACGACATATAAGCCCACGGCTTAAATGAAGTCTATGGGTGTTCTTGCCTTAAAATTCTTAAAAACGTGTACACATGAACTTAGGTAACTTAAATAAGCCCTAGTATATCACTTGCCTTAAAATGCGTATTAGACTTAAAATAAGCCGGAACATTTACTTCATATAAGCTTATAAAACTAAAATATAAACCAAGGATTTAACATGTTTAGGCTATGTTGTTAAGCCGTAACATGAAACCCTAAATAACTTATATAAGTCGAGCGTAACTTTAGCTTATTTAAGCCCCACCAATAAATAAGCCGTAGCTAAATAAGCCCATAAGTCATTAAGCTTTCAAAGTAATATAAGCCCTAGGTTTTATTTAATATAAGCCTTAGATTCATCTAAAATAAGCCGAGACATATAAGCTAAAAGCCTCAAATAAGCCTATGGAATATAAGCCTAAATTAATTTAGCAAGTGAGTAAATAAAAGCCCATAGTAAGATTTTGGCCCACTTAATAAAACCTAAAAAGTTACTAGACTTTCACATAATTTACCTAGTAAAATTTTATAAGGCCTATAAGCCCTTAATAAATTTAGCCGAGACCCAGGATGGGCTAGCCAAGCCCATTTGCAAATTATGGTGACTTTTTGGGCCATATATGTCAATTGGTGAAAGTTTAGTCCAAACTCATAAATTAATAAACCTTGTATAAACATTTCGTGACCTTGGTATAGTGCAAGGGTCATTTGTGTCAGTTTTAAAACCTAAGGATGTGTTTGTTTTCAAACCATGAGCTAAAAGGAAACCACAAGGGCCTTAGTTGCCAAAACCTAAACTTATTTAGAGCCCTAGTTGCCTTATTAAACAAACCGAGACCTTAAGGGATCTTTCTTGCCATTTATGAAACTTAATATAAGCACTAATTATTCCCTTTTAATAAAACCAAAAGCTTAAGGGCCTATTGTGTCATGTTGCGAACTTAAAACAAACCCTAACCCTTATTATATATTTTCCAAGACATATGGGGGTGATTGGTCATTTCCCCAAAGTTTTTAAAGCCCTAGGGGCGTTTTTGTAAATAAAACTAACCAACAAGGACTAACGGTGTAATAGACTTAACGAACGAAACCTTAAAGTTCACCTTTGTAAATTTTCATACTTACAAGCGCTTACTAGTACTTTTAATTTAATTAATGGTATAAATTAAATATTTTATTAAACTAAGTCAATTGGTTCATTAAATAAATCACTAAGTTATCTACGAAACTCTACGTAAATTGACAAACCCCGTTAATTATATTTTTGGAAACCTTAAGGAAAGTAAATTGTATTTTATTTTCTTATAATAAATTAAATAATAAGAAATCTATTTATTTAATTTATTACCCAAATTACTAAACAACTTATATGTATATTTTTAGAAGCTAAAAATATGTATATACCTTCGATTTACTAAAAGTGTAAAACATATAAACCATCGTAATAACTTATTAATTTGTGATCATGTATTTTCATATGTACAATTCATCATGCATTATTATTCCTTGCATTCACTGAGGCATTTAAATTACTTAGGTAATTTCTCCAGTTCGTGATCATATTGTGCCAGTTTTGCTCAGTGACATCATCCTCACTACCTCATTACCACTAAGGTGAGTTCATGACCCCATCTTTACTGTTTTATAACTGGGGAAGAAAACATACAAAACTATTTATATGCAAGCATGCACAGACAACAACAATTTATTGCCTACTGTTTGCCCCATTCCCGTGGAGTGTAATAGTTAATAGTGTAGCGCGAAATGTATGGATAGATCTATTCGGGTATTGACAACACCCGGCCTGTCGTGATCAGCTGTCATGTATTGCTTAGGCCAAGCAGTAGGTTTATGTCATTGTTGGATTAAGGGAAAGCACATCAGGATAGAACCAATGGGCGTACTGAGAATCATGTCTAGCTTATATTACAGGGCAGTAGGAACTACTATAGTGTTGGGTTGTGATGTCCTGCTATCACCGTGGTGTTTTGCATATTGATACTTTATTCATTTAATTAAACCTGTGAATTCACCAACTTCGTGTTGACCCCCACATTTTACTTTATATGTTTTCTCAAGAAAATAAGCAGGTTCATGCATTGGATTCCAGCATTGTAGGGAGCATCATGTTTACCATTGGGCTGGGATATTTACTTCTGTTTTATAATAAATGTGGTTTTCAGACAAGATACTAAATGTGTACGATTAATTCATGTAATATGTTTCAAAATGACATTTATGATCATTGCTCTATATGCTATGTGCTATCGATCCACCCAAGTAACACCCCAATTACTATTCCACTACATTTAACCAACAAGGGGGTGTTACAGAAATGGTATAAGAGCGCATAGTTATAGAGAACCAGATCATTAGTAAAAATTTTAATAAAAAGAAAATTTTAAAACTGGACTATAACTGGAAATTTTAAATCAATAAAGTAAAAAGCAAAATTGATTTACGGGGAACCTTATAAGTTAGGCATATAGCATTGTAGAGCATGCATATTATGTGGACTAACTTCACATTGATTTATAACCTCATGGTAAATAAATCACATAAGTATCCATCTATACTTTTGATAATCATGGTTAAAAGATTTAAAAACCACATCGCATATGCATCATAAAACCTTTTAAATTGTGTAAGCTGAAGACTTACTCAACTTTAAAATGCTATTTCCAGATATCATGATGACACCTACTATCGTGACTACTTTCGAGGAGCTTATGGTTCCTACCATTCTACCCTTGTCACTGACATCAGTATTAGCTGGACCCGCGTCTGACCCCGAGTCCAGAGATGACCAGCCAGACGGAGTCATCATACTCTTAGATTCACCTACTCCTTTACCACCTGCTGTACACCCCACTTCACCACTGCTTGTAGTACCTGCATCCCCTCCTAGAGAGGTGGACCAGGTCGTGCCTTCCTTACCACCCTTACCACCACCTTCTGTACCTCGCACTCACCCCACTAGTGTTTTGCCACCTCATAAGAGGAGACGCGACACTATCCCTGACTCGACCTTTGAGATTGGAGAGGGATCGGGAGCCAAGCAGGATAGACATAGCGCCCTTCAGGCACAGGTCGATGCACTTGTGGCCCGACAGGCGCAATATACCGCCCTTATCCACTCCCTACTACAGGCGGACCAGCAGGGTCGCTCCGTGCTTCAGGAGAGATTTAACTCTCTCTACTGGGTTGTGGCTAGCGAGTCACACACCACCCAGGAGACCATTCACTGGTTGTTAGATGAGGTATCTTACCTCCGCTATCGCCTAGCTTCGCTAGAGAGTCATTCCTATGAGACCCGAGCCGCCATATACACACAAGAGGACACCTTAAGGACCTTCGTGGATTTGGCAGATCTTCGTCACCAGAGGATCACAACAGAGACAGAGCAGTTACGGAGTGCCGACACTGCACATCAGCACCAGCTACTCGAGACTATGAGATACACCCGAGAGACCCGGAGTGCCGTGATCCGCATGCAGGATGAGCGTACACCCGCACCACCAGCTGGACCATCTGCACCTGCAGGCAGCCATACTAGTGTAGGCTAGATTTCATTTGTACATCATGACAAGCCTTGAGTTGCATCTCAGCTCGCATGATTTAGCTCTTTTGTACTTGTATTTCTTTTTAGTTGTATTTCTAGCACCTGACCTTAGTAGGTAGGTTATCTTTTGTTGTACTACAAACATATGTACCACTATTTCAGACAGGCTCACTGTACCCCTGTCTTAGATTGGTTGTACTTATACTATATTGTTGTTTGCCAGAAATAACATGTTATCATCCACCTGTTTGTTTACATTTATATTATTATGAACTCTTGTCGGATTATAAAATTTGTTGTGAATTCTATGCATAAACATTACCCATGCAATTTAATATAACCATCTAGTTTATCAGCTAATAAATATCAATTTTTCTTATGAATATAGAAAAATGCCACCAAGACGCGTTCGACCAAACCCCACAGAAACACCTGCGACGACTATGTCTGATGAGCAGCTCAGAGTACTCATTGAGCAAGGCATTACTGACGCCTTAGCTGCAAGAGAGAACCGCCCTAGTGGAACTCATAGAGACAATGAAAACTCCAATAATAGAAACCGAGAAGCTCGATGATGTACTTACCCTGACTTCCTAAAGTGCAAGCCCAGCTATTACAAGGGCAAGGAAGGGGTAGTCGAGCTCATGCAATGGTTTGAGAGAACTGAGACAGTGTTTCATATTAGTGACTGCACTGAGGAAAACAAGGTGAAATTCGCCACCTATACACTCTTGGAACACGCTCTCACATGGTGGAACTCACAAGTTGCTACCCTCAGACACGATGGAGCCTATGGGATGACCTGGGCTGCATTGAAAGACAAGCTTACCGTAAAATACTGTCCTCGCAGTGAAATCAAGAAGCTGGAGATTGAATTGTGGAATCTCAAATGCACCAACTTTGACATCACGGCCTACAACCAGAAGTTCCAGGAACTAACTTTGATGTGTACCCGTATGTACCCTAAAGTGTCAGATAAGATAGAGAAGTATGTTAGTGGACTTCCAGACTATCTTCATGACAATGTGCTTGCATCTCGACCTACTACAGTCGAGAGTGCCATTGAGTTTGCCACAGAATTAGTGGACAAACGTGGGTGTGATCATTTGATTAGGCAGGCAGAGCACAAGAGGAAAGTCGATGAGAGTTACCGTCATCATCCCCAGTCCAAGAGGCAAAGTTTAGGTCAAGTCTGCAGTGTTGTTTCCTCAGGACCACCTCCATACGCGGGGAACAAACCAAAATGCTCAAAGTGTAACTTCCATCATTACTCTACTAATGACTGCCGAAGGCCTGGACTGAGCAACACACCTGCTCCGACCCACAGGAACAACTCTAGTGCTAGCTATAAGCCCCACAATGGCAACAGGCAAAACATCCGTGGAAGTGGACATCAGGGAAACCGCCAGCTCACTGACAGTGGAAACATGGCTCGTAAGGAGATCCGTTGCTATGGTTGTGGAGAGATCGGACACATCAGACCTGATTGCCCAAAGCGTACAAGCAAGAGCGGAACACCCGCCAGAGTTTATGTCATAGGAGAGAACAGGACCAACCCCGACTCCAATGTAGTTACTGGTACGTTTCTTCTAAACAATCGTTATGCAACCATTTTATTTGGTACAGGAGCCGATAGGAGTTTTGTATCCACCGAGTTTATTAGCTTACTAGACATCTTACCTACCCTGTTAGACGACTGTTACAAAGTCGAATTAGCAGATGGAAAAATCATTGAAATTAATACCATCTTAAGAGGCTGTACATTAAACCTTTAGAATCACCCATTTGATATTCAATTAATACCCATACAAATGAGTAGTTTTGATGTCATTATTGGTATGGACTGGTTGGCAAGATATCATGCAACTATCGTGTGTGACGATAAACTAGTCTGTATACCATGGAGAAATACAGAGCTAATAATCCGAGGAGACATAAATTCGGATAGAATAGACACTAGACTGAGCGTAATCTCGTGTACCAAAGCCCAGAAATATCTACTAAAAGGATGTCCTATCTTTTTAGCACATATTTCCAAGACAGACAAAGAAGAAGAACCCGGGAAGAAACAAGTCAAGTATGTACCAATCGTCCGTGATTATCCTAAAGTCTTCCCATACGACCTACCAGGACTGCCTCCGACTCGCCAAGTGGAATTTCAAATCGACTTGGTACCGGGAGCTGCACCTGTAGCTAAAGCACCCTACCGCTTAGCAGCAACCGAGATGAAAGAACTCGCGGAACAACTTCAAGAATTGTCAGACAAAGGTTTTATCAGACCCAGTTCCTCACCTTGGGGAGCCCCAGTGTTATTTGTCAAAAAGAAAGACGATTCCTTTCGAATGTGTATCGATTACAGAGAACTGAATAAGTTAACTATAAAAAACCGCTACCCACTACCACGAATCGACGACCTATTTGATCAGCTGCAAGGATCAAGCGTGTACTCCAAGATCGACTTACGATCCGGATACCATCAGCTGAAGGTCAGAGAAGAGGACATACCAAAAACAGCTTTCAGAACACGTTACGGTCATTATGAATTCCAAGTCATGCCATTTGTACTGACCAACGCACCATCCATATTCATGGATCTCATGAATCGAGTGTGCAGACCATACCTAGACAAGTGCGTGATAGTGTTTATTGATGACATCCACATCTATTCCAAGAATGAGCAAGAACACGGAGAACATCTGGCTCAAGTGCTAAAACTACTTAAGGAGGAGAAGCTATATGCAAAATTCTCAAAGTGTGATTTTTGGATCCCTAAAGTGCACTTTCTCGGTCACATGATTGATAACAAAGGAATTTAAGTGGACCCCGCGAAAGTCAAATCCGTGAAGGATTGGGCATCTCCCACGTCGCCAAAGGAAATTCGTCAATTTCTAGGCCTTGCCGGTTACTACCGGAGGTTTATCGATGGATTTTCTAAGATAGCTAAATCAATGACGAAACTTACCCAGAAGGGCATAAAATTTGAGTGGGGAGAAAAAGAAGAAGCTGCATTTCAGAACATCAAGCAAAAGTTGTGCAGTGCACCTATTTTAGCCCTACCAGAAGGTAACGAAGACTTCGTTGTCTACTGTGACGCCTCACAAAAGGGTTTGGTAGCTGTGTTGATGCAGAGACAGAAAGTGATTGCTTATGCTTCAAGACAACTGAAGAAGCACGAGCAGAATTACTCCACCCATGATCTAGAGCTTGGATCTATAGTGTTCGCCTTAAAAATATGGAGACAATACCTATATGGGACAAAGTGCACGGTGCATACCGATCACAAGAGCTTACAACATATTCTAGACCAGAAGGAGCTAAACATGAGGCAACGCAGTTGGATAGAGTTGCTCAGCGACTACGACTGTGACATCAGATACCACCCAGGTAAAGCCAACGTAGTTGCAGATGCACTAAGCCAAAAGGGAACTGATCCTCCTATGAGAGTTCGAGCCCTAGTTATGACCATTAGCATGGACCTACCCAAACAAATATTAGAGGCTCAACTCCAAGCCCAGAAGCCCGAGAACATCGGAAAATAAGACATAGGAGGAATGCTTAGGACTGACCTAAGCAAGGAGAAGTTAGAGACTAAAACAGACGGAACGTTGTGTTTACACGGGAGAAGCTGGTTGCCGTGTTACGGAAACTTGAGAAAGGTGATCATGCACGAATCTCATAAGTCCAAGTACTCCATCCATCCCGGATCCGAAAAGATGTATCAAGACGTGAAGAAATTATACTGGTGGCCGAACATGAAAGCAGACATTGCCACATACGTGAAGAAATGTCTGACTTGTGTCAGAGTTAAAATAGAACATCAGCGACCATCAGGGTTTTTAGTCCAACCCAAAATACCAAAATGGAAATGGGACAACATCACCATGGATTTCATTACCAAGCTTCCTACATCATCCCACATTTACGATACAATTTGGGTAATCGTTGACCGCCTCACAAAATCAGCTCACTTCTTACCTATCAAGGAAAATGACTCCCTGAGCAAGTTAGCCAAAACGTACTTAAAGGAAGTTGTGACGAGACACGGGATACCAGTCTCAATCATCTACGATCGAGATGCTAGATTTACGTCAAACTTCTAGAAAGCCTTTCAGCGAGCTTTAGGAATAGATCTAGATATGAGTACCGCATACCATCCGCATACCGACGGCCAGAGTGAACGAACAATCCAAACCCTAGAAGACATGCTAAGGGCATGTGTGATCGACTTTGGAAAAGGATGGGTCGAACATATACCATTAGTTGAATTCTCCTACAACAACAGCTACCATGCTAGTATTAAGGCAGCACCATTTGAGGCCCTCTATGGCCGCAAATGTCGATCACCCGTATGCTGGGCAGAGGTGGGGGAATTTCAACTGACAGGACCCGAACTGATCCAAGAAACTACCTAGAAGATCAACCTCATCAAGAAGCGATTTCAGGCTGCCCAGGATAGGCAAAAGAGTTATGCATACAGAAAGCATAAACCCATGGAGTTTGCTGTAGGTGACCGAGTTATGCTAAAGGTATCACCTTGGAAGGGTGTGGTACGGTTTGGAAAACGGGGGAAGTTAAATCCACGTTACGTTGGACCTTTCAAAGTGATTGCCAGGATCGGAGAGGTCGCCTATCATCTAGAGCTGTCCTAGCAGCTGAGCTGGGTGCACTCTACTTTCCATGTTTCAAACCTGAAGAAGTGCTACGCGGATGAACCGTTAGCCATGCCATTGGAGGGAGTCCATTTTGACGACAAACTCCAGTTGGTAGAAGAACCAGTGGAAGTCGTGGAGAGAGAAATTAAGAAGTTAAAACGAAGCAAGATTCCGTTAGTGAAAATACGATGGATAATAAGTGTGAAAACACTTATCCTTTTACCACTTATTTCCAATAATAACAAGACCAAAACGTGTATTTTATGTCGTAAAACTCGGAATTATACGTGGTTTGTGTTTTTATTGTGTTTTAGGACCAAAATATGAAAAAGGAAGAAAACACGGGCTTTCACGGGCTTTTATCGAAGAAAATGAGAAAAGACAAAGTCAAAAGATCAAGAGTACCTAAAAGACGGATGTCCAAGACCTATTCTGAAGATTTATCGAAGAAAAAGTCTAAAGACGGAAGTTTAATGAAGTCGAAGAACTCGAGTCTAAATAAATGAAGAAATGTTAAGACGAGTTTAATTAATGCCGAGAAGACATCGAGAAAGACAAATGAATTAAATCGAGTCGAGAAGAAAAAGAAAGAAGAAAGCACCACACATGCCTCCCACTTCCCTATAAATACCTTCCTAATCACATTAGGAGGGTAGTTAGCTAGTTTTTAATTTTACGTTTCCTTTCCAGTTTTAGAGAGAGAAAGTTCTAAACTTTCTCTCACTAAGTTTTTCATTTCTTCCTTTCTTTTATGCTTTCATCATCATTCTTGTATTTGGATTTCATCTATCTAATTCAAGTTAAGTTTTAAGTTTTTAATCTCCTTCTACATTTCTTGGTTTACTTGATTTTTGATTCAAAATCATTTCTTTGATCCGAATCCTTTATGATCCGTGATTAAAGTTGAGTTTGTATGGTTAGACGATTGATTCCCTTTGTTCATACTTAAGCTCCATCATGTATAAGTTATAAGCTCGTAATGCTTATTGGCTTTTTACAAGTTTTGGCTTATTGATTTTCGGATTTCACCAAGGTTTTAGTCATTTTAAAAGTCATTTCATAAAGTTTGTAATCTTTTACGTTTTAGAAGTTATCAAATTTAAGCTTTTTAAATTGTTTAAGGTTCGGGTATAATAGCTTATTGCATCAGCTTATTGAGTTTTAGGATCTCCACCAGTTTCGGATTAAGTATTGCATTCCATCGCAATACAAGGGATTTTGTACACATTCCGACGGGCCTCATTGTTTTGATCGCAATAACCCATTAGGGTTTTACTTTGCGATCAGGTTGTCATTTCCCCCTTATTCCGATCTGGATTGCGATTGCACATTCCGACGGGATCAAGGTCTTTGCTAAGACGAAGTGCAGCCCATTTCTCGACAGCGATATTGCGATAGATGCACATTGCAATAGAAGTTTTTACAACATTCCGATCTGGATCTTTGCGATCTAAAAATATTCCGATGGGTATTAAGATTGGTATTCCGATGGACCTTTGTATTGATTATTCCGATGGCTTATTTTAGTGATATTCCGATGGTTGTGATTTTGGTGTATTCCGATGGACATGAATTGCTTTATTCCAATTGACTAAGTTTTTAAGTTTTAAAGTTTTTCAAAGTTTTAAGTTTTAAGTATTCCTAATTAACTTTAAGTTTAATTTTGTCAAAGCTTCTACTTTACTCATCAACAATTTTCATACTTGCTCTTAAAATTAGATAACCAAACCAAACCATTCTCTTGATTCACCAAAAGACAATTGAGTCGCACTCTAGACCAATAGTCAATTCGAAAAGACTTGGGACAACAATATTTTATACTTAGCCAAAAAGCCCAGTATTAAATGGCACCGCTGCCGTCTCTTTTCGTTACGATTAAAGGTTTTTAGTGAGAGACGCATTGAATTTTGGGATCCGTTCTTTGAACGTTATTTTCCTTGCTTTAAAAATTTTCAAAAACCCTAAACAATATAAAACTCTTCAAAAATACAAAACATTAAAAAATCATAAAAAGAAATTCTTTTCCAAAGGTTTTGCACCAAAAAGATTATATAGATATTCTCTGTGTATATTTTTCTTCTGCAGGTGTATGCGTACTAGATCTTCGAACTATTCTGAGCCCGAGACTCGTGAAGATTTAGATATGGCTGGTGTTAATAACAACAATAACAACCCACCTCAACCCAATTTGAATAATAACAATAACAACAACAACAATGTCCACCTACCTGATTTACGAACAATGGAGGAATTGTGTCAACCCACCATGAACGGACGAGGAGGCCCGATTGCACCGATGCACGTCACGGCTCAGGAGTTTTCGTTGAAGCATCACATGATCCAACAAGTGCAAACTAACCCATTTCGTGGAATTCCGGATGATGATGCCAACAAACACCTCGACAAATTCATTACCATCACCCAAAGCATGAAGTGCCCCGGTGTTTCTATGGATGACCTTCGCCTTCAACTTTTTCCACACTCGCTTTCTCACCATGCCGAAAAATGGTTTGACCGTCTTCCTAAGAATTCTATTCATACGTGGACTGACATGACTCAACGCTTTTTGTTGCGCTACTTTCCCCCATCCATGGTCACAAGCCTTCGTAACCAAATCAGTGGATTCATGCAAGACAATGATGAATCGCTCTTCGATGCTTGGGAATGATACAATGATTTAATCGACCGCTGTCCTAATCACAATATGCTCCCCGTCACTCTCATTGACACCTTCTACAATGGTCTCACTTTTCGTGATCATGACACGACCAATGCCGCCGCCGGTGGTACCTTTATGAAAAGGAGACCGGAGGAGTGTAGAGAGTTGATTGAAAACATGACTACTCACCACAAGAATTGGGATTCATCCGCATCCTCAAGATCTAACTCGAGAGTCAATGTTTCTTCTACTACTTCCAATCCTGAGATGACTGAAATTTCTCGACAACTCCCTGAGATGAACAAGAATTTCATGGCCATAGCCACAAACCACTTTCAACAAGCTAAAGCCGTTGCTATTTCTTGTGACACATGTGGTGGTCCTCATTCTTATAACGATTGTCCTTCTACTCAAGGCAATTTTTCTGAAAACGTTAACGCATCTTACGGTACTTATCCCACCGGAGGCTATCAAGCTCGCCCTCAAGGAGACCGTAGCTTGCTAAGTTATCGTTCGAACAATTATCTTGCTCCACCCGGTTTCCCTCCTGCAAACCAAAACCAACAACAAAGCTATAACCGAAACAACCAATCCCAACCTCGTGCTAACAATCAATATCAATCCCAACGAAACCCATACCCAACTCAAGGAGATTCTCAAGCTTACCAAGCTCCACCTCTCAATCAACCGATGGCAGTGAGTCCAGACGTCGAGACGTTCATGAAGACTAATCAGGAGCTGGTGACGAATCTTCAGAGTCAAGTCATCAACTTGAAGGGCGAAATGGCGAAACAAGGGAGCGATATTAGAGCCGAGCTAAGGAATGATATGGCAAAACAAAGCAATGAAATTCGTGAAGACATCAGAGACTCTTTCAGCACTCAAGCGCTTAACATTCGTGATATGATTGTTCGCTCATCCAAGGTAATCAACCCTCTTCTTCGGGTACTCTTCCGAGTAACACCGTTGCGAACCCAAGAGGGGAGATGAAAGCAATCACCACTCGTAGTGGAAAAGGTTATATGGAACCCGAGCTTCCTACACCTCCACCCGTGATTGTGAACAAGGAAAAAGAGCAACTTTCCTCACCTCCTGCGCCTTCTACCCACATTTCCCCACCACCCGTGGTTGTGAGTGATCCTATTCCCCTTAAGCCTTCTTCTTCATCCAATATACCTTTCCTTCAAGGTTGAGGAAAGAGAAGCAAAAGAGAAAGGATGATATTCAAGTTTCGAAATTTCTAAAAATGTTTAAACAATTGAATTTTAACATCTCCTTTGTCGAGGCTCTCGCTCACATGCCCAAATACGCTAAGATGTTTAAAGATCTTCTAAGTGATAAGGAAAAGCTTCTTGACATTGCTCAGACCCAACTTAATGAGAACTGCTCCGCAGTGCTCTTAAGGAAATTGCCCACCAAACTTGGTGATCCGGGTCGCTTCTTAATTCCTTGCAACTTCCCGGGAGTAGAGAATTGCATGGCCCTAGCCGATCTAGGTTCCAGTATAAACTTAATGACTTTAAGTGTTTGGAAGAAATTATCTCTCCCCGAGCTAGTCCCCACCAAAATGACATTGGAATTAGCTAACCGTACGGTTGCCTATCCAGTGGGGATAGCCGAAGATGTCTTTGTTGGCGTTGACAAATTCACCTTCCCGGCGGATTTTGTCGTCGTTGATTACGAGATGGACCCCCGTGTTCCATTAATCGTTGGACGTCCCTTCCTGAGGACCGGTCGCACTCTCATTGATGTAGCCGCGGGCGAAATAATCATGAGAGTTGGTGACGATAAAATTGTCTTCAACATGGGTAAGATTTCTAAGCAACCTTATTCATATGAGAGTGTTAATGCTATTGATGTTCTCGATGAGGCTTGTGAAGAACATTTTCATGATGCTTGCAAAAGTACTCTCTCTTCTCTACCCAATGTTGAAACCGTAGCCTCAATTGCTCCGGCATTGACTCCTTTTGGAGAAAGTGACTTGGATGATTTCGAAGCTAGCTTGGGTCCTCTCGATATTAAGTATGATAATTCGTCCACCGATTGGGATGAAGACATTCGTACTATTGAAAGACTTCTCAATGAAGACCCGTTTTCTCCTCCTTCTCCTAAAGAGGTGACTAATGATGATCCATCGTTAGTTTCACCATCTATTGAGGATCCTCCTACTCTTGAGCTTAAAGACCTACCTCCGCATCTTGAGTATGTTTTCCTTAAAGACAACGAGAAGTTACCGGTCATCATCGCAAAGGACCTGAAAGAAGAAGAAAAAGCTAGACTCATCGCCGTGTTGAAGAAGCAAAAAAGAGCTATCGCTTGGAAAATCTCTAACATTCGCGGAATTGATCCTCACTTTTGCACACATAAAATTCTCATGGAGGACGCTTTAAGCCCACAATTCAAAGCCAACGAAGGGTGAATCCTAAAATCCATGAAGTCATCAAAAAAGAGGTTATCAAACTTCTTGATGTGGGTATGATTTACCCTATTTCGGATTCACCATGGGTTAGTCCAGTCCATTGTGTGCCTAAGAAAGGCGGAATCACCGTTGTTCCCAATCAAAACAACGAGTTGATTCCTACCCGTCTCGTTACTTGGTGGATAGTTTGTATAGACTACCGCAAACTCAATGATGCCACGAGAAAGGATCATTTCCCTCTACCTTTTATGGACCAAATGCTTGAACGTTTAGCGGGTAATGAATATTACTGCTTTCTTGATGGTTTCTCGGGTTATTTCCAAATACCCATCGATCCTCAAGATCAAGATAAGACTACATTCACTTGTCCCTATGGCACATTTGCTTATAAAAGAATGCCTTTTGGCTTATGCAATGCCCCCGGGACTCTCCATAGGTGCATGTTGGCTATCTTCCATGACATGGTTGAGCAAACCATGGAAGTCTTCATGGATGATTCCTCGGTCTTCGGGGATTCCTTCTCTTCTTGCCTTGACAATTTAGAACGTATGGTTAAGCGGTGCGAAGACACTCGCCTTGTTCTGAATTGGAAAAAATGCCATTTTATGGTAAAAAAGGCATTGTGCTAGGACACAAAATCTCTAAAGCCGGTCTTGAAGTCGACCGTGCTAAAGTAGATGTCATAGCCAAATTACCTCCACCCTCAACCGTGAAGGGTGTGAGAAGTTTTTTGGGTCATGCGGGCTTCTATCGTCGATTCATTTAGGATTTCTCTAAAATCGCTCGCCCGATGACCCACCTCTTGGAAAAAGATACTCCTTTTATCTTTTCTAAAGAGTGTATCGAATCCTTCAATCTTCTAAAGGATAAGCTAACTAAGGCACCGGTCTTGTTACCCCTAATTGGGAGCTGCCTTTTGAATTGATGTGCGATGCTAGCGACTTTGCTATTGGTGCGGTTTTGGGCCAAAGAGTGAATAAACACTTCCAACCAATCCACTATGCTAGCAAAACAATGACGGGGGCTCAATTGCATTATACGACAACCCAAAAAGAGCTTTTAGCTTTTGTCTATGCTTTTGAAAAACTTCGCCCCTATCTTGTTTTATCCCCCACCATCGTATACACGGACCATTCCACATTGAAGTACTTGATGACTAAGCATGATTCTAAGCCAAGACTTCTTCGCTGGGTTTTACTCCTTCAAGAATTCAACATTGAAATTCGCGAAAAGAAGGGTGCTGAAAACCTAGCCGCGGATCATCTGAGTCGACTTGAGGATCCATATCAAGGGGATCATCCGAACAAAGAGATCAATGACTCTTTCCCCCTTGAGACCTTAATGTCTATAAATCTCAATCTTGATGACACCCCGTGGTTTGCGGACATTGCAAACTACTTAACGGGTGGTATTCTCATCAAAGGGTTAACATCCCAACAAAAGAAGAAGTTCTTGAATGATGTTAAGACTTACTTTTGGGATGACCCTTATCTATTCAAACAATGTGCTGATCTGATCATTCGTCGATGTGTTGACGGACCGGCAGCTTTTGACATTCTCCAGGCTTGCCACAAAGGACCCACCAGTGGTTACTTTGGTCCCAACTACACCGCTAAGAAAGTGTTTGACTCTGGATTCTATTGGCCCACCATCTATCGTGACGCTCACGAAATGGTTAAGCATTGTGATGCTTGCCAACGCCAAGGCAAGATCACACATAAAGATGAGATGCCTCAAAATTTCATAAAGGAATATGAAATCTTTGATGTATGGGGCATCGACTTTATGGGTCCATTTCCATCCTCCAAAGGGAGCAAGTACATCCTCGTAGCCGTTGACTACGTTTCCAAATCGGTTAAAGCCAAGGCTCTCCCTACGAACAATGCGAGGGTGGTTGTGAAATTTCTGAAGCAGCTTTTCTCTCGATTCGGCATTCCTCGTGCTATTATCAGTGACCGCGGGACTCATTTTTTCAACGATCAATTTGCAAGAGTCATGGCTAAGTATGGTGTTAATCACCGTCTTTCCACCGCCTATCATCCCCAAACCAATGGGCAAGCCGAGATATCCAACCGTGGATTGAAGCGAATTTTGGAGCGTATTGTAGGAGAGCATCGTGCCGCGTGGGCCGATAAGTTAGATGATGCTCTGTGGGCTTTCCGTACTGCTTATAAGACCCCGATCGGCTGTACGCCTTATCGTCTTATGTACGGGAAAGCATGCCACCTCCCCATCGAGCTAGAACATAAGGCGCACTCGGCCTTGAATTGGGCTAACTTCGACATCAACAAAGCCGGTGATCATCGCAAGATTCAACTCAACGAGCTAAATGAACTGAGGAATGAAGCTTATGAGAACTCGCTGATCTACAAGGAGAAGACCAAGATCATTCATGACGCAAAAATCAAGAACCGAGAGTTCCACATTGGTGATCAAGTCTTACTCTTTAACTCTCGGTTGAAGATCTTCTCTGGCAAGTTGAAGAGCCGCTGGTCTGGTCCATTCACCATCGCCAAAGTCTTTCCTTATGGGACCATTGAGCTTTCTCAACCAAATGGGCCCAATTTCAAGGTGAATGGCCAGCGTCTGAAGCTGTACTTTGGTGAGGACATCTCTCATGAGATGATTCCATCCCTCACCACGTTCCCCATGAACTAAATTGGGTCGAGTCAGGCTCGTGACTCGGTGACCAAAAACAAGCGCTTCTCGGGAGGCAACCCGTGATCTATCCTTTACTGCTTTCATAGTAAGTGTAGGGGGAACCCCGTATGTGTTTGTTGTCTTGTTTCTTGTGTTGTGCAGGGATTAAAGCTTCAAAGATCAATCTTGATGACTTTTGATGAACCGTGATACCGTGTTTCCATCTTCCCGGTTCTATCCTAAAACTCTTGTGATTCAATATTTCATATTTTATATGTTCACATTGAAATCACTTTAGTTGTCCTTTCCTTAGCAAGATTTAAACAAAGTGCACAATGTCCTAAGTGTAGGGGAGTTTACTCCCACATGCTTAAACATTGAGGACAATGTTTATCTCAAGTGTAGGGGGGACTTCTATCGAAGTAAGTGGTCTTTTCCATGAATTTGCCCTCATTTTAATCGGAAAACTTGATTTTTCGACATTTTTCAAAATTTTTAATCTATTTTGTCCTAGTTGTATAGTTGTATTTTCCTTTGTTATGTTTTATTTTCTTTCCATTGCTAGAATAAAGTTTCAATGAAGTGTTTTTAAATTTTTCTTAGTCGTGAACATTTTGACTCAACCCAAGTTTACTTACCTAAGTTTACTCTAGCTAGTATCCTTAACGTGTTTAAGTCAAGTTTTGCTAGGCTTTTATATAGGGAGCTATAAAACACGAAAGTCTTAACTCTCACGGGTTAAGAACAAGAACTTTTCGCAAGTTCCTATAATTGATCCTAGAGAGTTGTTTATCAAGGGAACTTTAAATGCGATTTCTAAACTTGAAAAAGTCTAAGAATTTGCTAGATCCTATAGGTGACTCGAAAACCCAAAACTTTGATTTAATAGGCTAAGCATCCACGAGTCTCATTCCTTAAGATTTTAAACTGTGGAGAACGAGAGATGATAGAGTCAATTATAAGTTCGGTACTCTTTCGTGAATTTATGTGAGTTAATTATAAGCCTATTCTCCCTTCGCTTGTTAATAAATTTATCTGAAATAAATAAGGTTGTACGATTTAAAAGGTTACTTTTCTTCTAGCCCCAGATCGTTTAAAAGTTGCTCGGTACGGATTAGAGTTCATAGCCAAGGCATAACTTATTGAAGAGGGATGCGAAGATTGGCAAGTCCGAAAAGGCCCTAACAAGGCATGAGGGCTACAGTTTGTTGCTAAAAATCCAAAAGTGATGTGAAGAATCATTTATTGAAAATCAATATGAAGGATCGAGACACACGACGAAAAGCAAATACTCCCCAAAAGATTATGGAGAAGTCTATAAAAAAAGACCCTAACAAGGTATGAGGATAAATAGATCCAAGTCCTAAAAGGAGGCGGATCGTTGTATATCAAAGTCCAAAATAAAGATTGGAGAAACATGAAGAAGTCGTTGTCCAAAGATGAAGAATCTCTCAAAACTTCAAGTGAAGAAATTCCTATTATGAAGAGAAGGCCATTATTTCATGAACGTCTCTCAAGATTCGAAGTATGAAGTCGCTGCCAAATATCAGTCCAAGAAAGGTCTCAAATCGTGAAACGAGTTATGCCAAGATATGAACTTTATGAGGTCCCGAGAAGCAGTTTTAAAAGATTTGGTCCTTTAGCTAACTATTGATTAAATCGTTCACTTTATTTTCGGCCTAAATAACTATCGAAATAAGTCAAACAATGCATCCTCGTGATCATTCAAGACAACAATAAAATATAAGAGATACACCTAGGAATAAGGGAGTCTAAGTGAATAATTAGCCCACAGGAATTCGTGTTAGTATGCTAACTTATAATAACAATGATCTCGTTTTTAAGCTTGGTATGGGGAACGTGAAACTTGAGGATGATAAACGTTCATGACAGCCAAAACCCAATGCAAGTGTTTGATTTGTTTGTTTGTTTTTATCTTTTTATGATTAGCATTTAATAAAGGCCAAGGTGGGTTATTTATGATGGAAAATGTAAACCGTGCTTTAAAATTAATGCATTGCATGAGGGCATTGCAATGGTCAAGTGTAGGAGATTTAATAAGTGTGAAAACACTTATCCTTTTACCACTTATTTCCAATAATAACAAGACCAAAACGTGTTTTTTATGTCGTAAAAGTCGGAATTATGCGTGGTTTGTGTTTTTATTGTGTTTTAGGACCAAAATATGGAAAAGGAAGAAAACACGGGCTTTCACGGGCTTTTATCGAAGAAAACGAGAAAAGACAAAGTCAAAAGATCAAGAGTGCCTAAAAGACGGATGTCCAAGACCTATTCTGAAGATTTATCGAAGAAAAAGTCTAAAGACGGAAGTTTAATGAAGTCGAAGAACTCGAGTCTAAATAAATGAAGAAATGTTAAGACGAGTTTAATTAATCCCGAGAAGACATCGAGAAAGACAAATGAATTAAATCGAGTCGAGAAGAAAAAGAAAGAAGAAAGCACCACACATGCCTCCCACTTCCCTATAAATACCTTCCTAATCACATTAGGAGGGTAGTTAGCTAGTTTTTAATTTTAAGTTTCCTTTCTAGTTTTAGAGAGAGGAAGTTCTAAACTTTCTCTCACTAAGTTTTTCATTTCTTCCTTTCTTTTAAGCTTTCATCATCATTCTTGTATTTGGATTTCATCTATCTAATTCAAGTTAAGTTTTAAGTTTTTAATCTCCTTCTACATTTCTTGGTTTACTTGATTTTTGATTCAAAATCTTTTCTTTGATCCGAATCCTTTATGATCTGTGATTAAAGTTGAGTTTGTATGGTTAGAAGATTGATTCCCTTTGTTCATACTTAAGCTCCTTCACGTATAAGTTATAAGCTCGTAATGCTTATTGGCTTTTTACAAGTTTTGGCTTATTGATTTTCGGATTTCACCAAGGTTTTAGTCATTTTAAAAGTCATTTCATAAAGTTTGTAATCTTTTACGTTTTAGAAGTTATCAAATTTAAGCTTTTTAAATTTTTTAGGGTTCGGGTATAATAGCTTATTGCATCAGCTTATTGAGTTTTAGGATCTCCACCAATTTCGGATTAAGTATTTCATTCCATCGCAATACAAGGGATTTTGTACACATTCCGACGGGCCTCAGTGTTTTGATCGCAATAACCCATTAGGGTTTTACTTTGCGATCAGGTTGTCATTTCCCCCTTATTCCGATCTGGATTGCGATCGCACATTGCGATCGCACATTCCGACGGGATCAAGGTCTTTGCTAAGACGAAGTGGTGCCCATTTCTCGACTGCGATATTGCGATAGATGCCCATTGCGATAGAAGTTTTTACAACATTCCGATCTGGATCTTTGCGATCTAAAAATATTCCGATGGGTATTAAGATTGGTATTCCGATGGACCTTTGTATTGATTATTTCGATGGCTTATTTTAGTGATATTCCGATGGTTGTGATTTTGGTGTATTCCGATGGACATGAATTGCTTTATTCCGATTGACTAAGTTTTTAAGTTTTAAAGTTTTTCAAACTTTTAAGTTTTAAGTATTTTCCTAATTAACTTTAAGTTTAATTTTGTCAAAGCTTCTACTTTACTCATCGACAATTTTCATACTTGCTCTTAAAATTAGATAACCAAACCAAACCATTCTCTTGATTCACCGAAAGACAATTGAGTCGCACTCTAGACCAATAGTCATTTCGAAAAGACTTGGGACAACAATATTTTATACTTAGCCAAAAAGCCCAGTATTAATGGAACTCTAGGAAAGGTCCCGAGTTTACTTGGGAACGCGAAGACTCGTTTAGAGCTAAGTACACACACCTATTCACCGGGTCAGTAACGTCATCTTAAGCTTTGAGGACAAAGCTAAAATAACGGGTTAATGCTGTAAAACCTGTAACTTTCAGGTTTTGACTATGTCAACTTTGTATTCGTCACCTCATGATATCTATATATATTTATACTAGCACCTTTGCATGAAACCTTTTGAGCAATCATATGCATCTCATGAGCATACATCATTTTAAATCATCTGAGCATGGAAACAACTGGATCACAGCATTTCACTATGATTATGAGTATTTAATCATAAGGACACGGCCACAATTGTATGACTACATTTTATGAGCATACGGGACATCAAATAATCAATTCTTTTGGGACTTTTGAGTCACCTGAGCACATGATCACTTGCATTCATCTTATTGGTTATAAAAACCCAAAACCATGATCACAATTAATAAGTGGCTACTTTAAGTATAAATTCATAAGTTTTGAATATATTTAAATGTATATATATGTATATATGTTTTCTTACACTATGATTGACTTTAAATTACGACACCAACTACTTTTATACTTAAACACTACCTTAAATCATTTTTTATCCTTTTAATATACTTTTGATATAATAAAAATCTCCTAAACGACCATACTTTCACCAAGGGCCCTAAACTTAACCAAAATTTACCTAAAACTTTACACACTCACACAATATTGCAACCATACTCCTAGTAACATTATCTTGGCACAAAATTAAACATAATAACACTCATACTTATTTTTAGTCGAATATATACATATCCATAACATATAATTACCAAAACTCTTACCATTTTCACATTTGACTTTTAAATGGTATACAAAGTATATAATTAAGGCTTACACTATACAAAACATCTTCTACCCTTGACTAGGACTCCATATCGCCGGTTTTACATATACAAACCATGGGAAAATGTACAATTTGGGCATTTAAGGATTGTACTAGTTAGTTATTTGAAAAGTAAGACACACATCCCCTCGCCATGACTAGTAGACGTGTGATAAACTAAGACCACACACCAAATACTTGTGTACATTATGCCATTTAATGAAAACACTATACAAGCCCTTTTGTCCCTTGTTATGGCTATGCATGCGACGACAAGTTATGGCTAAAGGCCAAATGTACAACATTGGCTAATTAAGGCATGTCCTTACCTAGTACAAACCAAAATCCTCAAATCTAGCAACACCCTCTCCCTTAGACGTGTACATGCCCAAACCACAACTCTCAAACTCACAACTAAGATATTTTCCCTACTTGAAGACTCCCACTTCACTTTCTACCTCAAAACACACGGCTACACACCCTCACAAAACACCTTGATATCTCCTAGCATTTACTCTAGTCTTATTCAAGCATTTAGTACCCATACCCAAGGTACTTCACATTTAAGACAAATCCAAGACCCTTCAAAGTTGAACCCGACGTCCAAAAGTACTCAAGCCCTAGTCATCACTTCATTTCTTGAAAACAAGTAAGTATAAGCCACCTTTAAGTTTTCCTTACCTTTTCATGTTTTCATGCACATACATGTTATGAATATGGTGTTTATGTTGCATGCACACGTTGAAACCTATAAACAAACCCTAAGACGACATATAATCCCACGGCTTATATGAAGTCTATGGGTGTTCTTGCCTTAAAATTCTTAAAAACGTGTACACATGAACTTAGGAAACTTAAATAAGCCCTAGTATATCACTTACCTTAAAATGTGTATTAGACTTAAAATAAGCCGGAACATTTAACATGTTTAGGCTATGTTGTTAAGCCGTAACATGAAACCCTAAATAACTTATATAAGCTGAGCCTAACTTTAGCTTATTTAAGCCCACCAATAAATAAGCCGTAGCTAAATAAGCCCATAAGTCATTAAGCTTTCAAAGTAATATAAGCCCTAGGTTTTATTTAATATAAGCCTTAGATTCATCTAAAATAAGCCGAGACATATAAGCTAAAAGCCTCAAATAAGCCCATGGAATATAAGCCAAATTAATTTAGCAAGTAAGTAAATAAAAGCCCATAGTAAGATTTTGGCCCACATAATAAAACCTAAAAAGTTACTAGACTTTCACATAAATTACCTAGTAAAATTTTATAAGGCCTATAAGCCTATAATAAATTTAGCCGAGACCCGGGATGGGCTAGCCAAGCCCATTTGCAAATTGTGGTGACTTTTTGGGCCATATATGTCAATTGGTGAAAGTTTAGTACAAACTCATAAATTAATAAACCTTGTATAAACATTTCGTGACCTTGGTATAGTGCAAGGGTCATTTGTGTCAGTTTTAAAACCTTAGGGTGCGTTTGTTTTCAAACCGTGAGCTAAAAGAAAACCACAAAGGCCTTAGTTGCCAAAACCTAAACTTATTTGGAGCCCTAGTTGCCTTATTAAACTGTAAACCCGCATGCTTTTACCATGCATAGTACCCTTAGGATCGTACGTACTAGATTAAAACTTTCTTAATATAGCATGATTACGATTACGTGTTAGGATTTTACGTATTACGTACGTGTTAGAACACGATAAGTATTTACTACGCACGAGCACGTAATAATTATTTAAAAATAATTAATCACGAACGTAATTAAAACACGAACTGATATTAATTACGTATATATATAATTATTTTTTTAGAACGGCACCTCAATCTCATTGAAATCTGACCCCCGAGTTATACCATCCATAACGGGCAGGCCCCGGGAGCCGAACCACTAGGGGAAAACCCCTAGAACTCACGGCTTCGCACTAAGGAGGAAAATCATTGATTCTTGTCCTTTGCAAGACTTTAACCCATGACCAAACCCCCTCCCCAAGCTCCAGAAGGAGCCCAGGTGGCCGACTGCTCTAGAGCAGTTGGTTGTATATATATAATTATTAGGAACATGAATAAATATATCGAGTCACGATTCGAAACTAATTAAATTACGTAAACTACGTAACACGTAATCACAGACATTTAAACGAGTATAATTATTATGTATATTTAATCTAACACGACAAGTAATTATATACGTAATAATTACGTTTAACAGGGGTAATGATAACTAAGAAACTTACGACATTAAAACATGTTTACGCATAATGTGTTCCTGGCGCGAAATAATAAAAGAAAGAAAGCATAATATTATTTGGGGCTGTTTTTGACAAAGTAGAAAAGAGAAGAACTTGGGCTCAAAGCCCAAGTGTATTATGATGCATGTGAATAAAAACAGACGGGAGGAGTTTTTGTTTTGCTTTAGTCGACACAATAACACAAATACAGAAACCCTAAAATCAATATTAAGCCGCAAGTTTTGTCCCCTCTGTTCTTTCTTCTTTGCCGCGCCCAACACCAAGAAAACAAGGAAAAGATCAAGGATTCGCGGTTGTTGTGGATGTTCTAAGCCTTAACACGAAAATAAAACAAGGTATAAACCCTAATTCGTTTCCTATTTTCTTTAAATTCATTTTCAATCCGAAGTTAGGGTGTTAAAACATGTTCAAATAATAATTAATGGAAGGGTTTCGTTGGTTTATTGCTTGGTTCAAAAGGGCACGCAAACCGAGACTCATATGAGTCTCCGTGGTATTTTTTTCACCAGCCGCAACCCTAATAAGGGTGTGGGCTTGGTTTTGTGCTAGCAGTAGGGTACAGCGAACAAGCAGGGGAAACCACTGGCTGCGGCCAGTGGTATGCTTAGTCTAGCAGGGGAAACCGAGAGCTTGAGCTCTCGGTGGGATATTTGCACAGGCAGGGGAAACGCAGGTCTGTCGGGGGAAACAACTTAACTGCCAGGGGTAATGGCAGTTAGGGGTCTGTTTGGGTTTTGGTTTAAGGCAGATTTAAGGGCTGTTTGGTAAACAGCTTAATGAAAACATTAAGGGTGCGTTTGGCAGTCAGATTTATAAGAAACTTTTAATGGGTTGTTTGGTTCGATTTATAATTAAAACAATACGGGTTTTCACCGTTTGGTTTTCGACATGTTTTCATAAAACAATACACGGGTTCGGGGTATTATATTTACGAGTTAATTAGTTAATAGGCATATTAATTACAAGACAATTAAATTAATAATCATGACTTATTATTATAAGATTAATTAAATTAATTTAACTTGCTATATAATTAATTTAATTAAAACATGAACTTAGGTTATTATTATTAATTAATAATACATGATTTAACCTAAGTATTTTATTATTAAATTTATACTATAGTAATTAATTAATTATTAGACATGAATTATAATTAATTAATTATCATGACTTAGGTTATATTAATAATAAATATTAATACATGTTTAACCTAAGTATTATTACCTTTTATTTAATTAAATCATGTTATAGTTAATTATTTACTTTAAACTATAGTTTATATAATTGCATGAAATAATTATTAAACTATACATTATACGATATGACTTAGGAAATTTATCATGAAAAACACTTAGGCTTATATACTTAGCTTATTTAACCAGCTACTTTTTTGGAAACTTTCTATTTTTGGAAACTTTCTATTTATGGAAACTTTCTATTTTAGGAAACCTGCTATTTTTGGAAAGTTACTTATTATTACACGGTAAGTATAATAACACATGAAATACCAGAAATACTTAATCAGATTAAACAGAATATAAGATAAAACACAGTTAATGGCTTAGAAACAGTAAAACATGGTAAGAACACATAAAATAAGCTAAGACATAACATAAAACCAGCTATGTATTTCGTAAGCAGTTACTAATTCATGTACGTATTTATGTAGCACTAGTGATGCGGAAGTAGGATTTCTCGCAGTTCGTCTTTCTCGTTCACTGGACATAAGGTACGGATTCCCGTCCTTTCAGTATGGACATTCTTTACTTATTAGGATTCCCCGTATGCAGCCAACTGTTTTCCCGTAGTATAAGTATGAGTTTGATTTATTATGTTTTAAATATGATTAACTATAGCCATATACATGCATGACCAGTTTCACCTAGTTATGGAGGTACCATAACCATAACATTAGAGGCACTGATGTTATGACTTCACCACGGCGGAGTGATTGCTTGTGGCGTCCCTTCAGCTTTTGGCCATTTATTTATATTTATCACGTGGGGCGTATGGGTGCATCCTAGTTACATGTTTTCAGTCAGGATTTCATGGTGAATGTGGTGTGTGCCTTGCATCCTTCACAAGGAGCTGATCCCTCCTACCCAAAAAAACCAGTATATTAAATTAGAGGCAGCCCCTCTAATTTGCATGATGAGGTCACCCCTCCAAGTATTCATGCACGGTGGATTTTCATGACCTATATTGGCTAATGGTAAATATGTTAAACAGTTTTCATAAGATAAACATAAGGCTTTTCAAACTATAAAACCAGTTTTATGAACATGTTCCAGGTTTTCCAGGACTTATACATTTCCGCTGCTATTAAGTCTCTCTTATGTTTTAGTCACTTATACTATGTCTATATCCGTGCACTGAGCGTTTTGCTCAGCCGTTACTTTCCTTTCCATGTCCCAAAACGGCAGGTACCCTAGGAAAGACTCGAGCATTTGGAGGACGTGCATCGGATGGAAGCTGCTAGAGACTTCTTTTCCTTTTGCCTTCATATATTTATGCTTGTGTAGTATTTCATTCATTTCTTTTGCTTTATTATGTTTTGGGCTTATGTTTGGGAACCGATGTTTGATTCCGGTTATCCCTATGGTCATGTAATGTTTTATACATTTATCCTTGTATGCTTTGATGACACGCCATAATTTCGCGTGACATTTCCATTATCAAAATGGGGTGTTACAATTATGGTATCAGAGCCAAGGATTCGACCTGTAGGCTCTAAAACTCGACCTGTGACTAGTGGGTAGTCACCAGGAGCTTCCTAAGCCAACGTCTGTTATTCTACGTATTGATGTTTTCAGCGCATTGTTGTTTTAACCATGATGTTTTCAGCACCTTGAGGTTTTAACCTTGATGTTTTCATCGATATTGTTTTACTAATATGGATGGACAACTGTCATTCATATATAGTTATGTGTCATTGTTCATGCATAATGTTCCTCGTGAATTGTGACTATGTGGACTGAACCCCAGTAGTTCATAATTAGTCACATAAATTTTTTTCTGATAAGTTTTGACATATGAGTTTCATTTATTTATGTTTCATGTATCATTGTTGCAGGGATTATGACTAAGTAATGGTTGGTACATGACTGGCCCTATTTAGTCGCATGTGCTTTTATCGAAACTTTTAATTTTGGGGCCGACCCATAGGCGTCCCCTCGCCATGTCTTTTGTTTTGGAACCGACCCATAGGCGTTCCCTCGCACATATAAAGGTTTTGTAAACTACAATACGCATTCATGCACTGTTTTTCATGCATAAATTTTTTCTCATGATTTAAATTGGCATAAATTTTTATTTTTTTTTCATGTCCCCTCATAAGTTACTATGTTTTTATGTCAAGTATGTTTTCATACTGTCATGGTTAACTTCAGTTTCATGCTGATTATGTTATACACTTCTTTGTAATAGATGGTTTCATGTTTCTTCATGAAAATTCCGTCTTCATGTTGATTATGTTTTACGCCTCTTTTGTTATTTCCCTTGTCCTGCAAGACATTGTTGGATTTCATTGAATTCTGCTTTCATGATAGTCATGGTTGGTCTTCATTGATCATGCTGTCAGGCAAATCATCGTTGAATTTTGTGTAACCACACTTTAGCGTTTCTCTATGCGACCAGAATGAGGTATATACTGGCATTGCCAGGTTATCATGATGGTTTTCCTAACCGTTTAACTGATATACTTTCTTTAGATCATGATAAATGATCGACTCCATACCGATCATTTCATGTGCATTCCACGTGTACTCCACGTACCGTATTTCATGTGTATCACATGTACCTTAATCCATGTGTATTCCACTTGCAATACTTCACGAGTATTCACTAGTCGATTCTGAATCACCTCAGGCGTATTTTCAATTGCTGATGTTCTACAAGATTGCTGATGCCTCTCATAACTTGGAGATGTTACTAAAGGTTGATGCTGCTGACGTTCGGAGATGCTACGAGATGCGGATGCTGTTTACAACCTGGAGATCCTACTAGACGAAGACAAAGGCGTCGGAGCAAAGCAATTGGACGAGAAGATGCTTCACCATCAGACGATTTCCATCAATCATTGTCCCTAATTCTTAGTTACATGTCATACGTCATTCAACTGTCATTTCAGACATATGAGTGCAAACCGGTACCAGTCGGCCACTCAGCTGAATAGTTACATGAATCACGGTCATGAGAATGACCGTCATGGAACTGACAGACAAGACGATAGTAACCACTACTATGACAGAAACTATCATAGAAATCGAAACCGAAACTCTGGCCACGGACGTGATCAGAAATACAAGGATTAGTAGTCCAACCGATCCGCCAATTCTGGCATAATAACCTTATATTGTGGTTATATTTGTTTCACATCTCGAGACACATGTCAAGACATCAGTCAAGACACATGTCTCACGTATACTTCCTGAAGGCACATGTCAAGACACCAGTCAAGACATATGTCATGCTTATAGTTCCAACTATGGAACATTTCTAAGAAATTCAGGGTACCCTCCAAGGGTATATCCATTTTGTTGTGCCATGTATTAATCAAGCCACAAGAATTTCACTACCATTACCGGCGCATCAGTGAGAACTGTCACGTTGCCGATGTCACTTTTATTCTTGTAACCATAAATCATTGATTCATGACCATGAAGGACGCCTTTCGTATTCCCACGTATACGAAGGTTTTCCTTCAGCTTAGTGATGAGATGCAAGCTGCTAACGCATTTCCTCGGACAGACACGAGATGAATTCTATCCTAATTATGGACTATGAACAGCACACCATGCTACGATTCATATTTATGTACAGTAATGTTCAGGCTCCTGAATACATTCAGCTTGATTTTCCATCAGGAAAATCTGTACAATTATTTATGCTTACAAGCATGTGCGTTGTTAGACATGGTCGCTAAATTTTCTAGCTGTCAGTAAGACACGACTACTTAAGTCCTTTTACGCATAGCCAGTTGATTATTCCAAAATCTTACCATACATTCCAGAAGAACCTACAAGGAGAAGGATGGTACCATGAGATTATGTGTCGACTACCGTCGACTTAAACAAATCACCATTCATGACCGTTATTCTCCTCCATATATTGACAACATGTCCAATCAACCGTATGGTGTTAATCACTTTTCCAAGATCGAACTCATGATCATGCTGCCAACAATGACGAATGAAACAGCAGGACATGTCCATGACTGCTATTCGTACATGACTCGGTCATGCTAGATTTATGATTTTGAATTAGTCTCATCAATGCTCCAACGGCATTATAAGAATGAGTTTCCATGAACTCATAGCAAATTCATCAATGGTTTCATTGAGGATAACCTGATTTCCTCTAAGCCTAGAGAAGAACAGGAAGACCCTATCTGCACTATGTTGCAAATTCTATGACAAGAGAAATTCTACCCTGGAAATTTTTTTTTTCAATATCAATTCTGTTTGATTACAGTAACACACTGAATCACATGGGTTTTTATGGTTAATCTTACCATGACTCAGCTTATGCGTAAAGGAGAGAACCCTACACTACATTAGGTGTTATAGGAAATCCTACGCTAGGAGAAGTCTAGATTTAGAGACTCAGAGTTTCGCAAACTCCTATGTGTCAAGTTCGAAGAAGCAAGATACAGTTACGTTCATATCTTCATACCTGTCATACAAACAGGTTAAGATAGGACACCAACAGACTGGGATGTTTTCATCATTTGAAACTGTGAATTGAAATGGGACAAGATCTCCACGGATTTTGGTTACCAGTTTAACGCAAACTCAGATGAAGCATGATGCTATCTGGGTTATTGCAAACAGTTTGATCAAGTCTGCAGAATCCTTACATCCGTAAGGATTTCAGAACAAACAGATTTATCGGACATGTTCCAGCCAAGGCTCATCCGATCACTTGGTAATACCTCAGTTATCGGGTCAGACAAAGATTCGCAATTGTGCTCCTTGTTTACGTCCACGTCCTTGTTCTAAGTTCACGACTTGCTTTCGCGCTCGCGTTCATGACGCTATTTACGTTCATGATCGTATCTTGGCTTACGATTTTACGTTCATTTTTCTCATCTGGGAAGTTTTGCAAGAACTTGAGAGACCAGACCCAAGTTTAGTATAACTCTCCATCATCAGATTGACGTTTCACGTCATATTCCACGTCTCACCTTGTAGCGTTTGGCGATACCGCCATTATATTCTATGTTCACGATATGTTTCACATATCATGTTCATTCCACGTTCCTCATATCATGATCAAGATATGTTACACGTATCATGGATCACGATATGTTTACTCATACTACACTCGCCATATCTCCACGTAGCACGTTCAAAATTTTTCACGTATCACGTTCAAAATTTTTCACGTACTACGTTTCTTTATGTCTCGCGCATCGTTTCTAGTTAACAGTTAAGTCAGATTGTCTTTCATCGTAACGTTTCTGTTACTCTTACACGATTAACTCTTATTCCCTCGATCGAATTTAGGGGATCTACATTACGTTAATAACCAAGAACTTCTTCGTATTCCAATTCAAGGTCAAGAGGACCAAGACTTATCATTCGTGTCAAGATCTTATGAAGGAACCGTTCCAAGAGGGAAGCCACTTGGAAACGGACAAGTTCATCCGGACTTCTTATATGTTTTCTCTTATCAATTAGATATGTCCTTTCAGCCATGTCACGTTCCATGTCCTTTTAAGACATGTCACGTTCAGCGTTCTTTCTGCCAGGTCACCTGCACGTTAATTTATCTTACATACCCTCTCAGTTTGATTCGGGTATGTTTCTCTTTCAGTTACGTTATCTATAATTCGGGGACGAATTATTCTTTTTAGGGGGGAAGAGTTGTAAAACCCGCATGCTTTTACCATGCATAGTACCCTTAGGATCGTACGTACTAGATTAAAACTTTCTTAATATAGCATGATTACGATTACGTGTTAGGATTTTACGTATTACGTACGTGTTAGAACACGATAAGTATTTACTACGCACGAGCACGTAATAATTATTTAACAATAATTAATCACGATCGTAATTAAAACACGAACTGATATTAATTACGTATATATATAATTATTAGGAACATGAATAAATATATTGAGTCATGATTCGAAACTAATTAAATTACGTAAACTACGTAACACGTAATCACGGACATTTAAACGAGTATAATTATTATGTATATTTAATCTAACACGACAAGTAATTATATACGTAATAATTACGTTTAACCCGGGTAATGATAACTAAGAAACTTACGACATTAAAACATGTTTACGCATAATGTGTTCGTGGCGGGAAATAATAAAAGAAAGAAAGCATAATATTATTTGGGGCTGTTTTTGACAAAGTAGAAAAGAGAAGGACTTGGGCTCAAAGCCCAAGTGTATTATGATGCATGTGAATAAAAACAGACGGGAGGGGTTTTTGTTTTGCTTTAGTCGACACAATAACACAAATACAGAAACCCTAAATTCAATATTAAGCCGCAAGTTTTGTCCCCTCTGTTCTTTCTTCTTTGCCGCGCCCAACACCAAGAAAACAAGGAAAAGATCAAGGATTCGCGGTTGTTGTGGATGTTCTAAGCCTTAACACGAAAATAAAACAAGGTATAAACCCTAATTCGTTTCCTATTTTCTTTAAATTGATTTTCAATCCGAAGTTAGGGTGTTAAAACATGTTCAAATAATAATTAATGGAAGGGTTTCGTTGGTTTATTGTTGGGTTCAAAAGGGCACGCAAACCGAGACTCATATGAGTCTCGGTGGTATTTTTTTTACCAGTCGCAACCCTAATAAGGTGTGGGCTTGGTTTTGTGTTAGCAGTGGCGTACAACGAACAAGCAGGGGAAACCACTGGCTGCGACCAGTGGTATGCTTAGTCTAGCTGGGTGAACCGAGAGCTTGAGCTCTCGGTGGGATATTTGCGCAGGCAGGGGAAACGTAGGTCTGTTAGGGGAAACAACTTAACTGCCAGGGGTAATGGCAGTTAGGGGTCTGTTTGGGTTTTTGTTTAAGGCAGATTTAAGTGTTGTTTGGTAAACAGCTTAATGAAAACAGTAAGTGTGCGTTTGGCAGTCAGATTTATAAGAAACTTTTAATGGGCTGTTTGGTTCGGTTTATAATTAAAACAATACGGGTTTTCACCGTTTGGTTTTCGACATGTTTTCATAAAACAATACACGGGTTCGGGGTATTATATTTACGAGTTAATTAGTTAACAGGCATATTAATTACAAGACAATTAAATTAATAATCATGACTTATTATTATAAGATTAATTAAATTAATTTAACTTGCTATATAATTAATTTAATTAAAACATGGACTTAGGTTATTATTATTAATTAATAATACATGATTTAACCTAAGTATTTTATTATTAAATTTATACAATAGTAATTAATTAATTATTAGACATGAATTATAATTAATTAATTATCATGACTTAGGTTATATTAATAATAAATATTAATACATGTTTAACCTAAGTATTATTACCTTTTATTTAATTAAATCATGTTATAGTTAATTATATACTTTAAACTATAGTTTATATAATTGCATAAAATAATTATTAAACTATACATTATACGATGACTTAGGAAATAATCATGAAAAACACTTAGGCTTATATACTTAGCTTATTTAACCAGCTACTTTTTTGGAAACTCTCTATTTTTGGAAACTTTCTATTTTTGGAAACTTTCTATTTTAGGAAACCTGCTATTTTTGGAAAGTTACTTATTATTACACAGTAAGTATAATAACACATGATATACCAGAAATACTTAATCAGATTAAACAAAATATAAGATAAAACACAGTTAATGGCTTAGAAACAGTAAAACATGATATACCAACTGTTTTCCCGTAGTATAAGTATGAGTTTGATTTCTTATGTTTTAAATATGATTACCTATAGCCATATACATGCATGACCAGTTTAACCTATTTATGGAGGTACCATAACCATAACATTAGAGGCACTAATGTTATGACTTCACCACGGTGGAGTGATTGCTCGTGGCGTCCATTCAGCTTTTGGCCATTTATTTATATTTATCATGTGGGGCGTATGGGTGCATCCTAGTTACATGTTTTTAGTCAGGATTTCATGGTGAATGTGGTGTGTGCCTTGCATCCTTCATAAGGAGCTGATCCCTCCTACCCAAAAAACCAATATATTAAATTAGAGGCAGCCCCTCTAATTTGCATGATGAGGTCACCCCTCCAAGTATTCATGTACGATGGATTTTCATGACCTATATTGGCTAATGGTAAATATGTTAAACAGTTTTCATAAGATAAACATAAGGCTTTTCAAACTATAAAACCAGTTTTATGAACATGTTCCAGCTTTTCCAGGACTTATACATTTCCGCTGCTATTAAGTCTCTCTTATGTTTTAGTCACTTATACTATGTCTATATCCGTGCACTGAGCGTTTTGCTCAGCCGTTACTTTCCTTTCCATGTCCCAAAACGGCAGGTACCCTAGGAAAGAATCGAGCATTTGGAGGACGCGCATCGGATGGAAGCTGCTAGAGACTTCTTTTCCTTTTGCCTTCATATATTTATGCTTGTGTAGTCTTTCATTCATTTCTTTTGCTTTATTATGTTTTGGGCTTATGTTTGGGAACCGATGTTTGATTCCGGTTATCCCTATGGTCATGTAATGTTTTATACATTTATCCTTGTATGCTTTGATGACACGCCATAATTTCGCGTGACATTTCCATTATCAAAATGGGGTGTTACATTAAACAAACCAAGACCTTAAGGGATCTTTCTTGCCATTTATAAAACTTAATATAAGCCCTAATTATTCCCTTTTAATAAAACCGAAAGTTTAAGGGCCTATTGTGTCATTTAGCGAACTTAAAACAAATCCTAACCCTTATTATATATTTTCCGAGACATATGGGGAGTGATTGGTCATTTTCCCAAAGTTTTTAAAGCCATAGGGGCGTTTTTGTAAATAAAACTAACCAACAAGGACTAACGGTGTAATAGACTTAACGAACGAAACCTTAAAGTTCACCTTTGTAAATTTTCATACTTACAAGGGCTTACTAGTACTCTTAATTTAATTAAGGGTATAAATTAAATATATTATTAAACTAAGTCAATTGGTTCATTAGATAAATCACTAAGTTATCTACGAAACTCTACGTAAACTGACAAACCCCGTTAATTATATTTTTGGAAACCTTAAGGAAAGTAAATTGTATTTTATTTTCTTATAATAAATTAAATAATAAGAAATCTATTTATTTAATTTATTACCCAAATTACTAAACAACTTATATGTATATTTTTAGAAGCTAAAAATATGTATATACCTTCGATTTACTAAAAGTGTAAAACATATAAACCATCGTAATAACTTATTAATTTGTGATCATGCATTTTCATATGTACATATCATCATGCATTATTATTCCTTGCATTCACTGAGGCATTTAAATTACTTAGGTAATTTCTCCAGTTCGTGATCATATTGTGTCAGTTTACTCAGTGACATCATCCTCACTACCTCATTACCACTAAGGTGAGTTCATGGCCCTATCTTTACTGTTTTATATCTGGGGGAGAAAACATACAAAACTATTTATATGCAAGCATGCACATACAACAACAATTTATTGCCTACTGTTTGCCCCATTCCCGTGGACTGTAATAGTTAATGGTATAGCGCGAAATGTATGGATAGATCTATTCGGGTATTGACAACACCCGGCCTGTCGTGATCAGTTGTCACATATTGCTTAGGCCAAGCAGCAGGTTTATGTCATTGTCGGATTAAGGGAAAGCACATCAGGATAGACCCAATGGGCGTACTGAGAATCATGTCTAGCTTCTATTATAGTGCAGTAGGAACTACTATAGTATTGGGCTGTGATGTCCTGCTATCACCGTGGTGTTTTGCATATTGATACTTTATTCATTTAATTAAACCTGTGAATTCACCAACTTCGTGTTGACCCCCACATTTTACTTTATATGTTTTCTCAGGAAAATAAGCAGGTTCATGCATTGGATTCCAGCATTGTAGGGAGCATCATGTTTAGCATCAGGCTAGGATATTTACTTCTGTTTTATAATAAATGTTGTTTTCAGACAAGATACTAAATGTGTACGATTAATTCATGTAATATGTTTCAAAATGACATTTATGATCATTGCTCTATATGCTATGTGCTATCGATCCACCCAAGTAACACCCCAATTACTATTCAGCTACATTTGACCAACAAGGGGGTGTTACAAGGTGTGGTTTACAATTCTGAAAAGATTGATGAAATTCCTTAACAATGTGGTCACGAGAAGCCAAAAAATTCCAAGACCAAAAATTGCACGAGTTCGAATTTTTCACAAGGAAAAATGTCAAATGATTGGACAAGATTTCGCAATATTTGAACTGAGTTTCGTAATAACAAAGAATTGAAGTCTTCGCAATGTTTGAAAGGACTCAACTCTACGCAATGTTGCAACTTCCCAAACTTCGCAATGTTTAAACAAACTTCGCAATATTCAAAATCCCAAATTTTGCAATGTCCAAAATCCCAAACTTCGCAATGTTCAAAATCCCAAACATCGCAATGTTCAAAATCCCAAACTTCGCAATATTCAAAATCCCAAACTTCGCAATGTTCAAAAATACAATCTTTGCAATGTGCAAAAAAACTCAACCTTCGCAATACCTGTCGCAATAACAAAACCCTTTGCGGACATGTGATTTCGCAATAAGCTGTCGCAATAACTGTCGCAATATAGAAACCCTCACGTATTGCGATGGATTTTTAAGCTGAAGTTTCGCAATAAAGTTACTGTTCCGTACATTTGAAGAAAAAAATTAGATTTTTGCTTAGAAATCCATGATTTTAACCAATCCAAAGCACCCAAATCCCTACCACAACTATGTAGAAGATATGTGGATCACATGGAACAACAAAAATACAAAAAGATTTTGAAGCTTGGGTATAAATCAATAAAAAAACATACGAATCCAATAAAAAACACTCCATAAATCTTTAATCACCTATCCACTATAGGCTCTTGATACCAAATGTTAATCCCACTTCATCCATAGCACAAGATTTAGAGTAGATCTAGAGAGAGAAAGAGAAGAAATTTAGAGAGAGAAACTAGAGAGATGGGGGAAGGTTTATGTTTACTATAGAGAGAAAGTAAAATGAACCAACACCCTCTACCACACATGGAAGAGGGTTTATATACCCATGAGCTTGGTGGGATCATGGGCTTGTTTCCTTTGGTCGGGCTTGGCTTACACTTGGGCATATAGCCCCTAACTTAGACAATATTAGCTTAAAGTCCAAACCCGGTTAACCCGACTAACCTATTACAATACAAGACCTTTAACGACTAAGATGACCTATTACATTCTTGTTCGACTATATAAAATATAGGGCTAACACATTTTGAGAAATTTTCTCACTTACCTCTATTTTTAACCAATCACATCCCACATTTCTCTACTATATATTCGGCTCACCATATCATGCACATGGAAACTTGATTATTTGTTTCACATAATTCTCCTACAAACTAATCTTCACCTTCATTCAAAGCTTTTTACCTTCATCAATGGCGCCTAAGTTTAAACCTGTTGATGTTGTCTTGGAATTCAAGGATCAACATAATATGATTGCTTATTTGAATATTGATAGACATCATCCTCAATACATACAAATAATAGAGTATATGTTGGCTTCTAGTTTAAGGTATGCACTTACTCATGCTCCTATCATTCTGATCGCACACATCAAACAGTTTTGGAACACTGCAAGTTCCACAACGGTTGATGGAATGACTACATTAGAATTCATTATACATGGGAGACAATGGGTGGTTACTGAGGCTTTGGTACGCCAAGCCTTGCATCTTGATGATGATGATGGTATAGTCACCCTTCCCATTAATATGCTACATGAAGGACTTCAAGGCTTTCTTTATAATCTTCCACATATAGGGACAATTAATAAATATTCAAAACGTTAGTTTCCCCTAGCCTGGAAGTTTTTAATACATTTCCTTCTTGAATGTCTTAGTCCCAAATGCTATTTATTCAATGAAATCAACCGTTCAATCGGGAGTACTCTTGTTTGTTTAGAAACCGGGCAATGTTATAATTTTTCAAAAATGGTTTTTGAAGGCATGTTGCATAATAAGGGAAGCAAGATGACTCTTTCTTACCCTAGGTTTTTACAAATGGTTTTTGATTTACAAGGAGACTGTGGCAGGGATCATGAAATTTTTTATGAGATCCATGTCTAAAAGAAAAATCTTGTCATCACTTTGAACACAGACCCCTATGAACCTTTGCCATTAACTCCACCAATGCTTGTTATTATTAAAGCAGCTTTGAACCCACAACCTCAACAAGAAACCCAACCAGAACCTCAACCGGAACAACAACAGAATCAACCACCACCTTCCCCACAATCTCATATTGAACCTATCCCTGAAGCCGCTGACATTCATATGTCAGCCGCTGACACATCCATGTTAGACGCTGACATCAGTCATGTAAACCTAAACACCTCCTCATACTCCCCACCACATGACTTTTGTTTAGCCAAACACCCAAGGACTGCTGGGGTGTTCTCCCTTGGTGGTCCTAACCATGTAGCAGAGAGAACCACTACCACTATTATGGTTAGTGAAATGGATGTGGCTAGACCTATTAGCCTTGATGCAGGTCAAGCCAGGTCCACTATACATAAGCCCACATCCATGCCCCGTGATTCTTCATTTGGGATTGAGTTCCCCCATGTGGATGCGGGCCGTATGCAACCAATGACTCTTCTTGAATTGACGGTACTCTACATTAGCTTGCAAAAGCAAAATGCAGAGTTGTACAAAACCTCACAGATCAAGACCTTGAACTCAATTCTTTGAGGGAGAGGACTGTTAGGTTAGAACAGTGAAGGAGGTTTGTTCTAGAGTCCTCAGGTGATGCTAGGGAGGATTCATACAAAGAGGAGGATGAACCTATAGATCCCCTTAATTTGAGTGATAAGAGTTCTAAAGAGGGATCTTTTAGTGATAAGGAAGTAGCTGCTGCACTTACAAGTTTGAAGGAACAAGGGCATTTTGATTCTTCAAAGATGACACCCAAGCAGCTATCCTTTGTAGAATTGAAGTTGCAGCAGGAAAGTGTGCTTTCACGTTCAGCCGCTGACAAGACCAATCAGCTAGCTAACACTTCTTCTCCAGCCACTGACAAACCCACAATTATCATTGGTGTATCCCAACCACCTTTGGTAATTAGAGAGGCTTCTTCCTAGGTATCCAAAACTACTTTGCCAGTTATAGATCCATTAGATAAGGGTAAAGTGATAATGGTAGAGGCTCAGGTCCCCGAAGATACTACACAAGTTAAGTTTGATGCCATCTTGGCTCAACAGTTATATGAACAGGAGAAGAGGGGATTAAATAAAGGAGATATAGAGGCTCAGTTTAGTTCAAAATCTGAGGGTATAAGAAGGGTTAGTGATGACGATGAGGAAGAGAGCAGTGGACATGGTTTTACTACTGATGTCGATCTTGATGAACTAGAGAAATTAGAGTATGGTGAGGATGAGATAGCCAAGGAAATATTAAGGCAACGGAAACTACAAGTTGATTTTGATGTGCCTGAGGTTGCTAATATGTATTACAGGTATGAATGCACATCCTTGGATGACCCAAATATTACAATCTCTATGAAGATTTGGGCGTTGGAATTTTTGTTGAGGATTCAGCATGATGTTAAGGTGATCCTTGCAAATAAGGCTTTCAATGTTAAGGATAAGCCAAAAACAGCAAGGAGGGAGTTGTATTACTTGTTGCTCAGGAGGTCACCAAGCTGGTTGGACATACAAGAAATTTAGAGCTTTATCATTTGACCAGCTGGAGTATTTGGCTTACCCTATTTGGCAATAGGTTAGTGAGCGTAACACACATCTTCAGCTGTCTATTGAAAGAAGAGAGGAGATTAAGGAACAACTAAAAATCAAGAAAGCATCAAAAGCACCTAGACCTATGAAGAAGGGAGTAAAGTTTTTGTTTCCAGAATTCAGTCCATTGGATCTAAGATTCAATAAAGGTACTTTGAAGAAAAAATTGGATCTTTCACCTTTGGAGGTTGGTGTTGGGTCAAAAATTTGATGTGGCAGAAACTCAAAAACGAAGAAAACATGAAGGAATTTGTATAAGCATTGACAAGTGTATTCCAAGCGTTGTCAAGAACAAATCAAGCGTTATCAGAAGCAAGCATTGTCAAGTGCAATCTAAGCATTGTCACATGCAATCCAAGCATTGACAGAAACGTAGACAAGAAGCCTTTGGAAGCTTCTATTTAGATAACATGCAGGATATATTCTGTATAAGTTGATTTGAATAGAAGATTTACATGTTTTCTTCGTTTTTGAGTTTCTGCCACATCAACTTTTTGACCCAACAATCTTCCCGTAGTTGATGTCGACAAAACTCTTTGTGTATCTCTTGTAAGTTATACATCATCTTCAAATTTCTTCCCCTCAAGTGTAGCATGTATGTCTTCCCCTTTTGTCACATCAACAGGGAAGTAAACAATGTATGCAATCTTGAAGATTCTCCAAATGTAGGCTCTATGTAATGACCTTGAAGAAAAATAAGTACAATAATTTTGATGTAGAAGTAGAATAACCCAACCTTGTGTTCCATATCTTGTACTATCCACGTGACGTCGAACTTATAAGAAAACTAGAAAGTATAAGTAGACCTCGATCTCTTGTCAACATTCTCATCCTTTGTGAGACACTGAGCACGATAATGTAACTCCTTCAAGTGTTACGACAAGTCTTCGTCACCAAACATTTAAAGCACGAACAAGTTACCTAAAAAGTCCATGACTGGAAGTGCACGACTTTAAGATATGATAGAATACAAACTCGTGAAAATCTTCTTCAATCATCAAACTTACCATAAGAATTCTTCCCCTTAAGCAAACTCCTCTTCATGACAAATTTAATGAAATAACATCTTCATACCATATGTAAAAGTACTAGATTGGATAACTCTGTCGCAAGGCTATCCCGATTACATACTCTAAAATATCCATCAAATTCTTCACGAATTGTTGCTAACTTACTTAAAAATCAATAATCCATTTAAAAATATCCGAGCCATAAATATCAACCTGATATTCTGAATAAAAACGGAGATTCCATGTACCTTTGCGTGTAAATACCTCCTTTTTGTGTGCTAAAAACGTATCAAATTTTCAAACAGCAGCTATCCTTTTGTTACCCGAGAACCTTCATTGTCCAATATCTTAGTCGCATGCTAATACTTTGCTTTTGGCTAGGTATATAATCTTATCGTCCGAATCCTTTCGAATTGAGAACCGGTCTAAAGTGTGACTCAATCGTCTTTTGGTGAATCAAGAGAATGGTTTGGTTTGTTTGTCTAATTTAAACTATAACTTAAAAGCAAGTAATGAAAGTGTCGTTGAGTAAAGTAGAAGTTTTGACAAAACTAAACTTAAAGTTAATGCTTGAAACTTAAAACTTTGAAAACCTTTAAAACGTAAAATCTTAGTTAATCGGAATAAAACAATTCATGTCCATCGGAATACACCAAATGGTAGCCATCGGAATATCAAACAAGGGTCCATCGGAATGTTAAACTTACTACCATCGGAAAGTTGTGAATTCTACAGTCGCACTGTGAATCTATCGGAATGATGCTGTCGCAATGTGAATCTATCGGAATGATGCTGTCGCAATGTTCCTTTCTAAAAATGGGCAGCACTTCGTCTTAACAAAGACCTTAAGACCCGTCGGAATATGCGATCGCAATATGCGATCGCAATCCCAGATCGGAATAAGGGGAAAACCAACCAGATCGCAAAGTAGAACCCTATTGGGTTATTGCGACCTAAACCAAGAACCTATCAGAATGGGTAGAGTCCCGTCGGAATGTGTACAAAGTCCCTTGAATTATGATGGAAGGGAACAATTTCCGAAATTGGTGGCAAGAGTGCAACTCAATAAGCAAATGAAATAAGCTATTCTAACCGGATCTTAAACAATTCAAAAAGATAAAATTTAATGACTTCTAAAACATGAAATATCAAAACTTTATGGAATGAACTTTAAACTTACTAAAACCTTTTGCAAAATCCGAAAACCAATAAGCTAAGACTTGTAACTAGCCAATAAGCATTGAGAGCTTATAACTAATACACGAAAGATTATGTAGGAACAAAGGGAATAAATCTTCTAACCATACAATCTCAACTTCAATCACGAAATATGGAAGATTCGGATCAAAGGAATGATTTCGGATCAAAAATTCAAATAAGCCAAGAAATGTAAAATGAGATAAAAGAACATAAAAAAACTTAACTCTTGATTAAAATGAACTCCAATACAAAGATTAATGAAAGCTTGGAAGAAAGAAAAAAAATGAAAAGTTTAGTGAGAGAAAGTTTAAGACTTTCTCTCTCTAAAAACTAGAAAGAAACTTAAAAAATAAAAACTAGCTAACCCCCCTCCTAATGTGATTAGGAGGGTATTTATAGGGGAGTGGGAGGCATGTGCGGTGCTTTCTTCTTTCTTTTTCTTCTCGACCCGACTTTAATTCTTCGTCTTTTCTCGACGTCGTCTCGGGATTTGAACTTGTCTTTTAATTTTCTTCTTCTTTTAGACTTAAGTTCTTCGGCTTCGTTAAACTTCCGTCTTTAGAATTTTTCTTCGATAAATCTTCAGAATAGGCCTTGGACTTCCGTTCTTTTTGCACTCTTGATCTTTTGACTTCGTCTTTTCCCGTTTTCTTCGATAAAAGCCCGTGAAAACCCGTGTTTTCTTCCTTTTCATATTTTAGTCCTAAAAAACACAAACCACGCATAATTCCGACTTTTACGACATAAATCACACGTTTTGGTCTTGTTTATTATTGGAAATAACTGGTAAAAGGATAAGTGTTTTCACACTTATTAAATCCCCTACACTTGACCATTGCAATGCCCTCATTAAATGCATTAATTTTAAAGCACGGTTTACATTCTCCATCATAAATAACCCACCTTGGCCTTTATTAAATACTAAACATAAAAAGTTAGAAATAAGTAAAGAAATTAAAAACTTACATTGGTTTTGGCAGCCCTGAACGTTTATCATCCTCAAGTTTCACGTTCCCCATACCAAGCTTAAAAACGAGATCATTGTTATTATAAGTTAGCAAACTATCACGAACTCATGTGGGCCAATTACTCACTTAGACTCCCTTATTCCTAGGTGTATCTCTTATATTTTATTTTTGTCTTGAATGATCACGAGGATGCATTGTTTGACTTATTTTGATAGTTATTTAGGCCAAAAATAAAGTGAACGATTTAATCAATAGTTAGCTAAAGGACCAAATCTTTTAAAACTGCTTCTCGGGACCTCATAAAGTTCATATCTTGGCATAACTCGCTTCACGATTTGAGACCTTTCTCAGACCGATATTTGGCAGCGACTTCATACTTCGAATCTTTGAGAGACGTTCTTGAAATAATGGTCTTCTCTTCATAATAGGAATTTCTTCACTTGGAATTTTGAGAGATTCTTCATATTAGGACCACGACTTCTTCATTTTTTCTCCAATCTTTATTTTGGACTTTGATATACAATGATCCGCCTCTTTTTAGGACATGGATCTATTTATCCTCATACCTTGTTAGGGTCTTTTCGGATAGACTTCTCCATGACTTTTGGGGAGTTCTTGCTTTTCGTCATGTGTCTCGATCCTTCATATTGATTTTCGATAAATGATTATTCACATCACTTTTGGATCTTTAGCAACAAAATGTAGCCCTCATGCCTTGTTAGGGCCTTTTTGGACTCACCAATCTTCGCATCCCTCTTCAATAAGTTATGCCTTGGCTATGAACTCTAATCCGTACCGAGCAACTTTTAAACAATCTGGGGCTAGAAGCTAAGTAACCTTTTAAATCGTACAACCTTATTTATTGCAGATAAATTTGTTAACAAGCGGAGGGAGAATAGGCTTATAATTAACTCACATAAATTCACGAAAGAATACCGAACTTATAATTGACTCTATCATCTCTCGTTCTCCACAGTTTAAAATCTCAAGGAATGAGAATCGTGGATGCTTAGCCTATTAAATCAAAGTTTTGGGTTTTCGAGTCGCCTATAGGATATTGCAAATTCTTAGACTTTTTCAAGTTTAGAAATCGCATTTTAAAGTTCCCTTGATAAACGAATCTCTAGGATCAATTATAGGAACTTGCGAAAAGTTCTTGTTCTTAACCCGTGAGAGTTAAGACTTTCGCGTTTTATAGCTCCCTATATAAAAGCCTAGCAAAACTTGATTTAAACACGTTAAGGATACTAGCTAGAGTAAACTTAGGTAAGTAAACTCGGGTTGAGTCAAAATGTTCACGACTAATAAAAATCTAAAACCACTTTATTTAAGCAAGGAAAGGAAATAACCATAATAAAGGAAAGTGCAACTATACAACTAGGCCAAAATAGATTAAAAATTTTGGAAAATGTCGAAAAATCAAATTTTCCGGTTAAAATGGGGGCAAATTCATGGACAAGACCACTTACTTCGATAGAAGTCCCCCTACACTTGAGATAAACATTGTCCTCAATGTTTAAGCATGTGGGAGTAAACTCCCCTACACTTAGGACATTGTGCACTTTGTTTAAATCTTGCTAAGGAAAGGACAACTAAAGTGAATTCAATGTGAACATATAAAATATGAAATATTGAATCACAAGAGTTTAGGATAGAACCGGGAAGATGGGAACACGGTATCACGGTTCGTCAAAAGTCATCAAGATGCTCTCTGAAGCGTTAATCCCTGCACAGCACAAGAAACAAGACAACAAACATATGCGGGACACCCCCTACACTTATTATGAAAGCAGTAAAGGATAGAACACGGGTTGCCTCCCGAGAAGCGCTTGTTTTTGTTCACCGAGTCACGAGCCTGACTCGACCCAATTTTTAGTGCATGGGGAACGTGTTGAGGGATGGAATCATCTCTTGAGAGATGTCCTCACCAAAGTACAGCTTCAGACGCTGACCATTCACCTTGAAATTGGGCCCATTTGGCTGAGAAAGCTCAATGGTCCCATAAGGAAAGACGTTGGCGACGGTGAATGGACCAGACCAGCGGCTCTTCAACTTGCCAGAGAAGTATTCAACCGAGAGTTAAAGAGTAAGACTTGATCACCAACGTGGAACTCTCGGTTCTTGATTTTTACGTCATGAATGATCTTCGTCTTCTCCTTGTAGATCAGCGAGTTCTCATAAGCTTCATTCCTCAGTTCATTTAGCTCGTTGAGTTGAATCTTGCGATGATCACTGGCTTTGTTGATGTCGAAGTTAGCCCACTTCAAGGCCCAGTGCGCCTTGTGTTCCAGCTCGATGGGGAGGTGGCATGCTTTCCCGTACAGAAGACGATAAGGTGTACAACCGATCGGGGTCTTGTAAGCAGTACGGAAAGCCCACATAGCATCATCTAACTTATCGGCCCACGCGGCGCGATGCTCTCCCACAGTACGCTCCAAAATTCTCTTCAAGCCACGGTTGGATATTTCGGCTTGCCCATTGGATTGGGGATGATAGGCGGTGGAAAGACGGTGATTGACACCATACTTAGCCATGACTCTTGCAAATTGATCGTTGCAAAAATGAGTCCCGCGGTCACTGATAATAGCACGAGGAACGCCAAATCGAGCGAAAAGCTGCTTCAAAAAGTTCACAACCACCCTCGCATCATTCGTAGGAAGAGCCTTAGCTTCAACCCATTTAGAAACATAGTCGACGGCGACGAGGATGTACTTGTTCCCTTTGGAGGATGGAAATGGCCCCATAAAGTCGATGCCCCATACATCAAAGATTTCACATTCCTGAATGAAATTTTGAGGCATCTCATCCTTATGTGTGATCTTGCCTTGGCGTTGGCAAGCATCACAATGCTTAACCATTTCGTGAGCGTCACGATAAATGGTGGGCCAGTAGAATCCAGAATCAAACACTTTCTTGGCGGTGTAGTTGGGACCAAGGTGACCACCGGTGGGTCCTTTGTGGCAAGCTTGGAGAATGTCAAAAGCTGCCGGTCCGTCAACACATCGACGAATGATCAGATCATCACATTGTTTGAATAGATAAGGGTCATCCCAAAAGTAAGTCTTAACATCGTTCAAGAACTTCTTCTTTTGTTGGGATGTTAACCCTTTGATGAGAATACCACCCGCTAAGTAGTTTGCAATGTCCGCAAACCACGGGGTGCCATCAAGATTGAGATTTATAGACATTAAAGTCTCAAGGGGGAAAGAGTCATTGATCTCTTTGTTCGGATGATCCCCTTGATATGGATCCTCAAGTCTGCTCAGATGATCCGCGGCCAGGTTTTCGGCTCCCTTATTGTCACGAATTTCAATGTTGAATTCCTGAAGGAGTAAAACCCAGCGAAGAAGTCTTGGCTTAGCATCATGCTTTGTCATCAAGTACTTCAACGCGGAATGGTCCGTGTATACGATGGTGGGGGATAAAACAAGATAGGGGCGAAATTTCTCAAAATCATAGACAACAGCTAAAAGCTCTTTTTCAGTTGTCGTATAATGCAATTGAGCCCCCGTCATTGTTTTGCTAGCATAGTGGATTGGTTGGAAGTGTTTATTCACTCTTTGGCCCAAAACCGCACCAATAGCAAAGTCGCTAGCATCGCACATCAATTCAAAAGGCAACTCCCAATTAGGGGTAACCAAGACCGGTGCCTTAGTTAGCTTATCCTTAAGAAGATTGAAGGCTTTGAGACACTCTTTAGAAAAGATAAAAGGAGTATCTTTTTCCAAGAGGTGGGTCATCGGGCGAGCGATTTTAGAGAAATCCTGAATGAATCGACGATAGAAGCTCGCATGACCCATAAAACTTCTCACACCCTTCACGGTTGAAGGTGGAGGTAATTTGGCTATGACATCAACTTTAGCACGGTCGACTTCAAGACCGGCTTTTGAAATTTTGTGTCCTAGCACAATGCCTTCTTTTACCATAAAATGGCATTTTTCCTAATTCAGAACAAGGCGAGTGTCTTTGCACCGCTTAAGCATGCGTTCCAAATTGGCAAGGCAAGAAGAGAAGGAATCCCCAAAGACTGAGAAATCATCCATGAAGACTTCCATGGTTTGCTCAACCATATAATGAAAGATAGCTAACATGCACCTTTGGAAAGTCCCGGGGGCATTGCATAAGCCAAAAGGCATCCTTTTGTAAGCAAATGTGCCATAGGGACAAGTGAATGTTTTCTTCTCTTGATCTTGGGGATCGATGGGTATTTGAAAATAACCCGAGAAACCATCAAGAAAGCAGTAATATTCATTACCCGCTAGACGTTCAAGCATTTGGTCCATAAAAGGTAGAGGGAAATGATCCTTTCTCGTGGCATCATTGAGTTTGCGGTAGTCTATACAAACTCTCCACCTAGTAACGAGACGGGTAGGAATCAACTCGTTGTTTGCATTGGGCACAACGGTGATACCGCCTTTCTTAGGCACACAATGGATTGGACTAACCCATGGTGAATCCGAAATAGGGTAAATCATACCCGCATCAAGAAGTTTGATAACCTCTTTTTTGATGACTTCATGGATTTTAGGATTCACCCTTCGTTGGCTTTGAATTGTGGGCTTAAAGTCGTCCTCCATGAGAATTTTATGTGTGCAGAAGTGAGGATCAATTCCACGGATGTCGGAGATTTTCCAAGCGATAGCTCTTTTATGCTTCTTCAACACAGCGACAAGTCGGGCTTTTTCGTCTTCTTTCAGATCCTTTGCGATGATGACCGGTAGCTTCTCGTCGTCTTCCAGGAAAACGTACTCAAGATGAGGAGGTAGGTCCTTAAGCTCAAGAGTGGGAGGATCCTCAATAGATGGTGAAACTAACGATGGATCACCATTAGTCACCTCTTTAGGAGCAGGAGGAGAGAACGGGTCCTCATTGAGAAGTCTCTTAATAGTACGAATGTCTTCATCCCAATTGGTGGACAAATTATCATACTTAATATCGAGAGGACCCAAGCTAGCTTCGAAATCATCCAAGTCACTTTCTCCAAAAGGAGTCAATGCTGGAGCAATTGAGGCAACGGTCTTAACATTGGGTAGAGAAGAAAGAGTACTTTTGCAAGCATCATGAAAATGTTCTTCACAAGCCTCATCTAGAACATCAATAGCATTAACACTCTCATATGAATAAGGTTGCTTAGAAATCTTACCCATGTTGAAGACAATTTTATCGTCACCAACTCTCATGATTATTTCGCCTGCGGCTACATCAATAAGAGTGCGACCGGTCCTCAGAAATGGACGTCCAACGATTAATGGAACACGGGGATCCATCTCGTGGTCAACGACGACAAAATCCGCCGGGAAGGTGAATTTGTCAACGCCAACAAAGACATCTTCGGCTATCCCCACTGGATAAGCAACCGTACAGTTGGCTAATTCCAAAGTCATTTTGGTGGGGACTAGCTCGGGGAGAGATAATTGCTTCCAAACACTTAAAGGCATTAAGTTGATACTGGCACCTAGATCGGCTAGGGCCATGCAATTCTCTACTCCCGGGAAGTTGCAAGGAATCAAGAAGCGACCCGGATCACCAAGTTTGGTGGGCAATTTCCTTAAGAGCACTGCGGAGCAGTTCTCATTAAGTTGGGTCTGAGCAATGTCAAGAAGCTTTTCCTTATCACTTAGAAGATCTTTAAACATCTTAGCGTATTTGGGCATGTGAGCGAGAGCCTCGGCAAAAGAGATGTTAAAATTCAATTGTTTAAACATTTTTAGAAAGTTTGAAACCTGAATATCATCCTTGCTCTTTTGCTACTCTTTCCTCAATCTTGAAGGATAAGGTATATTGGATGAAGAAGAAGGCTTTAAGGGAATAGGATCACTCACAACCACGAGTGGTGGGTAAATGGGGATAGAAGGTGAAGGAGGTGGGGAAAGTTGCTCTTTTTCCTTGTGCACAATCACGGGTGGAGGTGTAGGAAGCTCGGGTTCCATATAACCTTTTCCACTACGAGTGGTGATTGCTTTCATCTCCCCTCTTGGATTCGCAACGGTATTACTCGGAAGAGTACCCGAAGAAGAGGGTTGATTACCTTGGATGAGCGAACCAATCATATCACGAAGGTGAACCGCTTGATTATTAAAAGAGTTTTGCATGTTGGCATTAATTTCATTGCTGTGTTTTGCCATATCATTCCTTAGCTCGGCTCGAATATCGCTCCCTTGTTTCACCATGTCATTCTTCAATTTGACAAATTGACTCTGAAGATTCGTCACCATCTCACGATTAGTCTTCATGAACGTCTCGACGTCTTGGTTTACTGCCATCGGTTGATTGAGAGGTGGAGCTTGGTAAGCTTGAGAATTTCCTTGAGTTGGGTATGGGTTTCTTCGGGATTGATATTGATTTTGAGCACGAGGTTGGGATTGGTTGTTTCGGTTATACCTTTGTTGTTGGTTTTGGTTTGTAGGAGGGAAACCGGGAGGAGCAAGATAATTGTTAGAACGATAACTTAGCAAGCCACGGTCTCCTTGAGGACGGGCTTGATAGCCTCCCGTGGGATAAGTGCCGTAAGCTGCGTTAACGTTTTTAGAATAATTGCCTTGAGTAGAAGGACAATCATTATAAGAATGAGGACCACCACATGTGTCACAAGAAATAGCAACGGCTTTAGCTTGTTGAAATTGGTTTGTGGCTATGGACATGAAATCCTTGTGCATACTTGCGATTTGTCGGGTAAGTTCGGATATCTCAGGATTGGAAGTAGTAGAAGAAACATTGACTCTCTGATTAGATCTTGAGGATGCGGACGAATCCCAATTCTTGTGGTGAGTAGTCATGTTTTCAATCAACTCTCGACACTCCTCCGGTCTCCTTTTCATAAAGGTACCACCGGCGGCGGCATTGATCGTGTCACGATCACGAAAAGTGAGACCATTGTAGAAGGTGTCAATGAGAGTGACGGGGAGCATATTGTGATTTGGACAGCGGTCGATCAAATCATTGTATCGTTCCCAAGCATCAAAAAGTGATTCATCATTCTCTTGCATGAATCCACTGATTTGGTTACGAAGGCTAGTGACCATGGATGGGGGAAAGTAGCGCGATAAAAAGCGTTGAGTCATGTCATTCCACGTATGAATAGAATTCTTTGGAAGACGGTCAAACCATTTTTCGGCATGGTGAGAGAGCGAGTGGGGAAAGAGTTGAAGGCGAAGGTCATCCATAGAAACACCGGAGCACTTCATGCTTTGGGTAATGGTAATGAATTTGTCGAGGTGTTTGTTGGCATCATCATCCGGAATTCCACGAAATGGGTTCGTTTGCACTTGTTGGATCATGTGATGCTTCAACGAAAACTCCTGAGCCGTGACGTGCATTGGCGCAATTGGACCTCCGCGTCCGTTCATGGTGGGTTGGCAAAATTCCTCCATGGTTCGTAAATCAGGTAGGAGGACATTGTTGTTGTTGTTGTTGTTATTCTCATTGGGTTGAGGTGGGTGATTATTGTTGTTATTAACACCAGCCATATCTAAATTTTCACGAGTCTCGGGCTCAGAATAGTTCGAAGATCTAGTACGCATACACCTGCAGAAGAAAAATATACACAAAGAATATCTATATAATCTTTTTGGTGCAAAACTGTTTTGAAAAGAATTGCTTTTAATGATTTTTTAATGTTTTTGTATTTTTTAAAGAGTTTTATATTTTTTAGGATTTTTGGAAATTTTTAAGGCAAGGAAAATAACGTTCAAAGAACGGATCCCAAAATTCAATGCGTCTCTCACTAGAAACCGTTAATCTTAACGAAAAGAGCCGGCAGCGGCGCCATTTAATACTTTGCTTTTGGCTAGGTATATAATCTTATCGTCCGAATCCTTTCGAATTGAGAACCGGTCTAAAGTGTGACTCAATCGTCTTTTGGTGAATCAAGAGAATGGTTTGGTTTGTTTGTCTAATTTAAACTATAACTTAAAAGCAAGTAATGAAAGTGTCGTTGAGTAAAGTAGAAGTTTTGACAAAACTAAACTTAAAGTTAATGCTTGAAACTTAAAACTTTGAAAACCTTTAAAACGTAAAATCTTAGTTAATCGGAATAAAACAATTCATGTCCATCGGAATACACCAAATGGTAGCCATCGGAATATCAAAAAAGGGTCCATCGGAATGTTAAACTTACTACCATCAGAATGTTGTGAATTCTACAGTCGCAATGTGAATCTATCGGAATGATGCTGTCGCAATGTGAATCTATCGGAGTGATGCTGTCGCAATGTTCCTTTCGAAAAATGGGCAGCACTTCGTCTTAACAAAGACCTTAAGACCCGTCGGAATATGCGATCGCAATATGCGATCGCAATCCCAGATCGGAATAAGGGGAAAAACCAACCCGATCGCAAAGTAGAACCCTATTGGGTTATTGAGACCTAAACCAAGAACCTATCGGAATGGGTAGAGTCCCGTCGGAATGTGTACAAAGTTCCTTGAATTGCGATGGAAGGGAACAGTTTCCGAAATTGGTGGCAAGAGTGAAACTCAATAAGCAAATGAAATAAGCTATTCTAACCGGATCTTAAACAATTCAAAAAGCTTAAATTTAATGACTTCTAAAACATGAAAGATCAAAACTTTATGGAATGAACTTTAAACTTACTAAAACCTTTTGGAAAATCCGAAAACCAATAAGCTAAGACTTGTAACTAGCCAATAAGCATTGAGAGCTTATAACTAATACACGAAAGCTTATGTAGGAACAAAGGGAATAAATCTTCTAACCATACAATCTCAACTTCCATCACGAAATATGGAAGATTCGGATCAAAGGAAAGATTTCGGATCAAAAATTCAAATAAGCCAAGAAATGTAGAATGAGATAAAAGAACATAAAAAAACTTAACTATTGATTAAAATGAACTCCAATACAAAGATTAATGAAAGCTTGGAAGAAAGAAAAAAAATGAAAAGTTTAGTGAGAGAAAGTTTAAGACTTTCTCTCTCTAAAAACTAGAAAGAAACTTAAAAAATAAAAACTAGCTAACCCCCCTCCTAATGTGATTAGGAGGGTATTTATAGGGGAGTGGGAGGCATGTGTGGTGCTTTCTTCTTTCTTTTTCTTCTCGACCCGACTTTAATTCTTCGTCTTTTCTCGACGTCGTCTCGGGATTTGAACTTGTCTTTTAATTTTCTTCTTCTATTAGACTTAAGTTCTTCGGCTTCGTTAAACTTCCGTCTTTAGACTTTTTCTTCGATAAATCTTCAGAATAGGCCTTGGACTTCCGTTCTTTTTGCATTCTTGATCTTTTGACTTCGTCTTTTCCCGTTTTCTTCGATAAAAGCCCGTGAAAACCCGTGTTTTCTTCCTTTTTCATATTTTAGTCCTAAAAAACACAAACCACGCATAATTCCGACTTTTACGACATAAATCACACGTTTTGGTCTTGTTTATTATTGGAAATAAGTGGTAAAAGGATAAGTGTTTTCACACTTATTACATGCATTGTCAGATGTCAGACAAAACCTATCATCGCTTGAGCAAGCGTTTCTCGGACAACTCATAACAACGCTTTCTATCAGTGCCTATTTTATTACTGTCAGCGTCAAACCAATACTTTGTCAGCGTCTACGCAAAAACTCACTGTGTACCATAGTACTTTGAGTAAATACTAATCCCATTGGTCCACCGAGCTTCTTTTCCAACATGTCGTGGATAAACAAACATTAACCAAGTACTTCATCTGCCTTTTTGTCACTTGTGTCTTTTTCTTTATCTCAAATCACGTAGCAATAATTTTCTTTCATAAAATAGGAAATCTTTCCCCAAATAAAGTCAAATCCCAATCCCTGAAAATATGCAAATCAAATTGCGTTATGCCAAAATATTCGTTCATTACTTCGTATCATGAGACCCTTTGCGTATAAAATATCTCAGCCAGAACATTATGTCCACAATTGTAGGGAACATACGTACATATCCATCCCCTTGAATTTAGCATACCAAAACTTTCGGATCATAAACTCATATGTGATTCCCTGTATGCTTCGTGAATAAAGCAAATAAAACAAACAGTACCTTGATTTATGTGATGAATACGTAACATCAATCATACAGCAACTACTCTGCTGTCACAACTCACCTCGCGTTTAATGAATTTGTTCACAAATCATGGGACATGACTTCTGCTTCCACACATCAAATCCATACTAAAGTTACGTTCATTCACATCACATAGCAGCCTTTCTGTTTTAAACTCAATCTAGGGTTTATAACTTTGTTCATCGAAACCCTAACTTAGGGTTTGTAAATAAACCTTAGATCGTGTATTATCTTGAACCACAACAGCCACAAACCTTATAACATTCTGCTTTTTATGTCGATCTAGGGTTTTGAGGAACCCTAGTTCATGATTTTATGTGAAAAAGCAAGAATCGAGAATGTAATACCACTTGTTGATCCCAAACTTAGATCGATTTAGCTTTGTGTTATCGAGATTAAATCAAGTATAACACGTAGAGAAACTTTGTGTATTCAACAATCTAAGTATTATGCGGAAACTAATACTCAGAACGAAGAACAAACAGAATATATGAATACCAAACTTTCACTTTGATTAATAATAACAATGAAAGATTACAATGTAAGTGTTATGAGATATGTGGAAGAGGTGTATGTGAGATGTGTCTTATGTCTAACCCTAAGGCCTCCTTTTATAGGTTTAAGGAGCCTTGTACAAAAAGCTAAGATCAACTGTTTTAGGAAGAGACATAAGATAAACATACTCAAATAACTTATTGACTAAATCTTTTAAACATTTAAGAATATATTAAGAGTTCCTATCTTCATATTTTGTCCACCAGCTTGAATAATTCATCATTGGCAGATTTAGTCCTTGTCTTCCTAATATTTCCTTTGTCAGCACCTCAATATTTCTTGTCAGCGTTCAACTTGTCAAAGCCTCAGTTCATCTTGTCAACGTCCGAAATCCCTTTGTCAGCGTCTGAGAGACAACTAATTTTATTCCCAACAATAACGCGTATTAGGGTTTATATACGTTTTTGTGTGTGCAGTAGTATTCAGCAAGGCATAACTTTTTATTGAATCGTTGGATCGTCACGAAAACTTTTGTGTGTTTTCTATACACATATATCTAGATATCCACCGGAGGGATTGTCAAGATCTATCCTCAAGAAAGAGTTATAGCGCGTCGAAGTCAGCACTAGGAAGAAGTGTTCACATGCAGTTTTCTGTGGACAGCCGTGTTCAAAACACGATTTCTCCTTCGTTAACCATTGGATCATAGTGAAATTTGAACTGTAGATTCTTGGCACTTGTTTATAGAGTCTCACCGAAGGGATCTTCGATCTGAGCTCTAATAAAGAAGTTATTGATAGTCGAAGTTCACTGCATAAAAAGGTTTTAAATTTTCTGTTTTTTGTGTTTTTATTGAATAAGATTTAGGGTTTCTTCCCCTAAACCCTAGATCGACTTTAAAACAGAAAAGTATGTGTTTTGAGGGTTGTTATTATGCTGTGAAGACGATCCAAGCTATGTTTGGAATATTGAGTTAGGGTGTTTGTACAAAACCCTAAATTTGTTCACGATAAATTCCTGTTAGGGTTACAGATGTGTGTTTTCCAAGAACAGATCATAGGGTTTTCGCTGATCTCGTGATTCACAAAGAATGATTGTTGGTACCCAATGTGTGTAGCAAATTCACACTTTATGTGTGATTTTTAGGGTTTATGTAAAACTCTATGCTATTAGCAGCTACAAGTTATTATAATTCCAAGCAATAATAGGTTATGCTGCTGTTTGGTTCAGGTCTGCTTGTACGTATAAAAGAAAAACAACAACGTGTGGTACTAGTTGCGAAGCTGATTTGTTCGTGGTGTTTCATTGGTTGAATGTGATATATCACAGCATGCAGACAAAAGAATTGGTGGGGTCACGTGATGGTTTATTTATGGATGAGATATGAGAATATTGAAAAAGGGATATATGTATATGTTATTTATGGTTAACAGATGGAAGCTACTATGTGATTGTTTATTGGTTGTGCTACCTACTGCCATGTGACAGAGAACAAAGAAGTACGAATATGTTTTGTTTTGATACAAACAATTACATACATTCTGGTCATGTGGGCTTCAAAAGCAGTACTTTGTTTTCAATCGTCCAAAACAGCAAATACAATAAAGTTAACGAAGTCATGACATGCAGCAAAGGAAAAGAAGATAGCTACGTGGGCTTAAAAAGGTTAGTTTATTAGTCAAGAAAAAAGGTGATGTCCAATGAAAAGGATGTGATGAATTGTATATTGAGAAGTACAAAGTCACGTGAGTATTCTTATTTTAATTTTATATTACATTCGTATAGTCCCACGATGATGGTTCACGTGATGTTGGAGAAGTGTGATTGAAAATGTGTAAAAGTAATGTTATTATATGGTCTTGGGGTCTATTTGTTTTGGTTTATCTAAGATTTCACGTGGGACATTGGGTACAAAAGAAAAAGAAGACGAAGACTAGATAAAAAGTGGTACACAATGAGTTATGTTTAGGACGCTGATGCTTGTTTTTATGATGCTGACATTTGTAATTGTGACGCTGACAAACGGGATTCAAACGTTCACAGAAAGTAAGTTGGACGCTGACAGCGTATATTTTTTACGCTGATGTTTATAAGTCAGGCACTGACAGAAGCGCTGACAAAATTGAAGGATCTCGGATAAAGGAGATAAATCTGCTGTTTGATAGTTGGTTACGTTTTTATACACAAAACGAGGAGATTATACACACGAAGGTACATGGAATCTCTATTTTATTCAGAATATCGTTTTGATATTTATGGCTCGGATATTTTTAGAAGACGTATATGATTAAGGGGAAGAATTCTTATAGTATGTTTGATGTTCGAAGAAGAATTTCGCGAAGTTTGTGTTCTATCATATCTTAAAAGTTGTGTCTGGTCATCATTACTTTTGAAGGTTCTTTTAATTTGTGACAACGGACTTGATAAAAAGGTAGAAAATGTATGAGATTTTTCTTTAGACGCCCTATGCTCATATTTGCTAGAGAACTCTTTTTTGATCAAGAGACTACTCATTATAGACGTGAGTTTTATAGTCTACTCATTATAGCCGTGAGTTTTGGAGTCACATGGATAGTGCAATACATGGAACACAGGTTTGGGTTATTCTACTTCTACATCAAGATTATTGTATTTAATTTTCTTCAAGATCATTACATAGAGCTACTTTTGGAGAATCTTCAAGATCGCATACTTTTACATATTCCCTATTGATGTGTCAAAAAGGGGAAGAATATGTGCTATACTTAAGGGGAAGCAGTTTGAAGATCATGTGCCATATACAAAGGGTTTTGACATCATCAACTAGGGGAAGATTGTTGGGTCGAAAATTATAAGTATTATGAGTTGATGTGTCAAAACTAAAAGACAAGGACTAAATTTGACAAGAGAAGATTCTACAAGCCGGTGAACAAACTTGTAGAAGATATATTGCAAGAGAATAAAAGATTTAGTGAATATCGTATTTAGTGAATATTTCATTTACTAAATATCTTATTAAGTTTCCTTGTAACAAGGGTTTATGTGTAGTATATAAACACATACCCTGCGTAGGTTTTATTCATAACAATCATTCACAATGTAACCTACAAGCAATTCGTGTGTCTAGACATGGGATTCAATGTATACACGTCTAGATGTTATTTGTGTTTAATAATACAAGTAACGTTTGGGAAAATTCATCTTGTCCACAACAACTTGTTATAATCAATGTTCTAATTCCGCTATGTTTATCATATGAATGTTGATTATCCTAGTAAGCTTAATCGATCTATGAATAATGGTTTCCATAATTGGTATCAGAGCGGGTGGCTCTCGATGCTAGGATCAACAAGGTGTTCCGTTAATGGCGAAAAAGAAGAAAACCCGTATTAGGGTTTATATACGTTTCCCCATGTGAAGGCATTTGTCTAAGCGTTGACAAGTGTATTCCAGGCGTTGTCAAGAACAAATCAGGCGTTGACAGAAGCAAGCATTGTCAAGTGCAATCTAAGCATTGTCACATGCAATCCAAGCATTGACAGAAACGTAGACAAGAAGCCTTTGGAAGCTTCTAACTAGATAAACATGCAGGATATATTCTGTATAAGTTTATTTGAATAGAAGATTTACATGTTTATTTGATATTATCTATTGTAAACCCTAATCCTTACACTATAAAAGGAACCAAGGGTATTAGGTTTATTCATAACTTTCATATACAATGTAAACCTAAAGCGTGTGTCGACTAGACGTGGGATTCAATGTATACACGTCTAGTGATTGTTTGTTATTAATATAATGAACAATCCTTTTGTTTTAATTCATGTTCTTTGTGCCTAACACCTTGTTAATGTGTCGTGTTCTAATTCCGCTTTGATTATCTAATCATATGAACATGATGCATTCCTAGTAGCTAAAAGATCTGGAATTCTAGGATTCCACAGTTGGTGATATGACAACAATTGTACCTCTTGACTTCAGAAACCCTATTGTCTTGTATGAAGAAGATTCAACAACAGGTTTCTAAAAGATGACAAGATATGGGGATAAGGTACATGTCTTTTCCTCACTTATGTCTCTGTTTGGAAGTGTTGACAGAGAAGTCCTGGAAACTCTTTGGAGTTTGATGAAGGAGAAATATGAAGTTGAAGCTCCTTCATCTTTGAATGAAATAAAGATATGGTCAACATTCAAGAGAATGTTTGATCATGATGAAGCTGATCTAGTTTGGCTAGATTTGGAAGATTTGAGTACATTGGAGTGGCGTTTGTATTTAGCTGTTGGAATAAACCATCTATGTACAACAAAGTTTTTAGAGTTCTTGTTGGTTGATAGGGTTTATCCATTGTCACAAGAAGTTTTGAAGAAGATGGTGAGCACCAAGCTGAAGGTGGATTACACCAGTGGAGTAGGAGTTGACTTGATGAGATTTCTTCTTACTTAAATACAAGAACAAGTTTTATTTGTCAGAATCCTTTGTATATTTTGTTTTTATTCAGAAACTTGATGTTTGGGATAACTATCAAGTTTAAAAGAGTATTGTCGGGAATAAAATTCACTAAGCCTTCTAGCCGCTGACAAATGGATTCTAGACGCTGACAAGTAGAGTTAAGGCACTGACAAGTCAAGACGCTATTGTGCTCAGTTTCTCGTTTTGAAGGTAAATGAGGATTTTGTTAGAGATTGTGATCTACTTATATTTCTCTCCTTTAGTATAAGTATGACGTCACATGGATAGTGCAAGACATACAATACAAGCTTAGGAGATTCCACTACTTTAACAAGTCGGTTATATTCATTTTTCTTCATTAGTAATCTACAATTGGAGTCTATAGAGTTCGTGATTCAAGAGATGGTAAATAGAAGATCTCATTTGGCGATACAAGTTGCTGATTACATTTGGTAATACTAAAAAATATTGGTCTGTGACCAACTAATCATTATTATCGTGGTTTGGTCTAGGATCAAAAGACTAGTTATGGGGGAGTTGGTCTGGGATCAAAGAGGAACGATAACTAAGATGTAATAGACATGTTTTGTCGCATTATTTCAGGTGAAGCTTATTTCACCATCTACATGAACCACTGAAGGGGAAGTGTTTATTAATTGCTTACCATCAGAAGTGTAAAACCCGCCTTAAAATTCCACGAACATTAATTACGTACAGTCACAGCTTTAATTCAACGTGCGTAACTATTTATTCAGATAATAAATAACAGCATTAATTCAAGTAATTACGAAAGTATTATTTATCCAGGAAATAAATAATTCACGACAGAATTTATTTACGAGGATTTATTTACGAACACGTACGTAATGTTTTAAAATCCACGAATATTAAATTCACACAGTCTCAGTTTTAATTAAGATTGTGACGTAATTAATTATTCAAGAAATAATTCAGAAAAATAAATATTCAGTATTACATACGTATTTATTTTCAGTAAAATAAATAAATACATGGAGGGACTTAAAAACGAACGCAAATATTACGAAGTATTATTAGTAGTCATTTCAGGAAATAAATTAATACAATTCTGAAATCAAAACGTAAATACGTACACGAGTATTTAAAACACGACTCAAAATTTTGAAGTTGTGCATGTATCGGGCTATGTTGGGCCGCAGCTTCTAAACAAAAGGAAAGAAAGGAGGATGGGTTGTGGCCCATTCCTTTTATTGTCTAGTCCGGTTAGCAAAAAAGGGACGGGGAGGGAGTGTTTTAATTTAGACACACATGAAATAAAACCCTAGTAAAAAAAAGAGAGAGTCGTCGTTTCTTTTTTTCTTTCTCCGCCTTCTTCCTACCGACGAACAAACAACAAGAAACAGAATCATTCGCGAATGTAATCCAGGGATCGAGATTTGATGTCGTTGATCCCTGTCACGCAAGGTAATGACCCGTTCCCTTCTTTCTTTGATCACGAATTCTGGAAGTTCATAGCATGTGTTGGAAATACGTTTTTCGTATTTAGAAAGTTTCGGTCACTCCAACAATATAGTTAAGGGTTCGTAGTATAAGATTAATTATAGTTTATGTTAATGCAATAATGACTAAAAACGTTACTTGCATTTTTCGGTCTCGCTTAGTTTTGATTACGACAATATGTAAAAACAAGCATTTACGAAAACAACGAAAAACGAATTCTTGAGTTCAAGTATTTTTCATTTTAGCCATTTTCACTTAAGGTATGGATAAACAAGTACTAACTTTAATCAAGTGATCAAGTGATTTAATCTTTTCTTAAAACTCACTTTTTATTAAATGTGACAAGTTTTTATTAAACTTTATTTTTAAGAAAATGTTTTATTAAATTAATTATTTGAAATTTGAAAATGGCATATTCTTATTTTGTTAAGAATATCCTTTCAGGATATTTTTTATACCCAGATAAGACCTCCACCACTAAAGGACAAAAAGGAGCGGAGTCTAGTCCGGCGGTACCTTAGCGCCTAGGCGGTACCTTACCGATAAGGTACCGCGGGCTGTGATAAGGTACCGCGGGTAGATATAGCCGTTGGCTCCTTTATCCTTTAAATAGTGGACCATTCTCAGCTTTTCACCTCACCTCTTTTGCACATTTATTTTCAGATTCAAACCCCTTCTTTAATCACTCAAATCTTTGATCATTTGTTTGATTATTACTTGTTTAAGAAGTGAATCTTGTTCTTCCATCCCTTCCTCTCCAAGTGCAAAGAGAAGAACACTATCCTAGTGAAGTGTTAAGTCCACCACCAAAGATCCATTGAAGATCAAATTTTATACACTTGTAGTTGTGTCATAGTTGTGAAGATCCAAGTAGTTGTGTCTATTTGGAAGTTGTGTATGTACTAAGTATAGTTGTGTAGATTGGTCCTAGCTACAATTAGGGCTCGACTTTTAGCTTAGAGTCGGAAATAGGTTAAGCGACGTGTACGGTTTTCTCCACCATGAGGAGCTTGTTGTGTAGTGAACTCTCGAGTAAGGAGTACTCGAGGAGTGGAGTAGGAACGAGGAGTGAGCTTCGTTTCCGAACCACTATAAATCATTGGTGTTCGGTTTGATCTTTCTTTACCCTTAACTCTTTACATTCTTTATTCTTTTTGCATATACATGTGTTAGTATTAGATCAGCTACACTATCATTCTTTATTCTTTGTGGATATATTTTTTTTAGTATTAGTTTAGCTACACTATCATTGTTGATATTGTTCATAAGAAGACTTCACATATTTCCTCAAGCCTAAGTTTTTTAAAAAGGATTTTGGGAAACCATATTTTAACAAGTAAATATAAGAAACTATTCAACCCCCCTTCTAGTTTCTACAATTGGTATCAGAGCGGGTTGCTCAAGAATTTTTAAAGTATATTGTATTTTAAAACTTGAATCGATCTATGGATTCCAACAAGTACCTAGAAGGGCAATCTATGCAAAGACCACCACTTTTTGAAACCGATAATTTTATTTATTGGAAAAATAGATTTGAAACTTATGTGAAATCAAAAGATTTAGATCTTTGGCATGTTATTACCAATGGTGATTTTTTACCCTTTCAATTTAATGAAGTTTCTAAAACAAAAGAATTAGTCACTTTTGACAAAGCTAATGATGATACTAAAAAGAAACTTTCAAAAAATAATGAGGCTAAAATGGTGATTTATAATGCTTTGCCTAAGAAAGAGTATGAAAGAAATTTTATGTGTGAAACTGCTAAAGATATTTGGAACACTCTTTTAATAACCCACCAAGGTAATAGCCAAGTCAAAGAAAGTAAAATCGATCTTCTTGTCCAACAATATGAACAATTTGTCATTTTAGAAGATGAAACTATTGATAGTGCATTTGCTAGGTTTAACATCATTATTACTAGTCTAAAATCACTTGATGAAGGTTTTTCTAGCAAGAACAATGTTAGGAAGTTTCTAAGGGCCTTACATCCAAAGTGGAGAGCAAAAGTCACGGCTATTGAAGAGTAGAAAGATCTCTCAACTTTATCACTCGATGAACTCATAGGAAACTTGAAGGTTCATGAGATGATAATTTTGAAGGACTCGGAATTAGTAAAAACCAAGAGTGAAAGGAAATCTCTTGCACTTAAAGCCAAGAAGGCACAAAGTGACCATGATAGTTCCTCGGAAAGTGATGACGAGGAGTATGCATTGGCGGTGAGAGATTTCAAGAAGTTCTTCAAGAGACGAGGTCAACACGTTAGGCAACCAAACTATGACAAGAAACCATTGTCAAAGAATCGGTTTGTCAAGAACGAAAAAGGTGATAGGAGTTGCTTTAGATGTGGTGATCCAAATCACTTCATTGGTGATTGTCCAAAGCCCGCTCGTGATAAGAACCACACGGCATTCGTTAGTGGCGCTTGGAGCGATAGCGGTTAAGATGATGTTGACAACCCCAAAGAGGAGAAATGTCTTATGGCTCACACTTCTAAAGAGGTACATTCCGAAACCGAATATTATAGCAATGATAGTTCCACTTTAGATGATATCGAATTTGAAGGCAAATATGATAGCTTACACAAACTTAGTCTTAAATTCATAGAAAAGAATAAAACCATAAAATCAACCAAAACTAAGCTTGAAAATAAGATCAATGAACTTAGGGAGAAATTGGCTAAACTTGAGAAAAACAAAGAGGTTGATTTAGGTTGCTTAAGTTGTGAGAAACTTAGATTAGAGAATGATGATCTCAAGAGCACCTCCATTAAATTGGAAAAGTTCATGAAAGGTACTAGTGCTCTTGATGATATGTTAAACAAACAAATTCATTCTAAGGAAAAACTTGGTCTAGGTTTTAACTCAAATGAAGCCTCAACTAGTGAACCAAACAAGTCAGGTTTTCACAGAAAACACTCTCTGGACGCGGTTCCACATTGTATGGCGCGATTCCTTATCACTATGGAACCGCGACCATAGATAAGGTACCGCGGCCAGAAGTTGAGTTTTGTGAAAATTCTGAACTTTCTGAAAAATCTAAGTTAAATGAAAAACCAAAGCATCTTACTGTTAATAAGGTTCATTTACCCATACTTGACGACAATGCTATTGGTAAGTTCTATAAGCCGTTAAGTAAACCTCTCATGGGAAATAGAAGTTTATCTAGACTATCTTCTACTCCACCTAGAGTACGGAATGAGTCTAAGCCTAGAAGTAGAACGACAACGCCTACACGAGATAATCTAAACAATTCACGACCTAGAAGTAAAACTCCAACACCTAGAAGGAATAATAATGACTCTAAACCTAGATCAAACACACCTAGGAGAAGTAATGAACAACAAAATGGTTTCATGAATTACTACCCTCCTCCATTTTGTTCTCCATGGGGAATCCCCTCCTCATTCATGCATCCCAACCAAATGCAAGGGATGTTTGGAACTAACAATTTTGGACCCATGAGATATTGGGGACCAAATATTTGATCTTGTGTGTTGTTACCTAGATATGCTTGGGAATTGATTTGGAGCCCGATGAGTGGATTAAGGATAGTGGATGTTCTAAACACATGACGGGTAATCGAAGTTTGTTCTCGCATTACAAAGCATATAATGGAGGTAACGTCACATTCGCTAGTAGTCTACGTGGTAATATCATTGGCAAAGGTATGGTTTCTCTTGACTCCATGACCATTGAAAATGTTGAGCACGTAGATAACTTAGGTTTTAACCTTTTAAGTATAGGTCAAATTTTTCATAATAAGTGTAAGGTCATCTTTTCGGAACATGATAGTGAAATCTTAAAAGATAGAAAATTCATTAGAAAAGGTGTTAGAAAGCATGGGCTTTATGTCATGAAGGTTAATAAGAAGTCAAAAGACAACATATGTCTTGCGACTATAGATGATAGTTCTACTCTTTGGCATAGGAGATTAGGTCACGCTAATATGCGTTTAATTCGATCTTTAGTCTCTAAGGAGTTGGTAAGACATCTCCCCAAGATTAAGTTTGATAGTCACTTTTGTGATGCTTGCAAAGTTGGAAAGCAAGTTCACTCAAGTCACCAAGCCAAGAATTTGGTTTCAACCTCTCGGTGCTTAGAGCTCCTACATATGGATCTCTTTGGACCTTCCGCCATACGGAGTTATGGAGGTAACCTTTATACCCTAGTTATAGTTGATGACTATTCTAGATTCACTTGGACTAGATTTTTGGCATCTAAGAATGAAGCTTTCGATCACTTCGAAATCTTTAGTCGAAGAATTCAAAATCAACTAGGATGTTCAATTGTTTCTATTAGGACGGATCATGTTAGGGAATTTGATAATGAAGTGTAATTTGGTGCCTTTTGTGAAGCTCATGGTATTACCCATAACTTCTCGGCTCCTCGCACTCCACAATCAAATGGGGGAGTTGAAAGGAAGAATAGGACTCTCCAAGAGATGAGTAGGACGATGTTAAACGAGCAATCTTTGCCTCAAAAGTTTTGGTGCAATGTCGTGGATACATCGACTTATATTCTCAATCGAATTCTTATTCGACCTTTCCTAGGAAATACCCCCTATGAGATTCTTAAAGGTAAGAAACCCTCATTAAAATACTTTAGGGTGTTTGGAAGCAAGTGCTTTATCCTCAACACCAAAGACTACCTTACCAAGTTTGACCCGAAGTCTTACGAAGGTATCCTTTTAGGTTATTCCCAAACTAGTAAGGCCTACATAGTCCTAAATAGAACCTCAGGGGTTATTGAAGAATCACTCAACGTAACCTTTGATGAAACCCCTCCTTCACCCAAGACACCACCATTGGTTGATGATGACTTGGATGAATTAGAAGTAGTTAAAGCCAAAGAGGTTAGAAAAATAGGAGTTGAAGACCTTAGTGTTGAAAAGAAAGTAAACATTAAGGAGTCTAGGGATCTGATGTAGTGTTTTTGCAACCCTTTAGGAAAAGGAAGGCAAAGTAGTGGTAAGCGTTAAGTGTCGGTTTAGGAAAACCGAGCACTAATGACCCAATGAAGTGGGGATCGTTCTCGAGGAGGCACGTGTGTTGTGAAATGAGTTGATTTATGTTTGTGATTATTAACAAGAAGAAAAGAGAATAGAAAGGAAAGAAAAGACGGTTACGAAAACGGATTAAACTGCGACGAAAAAGGCGAACACGTAAAACCGTAAATAGTACAAAAATTAAAATTTTAACCTAAAAATTCCTAAATATTACTAAAAATCACAATAAAATTCTAAGAGTTTACAAAAAATCAAAACTTGCTAAAACCTTTTAATTAATTAAATAATGACTTTTTAATGCTAATTAAAGCCCTAAAAATCACAATTAATTATTAAAAAGCCCTAAACAAGATCTAATAATTTTTAAACCTCAAAAATAACCTAATTAAGCTAAAAGTATTTTTAAAAAATTTTAAACCAAATTAAACTATTTTTAAACACTTAAAAACTATTAAAATCTATTAAAACTTAAATTAATTCTAAAAAATAAATGAAAAGTCCTAAAAGATTTGGAAAGTTACAAAGTTCCTAATTATGTGTCTACAATCTAGGAAAAATGAAAAAACTTAAAAAATTAAACTTTTAATTGTTAGTAATAAAATAATATTAAAATATTCAAAAAAAAATAAAAAGTTTATAAATAAATTGTAAAAAATTACCAAAAATCCTAAATAATGTAACTAGAACAGAAATGCAATAAAAAGTTCCTAAAACATTTTTATTAATTTTATATTAAATTTTAAAGTTGTTGAAAAACCCTAAAATCAAATAAAATTAAAAATTAGACTTTTTGAAAACTTTATGGAATGTAAACCTCAAAAATATAAATCAAAACCTAAAAACTATTTTTTTGGATTTTTAAAATACTTTTTGCTATTTTTAAACTACTTTTTAAAAATTAAACTAAAAATAATCCTAATAAATAAATTAAAAACGGGAAAAATAAACCTTTTAGACAGAAAAGTCCTAAAACCTAATACAATCCTAAGAAAATTGCTAAAAGGTAAAAAGCTAAAAAGAATAAGCTCAAAACAGCTTATAAACAAGCTGAAAAGTAAATAAGCTAGAAAACCAACACAGTTTATGTATTTAACTTTGCAAAGGGTTACCAGTCAAAGACCCTAGGGCAATTGGTAAACGTCGTTGGTGTGTGGGAGGAGTGGCGCAGGTTCGAGTCCTGGCCACGTCCTTTTTGGTATTTATTTTTTTTTTCTTTTTTAACTTTTTTAAAACACAATCCAGTAACCTTTTAATCTCACAAACACAAAACCCAATCCAATTTAACAAAGATTAAAACAAGGAGAGCCAAAAACGTATCCAGTTATGAGCCATGTTTGAAAACTCAAAGATCACAATCTTCACTTGTGAAATTTTGTGTCAAGAGGACTTGACAGTGTGTGATTGGTGGATGTTTAATGGACAAGAAGGCACTCCTACAACCAGTTGGGTTGTGGGAAGTCAAGAGCAACAAAAACAAGCAAGCTCCACAAAGATTCACACAAAACAAGCACACAAAGTGGAAAAAGCAGGTTGATGATATGCTATGCACAAGTTTAATGGTATTTGCTGGTTTAGTGTGCACACAAGTGAGTTTTAAAGTCTCAAATCAAGCACACAGACCTACCAACTAGCATACAAACCTTACACAAACCTACTTCACCCCTAACTCTAACAGATTATCAAGTTTTGATGGCAAAATTCTCACAAAAGCATGAACAAAATGCAGTCACTGGATTTTTGGTACTTTTCTCATTTTTATCATGCAAAAGTGATCAAACCCTGTCCAAACTGAAAACAAATTACACCTATAACCTAATAACAACCTAGAGAGTGTTTCTAAATAGGTTTTAACCAAAATTTAAATAATTAAACTCAATTAAAGCCCTAATCCAAACACCCCTTTAAACTTGAAAACCAATCTTTTACAAACCAAATCCTTTCAAAACACACTCAAACTGATTACAATCACTTCTATCATGCATACTAACACAAAATCAGCAGCTCAAACAAACATTTAACAACTTCTATGCAGATTCACATAAATCACCAAATTAACTGAAAAATGAAAATGGGAAAAGATTTTTACCTCAAGGGACCTACATCCAGGTCCCTTAGTGGTTGAAAAACCACCTCCCTATAGGCCCGGACCTATGCTGACCCTTGGACAAGCTCCAATGGCTTCCTGCTAAGAACAATGAACAAACCAAGCACAAAATAACAATATAACTGATTTTTCTAAAAACCTTCTAATATTTTCCACAAACTTAAAACTTAGCACAAACTCACAAATCCAAACCCTCCAAATCCACTTTCACTTCAAAGGAGTTTCTGATTTCTGAAATTTGTACCCAATTAAAAAAACTTTTGAAACCTTTTGAAAATTCAAACACACAAGTGTTACACAATTAAAATGGAACTCAGTTTTTAGCTTTCAAACACACACACACAACTTTTAACAATTATAAAAAGGAATTACACTTGTATCAAACACAAATACCAAACTTTTATATCATTAAAAAGGAATTACAATGGTGAAAGCTAAAAAAAACTGGAACAAAGATAAAGGGACACATGCGTCTCCTTTATATACTAAGCTATAGAACAATCTGGAATACTAAAACCCTAATGCTGAAATGCCAAAGTTGTCCTTGAAGTCTTCACGATTTGAACTTGGTCAAATTGCTCCATGTGATGGATGTGGAGATGCGAGTTGTTGTTATGTGATCTTAGACGTCCATTTGAACTTGGGGACCAAGTAGAAGAATCTGGGATGTTAAATTGGTCGGGTGTTGCAATTGGGGGAAAGTGATGGGTGCAGGGGAGGTACGGGGTGGGCCATAGGAGTCACATGATAATTTTTTCGTGAGTGGGATGGGTTTAGGAGGGGTGTAATCAAGGGTCTGGAAACAATCAGGGCAAAACCCTTTGATTTGGGGTCAATTGAGTCTGGCTGGGTTTAGGGTTCTAGGGTCATTAGAGGGGTGATTAGATCTGTTTTGGGTAAAAAGATTTTTAAAAAGGTTGTTAGGAGGGAAATAATTAGGGGTTGACCAGTTGACCTATTTAATAAAACCGGGTTTAATAAATCTAAAGGTTGGACTTGGGTGGGTATTGGGTCGGTTTAGTGGGTAGGGTCGGGTAAATGGGTAAATGGGTGGGTTTTGTAACGTTGCAAAGTCTGGTTGGGGGAATAAGTATGGCTGTCTCCCTATTTGGCCCCCTGAAGTTTTACTTTTTCTTCACTTTGTATTAAATGGCATCAACGCCCAATTTACACATGACAACTTTGGAGTACTTGTCATTTTTGGCACTAAAGGTTTCCAAACTTTTATCAAGGACCTTTAATGCATATTCTTTATTTTCCAAGGGCTTTTCTTGTATAGTCTTCAAACTTTAGGGACCCTATTCATAATTTTGAATATTTTCAAAAGTTGAGGGACCAAACTTGACAATCTTCAATTCTTCAAGGGCATTTTTGTAAAATCCAAACTTGGGCCCGGTTCATTGTGCGGCTTCGTTTCCTGTGTTCGTTTTTGATTGATTCTTGTGATCTTTTGCCTTTTCCTCAATATCCGTACCTAAAAATACACAAGTAACAAACACGAGCATATATTTGGTATATTCAATGATATTTAATGCATTTTAAGCCCTAATTGGACGATGAGACCATGTATAAAAGTAGTCTCATCACTCCCCCATACTAAACCATTACCGTGCCCTCACGCAATGCTAGAATAAAGTATCATAGCACCTCCAAAATTCATTTTTATTCACTTTATTGAATGATAAACTAGGTATACTACTACTATTACTACTACTTGCGTTTTAGACATAATGTATGATTTTCATCGCAAAATGGGACGTTTAGGTTCATAGAATAAGAACACGTGAATGCTTCGTTTGAAATAATTTCATCGTCCTCGATTTTCACCTTAATTCCATGCCAAGCGTGCAACGAGATCATTGTCATTATAAGTTAGTAATGCTAACACTACTCATATGCCCTAATCACGTACTTATTCTCCCATTATTCCTAAGTTGTATCTCTTATATTTTATTTTGTCTTGAATGTTTCACGAGGATACATCATTGACTTATGCGATAATAGAGATTTACGTCTAAAAATAGAGTTCTAACGGTGTAACTAAGACCATCAAATCAATAACCCCTCCTAATAGACAACGATGTTAAAAAATTAAGTCAACAAGAAGAATCGATAAACACGATTTTATAACAGTTTTGAACATGAGACTTATTACCAAGACTTTTATACGCCCCCTAACGGAAGGGCCTTATTATCTTTGGTTTACCTCCATCTTTTATTCAACTTCGCCATGAAGCTTTTATTATGACTTCGGTCTTGCCTTGCCTTTTATTATCCGCCATCATCGGTGGTTTTATTAGCCAAAGACGTATATCCTCACGCTAAAGCGAATTTTGGATCTTTAAAGCTTCGAAGATTAAGGCTTGATTCACTTTCAATTTTGCATAGATTTTAGGCCTTGTGGGGCTTCAAATGGTTTGCTTGATTTAGGTGAGCACTTGAAATCTTATTATTGGGTGAAGCTTTCGATTATTAGGGTGCCAATACTTCAAAACCGTGACGCTGGAGATACCTTAATGTCTTCCCAATTTAATTACACGGAAGCTACTAGAAAAGACTAGAAACCCAACAATCCTAACTAAACCGCTAAGTCAATATTTATTAAGCAAAAAATATTTACAAGCGAAGGGAGAATAAGCAAACAACGAGAACACATGAGTTTTTGAAAGAATACGAGTACTCTATGTTTAGCATAGTAACTTATAATTAACTCTATCATTTCTCGTCCTCATTTAAGAGACTTAGCCTAACGTGTAGTTAAGGAATCAAAGCTAAGTGCTCAACACGCACGGTCGAGTCAAAAATTACTCTTATTCTCGCCATCGGAAAATCTACATTCGTGTCTTCAAACACTTATAAAACATGAGAAAAATTTTAAAATTTGGCCATTTTTAGCCTTATTTTGCAACAAAAAGATAAACAAAACGATAAACTTTGGAAAGCGTGAAGGTTTGGCAAGGCAAGTATCTATTCACCCCCCCATACTAAAGTTAAACATTGTCCTCAATGTTTCGAGTCTAGGGGTGCAAACACCCCCATACTAGAGACGTAGTCGAATGCCTAATCTAGCATGGAAAGGGTGTAACCGATAAATTAATAGCCGTTTATGAAGTGTGCTATAAACCTAAGGTTAGAACATAAAAGGATATATCATGGATATTGAGAAATGCCTCCAAAGCAAACGATCGAGTGCTCCCATAAAACGAACACGAGAGGCTCCAATCGTGAAGATCATGATCTAAAAACCACAATGCACAAACAACCACGGAACAAAGGTTGGAAGGGCACAAATCCCCTCACATTAAACTAATTAGAAAGTAATAATATGTACATGGATAAGCATGGGTCTCCCCCACGAGGCACCTTGTTTTTGTTAACCGAGTCAAAAGCTCGACTCGAATCCCCATAAATGTGATCATTTAGGGATAATCATGGTATGGTCAATTTTTGGTGGGGCTTACATGATAAACAATGCCCAAAAACAACCGGTATTAAGGACTAAGTCCTTTGATGGTGCAAAATACCGGGATCGAAGATGGCGTTCTCGTTTTCATTGGAAAAACAAATCAACGCCACTTCATCAATGGTCAACAAAAACTCAAAGAGTTTCAAGAAAATAGGAGAGAAGAAATAGAAGGGTGGGACAATGGGTAAGTCATAGAAACATTGAGCTACTCGAGGTAGACTCGCACCAATCAAATGAAAATATTTTCCATTTATTGCATCGGTGGAAGACCGAGATTTCCCTTTATAAGCAATTCCAGGATCAAATATCTCGTCCTCGGTGGAGAAAGGGGAGGGAACATAAGGGGATTCCCCCACACTTAGTCCACACAAAGCATCGTCAAAAGGAGAAGACGAGCTTGTTGTACTCAAAACACGCGGTGATGACGGAGTTAGAATTGTAGAAAAATCTTTTAAATTCAAGTTAAAATCTTTTCCTTTTTCATCTTTTACACTCTCCTTGTGAAAACCCGATTTAATTATGTCAAAAATATTTGGTGTATCTAAAGCAATGTTAGTCACACTAAAAATTCTCATATTTTGAAATCTTTTTGGTTTAGGTGGTGGTAAGTTTTCAAATATTTTGTCAACAAAGAAAACCTCCCCATCGGGATCAACGTATTCATCATCCGAAGAATCACTCGAGATTGGAATCGTAGGCTTAACACTCTTAACCTCCACCGGCGGAGGGGACGAAACTTCATTTTTCTCAACAACTCCTAAAACTCTATTTGAAATCTTTTTGCAAATGTTTTTGATAGGATCGACATTGTACAAAGATGTGATAGAATACACATGAGAAAGAGTGGAGTTTTGGGTTGCATTAATGACGAGTTCTTCCTCATTGAAACGAAGAGTGATTTTTCTTGCATGCACATCGATAAGTGCTCTCAAGGTATCCAAAAAAGATCGACCTAAAATTAACGGAACTTTAGGATCGATGGGAATATCAACAACAATGAAGTCCACGGGATAATAGAATTTCCCAACTTTCACAAAGACGTCCTCAGCTACTCCACAAGCTAGAATCGTAGAATGATCGGCCATCTCGATTGACATTCTTGAAGGAGTGAGATTGGGAAGATTGAGCGATTTAAAAATCTCAAGAGGCATCAAATTAATACTAGCACCAAGATCGGCCAAGGCGTAACATTCTTCCATGTCTTGTATAACACATGGGATTAAAAACTTTCCAGGATCACCGACTTTTTGAGGTATGCGGCTTAGAAAAACCGAAGAACAACTAGACGATTTTTGCAATTTCTCTTTGTTATTCAACATACTTTTGAAGTTCGCGGCAAATCGAGGCATCATGACTAAGGCGTCGGCAAAACTTATATTGAAATGCAAGTCACGAAACATTTTCATGAAGAGTTCAAATTGATAATTATTTCGTTCTTGTGCCTTTTCCTTGTCTCGTCTTGAAGGGTAGGGTAAAGGTGGTGTGGTTTGGGGCATAGTAGGCATAGGCAACGGCCTTGGAATCTCGGGTTCCATGATTGGTGTGGGTTCAACCGTAGGTGTGGTTTGAGCGGTACTTCATGGGCTTGTAATTTGCTCCTTTTCTACCAACACCTCGGTTTCTTTCTCTTTTTCCTTCTCCATAGAAGTACTTGGACGAGAAATAGGTTCTTTGAAAGTTTTACCACTACGAGTAGTAATAACCTTCAACTCTCCTTTCGGGTTCACGATGGTATCACTAGGAAGACCACCCGAAGAAGAGGGCTTACACATGATAGCTTCAAACATTTTAGCCATTCGGTCTTCAAATTTAGATTGCCTAGCATCCGCTTTTAACAATTCTTGCTTAATCTCATGTTGACCTTGCTCCATTTTTTGTTGATTTTGTTGGAGTCGTGTGACATTTCCTTCCATTTTATTAGCATGAGTTTTAAGTTCATTAGCAAGTTCGTTTTTAAGCTCGTTTTTCAACTCGGACCTTAAGCTAACCATTTCACGTTGCATATTGTCAAACTTAGAATCATTAGCCTTTGCATAATTCAAAAATTCTCCTTGAAGATTTTTGGTGTGATCATTTTGAAAACCTTGAGTCGATGTTTGAAAATCACGGTTTTGGTTTTGGTTTGAAACTTGCCCATTTCCACTTTGATAATTATCTTTGTTATAATTCCTTTGATTTCCTTGGTAATTTCCATCTTGGTTGTTGTTGCGATAATTATTAGCATTTTGATTTGGTGGAGCTTGATTTTGGCGGGAACCTTGACCGATTTGGTTATAAGTTCCCGTGGCTACATAAGCACTCGAAGTGTTACCATCCGCGGTAATGCACTCGGAAAGATCATGAGCTCCACCACACGACAAACAACTCTTAGAAACTGCTTTAACCAAAGCGGAATTCGAAGCTTCTTGAGCTTTCCAATGGGACATAAGAGTCGAAAACCTATCGAAAAACCGATTTTCTTCATTAGCTTCATCTTGTAAGGCATTGATACTACGAGACGATGATGAGCCCATTTTGGCAACACTCGGTGTGTTACGAGGGCTATAAACCTTAGATCTATTCTCAATTATGACCAAAGCTTCCTCGACCGTTTTACACAAAAAATTACCACCCGCGGCGGCATTCAAATAATCCCTTTCATGATCATTAAGTCCATTGTAAAACGTGTCTATTTGGTGCAAGTCGGAAAAACCGTGATGAGCACATTCATGTAACATCTCCTTAAACCTATTCCAAGCCGTTGAAAAACTTTCATTTCATTCTTGTGAAAATTTAGAAATCTCATTTTTCAAATGCGTAGTCTTAGAGGGCGGAAAAAATTGGTTCACAAATTTCGAAACGAGATCCTTCCACGTCAATATAGAATTGGGTGGCTCTTTCTCTAACCAAATTTTAGCGGGCCCCGCTAAGGAATACGGAAAAAGCATCATCTTAATCGAGTCATTCGAGACATCCTTGAATTTGCACGTGGCGGTAAGACGATTGAATTGCGGATATGGTTGTGTGGATTGTCCTTCTCATCACCACAAAATTTGTTGTTTTGGATCATCGACAACAAACCCATTTTCACCTCAAAATTCTCCGCAAGGATAGCGGGAATCACAATAGCTTCTCCATAACCCTCGGTGGGTGCTCGAAGTAACTCCATCATAGTTCGATTCGCCATGGTAGGTGCTTCTAGTACAATGGGTTCGTCAATAGGAGACTCCTCACTGGAATGAGTTGGAGTGGGAGTTTTGTTCTTTCGTCTACGTGCATGTTTTGCTTGATTACGAGTGAGCATAAATGTCACGTACGACGAGGAGACGAGCAAAGAAGATTCTTTTTGGTGTTTTGTATTTTTCAATTTTTTTTTGTGGTTTTTGATGGTATTAACTTTTTATAAATTGGTGAAATGTATTAAGTAGACAAAAATCTACAAATCTCCTCCTTAATCAAATCTCTTGATTAAAGAAGCCTCAAGGAATGAAAACGATCACGTGGAGTGAACGCCTTCGATGACTTTAGAACGATGGTGGAACACCAAATCGTTCAAGAGGGTTTAATCAATAGAAACCAAGAAAATATATATGATATGTAATAATACTTTGGGCGGCAAAACCCTCGATTCACTCTCAAAATCAAATACGCACAAGCAAGCGGAGGAAATGAGGCGGCGCGAAGCACTTAAGAGCCTTTTTCCTTTAGGTTGTGAAATACAACCGCCTTATACCCACCTTATAGTTTGTATTATCAAGATTAAGCTTCACGAAAGTATTTATCTATTTTTGCCTTTTTCTTTGGTTTGAGATTCAAATACAATGATTGGGTAATGACCTCCCAAGTCAAGGTTGTGATTGCTCACGTATTTGGAGTACTTGTGAATTTATTGTTCTACGTATACAATATAGTAATAATATTCACACAAAAACCAAAAACCGATAATACGTATTAGTAGAGTGCTACTAATACAAATACTAATTATGGTTAGTATAAAAAACAACAATGGTTCAATCAAAACACAACACGCCTCCCCGGCAGCGGCGCCAAAAATTGATGTAGTGTTTTTGCAACCCTTTAGGAAAAGGAAGGCAAAGTAGTGGTAAGCGTTAAGTGTCGGTTTAGGAAAACTGAGCACTAATGACCCAATGAAGTGGGGATCGTTCTCGAGGAGGCACGTGTGTTGTGAAATGAGTTGATTTATATTTGTGATTATTAACAAGAAGAAAAGAGAATAGAAAGGAAAGAAAAGACGGTTACGGAAACGGATTAAACTACGACGAAAAAGGCGAACACGTAAAACCGTAAATAGTACAAAAATTAAAATTTTAACCTAAAAATTACTAAAAATCCACAATAAAATTCTAAGAGTTTACAAAAAATCAAAACTTGCTAAAACCTTTTAATTAATTAAATAATGACTTTTTAATGCTAATTAAAGCCCTAACAATCACAATTAATTATTAAAAAGCCCTAAACAAGATCTAATAATTTGTAAACCTCAAAAATAACCTAATTAAGCTAAAAAGTATTTTTAAAATTTTTTAAACCAAATTAAACTATTTTTAAACACTTAAAAACTATTAAAATCTATTAAAACTTAAATTCATTCTAAAAAATAAATGAAAAGTCCTAAAAAGATTTGGAAAGTTACAAAGTTCCTAATTATGTGTCTACAATATAGGAGAAATGAAAAAAGTTAAAAAATTAAACTTTTAATTGTTAGTAATAAAATAATATTAAATTATTCAAAAAAAATAAAAAGTTTATAAATAAATTCTAAAAAATTACCAAAAATCCTAAATAATGTAACTAGAACAGAAATTCAATCAAAAGTTCCTAAAACCTTTTTATTAATTTTATATTAAATTTTAAAGTTGTTGAAAAACCCTAAAATCAAATAAAATTAAAAATTAGACTTTTTGAAAACTTTATGGAATGTAAACCTCAAAAATATAAATCAAAACCTAAAAACTATTTTTTTGGATTTTTAAAATACTTTTTGCTATTTTTAAACTACTTTCTAAAAATTAAACTAAAAATAATCCTAATAAATAAATTAAAAACGGGAAAAATAAACTTTTTGGACAGAAAAGTCCTAAACCTAATACAATCCTAAGAAATTTGCTAAAAGGTAAAGAGCTAAAAAGAATAAGCTCAAAACAGCTTATAAACAAGCTGAAAAGTAAATAAGCTAGAAAACCAACACACTTTATGTATTAAACTTTGCAAAGAGTTACCAGTCAAAGACCCTAGGGCAATTGGTAAACGCGTTGGTGTGTGGGAGGAGTGGCGCATGTTCGAGTCCTGGCCACGTCCTTTTTGGTATTTATTTTTTTTTCTTTTTTAACTTTTTTAAAACACAATCCAGTAACCTTTTAATCTCACAAACACAAAACCCAATCCAATTTAACAAAGATTAAAACAAGGAGAGCCAAAAACGTATCCAGTTATGAGCCTTGTTTGAAAACTCAAAGATCACAGTCTTCACTTGTGAAATTTTGTGTCAAGAGGACTTGACAGTGTGTGATTGGTGGATGTTTAATGGACAAGAAGGCACTCCCACAACCAGTTGGGTTGTGGGAAGTCAAGAGCAACAAAAACAAGCAAGCTCCACAAAGATTCACCCAAAACAAGCACACAAAGTGGCAAAAGTAGGTTGTTGATATGCTATGCACAAGTTTAATGGTATTTGCTGGTTTAGTGTGCACATAAGTGAGTTTTAAAGTCTCAAATCAAGCACACAGACCTACCAACTAGCATACAAACATTACACAAACCTACTTCACCCCTAACTCTAACAGATTATCAAGTTTTGATGGCAAAATTCTCACAAAAGCATGAACAAGATGCAGTCACTGGATTTTTGGTACTTTTCTCATTTTTATCACGCAAAAGTGATCAAACCCTGTCCAAACTGAAAACTAATTACACCTATAACCTAATAACAACCTAGAGAGTGTTTCTAAACAGGTTTTAACCAAAATTTAAATAATTAAACTCAATTAAAGCCCTAATCCAAACACCCCTTTAAACTTGAAAACCAATCTTTTACAAACCAAATCCTTTCAAAACACATTCAAACTGATTACAATCACTTCTATCATGCATACTAACACAAAATCAGCAGCTCAAACAAACATTTAACAACTTCTATGCAGATTCACATAAATCACCAAATTAACTGAAAAATGAAAATGGGAAAAGATTTTTACCTCAAGGGACCTACATCCAGGTCCCTTAGTGGTTGAAAAACCACCTCCCTATAGGCCCGGGCCTATGCTGACCCTTGGACAAGCTCCAATGGCTTCCTGCTAAGAACAATGAACAAAGCAAGCACAAAATAACAATATAACTGATTTTTCTAAAAACCTTCTAATCTTTTCCACAAACTTAAAACTTAGCACAAACTCACAAATCCAAACCCTCCAAATCCACTTTCACTTCAAAGGAGTTTCTGATTTCTGAAATTTGTACCCAATTAAAAAAACTTTTGAAACCTTTTGAAAATTCAAACACACAAGTGTTACACAATTAAAATGGAACTCAGTTTTTAGCTTTTAAACACACACACACAACTTTTAACAATTATAAAAAGGAATTACACTTGTTTCAAACACAAATACCAAACTTTTATATCATTAAAAAGGAATTACAATGGTGAAAGCTAAAAAAAACTGGAACAAAGATAAAGGGACACATGCGTCTCCTTTATATACTAAGCTATAGAACAATCTGGAATACTAAAACCCTAATGCTGAAATGCCAAAGTTGCCCTTGAAGTCTTCACGATTTGAACTTGGTCAAATTGCTCCATGTGATGGATGTGGAGATGGCAATTGTTGTTATGTGATCTTAGACGTCCATTTGAACTTGGGGACCAAGTAGAAGAATCTGGGATGTTAAATTGGTCGGGTGTTGGAATTGGGGGAAAGTGATGGGTGCAGGGGAGGTATGGGGTGGGCCATAGGAGTCACATGATAATGTTTTCGTGAGTGGGATGGGTTTAGGAGGGGTGTAATCAAGGGTCTGGAAACAATCAGGGCAAAACCCTTTGATTTGGGGTCAATTGAGTCTGGGTGGGTTTAGGGTTCTAGGGTCATTAGAGGGGTGATTAGATCTGTTTTGGGTAAAAAGATTTTTAAAAAGGTTGTTAGGAGGGAAATAATTAGGGGTTGACCAGTTGACCTATTTAATAAAACCGGGTTTAATAAATCAAAAGGTTGGACTTGGGTGGGTATTGGGTTGGTTTAGTGGGTAGGGTCGGGTAAATGGGTAAATGGGTGGGTTTTGTAACGTGGGAAAGTCTGGTTGGGGGAATAAGTATGGCTGTCTCCCTGTTTGGCCCCCTGAAGTTTTACTTTTTCTTCACTTTGTATTAAATGGCATCAACGCCCAATTTACACATGACAACTTTGGAGTACTTGTCATTTTTGGCACTAAAGGTTTCCAAACTTTTATCAAGGACCTTTAATGCATATTCTTTATTTTCCAAGGGCTTTTCTTGTATAGTCTTCAAACTTTAGGGACCCTATTCATAATTTTGAATATTTGAGTGGTATAAAGTGTAAATCTTCAAAAGTTGAGGGACTAAACTTGACAATCTTCAATTCTTCAAGGGCATTTTTGTAAAATCCAAACTTGGGCCCGGTTCATTGTGCGGCTTCGTTTCCCGTGTTCGTTTTTTATTGATTCTTGTGATCTTTTGCCTTTTCCTCAATATCCGTACCTAAAAATACACAAGTAACAAACACGAGCATATATTTGGTATATTCAATGATATTTAATGCATTTTAAGCCCTAATTGGACGATGAGACCATGTATAAAAGCAGTCTCATCAGGATCATACTCTCAATAATGTCATTGGTGACTTAAATCAAAGGACCCTAAGATCTCAAGTCCAAAACCAAAGCAACTTCTTTTGTTTTGTCTCCTTGATTGAACCAAAGAATGTTAAAGAAGCTTTGACGGATGAGAGTTGGGTCATTGCGATGCAAGAAGAATTGAATCAATTCGTTGCCAATGATGTTTGGGAACTCGTTCCTCCACCTAGAAGTTCTACCATTATAGGAACCAAATGGGTATTTAGGAATAAGCTAGATGAGAATGGTGTTGTGTCTCGTAACAAGGCTAGACTTGTAGCTCAAGGCTATAATCAATAAGAAGGGATTGATTATGACGAGACATATGCACCGGTAGCTAGATTAGAATCAATTAGAATCCTTTTAGCCTACGCTTGTGCCTTAGATGGTGATGAGATGGCATTTATACATGATCTCATCGTTCTTTTCGGGCTTTAAATGCACTAAAATGTCATAAAATACCATATATATGCTTGTGTTTGTTTACTTGTGTATTTTAGGTATGGATATCGTGAAAAAGACAAAAGATCACAAGATACAAGGAAAAACGGACACGAGAAACGAAGCCGTACAATGAACCGGGCCCTAATCATGGAATTTTCATCAAATACCCTTGAAGACTTGAAGACAAAACAAGATTGATCCTCCAAGAATGAAGAAATGACACTTAAAACCCTTGTATATTAATAATTACAAGTTTGGTCCCTTAAGTTTGTCAAAATTGCAAAAAAGGTCCTTCAACTTTGAAGAAATGGCAAGAATAGTCCCTCAACAAATCAAAATTGTCAATTATGGTCCCTCATGAAGTCAAAGTTATGTTGAAGACCTTTGAAGATCAAAGAAGTCCAAGATCAGCCCTTTAAAAATCAAGAAATGGCAAAATTAATCCTTTGAAAGAGTTTTGGAAAGCTTTGTGCCAAAAGTGTCAAGTATGGAAAGATATTAACAAGGGAAGTCACGTTTTAGGGCTTAAAACCTGGTTTGCCAAAGTTTTCAAAACACAAGGACCATTTGTGTTAAGTGAAACATTTGAAAAGGGAAAAAGGCGCCTAATAAGTTACTAACCCCCAAAATCGGATTAAACTTGTTACTGTGCATCATTCTTACACCCCAGATTTTACTTTCATTAAACGTGGGTAAAATTCTAATTAAACCCTCCCACGTTTAATTCACACGTACCAAAACACAACCCACTCCTAAAAATCCCAATCCCACGCATGTGTGCCAAACCCCCAATTCCCCATTCCACCAATCAGCTATCACCTTGTCCTCCAAGGCAATGACGTGTCCCCAAATCAATGGCCATGATATATTGCTTCATCACAACGCAAATTTAAACGTCCAGGATCAAATATGGACAGCTCATCACCAAATTCGTCTAGAAACCTTTGAGGGTATTATTGAGATTTTCTAGCATTAGGGTTTGTAATATTTTGGTTCTAGTATCTTCTTTAAGCACTATATAAGGAGCTCACAGAATGTGTGAAGCCCTTGTTCCAGTTTCCATTCTAAATTTTGTAATCCCTTTTATTTGAAATAAAAAGTTTGGTTTTTGTTTTTATACAATATAATTCCTTTTTTATTTACTTAAAGTTGGTGTCTATTTGAGAAAGGAAACTGAGTTCCATTTATTATTTTGGTTAAGTGATTTGGATTTTTAAAATATTTCAAAAGGTTTTTGAAAATCTGAGTTTTTTGGAAAAAATTTGTCACAGGTTTTTGTTAAGAAATCAAGGTAAGTAGTTGTTGATTAGGTGATTAGAAAACGTTTTAAGAAGGTAAGAAAAGGTTTGGAAGAGTTTTAGAAAGAAAAGAAAAAGAATACAGATTGGTGTTATATGCTTGCATATTTGTGTTTTGTTTTCTTTGTTTTGTGTTCAAGCAGGTGAAGAAGGTGTTGATTCAGTTCTGCACCAGCCCCAGCTGGTAGGGAGGTGGTGTAGCATCCACTAGGACCCTTGGATGTAAGGGTCCTAAGGTAATCCTCTTTTTCTTTTTGAAAATTTCAGAAAATAAGAGTTTCATGTGCTTTATTTGATTTCATGCTATTGTGTGTTTAATCTGCTTGGATTGGTGTTCTTAAGTTGCTATATGCATGTTAGAATAGCATTGAATCAGTTTGAAGAAGTTTGTGAGTGATTTAGTGTTTAAAAGTTTGGTTTAAATATTTAAAAGGGTGTTTGGCAATAAGGATTAGCAGGGCAAAGTTTTTAATTAATAAGATTAAAAGGTGTTAGAGCTATTAATAAAAGTTGAATTAGGTGTTAGTTAGTTAGTAATTTGGTTTGAGACAGTTTGGTAGCAAGTTGGAGTGATACAAAGTGAAAAATCATAGCTAAACCTGCATAGTCAAAATTCTGCATGTTTTTCATAGATTTTGGAACTTGATTTTTAAAACCTGCTGAGATTTAGGGTTACTTAGAAGTGGATATTGATTGTGAATGATTTGGTGATTGTTTATGCCAAATTTGGTAGTTTAAATCTCACTGGATTGCATGTTATAGCCCTCTAAGCCCCCAGACCTGTCATCAACACATCAGCAACTCATCATAGGTCTGTGGTGCTTTGTTTTGCTTATTTGGTTGTGCTAATTGCTTGTTTTTGCTTAGTTGTTGACTTCTTGTGCTCAAAGGAGCACAAGAGTGCCCCATTTGTCCAATATCTACATCATACAAGCACACCAAGCTCCTCTTGGCTGTGCTCAAGTGTGAAGAAATAGCATAAACACATAAGCTCAACCCTGCTTGTGTCAAGTTTAACCAGGCCACGTTTTTGATTCATTTTTGTGCTTAAACTTGCTTAAAAAAGGAAAGTGGAATTGGATTTAGCTTGTTAAAAGGTCACTAGTTGGATTCATAAAATAAAAAAATAAAAAAAAAAAGTAATCGTCCAAAAAGGGGGTTTGCTTAGACTCGAACCCGCATCATTTCACTCACACACACACAACACTACCACTGCGCCCTAGGGTCTTTGACTGCTAGGGTGTGGTTTTGTTTTTTACTTAACCCGTTTTTCCTTTTAGCTTAAATAAATAAGCCGTGGCTCATTTATCTTATTTCCAGCTTATTTGCTTCTCATTTTTTGCTTATTTCATTTTTCCTAGAATCTAATTAAGTTTACAGATTTTTCTAGGCTATTTTCATAATTTTCCTTTTATTAGTTTATTTATTAGAATTTATTTAATAGACGTTTTTTATTAATTCAATAAAAAATACCAAAAAGAGTTTTTATTTTTAGGAAAAATCATTTTTAGGTTTTAAAATATATTTTTGAGGTTTACATCTTATTTTGGTTTTATAAACTTTAATTTTTAATTTTATATTATTTTAAGGTTTTTTATAAACTTTAAAGATTTTTATAAAATTATTAAAAAAGGTTTAGAAGCTCTAAATAGTGTTTTTCTCTTAATTATATTATTTAGGATTTTTAGAAAAATTTTAGAATTAATTTTAGAAACTTTTTATTTTTAGTATTATTTTAATATTATTTTAATATTAATTTTTCAAAATTTTATTCTTCTTTCTTTTTCATTTTTCCTAGATTCTTTATCATTAATTAGGACCATTTCCATTTTTAGATTATTTTTATCACATTTAGATTTACTTTTATAATTATTTTAAGTTTAATTAGTTTTAATCATTTTTAATCATTTTTAGAGTTTTAAAAATAGTTTTAATAGCTTTTAATTTTTAGAAAATTACTTTTTAGTATTCTAATAATATAAGTTAAGTGATTATTCAATAAAATCATATTTTAGACATTTGAATTAGTTAATTTTAATTTTAGGGCTTTAATTAGCATTTAAAATTAATTATTTAATTAATAAAAGGTTTTAAAATATCTTTGTTGGATTTTTATCTTTGTTTATATTATTTGAGACTTGTTTTTAGCCTTTTTGATATTTTGTTTTTGGTTTTAATAATTTTTAATTTTTGTGGTTTTTCTACGGCTTTACGTTTTCGTTGTAGTTTAATTTTCACGTAACCGTCTTTAATCTTCTCATCCCCATTCTTCTCAATATTAATCTCAAATACATACAAGTTAATTCACAACACCATACCTCCTTGGGAAACGAACTTCTTCTCTCATTTTATTTGATTGTGGGTCATTACTTGTGGTTTTCCTAAATCACTCGTCGATACTTACCGCTATTTACGCTCTTTTCCTAAAGAGTAGTAAAACACTACAATCATTTTGGCGCCGCTGCCGGGGAGGTGTGTTGTGCTTTAATTTGGAAACTTTTGTTTTGATATTATCCATAAATAGTATTTTTGTTAAGTGGAACTCCCTTAACACGTATTATCGGTTTTCTTGGTTTTTCTTGTACAAATATTATTAATATATTGTATTAAGTATCACAATCAATATACAATATCTCCAAAAGTGTGAAAACACAACCTTAATTGGGATTTGATCTCCTAATTATTGTATTCGAATCTCAAACAAAAAGAAAAGGCAAAAATAGATAAATACTTTCGAGAAGCTCGATTTTGAAAGATACGAACTATAAGGTGGGTATAAGGCGGGTATTATAAAATATACCCTAAGGAAAAAGGCTCTTAAGTGCTTCGCGCCGCCTCGTTTCCCCGCTTGCTTGTGAGTATTTTGAGATTGAAAGCTAATCGAGGGTTTTGCCGCCCAAAGTATTAATACGTATACTATATTTGCTTGGTTTTCTTTGTGATTAAACCCTCGTGAACAATTTGGTTTTCACCAAAGTTCTAAAGTCATTCGAAGGCGTTCACTCCACGTGATCGTTTTCATTCCTTTGAGGCTTCTTTAATCAAGAGTTTGATTCGAGAAGAGATTTTGTAGATTGTTGTCTACGAAGATACACCAAAATCCAAAAAAATTAAATATCATCAAAAACACAAAAAAATTGAAAATCCACAAAACAACCAAAAAGAATCTTCTTTGCTCACCTCCCATTCTTCGTGAAGTTTATGATCACTCGTAATCAAGCTAAACGAGCTCGTAAACGTCTTCAAAAGCAAGCAAATCAAGGATCGTTAATTGTTGAAGAACCTCCAATTGTTGAACCTATTATAGAACAAGAAGTCGTAATGGCTAATCGTACTATGATGGAGTTGCTACAAGCACCCACCGAGGGTTTTGGAGAGGCCATTGTTATTCCCGCCATCCTTGCGGAGAATTTCGAGATTAAGACGGGTTTAATGTCGATGCTACAAGCAAACAAGTTTCGAGGTCACGAGAAAGACAACCCGCATTACCATATTAGGAATTTCAACCGTCTCACCGCCACTAGCAAATTCAAAGATGTTCCGCATGACGCCATTAAAATGATGTTGTTTCCATATTCGTTGGATGGTCCCGCAAAAATTTGGCTCGAGAAAGAACCGCAAAATTCGATTTTGACATGGGCCGATCTCGTTTCTAAATTTGTGAACAAATTTTTTCCACCATCAAAAACAACACACTTAAAAAATGAGATTTCACGATTTGTGCAAAGAAACAATGAAAGTTTTTCAATGGCATGGGAACGATTTAAAGAGATGTTACATGAATGTCCTCACCATGATTTTTCGGAATTGCATCAAATTGATACATTTTATAATGGGCTTAATGATCATGAACGAGATTATTTAAATGCCGCCGCGGGTGGTAATTTTTTGTGCAAGACGACAAATGAGGCTTTACAAATCATTGAAAATCGATCTAAGGTTTATAGCCCTCGTGACACACCGAGTGTTGCCAATATGGGTACGTCATCTTCGTCACAATCGTCTCGTAGCATTAACGCCTTACATGATGAAGCTAATGAGGAAAATCGGTTTTTTGATAGATTTGCTAATCTAATGTCCCATTGGAAGGCTCAAGAAGCTTCCAATTCCGCTTCGGTTAAAGCGGTTGCTAAGAGTTGTTTATCATGTGGAGGAGCTCATGATCTTTCCGAGTGCATTACCGCGGATGGTAACACTTCGAGTGCTTATGTAGCAACGGGAACTTACAACCAAAACGGCCAAGGTTCCCGCCAAAATCAAGCTCCACCAAATCAAAATGCTAACAATTATCGAAACAACAACCAAGGTAATTACCAAGGCAACACACGCAATTACAACAAAGGGAATTATCAAAGTGGGAATGGACAAATCTCTAATCAAAACCAAAACCGTGATTTTCAAAACACTACACAAGGTTTTCAAAATGCTCACACGAAAAATATGCAAGGAGAATTTTTAGATTATGCAAAAGCAAATGATGCTAAATTTGATAACATGCAACGTGAGATGATTAGCTTAAGGTCCGAATTGAAAAACGAGCTTAAGAATGAACTTGCTAATGAACTTAAAACTCATGCAAATAAAATGGAAGGAAATGTCCAACGTCTTCAACAAAACCAACAAAAGATGGAATTAGGACAACATGAGATTAAGCAAGAGTTATTAAAAGCGGATGCTAGGCAATCAAAATTTGAGGACCGAATGGCTAAGATGTTTGAAGCTATCATGTGTAAGCCCTCTTCTTCGGGTGGTCTTCCTAGTGATACCATTAACAACCCGAGGGGAGAATTGAAGGTTGTTGCTACACGAAGTGGTAAAACTTTCATGGAACCAATCTCTCGTCCAAGTACTTCTACGGAGAAGGAAATCGAGAAAGAACCCGAGGTGATGGTCGAAAAGGAGCACATTACAATCCCACGAAGTACCGCTCAAACCACACCTACGGTTACACCAATACCAATTATGGAACCCGAGTTTCCAAGGCCGTTGCCTAATGACCAACCCACACCACCTTTACCTTACCCTTCGAGACGAAACAAAGAGAAAGCACAAGAAAGGAACAATTATCAATTTGAGCTATTTATGAAAATGTTTCGTGATCTACATTTTAATATAAGTTTTGCCGATGCTTTAATCATGATGCCTCGATTCGCCGCAAACTTCAAAAGTATGCTAAACAACAAAGAAAAGTTACAACAATCGTCTAGTTGTTCATCGGTTTTTCTAAGCCGCATACCACAAAAAGTCGGTGATCCCGGTAAATTTTTGATTCCGTGTGCTATTCAAGATATGGAGGAATGCTACGCCTTGGCCGATCTTGGTGCTAGTATTAATTTAATGCCTCTCGAGATTTTCAAATCGCTTTCGCTTCCGGCTCTTACTCCTTCGAACATGTCCATCGAGATGGCCGATCATTCCACGATCATGGCATGTGGAGTAGCCGAGGACGTTTTCGTTAAAGTCGGAAAGTTTTACTATCCCGTTGACTTTATCGTTGTAGACATTCCCATCGATCAAAAAGTTCCTCTCATTTTGGGTCGTTCATTTTTGGATACATCACGAGCACTTATCGATGTTCATGCTCGAAAAATCACCCTTCGTTTCAATGAAGAAGAACTTGTCATCAATGCAACACAAAACTCCAATCTTTCTCATGTATATTCTATTGCAACTTTAAACCATGGTGACTCGACCAATGTCGTTTGCAAAGAATTTTCACCAAGAGTTTTAGGGAATGTCTCCAAAAACAATTTACCATTTCCTCCGCCGGTGGAGGTTATGAGTGCTAAGCCTACAAAGAAGAAACCATCAATACTTGAATCGAAAAATCCTTCACATTCATTCTTGAAAAATATTGATAAGTTGCCGGTTTCTACGGAAGATCTTTCGGATGATGAATATGTTGGCCCCGATGGGGAGGTTTTCTTCGTCGATAAACGTTTTGAGAACTTGCCACCACCAAAACCAAAACGGTTTCAAAATGTGAGAATTTTTAGTGTGACTAACATCGTCTTAGAAACACCAAATGTTTTCGACATAATCAACAAGGGTTTTCATAAGGAGAGTTTAAAAGATAAAAAAGAAAAAGATCTTAAATATGATTTAATTGATTTTTCTACAAATCTAACTCCGTCATCACCACGTGATTTGAGTGCTACAAACTCGTCTACTCTTTTTGACGATGTTTTGTGTGGTCCTAGTATGGGGGAAGCCCCTTATGTTCCCTCATCCTTGTCCACCGAGGACGAGATATTCGATCCCGGAATTTCACGTAAAGGGAAATCTCGGTCTTCCACCGATGCAATAAATGGAAACTATATCTATTTGCTTGGTGCGAGTCTACCTCAAGTAGCTCAAACGTTTGTCTTACCAATTGTCTCACCCTTCTACTTCTCTTCTATTTTCTTCAAACTCTTTGAGTTTATGGCACATATTGAAGTGGTGTTAATTTGTTTTTCCAATGGAAACGAGAACGCCATTTTCGACCCCGGTATTTTGTATCATCTAAGGACTTAGTCCTTTATACCGGTTGCTTTTTGGGCCTTGTTTATCATGTAAGCCCCATCAAAAATTGACCACACCATGATTTTCCCTAAATGTTCACATATTGAGGGGATCGAGTCGAGCTCATGACTCGGTAATCAAAAACGAGGTGCCTCGTGGGGGAGATCCCATGCTTATCTTTATACTTATTATTCACTAATAAGGGGACTTGTACCCTTCAAACTCGTTGTCTCGTGGTTGTTTGTGATTGTGTTATCTAGATCATCATCATCTACGATTGAAGACTCTCGTGTTCGTTTACGTGAGCCTCCTTCGTTCGTTTGAAGAAGTTTTTCACGAATCCATGACATATCCTTTATTGTTCTAACAATTATCTTTTAGCATAATTAATAAACGGCTTTAGATATATTGTTGATCACCCTTTCCATGCTAGATCCTAAGCATTCGATTCTTCGTCTCTAGTATGGGGGTGCTCCACCTTTAGACTCGAAACATTGAGGACAATGTTTACTTTTAGTATGGGGGGGTGAATAGGTACTTGCTTTGCTACGCCCTCACGTTTTCCAACTTTCAATGTTTTATTTTGCTAATAAGGCTAAAAATGGCCAAATTTTAAAATTTTTCTTAGTTTTCATAAGTGTTTTTAAGACACGAATGTATATTTTCCGATGGATAGAATAAGAGTTAATTTTTGACTTGATGGGCATTTGGAGCCATTTACATTCCTTAACCCGCTCAATTCAAGTTTTGCTAGACTTTTATATAGGGAGCTTTAAAACGCGAAAGTCTTAATTCATTCGGGTTAAGAACAAGAACTTTTCGCAAGTTCCTATAATTGATTCTAGAAAGTCACTTATCAAGGGAACTTTAAAACGCATTCTCTAAACTTGAAAAAGTCCAAGAAAGTGCAAGATCCTATAGGTGGCTTGAAAACCCAAAACTTTGATTTGATATAGTCTTAATGAAAGCTAATCCAAATTTGGCTTAATTTTGACTTGCATGGCTAAGTATTCACGAGTCTCTTTAATTAGAGGTCTTTATATAGTGAAGAACGAGAAATGATAGAGTTAGACAAGTGATCATGCTAAACGTAGAACATGAAAATGTTCTTTCAAAAACTCATATGTTTTTAATTGTGGCTTTTTCTTCCCATAAGATCAATGCATTAGGAATAAATCATAATTGCAATAAGTAAGGTCGTACGATTTGAAAGGTTACTTAGCCTCTAGCGCAAGATCGTTTAAAAGTTGCTCGGGGTTGAATAGAGTTCATAGCCAAGGCATAACTTATTGAAGCGGGACGCGAAGATTGGCGATCATCCAAAAAGGCCCTAACAAGGCATGAGGAGCTCTATTTTTGCTAAAGATCCAAAGATGATGTGAAGTATCATTATTCCAAAATCAATATGAAGGATCGAGACACACGACGAGAAGCTATTACTCCCCTAAAGAATGGAGAAAGTCTATCCAAAAAGACCCTAACAAGGTATGAGAATAAATATATCCAAGTCCGAAAAGGAGGCGGATCGTTGTATATCAAAATCCAAAGTAAAGATTGAAGAAAAATGATGAAGTCGTGGTCCTATATGAAGAATCTCTCAAAAACGTCAAGTGAAGAAATTCCAAATATATGAAGAGAAGACCATAATTTCGAGAACGTCTTCCCAAGATTTGAAGTATGAAGTACATGCCAAATATCGGTCCGAGAAAGGTCTCAAATCGTGAAACGAGTTATGCCAAGATATGAACTTAAGGAGATACACGAGAAGCCGTTTTAAAAGATTTTGTCCTTCGGCTAACTATTGATCAAATCGTGCTACTTTGCTTTCGGACTAATAACTACTCAAATAAGTCAATATGAATCACTTGTGATCCATGACAAATAGATAAAAAATGCTAGTAACCCATTTCTTTTATAATAACTAGGATTGCGGGGAGAAAAAGTATTACACAATTTGAACGTATGAGTAGTGTTAGCATTGTGACTTGTACCAACAATGATCTTGTTTTTGCACTTAGCATGGAATGTATGACAATCAAGGATGACGAAATTTACTCTTAGGGACATTAACTTGTTTCTATTCTTTGACCCTAAAAGTCACATTTTGGTGATGAAAATCATACATTATGTCTTTACACAATCTCGTAGTATGTTGTAAGTCTTTTACTTTTCAATAAAGGTTAATAAAATTGAACTTTGGTGATGCTTAGATACTTTATTCTAGCATTGCGTGAGGGCACGGCAATGGCTTAGTATGGGGGAGTGATGAGATGGCATTTATACATGATCTCATCGTTCTTTTCGGGCTTTAAATGCACTAAAATGTCATAAAATACCATATATATGCTTGTGTTTGTTTACTTGTGTATTTTAGGTATGGATATCGTGAAAAAGACAAAAGATCACAAGATACAAGGAAAAACGGACACGAGAAACGAAGCCGTACAATGAACCGGGCCCTAATCATGGAATTTTCATCAAATACCCTTGAAGACTTGAAGACAAAACAAGATTGATCCTCCAAGAATGAAGAAATGACACTTAAAACCCTTGTATATTGATAATTACAAGTTTGGTCCCTTAAGTTTGTCAAAATTGCAAAAAAGGTCCTTCAACTTTGAAGAAATGGCAAGAATAGTCCCTCAACAAATCAAAATTGTCAATTATGGTCCCTCATGAAGTCAAAGTTATGTTGAAGACCTTTGAAGATCAAAGAAGTCCAAGATCAGCCCTTTAAAAATCAAGAAATGGCAAAATTAATCCTTTGAAAGAGTTTTGGAAAGCTTTGTGCCAAAAGTGTCAAGTATGGAAAGATATTAACAAGGGAAGTCACGTTTTAGGGCTTAAAACCTGGTTTGCCAAAGTTTTCAAAACACAAGGACCATTTGTGTTAAGTGAAACATTTGAAAAGGGAAAAAGGCGCCTAACAAGTTACTAACCCCCAAAATCGGATTAAACTTGTTACTGTGCATCATTCTTACACCCCAGATTTTACTTTCATTAAACGTGGGTAAAATTCTAATTAAACCCTCCCATGTTTAATTCACACGTACCAAAACTCAACCCACTCCTAGAAATCCCAATCCCACGCATGTGTGCCAAACCCCCAATTCCCCATTCCACCAATCAGCTATCACCTTGTCCTCCAAGGCAATGACGTGTCCCCAAATCAATGGCCATGATATATTGCTTCATCACAACGCAAATTTAAACGTCCAGGATCAAATATGGACAGCTCATCACCAAATTCGTCTAGAAACCTTTGAGGGTATTATTGAGATTTTCTAGCATTAGGGTTTGTAATATTTTGGTTCTAGTATCTTCTTTAAGCACTATATAAGGAGCTCACAGAATGTGTGAAGCCCTTGTTCCAGTTTCCATTCTAAATTTTGTAATCCCTTTTATTTGAAATAAAAAGTTTGGTTTTTGTTTTTATACAATATAATTCCTTTTTTATTTACTTAAAGTTGGTGTCTATTTGAGAAAGGAAACTGAGTTCCATTTATTATTTTGGTTAAGTGATTTGGATTTTTAAAATATTTCAAAAGGTTTTTGAAAATCTGAGTTTTTTGGAAAAAATTTGTCACAGGTTTTTGTTAAGAAATCAAGGTAAGTAGTTGTTGATTAGGTGATTAGAAAACGTTTTAAGAAGGTAAGAAAAGGTTTGGAAGAGTTTTAGAAAGAAAAGAAAAAGAAAACAGATTGGTGTTATATGCTTGCATATTTGTGTTTTGTTTTCTTTGTTTTGTGTTCAAGCAGGTGAAGAAGGTGTTGATTCAGTTCTGCACCAGCCCCAGCTGGTAGGGAGGTGGTGTAGCATCCACTAGGACCCTTGGATGTAAGGGTCCTAAGGTAATCCTCTTTTTCTTTTTGAAAATTTCAGAAAATAAGAGTTTCATGTGCTTTATTTGATTTCATGCTATTGTGTGTTTAATCTGCTTGGATTGGTGTTCTTAAGTTGCTATATGCATGTTAGAATAGCATTGAATCAGTTTGAAGAAGTTTGTGAGTGATTTAGTGTTTAAAAGTTTGGTTTAAATATTTAAAAGGGTGTTTGGCAATAAGGATTAGCAGGGCAAAGTTTTTAATTAATAAGATTAAAAGGTGTTAGAGCTATTAATAAAAGTTGAATTAGGTGTTAGTTAGTTAGTAATTTGGTTTGAGACAGTTTGGTAGCAAGTTGGAGTGATACAAAGTGAAAAATCATAGCTAAACCTGCATAGTCAAAATTCTGCATGTTTTTCATAGATTTTGGAACTTGATTTTTAAAACCTGCTGAGATTTAGGGTTACTTAGAAGTGGATATTGATTGTGAATGATTTGGTGATTGTTTATGCCAAATTTGGTAGTTTAAATCTCACTGGATTGCATGTTATAGCCCTCTAAGCCCCCAGACCTGTCATCAACACATCAGCAACTCATCATAGGTCTGTGGTGCTTTGTTTTGCTTATTTGGTTGTGCTAATTGCTTGTTTTTGCTGAGTTGTTGACTTCTTGTGCTCAAAGGAGCACAAGAGTGCCCCATTTGTCCAATATCTACATCATACAAGCACACCAAGCTCCTCTTGGCTGTGCTCAAGTGTGAAGAAATAGCATAAACACATAAGCTCAACCCTGCTTGTGTCAAGTTTAACCAGGCCACGTTTTTGATTCATTTTTGTGCTTAAACTTGCTTAAAAAAGGAAAGTGGAATTGGATTTAGCTTGTTAAAAGGTCACTAGTTGGATTCATAAAATAAAAAAATAAAAAAAAAAAGTAATCGTCCAAAAAGGGGGTTTGCTTAGACTCGAACCCGCATCATTTCACTCACACACACACAACACTACCACTGCGCCCTAGGGTCTTTGACTGCTAGGGTGTGGTTTTGTTTTTTACTTAACCCGTTTTTCCTTTTAGCTTAAATAAATAAGCCGTGGCTCATTTATCTTATTTCCAGCTTATTTGCTTCTCATTTTTTGCTTATTTCATTTTTCCTAGAATCTAATTAAGTTTACAGATTTTTCTAGGCTATTTTCATAATTTTCCTTTTATTAGTTTATTTATTAGAATTTATTTAATAGACGTTTTTTATTAATTCATTAAAAAATACCAAAAAGAGTTTTTATTTTTAGGAAAAATCATTTTTAGGTTTTAAAATATATTTTTGAGGTTTACATCTTATTTTGGTTTTATAAACTTTAATTTTTAATTTTATATTATTTTAAGGTTTTTTATAAACTTTAAAGATTTTTATAAAATTATTAAAAAAGGTTTAGAAGCTCTAATTAGTGTTTTTCTCTTAATTATATTATTTAGGATTTTTAGAAAATTTTCAGAATTAATTTTAGAAACTTTTTATTTTTAGTATTATTTTAATATTATTTTAATATTAATTTTTCAAAATTTTATTCTTCTTTCTTTTTCATTTTTCCTAGATTCTTTATCATTAATTAGGACCATTTCCATTTTTAGATTATTTTTATCACTTTTAGATTTACTTTTATAATTATTTTAAGTTTAATTAGTTTTTAATCATTTTTAATCATTTTTAGAGTTTTAAAAATAGTTTTAATAGCTTTTAATTTTTAGAAAATTACTTTTTAGTCTTCTAGTAATATAAGTTAAGTGATTATTCAATAAAATCATATTTTAGACATTTGAATTAGTTAAATTTAATTTTAGGGCTTTAATTAGCATTTAAAATTAATTATTTAATTAATAAAAGGTTTTAAAATATCTTTGTTGGATTTTTATCTTTGTTTATATTATTTGAGACTTGTTTTTAGCCTTTTTGATATTTTGTTTTTGGTTTTAATAATTTTTAATTTTTGTGGTTTTTCTACGGCTTTACGTTTTCGTTGTAGTTTAATTTTCACGTAACCGTCTTTAATCTTCTCATCCCCATTCTTCTCAATATTAATCTCAAATACATACAAGTTAATTCACAACACCATACCTCCTTGGGAAACAAACTTCTTCTCTCATTTTATTTGATTGTGGGTCATTACTTGTGGTTTTCCTAAATCACTCGTCGATACTTACCGCTATTTACGCTCTTTTCCTAAAGAGTAGTAAAACACTACAATCAGATGTTAAGCTTCAACAAATGGATGTAAAGATTTCATTTCTTAACGGTTTGATCAATGAGGAGGTATATGTGGCTCAACCTCCCGGCTTCATTGATTTTGAGAAACCGGACCATGTTTACAAGCTTAAGAAAGCACTTTATGGACTCAAACAAGCACCCAAAGCTTGATATGATAGACTTAAAGCGTTTCTTGTTAAACATGAGTATACCATGGGAATGGTAGACAATACACTCTTTACAACGAAGAAAGGTCCTCACCTCATAATCGTACAAATATATGTTGATGACATTATATTTGGCTCAACTTGTCAAGAATTGTGTGATGACTTTGCCAAAATCATGCCCGATGAGTTTGAAATGAGTATGATGGGAGAACTTAACTTCTTTTTAGGACTCCAAATTAAACAAATGGACGATGGTATTTTCTTTAGTCAATCTAAGTACGCTAAAGAAATGCTAAAGAAATTTGGATTAGAAGAATCTAGACCAATGAGGACCCCTATGGCCTCGGATACTAAACTCACCGTAGATGATGATTGTGAGTCGGTAGACAACACCAAATATAGAGGTATGATTGGTAGTTTGTTGTACCTAACGGCAAGTCGACCGGATATCATGTTTAGTGTTTGCCTTTGTTCTCGCTTCCAAGAGGCTCCCAAAACCTCTCACCTTGAAGCGGTTAAGCGTATCTTCCAATACAATAAAGGCACTATACATTTAGGATTATGGTATCCTAAAGGGACCGGCGTAGAAACCATTGTCTACGCGGACTCGGATCATGCGGGAGACTATGTGGACCGGAAAAGCACTAGTGGAGTTTGTACCTTCATGGGTTGTTGTTTAACTTCTTGGTTCTCCAAGAAACAAACCGCTCTTGCGATATCCACCACGGAAGCCGAGTATGTGAGTGCCGGAAAAGCATGCCAACAAGCTCTATGGATGAAGCAAGCGCTTGTTGATTACGGGATTTCTCTTGATGATGTACCCATCATGTGCGATAATAAAGGCGCTATAGACCTAAGCAAGAATCCCGTGCAACATTTGCGAACCAAACACATAGAAATTAGACACCATTTCCTTAGGGATAATGTTCAAAAGGGGAACATTACTATTGAAAAGGTGCCCTCCGAGGACAACTTAGCCGATATCTTCACTAAGCCACTTAAGAAGGAACCTTTTAATTACTTGCGTCTAGGTCTAGGATTGATGGAACATCTTCCTTAAATTCTTTTCGTCTTGTGTGTTTTCTATTACCTCTTTGAGTCCTTGAGTCTTTTAAAATTCTTTTGAAAAATCTTCTCCTCTCCTTTTCAAAACTCTCAAAGTCTCTTTCGAAAATGGTTGAGAAATTTGTTTAACATTGTTAATTCAATCTAAAAACAATTTTTCATAGATTCTCGCTATTAATGTAGAGCTTACATAATTCATATGTATGATTCTCTCAAATATAGCAAGAACAAGATTGAATCATGGAGGATCATTGTGTCATGACTTAAGGTCTTGTCTTACACATCTCCTACATTGATTTTTTTCATGTATTTTGGTCAAATCTCTATTTGGTAAGTTTGCATATGTTTTCTTGGTCTATCTTTGCTTTTAAGCACATCCCTATGATAAGTTAGACTAGAAAAATAAGATTTGCTGAAAAAACTTTCTCCAAACACCAAACCCTGCTTCTGCAGGCGGTTCCATATGTGAACCGCGGTACCTTATTGATAAGGTACCGCCACCATAGATAAGGAACCGCCTAAAGTGGCCTTCCTTTTCGGGTTTTTGTCTGAAACTCCAGATTTGCTCCAACCTTTTTGAGAATCTTTGTTTCAAACCCTTTGACCACCCCAAAAATACCCTAAGCCTTCCCTATTTAAACCATAAGCATTTTGCATTACTTCTCATCCAAAATGTCTTATTCTCCCAATGAAAGACTTGAATCTCCTCCATTTTCTCCAATTACTTTCAATTCAAACCCACCCAAGAACACTCTTAATCACATTTCTCCTACCAAGAATGTTGATTGTGGAACTTCTTTTCTTCCACCACCACCCTTTAGTGTTCTTCCTCCTTCTCATGATAATGTCATGCACCATGGACCATATTGTCATTGTTGTCAATATCAACATCTTGCTATGGCACACATCTATGAGGAGTTTAACTACATCAAGAGTCTCTTAATCAAGCCTACTCTTCACTTTGATTATGAGATCTCCAACAAGCTACCACCACCACCCTCTGCTATTACCTTGTCTTTCATATAAGCATTGATTGCTTATCCTCAAGACACCAAACTCAAGCAAATCTTAGAATTCTAGAATAACTAGGATTAGATTTATGCTTTTGGCTTGTTTCTTTTTCCATACTTCTTTGTATGATGTTCCTTTAGCAACCTATCTTGGATCTTTGTCTTTGTGTTTTATTCTCTTTTAATTTTCTTTATGTGACCTATTGCTATATATTGTTGGTTGTTTCTTTTGTTCAACTAACCCTTCTATGTAGCTTGTCACCATATCTCGATTCCCCGGTGCCGCAATCTAGGGGGAGTAAGCACCAAGGGGGAGTCTTTGCAAAGTCCGTTTCTTCAACACCGGCTTACGCAACCTTTTTCCTTCGACAAAGGGGGAGAAATGAATAAACTCGTCTTCGAAAATCTTGTTTTTGTGTGATTGATTTTATGTATTGTCGGAATCAAAAAGGGGGAGATTGTTAATGCAATAATGACTAAAAACGTTACTTGAATTTTTCGGTCTCGCTTAGTTTTGATTACGACAATATGTAAAAACAAGCATTTACGAAAACAACGAAAAACGAATTCTTGAGTTCAATTATTTTTCATTTTACCCATTTTCACTTAAGGTATGGATAAACAAGTACTAACCTTAATCAAGTGATCAAGTGATTTAATCTTTTATTAAAACTCACTTTTTATTAAATGTGACAAGTTTTTATTAAACTTTATTTTTATGAAAATGTTTTATTAAATTAATTATTTGAAATTTGAAAATGGCATATTCTTATTTTGTTAAGAATATCCTTTCAGGATATTTTTTATACCCAGATAAGACCTCCACCACTAAAGGACAAAAAGGAGCAGAGTCTAGTCCGGCGATACCTTAGCGCCTAGGCGGTACCTTATCGATAAGGTACCGCGGGCTGTGATAAGGTACCGCGGGCAGATATAGCCGTTGGCTCCTTTCTCCTTTAAATAGTGGACCATTCTCAGCTTTTCACCTCACCTCTTTTGCACATTTATTTCCAGATTCAAACTCCTTCTTTAATCACTCAAATCTTTGATAATTTTTTGATTATTACTTGTTTAAGAAGTGAATCTTGTTCTTCCATCCCTTCCTCTCCAAGTGCAAAGAGAAGAACACTATCCTAGTGAAGTGTTGAGTCCACCACCAAAGATCCATTGAAGATCAAATTTTATACACTTGTAGTTGTGTCATAGTTGTGAAGATCCAAGTAGTTGTGTCTATTTGGAAGTTGTGTATGTACTAAGTATAGTTGTGCAGATTGGTCCTAGCTACAATTAGGGTTCGACTTTTAGCTTAGAGTCGGAAATTGGTTAAGTGACATGTACGGTTTTCTCCACCATAAGGAGCTTGTTGTGTAGTGAACTCTCGAGTAAGGAGTACTCGAGGAGTGGAGTAGGAACGAGGAGTGAGCTTCGTTGCCCAACCACTATAAATCCTTGGTGTTCGGTTTGATCTTTCTTTACCCTTAACTCTTTACATTCTATATTCTTTTTGCATATACATGTGTTAGTATTAGATTAGCTACACTATCATTCTTTATTCTTTGTGGATATATTTTTGTTAGTATTAGTTTAGCTATACTATCATTGTTCATATTGTTCATAAGAAGACTTCACATATTTCCTCAATCCTAAGTTTTTTAAAAAGGATTTTTGGAAACCATATTTTAACAAGTAAATATAAGAAACTATTCAACCCCCCCCCCCCCTTCTAGTATCTACAGTTTATATAAGCCCGACCCATGAGCATGTTCATGTGCCGGAGGCTCAAGTCCACTAAGGGACTTGGGTATATAAACCTCTTTCCACCATGGAAAGGGGTGTTGGTTGTTTCATTTATCAAATAACACATTTACATTTTCTCTCATCTCTCTCTCTACTTTCTCTCTCTAGAAACAACAACCTCTTGATAAATCATAGATTACCATACTTCTACAATTGGTATCAAGAGCCATGGGATGAAATAAGGGTAGGTTTTGTGTTTTTCATGCTTATTTAAGTGTGTTCATGTGTTTTGATTGATTTTATCCAAGTTTCAAAAAAAATTCGTGTTTTTGTTCTTCCACTTGATCCATATATCTTCTACATAGTTGTAGTAGCGATTTGGGTTCTTTGGTTTGGTTTGAAACACGGATTACAAGGTAAAAAATCTCAACTTTTTGGTGTTCTCAAGTCTCGGACTAGTTCTACATTCCGATCAAGCATTTTGATAGCAATAACCTTAGCGTTTCTACATTGCGATCACGACATTGCGATCACTTATTCCGATAAGGGCATATTGCCATCACAGCATAATGCGATCACTTATTCCGATAAGGACATTGCGATCACTTATTCCGATAAGGAAATTGCGATCACTTATTCCGATAAGGACATTACGATCACTTATTCCGATAAGGACATTGTGATCACTTATTCCGATAAGGACATTGCGATCTCTGCATATTGCGACCACCACATTGCGATCACATATTCTGATTAGATCCCGATAACTTATTCCGATCACTACATTGCGATCACATTCCGATCACTTTCTGATAAGTTATTCCGATCACATTCCAATCACATTCCGACGGGATTAAGTTTTTGGCATTGAGAAGGACTAAGTTTGAGCATTACGACAACTTTGAGATTTGAAATTGAGATAGAATTAATTTGGGTATTGAGATAGAATTTGCACAACTTAGAGGATTTTTCGACATTGCAAATTTCACAAAAACACACAACCTAAAGATAACAACATTTTTGTTTAAAAAACATTAAAATACATAACCTTATTTCATTGCTCGATCATTTTCGTAATCTTTATTCAAGGGATTAAAAATGAATTCACATTCATACATGCCAACAATGACATCGCTTACTAACCTTTCTATCATCTCGAGTACCGATACCCGTCCACCGTTGCTTATCAAAGAGTTTTTTGAAGCATGGCAAGGTCGCATGATGTCTTATATTATGGGTAGACCCAGTGGAGACTCATGGTTCAATCCATTGAGCAAGGTCCACTCGATTAGGGTGAAGTTACTGTATACAATGTGACTAGGCCAAGGCTATTTCATGAACTAACGGCTGCCAATAAAATCATTGCCGATGCGGATGACAAGGCCGTTCAGACCATCAAGCAAGCTCTTCCACCCGATATTTATCGTATGGTACGCAATTATAAGGTAGCAAAGGAACTTTGGGATCGCTTAACGGTTTTGTTACAAGGGACTTCACTTTCCAAGCAGGAACGAGAGTGTCAACTCTATGAATTGTTCGATAGGTTCTCATACATTCCAGAGGAAACACATCATGACTATTACTTGCGCTTCACTACTTTGATGAACGATTTGAATGTGTATAATCTCACGATTGCTCAGTTTTAAATCAACACCAAGTTCTTGAACACGTTACCCCAAGAGTGGAGCCAATATGTCACTGATGTTAAATTGATCCGGGATTTGCACAAATCAAATTTAGATCAACTTTATGCTTTCTTGCAGCAACACGAGAAGCATGTGCTCCAGAAACGCATGTCTCAAGGATCTTATTCCGAACCATTGGCATTAATGGCAAATCATCCAACATTGTCATATAACAACACTCTTTATGCTATGGGACAACAATCTTATCACAAGACTATGTTTCAGACTCCAAGCTTTCTACAGTATTCGATCTTACCACAACCACCTACATCATATCAGCAACAATATCAGCAACCAGCACTATCATCACAACCATACTCTCCTTATCAACCATCAACAAATTCTGTCATCACTTACTAGCAACATGATGTTCCTCAACCCCATTACTCACAACATGTCAGTACTCCTTCAAGTGTGTATGTAGCTCAACCAGCACCATTTTTCTACTGTGATGATGAGGTGGTTCCAGTTCCTGAGTTCAGACAAGGGGATAATCCTACTGATATATTTGCACAAATGTTTGCTTACATCACTCAAACATTGAACAAAAGAGGTTACAGAGGACCATCTCTAACAAACAATCAGTTGAGGAATTCTTCAAACTCTCGTCAACAAGCTACAATCCAAGATGGCAGAGTTACTGTGCAACCACTTCAGGGGAGACCAAGTTCATCTAATACTAGTTCTCGCCCATTTAACACTACTCCAAGGGGAAACAACAGTGGCAAAGTGAAGATGATTATCTGTTATAACTGCAAAGGGGAAGGACACATGGCTCGGGAGTGTAAGCAACCAAAGAGGAAGATGGATGGTACATGGTTTCAAGAAAAGATTTACTTGGTTAATGTTCAAGCACAAGGTCGAGAACTCGATGAAGAGGAGTTAGCCTTTCTAGCAGATCCAAGAGTTGCGGATACTAAAGGAATCACAGCAGCTTCTACCAACAATGTAGCATATCAATGCGATGATCTTGATGCATACGATTCAGACTGTGATGACCTCAATACCGCCAAGGCAGCTCTCATGGCGAATCTTTCACTTTATGGGGCTGATACAATCTCTGAGGTACCAAATACTGCCACTAATACTAGTATTGTACCTTATCAAGTTGAGCAAGTGTCTGAGTATCCGGAACAGCCTCCGGTTGTTAGTAATTCAAACGACGAGACAAACACTGATAGAAATATGAATGCAAGTCCCCCGACTTTGAAAGAAACACAACCAGGAGCTATTACGTCTACAAATTCGTCTGCTCAACAAGATTTGGTTATGGTGTCGGCATCTATTCTTGGCTAAATGAATAATGCGGTCCTTGAAACCCTCGGTGTTAATCACACATTATCTGCCGAGCTTGCTTTGTATAAAGAAAATGATAAAACCTTGGAATTAACTCCGTTGACCAATACCTTAACCAATCCAAAATTTGATAGGTTTAGGAAATTCCAATTGGATAACTTGCTATAAATTGAGAGTTTAAGAGAAAATCTTTCAAAAGAACTTAAAGAAAAAGAATCAGTCGTTAATAATTTTCAAAAAATGCAAACGGATTTTGAAATTCTCGGGTCTAAAAACGTTGAAACAGAAATTAAGGCGTTTGAGAAAGTTAAAAAGACTTAAGTTTTGCTTTTAAAACAATACTCCGCTTCACATTTAGTACACTTGTTTCATTCATCTTTTAAGGAATTTACTCTATCCCGTCTAACAGACCTGCCACCTAACCCGGGTTATGCAAAGCAAGCTATTATCCGCAACCCGCGACTTTATGAAGCAACAAAACTAGGTTTGGTCTTACACCCGATTGGTAATTCGAATGAATCCGAAAATATGTCACTACATGAAGAGAATCGGTCAAAAGTGATTTTTACATATCCTAAGTATGATTATGAACAGCTTAATGTAGAGAATGCAAAAACGGATTTTAGAATTCGCTTTAATATACAAAAGGAATTTATCCATACACCAAATTACATGTCTACTAGAGAAAACCTTAGTATATTTCCTACACTTGTCAACCTGAATGAACCTAAGCAAAATTCCAAAGGGTCTTCCACCGGTAAGTACGGTATTACTAAGCTTGAAAGAGATTAGGCGATACCTTACCGGATTTGACAAGGTCATCAAGGAATGTACATGTTAATGCAAGTGATGCCTAAAAACATTATTAGTGTTAACTAATCTTTCTTAGTTTTGATCACAACAAACCATACAACACATTTAGTGTAAAACACAAAATGAATTATTTAACTAACACTATCATCAAGATAATAATCATATCACTAACCTTTCTTAATCATACTTAGTGATCATCAAAATGATTATCCTTAAAACTCACTTTTGTTAATATGACAAAAGACTTTTTAATAAACTTTCTCTTTTAGAAAATGTTTTATTAAAATGGAAAATGAAAATTTGAAAATAGCATATTCCAAATGCTGTTAGAATATCCTTTGAAGGTTTCAAATACCTCATATATTCCCACCCCACTAAAAGACAAAAAACAGAGCGGAGTCTAGTGGCGGTACCTTAAGTACCTACGCGGTACCTTAGCGATATGGTACCGCGGGGTGAGATAAGGTACCGCGCACAGTAGCCGTTATAGATCCGTTATACTTTGTCTCCTTTAAATAGTGGGTCAAATCTCATTTTCCAGTAAGCCTCTTGGACGTTTTTCTCAGCCCTCTTTCTATTTTCTATAGCATAATCATTAGTAAATGATCACTTAAATTGTTAAGGATGTTTACATATGATTATCCTCTTGATCTCCTCCTTTACCTTGTCCAATAAGAAGATCACTCACTCACTAGTGTTGTGATAAAGATGAATCTATGAGCTAGTCATATTCATCATGATACCTTCTTTGTTTTAGGTCAATCCAATGTATTTATGAATACTTGGACTAGTTGTGTTCATCCAAGTTATTTGTGGATACTTGGATTTGTTGTGTACATCCATTGCATATGTGTTTGCTTGGATTTGTGTTGTGTAAATCCAAGCTACATGTGTGTACTTGGATAAGTCTAGTTGAGTTGTAATAGATTTGATTAGGAGTTCTCACTAAACTATAAAGTGATGTGGTTGTGTCTTGTGAGTTCTCACTAAACTTAAAAGTGATTAGTAGTTGTGTTGTGTGAATTTCTCACTTAGCTTCAAATTGAAGAGTCGTGAAGATTGGTTCTAGCTTTTCATTAGAACTCGACATCTAGCCTTGTGTCGTAAAATGGTGAAGTAGGCAACGTCGTGAAGATTGGTTCTACCTTAAGATTAGAACCCGACATCTAGCCTTGTGTCGTTAAATTGTGAAGTAGGCAACGTCGTGTAGATTGGTCCTAGCTAAAGATTAGGTCTCGACATTTAGCTTAGTGTCAGAAAATAATGTAAGCAACGATAAAGGTTTTCTCCGCCGAGAAGGGAGCTTGTGGATATAGTGGAAATCTCGAGTAGGTGTACTCGAGGAGTGGAGTAGAAACGAGGATAGAGACTCGTTGTCGAACCACTATAAATCTTGGTGTCTTCCCACTAGGTTGTCTCTTTCCTTACTCTTTACTTATTTCATTATCATTATACTTGCCTATTATCTTTGCTAGTGCATTTGAATTGAACCTAATCATTATGCAACTTAATCTCAAGTAAAAGATAGTTTTGATATAAACTAAATTGAAAGTAATTTTAATTTGGTCACCAATCGAAGAGAAACTATTCAACCCCCCCCCCCCCCCTCTTCTAGTTTCTACAATTGGTATCAGAGCGATGGTCACTCAAGATCTTTGAAGTATATTGTACTTTGAAACTTGGATCGATCCATTGTCTCCTCAAATTAGAAGGTCTAGTTGTACTAAAGTTTCTCTTTGGTCAAAACTATGTTTTCTTTGAAAATAGGTCTTTTAATTGATAATATTGCATCCCACTTAAGATTAGTAGCCTTTATGCATTTTAGATATACTCTTGAAATGTATCTACTAGTTTGCATCTTGCTTTGTGTAGGTACTCTTGAAGATCAATCACTTAATTGGTTGTGGATTGAGTTACTTGCACTTGTAGAAGACTCATCTTCATTGATCTTTAACATCTTTGAATGATGATACCAAGATGATTGGGAATGATACTAGTCCTTGAAGACATAGTACTCATCATAGTCATTGATTCGGCATAGCACTTATTCCTTCATGGATTGCTCTTTGTGGCCAAGATACGCTTTCGTTCTTCCACACGCCCTTTGATCATTCTTTTGATCATTACTTGACTATGTGCTTGTTCTCGGCATCCTTGCCTTGACATTTATTTGTGGTTTGTGTTTCTTTTCTTTTATCCTCTCAAACCTTCATTGCTTGGATACTTTACTCACTATGGTGATGTAGAGTGAGTTAGTAGAAGCTTAAAGTATCAAGCATGATTTCCATGGTTTGCACCCATATGGTTAGTAGGCCCTTTGTGGGAGAGAAAGTGAATTAATACCTTGCTCATATTTTGGTTTAGACTAAGACTATTATTGAAAGTGATCTTAGTCTATACTTGAATAATTGCTTTGTGCTTATTCATTACCAAAGTCGTATAATGTTTCGCCGGAAAGGCACGTCTTAAACCATTATATATGACACAAGCTCTTCGTTACAACTATTTGAAGATTGTCATTATCCTTTGAGCATTGGTCCTAGTCTTGATTCACTTCCCTTGACTTCTCTCCACTTAGTCGTTTTGCTACGAGTAGTCGTTTGTCCGTTTCGGTTCTTTTCGATCTTGATTTAACTCGTAATCCTTCGTTAAGGCATATTGCTTAGTGTTATGATGATCCAATGATATTCTAAAAGGATCATGATTTAATCTTAAGTATTTTAGAAAAACTTGATTTTCAAAATTTGGCGTTTTTCATAGATAAAAACCTGCCTCTGTAGGCGGTTCCTTATCTCTGCGGCTCAAACCCGCGGTTCCTTATCGATAAGGTACCGCGGGCAGAAAGTCTTGTCAGAGCGCCAGTTTGAATATTGTGACAATCTAACATTTTCAGGTAGTAAAATATTTTCTCGTATAATATTTTGAAACTTATTTTTGTGTTGGTTGACGAACTCACAATTTACGGATTTAAATTTGGGCTTACGTGCATAATTTGGCGTCTTTTACGACTAAACCGGAAACCGTAGGATTACGTATTTACGTTTTTGAACTCCGTTTTTGATGAGACAATTTTTATTGGATTCGTTTTGTGACGTTGATTCATAATTTATAAAAACGTTTTTCGTAAAACGACCCGATGGCACGCAAATCGAGAAAACTAGAATCGAGGAATACCCGTAAACTAGTGAGATGGGACAAAATACATTGTCCCACCCCACTAGCTTAATGGGACGGCACACTTGACACCACAACACTAATGTGGCATCAAGTTTAGCTTACACATTACATGTGTAAGCCATGCTTACATGTTAAGCTAACTTTTCCCACTTAACACCAAAACTAGCTACTTGTTTTCATTTCCATCTTTCTCACATGCAAAACCAACATCAAACTCTCTCAAAATCTCCCTTGTGCCGTCCTAAATAAGCCAACAAACACCCCATTTGATTTCTTCTAGCCATGAACAACATGTTTACTAGCTCTATTAAGGAGTATTCTTGAAGCCTTGCTCATTTGGTGGCCATATTAACATCTTTGGAGGTGATTTGCTTGTGTCCTAGGGCTGATTTTCCAACCTATATTCTTGATATTTGATGGTCTTGGAGATACTTGTTGTGTTCATCAAGTTCTTGTCTTCCTGAAACAAGAAATCCACTTGGATTGGTAAAGAAGATCATCCTCTCCATTTTTCTCTTGTTATTTTGTAAAGAACAAATGTATTTTCTTTCATTTTGTATATGTATATGATGTATATATGATGATAAAAATATTGTGTGGGGATCAAGTGTTGATAAATATGCTTAAAAATGGTGATAACTATAAGAAATGAAGTTAAAATCTTGATTATTTAGTTGGCTGTATAAAAACAGTAGATAACTAAAAGATGAACTGATAAAATTGAATGGTTTGATCCATTTACAGTAAGTAGAATATGTTATACACATGTGAGAGTTGGCCATGCAATGGAATCAAAATAATGAGTAAGATATGATAAAAACAAGTTAGGTGGTATAATCTGAATAAGCTGTTTTGTAGAGACTGTTAAGGCACGTTAAACTCAAAATGGGCAGTAGCTATATCTAAGTTAAATGTAGCACATATTATGAAGATCATGCCATCCAAAAATAAGATTTTAATTCATTATAGAACTCTAGATATGCTAAAAATGGTGAACATGAAGTTAAAAATCAGATTTTTGGAAATAATGTTTATTAATATTATATAAGCACATACATTATAATGTATAAAATGTAAAAATATAAACTCACTAACTTATAAAACTTATTTATATAAATGTATAAAAGGTTAATTAAATGGGTAAATTATATAAATGGTGGTAAAATAATATTTATAAGTAATAAAAACTATAAACTTGATTTTTACGACTTTTTCGGCTATCGCTGTAAAATTAACGTTTTTCGCCAAATAAAACTTAGACGACCAAACCCGTCTAATGTAAAGTTTATAAAAGTCATATACTGATGTATAGGTAACTAAGACAAGTAAAAACCGATAAAACCCGAACTATAAGAAATACGGACATTTACTAGCTAACTAAACATATTGGACTAATAAATGGACTAAATAAGATAAAAACTTGTAAAAAGAACTTATTGGGCTTAACCCATTTGGGCCCAACATGAAAAGTATATATACTGATAATATAGGTATAAAAGGGATAAAAACAAGTTAAAGAACTTATAAAAGACTTAATGGACTTAAAATAGGTAAAATCGGTAAAACTAGTGAATAGTAAAACGTTACCAAGACGTAAACACTAAAATGAGTAAACAAGGATGTATAAACCCACTTGATCATCATCATATGTACAAAATCATCATATGTATATTGTTATTTTGATAAAAGTCATTGGACCGAGTCTAAGACCGATTATTATTTATATAGGTTTCCGTGACCGAAGCACGCCCGTAGCCGATAATCCGCCTTTCATTAACAACGTGAGTTCATAGCCTCACACTCTTTTAAATGTTTTATAAAATGATTTGTAAACTTGCGAGGGAGATAACATGCTAGATTTTTATAAAAATAGAACACAAGTAGTCCCGATTGTATGCTAAATGATATGGACCCGAATGATGCTATGACCCTATATTCGAGACTAAAAGGATTATTAGTAGTTAGGTTATGTCACTTAAAGTCCCATTAGCATGAATTGTGAACTATCGGGATTTGGTAGACGCTTATGCATTTGATAGTACTATTTGGGGACGATCACCCCAGTTCGCGCCTTGACGGTTGATCCCCGTCGTACCACATTGATTGGTAAGCGAATTTATGTATGAGAAGATTCCATAGCGTGATTTTTGTGACGACACGCTAACTTAGATGGGCAAATTGTTTGTCGGGTTCTCGGCCCGCTGTTTTCATAGTAAGGTAACAATGTCATGCGGCTAATAATAATCCTATACAATGTATGCTATAAAACATAAATAATAAACGATAACGACGCTATTAACGATGAATATATTACCTATCATGGTAATATAGAGACTACGGTCTCATGGACGGTTTCAGATGTACGCTTGATTTATATATTGCCTGACTAGCAATATGAGGACTTACTTCCGATATTATACTTGTGTTCTGATTTTAAATGATTGTAAATGATTGTTTTTATATAACGGTTTTCATTAAACTCTATGATCACTCGGCATTCGCTGATATGATTTTTACATGTTTTTATCTCAGGTGCTTGAAGGTAATCCGGATGGAGATCGACTCTGATGGCCCACACTTAATATTAAAAATGTTCATTCGATCTGTGTTTTGTAAACTTAATGACCTGTATAATTTGGGACCTGTTGTACGCTTTTGAAACTTTTTATCGAATGAATGTTTGTTAAACCTTGTACAACCATTTTTATGTGTTGTCTATGATTGGAGTTATTGTGCTATCCCGTAACACTCTGAAAGACACTTCCGCTGTACAGATACGAAAAATGAGAGTGTTACAGTTTGGTACCAGAGCTCTCGTTGTAGAGAACAAAAGATTTTAAAAACCAAGGTTTTGAACAAAACTTTTCAAAATCTTTTGACAATGAACATTTAAGAAAATATTTGAAAAATCTTTTGACTATAACGGTGCCAGAGATCTCCGACGTTACCAACAAGCCCTATTGAGAAGATATATATTTTGATATATATAATTTAATTTATATATATGTATATATCGCGATTTCATTACGTAATTGTTTAACTAGTATGTTATCTTAATACGAGATATATATATAAATGCAGATTGTCATGGCTGACCCTAATATTCCTGTAGAAAACCATGCTATTCCCGAACCTAATATAGAAGATGATCCTTATTTAGACTTAGTAGATTATGATATAGATGATGAGGAGGAACCATTTGAGGATCTCGAGCCCGAGTTAGGACTAGGAGATCAGATTGCCCCTCAGGTTGACTTAGTAGAGAATGATATTGAGAATGTGGAGATTGAGAATGTGGATATTGAGAATGTGGAGATTGAGAATGTGGATATTGAGAATGTGGAGATTGAGAATGCTGATATTGAGAACGATGATGAGATTGGATTAGATGATTTAGATGACGAGATTGACGACGAGGATGTCGAGGAGGATGTAGGTATAGATATTGAGGTTGATGACGATGAGGAAGCCGAGCTTATTTATCCGTATGATGTTCCAGAGGACGAGCCTTTGCCCCCACCAGTTTGTTTGTCTGATTCTGAGGATGAGTTACCTAGGGATGAAATGTCTGAATCGTCTAAATCTGATTCTGAATCAGAGGAGGATGAGGATGACGATGCACCTGACGGTACTGATGGTATTGCTACTCGTAGACATGAGATAGGAGAGTCGTCTAGTACTCGGGGGGCTACTCATATTGATGGTCTTGCACCATGGTCCTTGAGACGTGATCTAGATACTTCCCGTGTTAAAAGTTGTATGACAGAGGTTGGATTAGGTGTTGTTCAGACTCAGGTTGCTTATTTGGAATCGAAGACTAAGGTTGGCGAGAAAGAGCGAGAATTGTTAGTTTGGATTTGAGTGATGTAGAACGTGGTTTGAATGAGGCTTTTAGGAGGTTATCGGTGTTGGAAAGTGGTGAGTATGCTGAAATGAAGAGAAAGGTGAACTCTATGGAAATTCAGTTGAGTGTGGCTCGTGCGATGCGTGAGAAAGCCGAAAAGGAGTTGAATATATCCGTGGGATGGAACAGTAGATTTTATGCTGACATGGTTGAAAGAGGAGTAATCCGTAAGCGCCCAGCTGAAGATGTGTCTAGTGATCGTCCGGCAAAGATCCAGAAGATGATGGATGATGGACCATCTAGCGGTTCTCAGTAGACCAGTCTGTGTTTAGTAGTGACCTTTATATCTTTTGTGCTTTTGTAGCTTTGACTGAACCGACTTGTTAGTAATAGACTTGGCACGAATTTTGAGTGTATATAGTGCTAGAACTTTGATATGGGATGTACTAAGACAATACTTTTGTTTCAGATCGAATGAAATATGTATCTTGTCTTGAATTCCATATTGTGCCTTATTTGTACCTTGATTATGAATTCGATCCATATTATATGAATCCTTTGTTGGGTGAATGCTTAATATTTTGAAATTGTCAAATTATAGAACTATGCCGCCCAAGAAGGCTGTGACCGAGGATGATGTACGTACGATTATTACAGAGCAAGTTACCGCATCTATGACTGAATTTATGGCAAATGCTAGAAGTGGAGCTGGCGGTAGTGGAGCTGGCGGTAGTGAAGCTGGCGGTAGTGGAGCTGGCGGTAGTGGAGCTGGCGGTAGTGGAGCTGGCGGTAGTGGAGCTGGCGGTAGTGGAATTGGCGGTACTAATGTGAATGTGAATGCTAATAATGTGAATGCTAATGCTGGAGGAAATGTAGGAGGACTTGGAACTAATGCACCTGAAGTTGGTGGCTGTACTTATGTGACGTTCATGAAGTGTGAACCTATAGCTTTTAATGGAACTGAAGGTGCTGTAGGACTAAGACAGTGGATTGAAAAGATTGAATCGGTGTTTAGGATTAGTAAGTGTAAGGAGGAAGATAAGGTGACTTTTGCTATGGCTACTCTTAATGGTCGTGCGTTGACTTGGTGGAACGGGAGAATTGCTTTCATGGGTCTTGATGCTGCTAATGCTACTCCTTGGGCTGAAATTAAGAAGTGGATGACTTTGGAGTTTTTTCCTCGTAGTGTGATCATTAGGTTAGAACAGGAGTTGATTCATTTGAGAATGAAAGGTGTGGACATTGATAGTTACACGAATCGATTCCATGAGTTGGCCTTGCTATGTCCTCGATTGGTTGAACCCGAAGAGATCCGAATTGAGCAATATGTGAAAGGGTTGACCAGGAATATCCGGGGGGACGTAACATCATCGAAACCACTGACCATTGATGATGTTGTTCGAATGGCCTACCAACTCATTGGACAGATAATTCAGGATAAGGAAGATGAAGTCCGTGTTGGTGAGAAAAGAAAGGGAGACGGTGAGTGTGTAGATAGAGGTGATAATAGGAAGAATTTCAATCGTCGTCAGAACAAGAGAAAGGGGAATTCAAATGCTCTTACCAACAATGCACCGCGCAACGATGATAGATGTCCTAAGTGTGGCAACAAGAGGCATGCTGGCGACTGCTGGAAGTGTCGAAATTGCGGAAAGCTTGGACACAAGGTTGAAAGGTGTAAGAAGGGAACCATTTGCTTCAACTGTAATGAGGAAGGTCATAGGAAATCGGAATGCCCCAAGTTGAAAGCGATTGTACCTGGAAGAAACCCCCAGGGTGGTATCTACCAACTTGGAACAATTGAGGTGAAGAAAGAGGATCCGAATGTCGTTACCGGTACGTTTTTACTCAACAATCATTATGCTGTTGCTTTATTCGATTCGGGTGCCGATAGGAGCTTTGTATCCACTAAATTTAGTGCCCTTATTGATATTGAACCTGTTGAGATAAGTACCAGTTACGAGGTGGAATTGGCTGATGGTAAATTAGTGAAAACTAATAAGCTATTAGAAGGATGCTCTCTAAATCTCTTGAACCATTCCTTTCCAATTGATTTGATGTTGATAGAATTAGGTAGTTTTGATATTATTATTGGTATGGATTGGTTGTCGTTGAATAATGCTACTATTTTATTAGGAGAAGAAGGCTAAGATTCCTCTTAGGAATATGACGTTCGTAATTGATGGTAGTCGAGGTGAATCCCGTTTGAAAATCGTTTCATGTATTAAAGTCCAAAAGTACATCAGGAACGGTTGTGAGTTATTCTTAGCTCAAGTGACCGGGAATGAGTCTAGGGAGAAACGATTGGAAGATGTACCTATTATTTGTGAATTTCCTGAGGTATTTCCTAAAGATTTACCCGGACTTCCACCGATAAGGCAAGTAGAGTTTCAAATCGATTTAATTCCTGGTGCTGCACCGGTGGCACGTGCGCCTTACCGATTAGCCCCTTCTGAATTAAAGGAGTTATCTAAGCAACTTAAGGAGTTGTCTGATAAAGGTTTTATTCGACCGAGCTCGTCGCCTTGGGGAGCTCCAGTCTTGTTCATTAAGAAGAAGGATGGATCTTTTCGTATGTGCATTGATTATAGGGAACTAAATAAGTTGACAATTAAAAATCGATATCCTTTACCTAGGATTGATGATTTGTTTGATCAACTGCAAGGATCTAGTGTGTATTCTAAGATAGATTTGCGGTCAGGATATCACCAACTTCGCGTCCGTGAAGAAGATATTCCTATAACTGCATTTAGAACTCGTTATGGACACTATGAATTTCAAGTAATGCCATTTGGGTTAACTAACGCACCCGTGGTTTTCATGGATTTAATGAATCGAGTGTGCAAGCCCTACTTGGATAAATTTGTGATTGTGTTTATTGACGATATTCTAATCTATTCTAAGAATGAAGATGAACATAGAGAACATTTGAGGATTGTTTTGAATTTGTTGAAGGATGAAAGGTTGTATGCTAAGTTTTCGAAATGTGATTTCTGGTTAGATTCTGTGCAATTTCTTGGTCATGTGATTAACAGAGATGGAATTCATGTTGATCCTGCAAAGGTTGAAGCTATTAAGAATTGGTCTGCACCGACAACGCCAACGGAAGTGCGACAGTTCTTAGGATTGGCTGGCTATTATAGGCGATTCATTAAAGAATTCTCTTTGATAGCTAAACCCTTGACTAAGCTTACTCAGAAGAATAAACCTTTCGTTTGGGGAAGTGATGAAGATGGAGCATTTCAGACATTGAAGCAAAAATTATGTAGTGCGCCAATCTTATCATTACCCGACGAGAGTGAAGATTTTGTAGTGTATTGTGATGCATCTCTTAGAGGTTATGGAGCTGTTTTGATGCAGAGAGAGAAAGTGATAGCTTATGCTTCTAGGCAATTAAGGAAGAATGAGGAGAATTATACTACTCATGATCTTGAGTTAGGAGCTGTAGTCTTTGCTCTTAGGTTGTGGAGACATTATTTGTATGGCACCAAGTGTACGGTATTCACCGATCACAAAAGCCTACAGTATATTCTCGACCAGAAGGAATTGAACATGAGGCAACGAAGATGGATAGAGTTGTTAAGTGATTATGACTGTGATATAAAATATCACCCAGGAAAAGCCAATGTTGTTGCTGATGCGTTAAGTAGGAAAGATAGAGAGCCTATCAGGGTGCGTTCTCTAGTCTTGACTGTGCACAATAATTTGCCTGAGCAAATTAGAAATGCGCAAATAGAAGCTTGTAAGAAGGAGAATTTTGTTAATGAAGGGTTCCGAGGAGAAGGAGATCCTTTAGAGGTTAGATCTGATGGAGTGAAATGCTTAAGAGGTCGTATGTGGATACCTAAGTTTGGAGGCTTAAGAGATTTGATTATGTTAGAATCCCATAAATCTAAGTATTCCATTCATCCGGGATCTGATAAGATGTACCATGATTTGAAGAAGTTGTACTGGTGGCCGAATATGAAAGCTGACATAGCTATGTATGTTCTTCAATGCTTGACTTGTGCTAGAGTTAAAGCTGAACATCAAAAGCCATCAGGACTACTTCAACAACCAAAGATTCCTGAATGGAAGTGGGAGCGAATTACGATGGACTTTATCACCAAGCTTCCTAGAACATCATCTGGAAACAATTCGATTTGGGTTATTGTCGATAGACTGACCAAATCAGCACACTTCATTCCGGTTAAGGAGCAGTTCTCACTGGAGAAGCTGACTCGAATATACCTTGATAATGTTGTATGCAAGCATGGAGTGCCTGTATCGATCATTTCAGATCAAGATCCTAGATTCGCATCGAATTTTTGGAAATCTCTCCAAAGATCTTTGGGAATGAATCTCGACATGAGCACTTCTTATCACCCCCAGACTGATGGGCAGAGTGAAAGGACGATACAAACACTTGAAGATATGTTGAGAGCTTGTGTGTTAGACTTTGGTAAGAATTGGGATAAACATTTGTCGTTAGCAGAGTTTTCGTATAACAATAGTTACCATTCTAGTATTAAGGCTGCACCGTTTGAAGCTTTGTATGGTAGGAAGTGTAGATCTCCTGTATGTTGGAGTGAAGTTGGGGATACCCAGCTCACGGGACCGGAATTGATCCGGGAGACTACAGAGATGATAGTTCAGATTAAGAAGAGGTTGTTGACTGCCCGTAGTAGACAGAAAAGTTACGCGGATGTGCGGCGGAAGCCAATGGAGTTTGAGGTGGGTGACCGAGTAATGTTGAAAGTATCGCCATGGAAAGGCGTTATAAGATTTGGAAAACGAGGGAAATTGAATCCCCGTTATATTGGACCCTTTAAGATTTTATCTAGAGTAGGTCCGGTGGCTTACAAACTAGAGTTACCCCCAGAACATCATGGTGTTCACAACACATTCCATGTATCTAATCTGAAGAAATGTCTAGCAGTGAATGATGAGAAAATTCCGTTAGGTAAGGTTCGAATAGATGGGAAGTTGCATTTTATCGAAGAGCCCGTAGAAGTTATGGACCGTGAGGTAAAGCAACTGAAACAAAGTCAGATACCTATTGTCAAAATCCGATGGAATTCAAAGCATGGACCGGAGTATACTTGGGAACGAGAGGATGAAATGTGGAAGAAATATCCGTACCTCTTCGATTTCAATAAGAAACGGACATCCAAATGAAATGGATCACGAGGACGTTGATCCCTTTTAGGAGGAGAAGCTGTGACAATCTAACATTTTCAGGTAGTAAAATATTTTCTCGTATAATATTTTGAAACTTATTTTTGTGTTGGTTGACGAACTCACAATTTACGGATTTAAATTTGGGCTTACGTGCATAATTTGGCGTCTTTTACGACTAAACCGGAAACCTTAGGATTACGTATTTATGTTTTTGAACTCCGTTTTTGATGAGACAATTTTTATTGGATTCGTTTTGTGACGTTGATTCATAATTTATAAAAACTTTTTTCGTAAAACGACCTGAGGGCACGCAAATCGAGAAAACTAGAATCGAGGAATACCCGTAAACTAGTGAGATGGGACAAAATACATTGTCCCACCCCACTAGCTTAATAGGACGGCACACTTGACACCACAACACTAATGTGGCATCAAGTTTAGCTTACACATTACATGTGTAAGCCATACTTACATGTTAAGCTAACTATTCCCACTTAACACCAAAACTAGCTACTTGTTTTCATTTCCATCTTTCTCACATGCAAAACCAACATCAAACTCTCTCAAACTCTCCCTTGTGCCGTCCTAAATAAGCCAACAAACACCCCATTTGATTTCTTCTAGCCATGAACAACATGTTTACTAGCTCTATTAAGGAGTATTCTTGAAGCCTTGCTCATTTGGTAGCCATATTAACATCTTTGGAGGTGATTTGCTTGTTTCCTAGGACTGATTTTCCAACCTATGTTCTTGATATTTGATGGTCTTGGAGATACTTGTTGTGTTCATCAAGTTCTTGTCTTCCTGAAACAAGAAATCCACTTGGATTAGTAAAGAAGATCATCCTCTCCATTTTTCTCTTGTTATTTTGTAAAGAAGAAATGTATTTTCTTTCATTTTGTATATGTATATGATGTATATATGATGATAAAAATGTTGTGTGGGGATCAAGTGTTGATAAATATGCTTAAAAATGATGATAACTATAAGAAATGAAGCTAAAATCTTGATTATTTAGTTGGCTGTATAAAAACAGTAGATAACTAAAAGATGAACTGATAAAATTGCATGGTTTTATCCATTTACAGTAAATAGAAGATGTTATACACATGTGAGAGTTGGCCATGCAATGGAATCAAAATAATGAGTGAGATATGATCAAAAAAAGTTAGGTGGTACAATCTGAATAAGTAGGGACTGTTAAGGAAAGTTAAACTCAAAATGGGCAGTAGCTATAACTAAGTTAAATGTAGCACATATTATGAAGATCATGCCATCCAAAAATGAGCTTCTAATTCATTATAGAACTCTAGATATGCTAAAAATGGTGAACATGAAGTTAAAAATCAGATTTTTGGAAATAATGTTTATTAATATTATATAAGCACTCACATTATAATGTATAAAATGTAAAAATATAAACCCACTAGCTTATAAAACTTATTTATATAAATGTATAAAAGGTTAATTAAATGGGTAAATTATATAAATGGTGGTAAAATAATATTTATAAGTAATAAAAACTATAAACTTGATTTTTACGACTTTTTCGGCTATCGCCGTAAAATTAACGTTTTTCGCCAAATAAAACTTAGACGACCAAACCCGTCTAATGTAAAGTTTATAAAAGTCATATAATGATGTATAGGTAACTAAGACAAGTAAAAACCGATAAAACCCGAACTATAAGAAATACGGACATTTACGAGCTAACTAAACATATTGGACTAATAAATGGACTAAATAAGATAAAAACTTGTAAAAAGAACTTATTGGGCTTAACCCATTTGGGCCCAACATGAAAAGTATATATACTGATAATATAGGTATAAAAGGGATAAAAACAAGTTAAAGAACTTATAAAAGACTTAATGGACTTAAAATAGGTAAAATCGGTAAAACTAGTGAACTAGTAAAACGTTACCAAGACGTAAACACTAAAATGAGTAAACAAGGATGTATAAACCCACTTGATCATCATCATATGTACAAAATCATCATATGTATATTGTTATTTTGATAAAAGTCATTGGACCGAGTCTGAAACCGATTATTATTTATATAGGTTTCCGTGACCGAAGCACGCCCGTAGCCGATAATCCGCCTTTCATTAACAATGTGAGTTCATAGCCTCGCACTCTTTTAAATGTTTTATAAAATGATTTGTAAACCCGCGAGGGAGATAACATGCTAGATTTTTATAAAAATAGAACACAAGTAGTCCCGATTGTATGCTAAATGATATGGACCCGAATGATGCTATGACCCTATATTCGAGACTAAAAGGATTATTAGTAGTTAGGTTATGTCACTTAAAGTCCCATTAGCATGAATTGTGAACTACCCGGATTTGGTAGACGCTTATGCATTTGATAGTACTATTTGGGGACGATCACCCTAGTTCGCGCCTTGACGGTTGATCCCCGTCGTACCACATTGATTGGTAAGAGAATTTATGTATGAGAAGATTCCATAGCGTGATTTTTGTGACGACACGCTAACTTAGATGGGCAAATTGTTTGTCGGGTTCGCGGCCCGCTGTTTTCATAGTAAGGTAACAATGTCATGCGGCTAATAATAATCCTATACAATGTATGCTATAAAACATAAATAATAAACGATAACGACGCTATTAACGATGAATATATTACCTATCATGGTAATATAGAGACTACGGTCTCATGGACGGTTTCAGATGTACGCTTGATTTATATATTGCCTGACTAGCAATATGAGGACTTACTTCTGATATTATGCTTGTGTTCTGATTTTAAATGATTGTAAATGATTGTTTTTATAGAACGGTTTTCATTAAACTCTATGAATTCACTCGGCATTCGCTGATATGATTTTTACATGTTTTTATCTCAGGTGCTTTAAGGTAATCCGGATGGAGATCGACTCTGATGGCCCACACTTAATATTAAAAATGTTCATTCGATCTGTGTTTTGTAAACATAATGACCTGTATAATTTGGGACTTGTTGTACGCTTTTGAAACTTTTTATCGAATGAATGTTTGTTAAACCTTATACAACCATTTTTATGTGTTGTCTATGATTGGAGTTATTGTGCTATCCCGTAACACTTTGAAAGACCCTTCCGCTGTACCGATACGAAAAATGAGAGTGTTACAAATATTTTATTCATTTTCAAACCACTATCTCTCTCTCCCAAAAACACACAGTGGCGGTTTTCTTGTTTTTCCACCATTGTTGAAGCTTCCAAAACCTTCAATCACTCAAATTAATTGATTCCAAGTTGTGGGTTTCACTCATCCTTCATCTAACATCAATTAATTGTAAGTATTTTCTTTCAAGTTCATCTATTTTGTTCTAGGGTTCATCCTTTCATAATTGGGGATTTTTAAAATTGAAATTCAATTAAAACCTTAATAGGATTTGAGATGAACCCATGAACAAGTAGGCAATGACATTGTTAATGCTTACCTAAAAACCTTGTTATGAAAAACCAATGTTCTAATCCATTGTTGATCTAACATAGATCATGTGTTCTTGGTTAATGATGGAATAGACACATTGTGAACATGAAAATGATATGGATTCAATCCTATGTTTGTCAAGAAATTGATATAACACATTTTCATTTTTCGTTTTCCTTTTTGATTTTCATATGAGTGATTGGAAATATGTAACACCCCCAAATTTATACAACTCAATACAGCGGAACACTAGTTGGTGTTACGGGATAGCACATTACTCACATCATAGACAACGCATAAAAATCGCGTCGTTTATTAATAAAGCATTTCCATTCATAAATATTAAAGTTACATAGGTCCCAAGTCATATTAATTCATACAGGTTTTACAAAGCATTTGAATGGAAATTTGTTATTTAAGTGCGGGCCATGAATTCTTGTTGTCTTCCCGAGAATTACCTTCAAGTACCTGAGATAAAACATGTTAAAAGAAAAGGTCAGCGATAACGCCGAGTGAATTCATAGAGTTTAATAAAATCCATCAATATAATATCAGTATAAAATTATTACTGAAAATCATTTTGTACAAATCATTTTAATAGGCCATAAAATAGCCAAAGTCATTTTATACAAATCTTCATCAAAATCGTAATATAGGCGTTTGCCTTAAAAATCATTATACGAGCCAAAGTCGTAAAAACATCATACAATACGTCTTACGACGTTGTATAAAGTTAAATAAAAACCGTTATATGAATACGGTTATGAAAACCAAAACACGAATATCATATCAATAGTATGACCCTGTATTGCTAGTCAGGCAATACATCGTAATTCGGTGCGTCTAGTAGTATTTCGTTAGTTTGGATTATTATAAGCCGCATGACATTGTTACCTTACTAAACCAACAACGGGTAGCTAACCTGATACTCAATTTGCCCATCTAAAGTAGCGTGTCGTCACAAAGGTCACGCTATGGAAATCTTCTCATACATAAATTCGCTTACCAATCAATGTGGCACGACGAGGATCAATTGTCAAGGCGCGAACTGGGGTGATCGTCCCCAAATAGTACTATTATATGCACAAGCGTCTACCAAATCCCGGTAGTTCACAATTCATGCTAATGGGACTTTTAGTGACATAACCTAACTTTAATAATCCATTTAATTTCATCTATCGGGTCCTTTAATCATTTATCGGGTCATACAATCGGGTCATTCAATCATTCGGGTCCAAATCAATAAACAAACAATCGGGACAAATGGTGTCCTACTTTGTAAAAACTAACATGTTATCTCCCTCACGGGTTTATAAAACATTTCATAAAAACATTTAAAAGAGTGCGAGGCTATGAACTCACGTTGATGTGGAAAGGCGACTATCGGCGATTTGGATGTACGGCACGTGCTTCAATCACGGAAACCTATATAAATAATAATCGGTCTTAGACTCATGTCCAATGACTTTATAAAAATAACAATTATCTATACATATGATGATTATATATATATGATGATCAAGTGGGTTTACATATTCTCTTTTACTCATTTTTTTGTTTATGTCTCGAGAACTTTTATACTAGTTTACTAGTTTTACCTATTTACATATTTTAAGTCCAATAAACTTATTATAAGTTCTTTAACTTGTTTTAATCCATTTTATACTTATATAATCAGTATCTATACTTTCCATGTTGGGCCCAAATGGGTTAAGCCCAATAAGTTCTTTTTATAAGTGTTTAACTTATTTAGTTCAATTATTAGTCCAATATGTTTACTTAGCTCGTTAATGTCCGTATGTCCTATAGTTCGGTTTTATTGGTTTTTACTTGTTATATATGTTTATATATCAGTATATGAGTTTTATAAAGTTTACATTAGACGGGTCCAACCATCTAAGTTTTATTTAACAAAAATGTTAATTTTTACGATAATAGCCGAAAAAGTCGTAAATATCATGTTTATAGTTTTATAACTTATAAAACTTAACAAGTTACCATATTTATAAAATGTCCACTTATTTACCCTTGTACATATTTATATAAATATATTATATAAGTTAGTGGGTTTTAATTTACATTTTATACTATTTTTATTTGAGTGCTTATATAATATTATTATACTTTAATTTCCAAAATCTGATTTTTATCTTCACTTTCACCAAAACTGCCATATCTAGAGTTCTATATGGAGATAGAAGCTAAAAATTTTATAACATAAACTAAATGATATGTGCTCCATTTAACTCTTCTATAGCTACTGTTGAATCAGCCTCTAAGTATTTTCTAAAAATCGTCAAAAACAGTGAACTCAGATTTGTACTTTAAACTTGTTTTGATCATATCTCACTCACCACAATGATTCCATTGCATGGCCAACTCTCACATGTGTACAAGACCCATAGCTTACTGTATATTAATTCTACTTCATCATTTTATCAGTTCATGACATGTTTCTTTACTGTTTTATACAGCCATCATTTTTAAACAAGATTTTAGCCTTGTTTCTTATAGTTTTTCACCTTTTTAAGCATGTTTATCAACACCAAATCCCCACACAATATTTTTAATCATCATTCATCATCATATATATATACATAAGTAAAAGAAATACAAGATTACATAATCAAAAATAACAAGAAGATGAGGAGGACAATCTTTATACCACCAAGTTGATGTAGGTTATGATTTGGACATGGTTTTTTATGGAGAAACTTGTAGATAACCAAGACCATCTTCAAGATCACCATTCTTCATGAACACCTTGTGGAAAATCAGCCTTAATACTCCATGGAAACTCCTCTTTGGATGTTATAATCACCACCAATCAATAGGGTTTTAAAAGGGCTTCAACATGTGCAACTATAACATAGGATTTCATGGTTAATTTTGATCAAAATAGGGTGTTTGTGGGAGAGAGGTGGACGGAAAACATGGAGGGTGAGAGAGAGTTTGAGTTGTTTGCATGAGTTGCAAATGGGAAGAGTGGTTTTGGGTTTGCGGTTTTGATGCATGTTAGTTTACTTGCTAAGCTAAGGACATGTGTAAGCTACATGAGTGAAAACTTGCCACCAAGTTGGTTTGGTGGACTAGTGTGGCCGGTTAGAGTGGGGGTAGGACAAGTGTCCCACTTGTCTCATCCCCATTTATTTACGGGTACTCCTCGATTCTAGTTTCCTCGATTTGCGTGCCCTCGGGTCGTTTTACGAAAAACATTTTTATAAATTATGAATCAACGTCACAAAACGATTCCAATAAAAATTGTTTCATCAAAAACGGAGTTCGAAAACGTAAATACGTAATCCTAAGGTTTCTGGTTTAGTCGTAAAGGACGAGGACGTTAAAATAAAATCATAAGTCCTAGTCTCTTCTCGTAAATTTGTGAGTTTATGAACCAACACAAATTTAAAACTACAAAATAATATTCACGGATAAATTTATTTTCTGAAATGTCGGACTGTCACCAAAGACGGTGTATGTAAACGTAAGTACGTAACGTTGAATCCTCCGGTTTAGACGTAGTCGATGTTACTTCAAGACGTAAATACAAATTTCTTCCCAAAAATTAAGTGAGTTCATAATGTAACATTTCAAATAAATATTGAGAAAAAATATCAACCATAAATTGACGGATTGTCACAGCATTTACCCCTAAACAGGATCTTTGTCCTCAAAGATCATCTTACTACTCGCTTCATATAGAGTTAAAGCCATGTGGGTATTTCCTCCACATTCGGTCTTTTCTCACAAGTGTAATTCATTACAATACGCGAGTTTCATCAAACATAACTACAGGAATAAGATCAGGCTTAATGTTGACTTACTTTCTCTATCCATGACGTTCACGGGTTTTTGATGAATGCAACTTTTTGCCGATCTAAGCTTTATTAAGAAGAATTCAGATTTTCACTTGATAGATATTCCATCAAGTTCGATATTCGAAACATAATTCACGCATCTCTTGAAGTCCTTGGGTAGATCCAGCTTATATGCCTTTCAAACCAACTTTTACATCATCTCAATGGTCCCATCTAACGGGGACTTATATCCCATGATTTGTCAGATCATTAGTTCATTCTTCCAAGGTTAAAAATTTCGGCATAACTTCGCTACCCATCTGGCACTTCAAGATCTACATCTCATATTCACGTAACCTCCTGCCCACTACCGGCAGTCAATAATCAGATCCTAATTTCAACAATCATTTCAAGTATCGCGGGTTGGGTATTTTGCAAGGTTAGGTTCGCCATCATAGGAAACCTTAAACCTAAAAGACATGTCCAACTCACAATGGGTGTATGTCGGATGTCTTCATCTCAACTCTTTCTTACAGATGCTCTAATATTTAGATCCTAACAAGATTCGATCTCAATCCTAATACGATGATTATCAATGATAATCCTTCCAAAGGAAAACGATAATACGGTTTATTACCAAAGGTCAATCATTCAAACATAGAACAGCGCTTATAGTATTTTGTATCGTTACTTTACCTCGTCCCTTCGATTGGGATGGTACACAGTACTCTCATCAAGATTCGTTCTCAATGACTTCCGAGCAAATCTCTAGAAATTCAATGCGAAGCGAGGATCTTGATATAGATGAGCGATACAGGCACACCATGTTTACATAACTCCTTTAAATACAAGAGAGTCTATTTCTTCATCAAGATTCTATCATTAACAGGAATGATATTAGCAGATTTGGTCAGTCTGTCGACGATGACCCAAATCCAATCGAATTCAGATGATGACCTTTGCAATAGTTAGGCATTTACTAATGTATGAGGCGATGTCTGCCTTCATAATTGCCATCAATAAAACTTCTTCAGACAAAGATACTTTTAGTCAGAAATGACATAAATAGAATACTTATACTTACAAGTTTCCAACATAACTAAATTTCACAAACCTGCATATTTAGGCAACCACAAGTGGCTTTTCATACATTTAACGCCATCGGCTTCTTAATTCTAATGGTTCACATTAGCCGCAAAATCCTTTTATTATCTATATTATCCTTTTTACAAACATCGTTTATTTTTATATTGTTCGGCAATTTATTTTGCACCTTCATTATTAAGGAACATGTCCTAATTCGTTCTTTATCTTTTATACATAATGTGTCAGTAATTATGTTCACCTTTCTTCATATTTTCTAAGTTTCAGTTTCGTCTCATCTATCATTTTTATCAGTTTTTCTCAATCCAGCGTTTAAAGCGTCGATAATTATTACAATTAATTAGCAATAATTATTTAATTTTTATGAAACGTAAACGTAAAAATTTTAAATTTCTTAGTTCGACCAATTATATAAAATGTTCAAAATAAATTTGAATTTAATTAACAAGATTTTTGTTGATTTATCGAAATAATTAAAATAATTAATAAGATCCGAAAATATTCGAGAAATCTTTGGTCATACTTTGGTCAAAATTTTCTTAGTTGAAAAGAAAAAATTGTCGTTTCAAATTTCAAGTTATGGTTTAAATGGGTTTCCTCAATCCTTCTTAGGTTGTCTTAAGGTATGCAAAAACATTTACCCCTAAACAGAAGTTTAGTTAAATGTTTTGGTTATAAGGGAATAATCCTTCAAAAAGTTCTTTGTTAAAACATTTGTCAAAACATATTTGCACTTTTCTTTTTAGTAATACTCAAAGTCTTAAAAGGGCTCTAAATTTTTGAAGAGTCAATTTATATTCCATTATTTATTAATCACACGGTTAAATCATGTAAAGTATTAAGTCTTAAATCACATGTTAATTATTCAAGGTACAAGTATTTATTGTTCGGTCAATTCAGGGCAATCTATAAATAATTATTAACTCATTCTTATTCTTATAAACAAACATATAGTCCTTAATGATCACGAGCATGAATTTATCAAATTACAGCCTACACACGCGATTCACCAAATTTATGAATGCTACATGTGTATTAGTCAATCCAAACGACACCACGTGAAACTCATAATATTCATTACAAGTTCTGGATGTAGTGATTGGAATAGATAATCCTTTTCGCAGATGTGAAGTTGATGATAACCATGCTGAGGATCAAAAACCTTGTAAATGATCGAACAGATCTTCCATTTCGAGTTATGGATATCGTTTTCGATTGTCAATTTACTTAGTTCACAGTAATCTATAAATATAAGGAATGATAATACCATAGCTCTCCATAATGACGAGCTTGGTAGAATAAAATCTTTCTCCGACAACTCTCTCAGTTGTACGGTAATTCCTTTAATTTAGATGGTGCTGACGTACAATGCACAAGCCACAGGTGCAACACCGGGAATATAATCAATACCAATTTCAATCTGCCTTAATGGCAAAAGTCTAGGTAATTCACCAATAAATACCTCCTAAAGTTTCAGATAACAGAAACATAATTTAATAAATTTTCCATTAGGTTCTTTCTAGATTATAGTATCTATAACTAATTCACAATCATTCATGGTATAATTTTAAGTCTAAATGCATGATATGGTCATCCATCAAGAATTATTTAGATCAGTTTTGATAATCAACATCTTATCTTTTAGGGGATTTCTACTCAAGTTCCCATCAATTAAGACAATGTCGTCATGTCATAATCAATCAATCCATTCTACTGGCAGTACCAACTTTTCAGTTTTATTGCCATCGATAAGATGTGAACTTCTCAAAAGACTAATAATAACTCATAATCCCTTAAAATCTCAAGGATATATGGAGACACAACTACTAAAAAGAGTAAGGTCAACGCATAATCTATGCGAGAGAATTTCAAATCAGATACAGACGAAAACATTTAATGAATATGAATATATCCCATGTTTTCATAATTTGAGTACGCATTTGAAAGCTCCTCGGATCGTTACCCAGGACATTCAAATGAAATCAAATCAAAAGAAATGATAAGAACGTCAATACATCCAGTCGGGTATCAACACTCGGTAATCAGATACTTTTCCTAAGAATCTTACTACGAGAGAATTGGACAAGAAGGGAATATCAATTGTCAAATAAGACAAATTCCATAGATGAGTAAATTCGACTCAGAAGAATAGATGCTACAGGCACATATGTAGGTGTCCCTAACATTATGTCCCTATTTTTCACTTCTTGCAGATCTCATAAAATTTAATCTCTCACAATCTTCAAAGAAAATGTAGTGTTTATTCATTAGTTTTATGGTGACTACTAATCAGTCTTGCATGGTCCATTCCAAATTGTATGTAGGCGCGGAACTATATACAATTTCAAGATTAACGATGCAATACTTAGTTCGTCAAAATTTTATCATCATGTTTATAATAAAAACATTTTCATGCTTAATTTTTAAATAAGAATAAAAAAATAAATTTACAAAGATTTTCTTTGTTATGAAAACAGTTAAGTTTTCCAAGGAGTTTTAGAAACAACTTCATTTCAATAACAATCATTTATAAATCTCACTTTGAATAATCCTTATACTGATGAAAATTCAATTTTCTCAAAGGATACTGTTTTAACTTATAAAAACAATGAGTGATCTGCACAAGAGTGATGAAAGCTTGTTCACCAAGAATTAACTACGATATGATAGGAAATGAGCTTAGCCAATTAATCATGAGGTTCATGATCTCGATGGCACTCAAAAGAATAATCCACAACGTAACTCAATTCAAGATGAGTACTTGTTCAATGGTTGCATCACTAATGCGAACATTAGGATATAGCAATAAAGGATAGATAACATCGATACATGTAGAATTTAGCAATCAAAGGTAGTCTTTTCATTAATCACAAACAAGTCTAAATTGTACCGTAACACATTACGTGTCACTATGTCATACAATTCTCAGAACTCATCCTACCAACTGATATCTCAGTTAAGTTAGGGATTATTTTTAAAAGATACCACAATGAATACTAATCTACAAGAGTCATTAGGTGTCCCACCTGTCCCGGAAGATCCATCGGTCCCAATTTAGAAGAAGATTTCTTCAATTTATTTATTGGACACTGAGCATCCTCGTCATTGGACAATGGCTTAGGAACAACCCTTAACACGAATCAACAATCAATTAAAACCTTATAATTCAATCACAAAACTTAACGATTTCCTCTTAACAATTTCTCATTCCATATGGGTTAAATTTTACTTTATTCAAGTTTTCAATCAACTTATACTCAATTCGATATCCTACCTCATTTCCCAATACTTCAACTTTATTTTTAAACCTTAAAAGGGCAATAAAAGCTCGATATGATCAACACTTAATTTCCAATACTTTAGCTCTTACAACAACAATTATCAAATGAGTCACTAGTATGAGCTGACTCATACATTCAATATTTCTCGGAAAGGTATTAGTGGTATGAGGCTTTTGGGTAATGGTTCCAATGACAGCCTCAAGTGCAACATTCCCCCTTTCGATTTTGATTTAAGAATTGGATGACAATGAATCAGATGACATCTTTCTAGGTGGTAACGTTTTGTCAAACTCCACTCTATAAGGAAAGATCGTCATGACATCGATATCAGATTTAATCTCGCCAATTCTTTTTCAAAATCACAATCAACTAATATCTACATTTCTACGAATATCAACCATTTGTTGGGATCATAAATATCCACAACTTGGTTTAGATATAGGATAGCTAGAAATTCCTACGAGAATAGCTTCGATTAATTTACTAGGGGATTTAGGGTACATTGTGACAATCTACGTCGTATGAAAACCTCGTATAAATATCAAAATAATCATCAAACAATCATGTAATAAAATTACATCATATATATATCTATAATCCAAGTTATATATATATATATATTAAAATAACACTTCTCAGTTTGGCCTTGTCGGTAACTCGGGAATTCTTCAGCACCGTTATAGTAAAAAGATTTTTAGACATTTTTAGAAAAATGTTTATAGTTAAAAGATTTTGAAATGTTTTATTCAAAACCTTGGTTTTAAAAATCTTTCGTTCTCTATAACGAGAGCTCTGATGCCAAACTGTAACACCCCCAAATTTATACAACTCAATACAGTGGAAGACTAGTTGGTGTTACGGGATAGCACATTACTCACATCATAGACAACGCATAAAAATCGCGTCGTTTATTAATAAAGCATTTCCATTCATAAATATTAAAGTTACATAGGTCCCAAGTCATATTAATTCATACAGGTTTTACAAAGCATTTGAATGGAAATTTGTTATTTAAGTGCGGGCCATGAATTCTTGTTGTCTTCCCGAGAATTATCTTCAAGTACCTGAGATAAAACATGTTAAAAGAAAAGGTCAGCGATAACGCCGAGTGAATTCATAGAGTTTAATAAAATCCATCAATATAATATCAGTATAAAATTATTACTGAAAATCATTTTGTACAAATCATTTTAATAGGCCATAAAAAAGCCAAATTCATTTTATACAAATCTTCATCAAAATCATAATATAGGCGTTTGCCTTAAAAATCATTATACGAGCCAAAGTCGTAAAAACATCATACAATACGTCTTACGACGTTGTATAAAGTTAAATAAAAACCGTTATATGAATATGGTTATGAAAACCAAAACACGAACATAATATCAATAGTATGACCCTGTATTGCTAGTCAGGCAATACATCGTAATTCGGTGCGTTTAGTAGTATTTAGTTAGTTTGGATTATTATAAGCCGCATGACATTGTTACCTTACTAAACCAACAACGGGTAGCTAACCCGATACTCAATTTGCCCATATAAAGTAGCGTGTCGTCACAAAGGTCACGCTATGGAAATCTTCTCATACATAAACTCGCTTACAAATCAATGTGGCACGACGAGGATCAACCGTCAAGGCGCGAACTGGGGTGATCGTCCCCAAATAGTACTATTATATGCACAAGCGTCTACCAAATCCCGGTAGTTCACAATTCATGCTAATGGGACTTTTAGTGACATAACCTAACTTTAATAATCCATTTAATTTCATCTATCGGGTCCTTTAATCATTTATCGGGTCATTCAATCATTCGGGTCCAAATCAATAAACAAACAATCGGGACAAACGGTGTCCTATTTTGTAAAAACTAACATGTTATCTCCCTCGCGGGTTTATAAAACATTTCATAAAAACATTTAAAAGAGTGCGAGGCTATGAACTCACGTTGATGTGGGAAGGCGATTATCGGCGATTTGGATGTACGGCACGTGCTTCAATCACGGAAACGTATATAAATAATAATCGGTCTTAGACTCATGTCCAATGACTTTATAAAAATAACAATTATGTATACGTATGATGATTATATATATATGATGATCAAGTGGGTTTACATATTCTCTTTTACTCATTTTTGTGTTTATGTGTCGATAACTTTTATACTAGTTTACTAGTTTTACCTATTTACATATTTTAAGTCCAATAAACTTATTATAAGTTCTTTAAATTGTTTTAATCCATTTTATACTTATATTATCAGTATCTATACTTTCCATGTTGGGCCCAAATAGGTTAAGCCCTATAAGTTCTTTTTATAAGTGTTTAACTTATTTAGTTAAATTATTAGTCCAATATGTTTACTTAGCTCGTTAATGTCCGTATGTCCTATAGTTCGGTTTTATCGGTTTTTACTTGTTATATATGTTTATATATCAGTATATGAGTTTTATAAATTTTACATTAGACGGGTCCAACCATCTAAGTTTTATTTAACAAAAATGTTAATTTTTACGATAATTGCCGAAAAAGTCGTAAAAATCATGTTTATACTTTTATAACTTATAAAACTTAACAAGTTACCATTTTTATAAAATGTCCACTTATTTACCCTTGTACATATTTATATAAATGTATTATATAAGTTAGTGGGTTTTAATTTACATTTTATACTATTTTTATTTGAGTGCTTATATAATATTATTATACTTTAATTTCCAGAATCTGATTTTTATCTTCACTTTCACCAAAACTGCTATATCTAGAGTTCTATATGGAGATAGAAGCTCAAATTTTTATCACATAAACTACATGATATTTGATCCATTTAACTCTATTATAGCTACCGTTGAATCAGCTTCTAAGTATTTGCTAAAAATCGTCCAAAACAGTGAACTCAGATTTGTACTTTAAACTTGTTTTGATCATATCTCACTCACCACAATGATTCTATTGCATGGCCAACTCTCACATGTGTTCAAGACCCATAGCTTACTGTATATTAATTCTACTTCATCATTTTATCTGTTCATGACATGTTTCTTTACTGTTTTATACAACCATCATTTTTAAACAAGATTTTAGCCTTGTTTCTTATAGTTTTTCACCTTTTTAAGCATGTTTATCAACACCAAATCCCCACACAATATTTTTAATCATCATTAATCATCATATACATATACATAAGTAAAAGAAATACAAGATTACATAATCAAAAATAACAAGAAGATGAGGAGGACAATCTTTATACCACCAAGTTGATGTAGGTTATGATTTGGACATGGTTTTTGATGGAGAAACTTGTGGATAACCAAGACCATCTTCAAGATCACCATTCTTCATGAACACCTTGTGGAAAATCAGCCCTAATGCTCCATGGAAACTCCTCCTTGGATGTTATAATCACCACCAATCAATAGGGTTTTAAAAGGGCTTCAACATGTGCAAGTATAACATAGGATTTCATGGTTAATTTTGATCAAAATAGGATGTTTGTGGGAGAGAGGTGGACGGCAAACATGGAGGGTGAGAGAGAGTTTGAGTTGTTTGCATGGGTTGCAAATGGGAAGAGTGGTTTTGGGTTTGTGGTTTTGATGCATGTTAGCTTACTTGCTAAGCTAAGGACATGTGTAAGCTACATGAGTGAAAACTTGCCACCAAGTTGGTTTGGTGACCTAGTGTGGCCGGTTAGAGTGGGGGTGGGACAAGTGTCCCACTTGTCTCATCCCCATTTATTTACGGGTACTCCTCGATTCTAGTTTCCTTGATTTGCGTGCCCTCGGGTCGTTTTACGAAAAACGTTTTTAATTATGAATCAACGTCACAAAACGAATCCAATAAAAATTGTTTTATCAAAAACGGAGTTCGAAAACGTAAATACGTAATCCTAAGGTTTTTGGTTTAGTCGTAAAGGACGTTAAAATAAAATCGTAAGTCCTAGTCTCTTCTCGTAAATTTGTGAGTTTATGAACCAACACAAATTTAAAACTCCAAAATAATATTCACGGATAAATTTATTTTATGAAATGTCGGACTGTCACCAAAGACGGTGTATGTAAACGTAAGCATGTAACGTTGAATCCTCCGGTTTAGACGTAGTCGATGCTACTTCAAGACGTAAATCCAAATTTCTTCCCAAAAATTAAGTGAGTTCATAATGTAACATTTCAAATAAATATTGAGAATAAAATATCAACCATAAATTGACGGATTGTCACAAAATATTTTTGTTTGTATTTAGGTACTTAATCATGCCTTCTCGATATCAAAAAGATCATCAATTCACTAGAGATTATATGCCCGACATCTCCCAAACCTATGCTTCCCCCCAACTTCAAAATGCTTTTCCATCCCTTTCCACTCGTTGTTTCCATGAGGGTAGAGTTGTTGACAAGGAAATAACGGGTTATGACTATATCCAATCTATGTTTGAACTTTTGGGGTTTGATTGCTTGCTCAACATAGAAGAAGATATTTACCCCTTATTCCTTCTTGAATTCTTTAGCACCTACTCCATGCTTGAATACAATGGAGAAATCTTCATTCGTTTCGTGTTGAATGATCAATTAATTCAATACTCCCTCGAAAACTTTGGTCAAATTCTCGGTGTGCCATATGAAGGCACTTGTCGTTTTACGGATAAATGGAGACTTGATGCTCTCTCGGAATCCTTCGATAAACCTCCAAATGACCTCACCGAAATTGATCTAGAGTTCATCCTTGACATCATCTCGAAAGAGCGTGATGGAAACGTTGTGAGAAGCCTTCATTCAAATGTACGAAATGTGAATCGATATGAAGTGCTCTCTAGCAACCTTAAGGATTTTATGGTTCAATGGGCCAATATCCTTAGGGAGAATGTCTTTTGTCTTGGTGGAAACCGAGATCATATCCCGGCGTGTATGGTGCATATGTTGAGTTGAATCTTTACATCCACCAAGTACAACTTGGCACTCGATATCGCTCGACGAATCAATTATGCCCTTTCGAAGCCCAAGACAAACCTTCTCTATGCTATGCTTCTTACTCGCCTTTTCAAAAGGGTTGCTCATGATTTTCCCCACCTTGATCTTTCTCGCTTCTACCCGGTTCATCGGGTTATGTTGCCTATTCAAGAGGCATATGCAAGAAAGACAAGAAGTGATCGAGGATCAAGAAAATCTGTTCATCAAGAGATGGATGATGAGGACATGGACATGCCAACAAGTTATGGTGATGGCATAGGTACTAGTTCTCATTTCCACTCTTCGAGTAATTCCCATCCATCCTCAAACCCATTCGAGGATAAATTTGAAGACTTAGATCCTCCTTCTCATCATTCTAGTGAAGTAGCGGAAGATCTCAATATGGAGCATCTTTACCGTGAAAACCTTAGAACTCGAGGGGAATTGCACGAACACCGGGTTGAATCAAGAAAAGGTTTCAAGTTCTTGGGGAATATGATCAAGGGATTGGGGAAAAAGAGAAGGTGAAAGCTTTGAAGTTTTTTTCAAAGAATACATGTTGGTAAACATGTAATGTTGAACAATTTTATTTTATCTTGGATGTGTATTAACTTATGATTGCATGTTTGAATTATCATTTATCTTGATCCTTAATGTTAATTATGCCATCATGTTAGTGATTTACATAGCTTTATGCTTGCCTTATGATAGTTAGCTTATGAGATTATGATCTGTAGTTAACTTTGGCTTGTGAAACTTTTGGGAAAAATCTGGGTTTATCAAAATCTGGGATGGGAAATTTTTGTAAACCCACTGGTCGCGGTTCCATTTTGACCCGCGGTTCCTTATCGATAAGGTACCTCCGGTCCTAGATAAGGAACTGTCGGTCACTGTGCACGACAGCATCTTTGCTTTACACTGTTTTCTTAAATTTGTGTAAACCTTGCATGATTTTTAGTAATAAACTGCACATTTCCTAAACTAGGTTACCTAAATTCATTATTCACCTAAAATGATTTTAACCCATTACTAGTTTGGATCATCCCCTCACCCATTTAAACCCACCTTGTTTGCCATGTTCTTCACACATCAAACATACTTCCCTAAACCTTAAACAACCTTAATCAACCATGGTGTGTACCAAAACCTCAAACACTTCCAAGACCTCCACCCCAAGGAAAACACTCAAAATAAGGGTTAAGGTAGCTAAGCCTAACTCCTTACCTTTCCACACACCTAAGAATGAGATGGATCCTATCCTCATTTCTTCATCACCTTCCCCACCTCTTGCACCATGCAAGACATCATCCACCCATGGTACTAACCACTCTATTGGTTCTACCTCCTCTTCATTCAACTCAAGAATGAATGAGCTCTCTTCACCCTTCACTCCAAGTGCACCCTTGGAAGTGACCACTCAACCCCAACCAATCTAAATCATTCCTTTTGTGAATTACTTTGATGACACTTTGGTGACTTCATCATTTACCCCTATCAACTCACCCTTTTCACCAACCTTGGAGAATTTACCTCCACACTCACCCATTTCCCCTTTAGGGAACATGCCTCCACTTTCACACACATCACCCTTGGAGAACATGCCTCCTCCACCTCCACCCAACTCAAACATCCCAATTTTGGGTGTTCCACTTTCCCTCCTTTTGGGTGATCCTTACTATGGGTTTCAACAAACTCATGGTCCTAGTTGTCCATGTTGTCTCTACAACCACTACATCATCCATAACCTAAGGATGGATATGTATGGACTACATAGGAGGTTGCAAGAGTTCTTGCTTGCCTTGTTCTCTATGCCTCCTCCTAGGAGATGAATGATAGAGTTTTCATAATAAGAGTTTTCAAAACCAAGCCAAAAAAAACTACTTATCTAGATTTAATGTTAAGCTAGCTATGTATTAGTTAGTTTTTATTTGTCTTTGTACTTGCTTCCTTAATGAATGTTTCATGTTGTTGACTTATGGATTTAGCTTTGTGTGTTTCTATCCTTTTGTGCACACTAATCAACTTTAATTTGAAATTAAAATTGAACCTAAATCTATCACAACCTCTAAACTTGACTAAAATTGGTTCAAAATGATATCCAAAATATTTTTCACCCTTTGTCAAGACATTCTTTGTGAATGTGTTGCTTTATGCAACCCTAGCATAGGTTGGTGCTAATAGAGGTAAAATTCCAAGATTTGAATTTTTTTTTAAAAAGTCTTAGTTTTTCCCAAAACCCAGGAAAACTTGGTTTCAAGTCCACTGGACGCGGTTCCTTAAAGTCCCGCGGTTCCTTAGCGATATGGAACCGCCGGTCCCTATAAGTTACCGCGGACAGTAAGTGGCTTTTGACGAATTTTTGGTCAAAACTTTTAAAACCCTATACCCTGTCAAGATTCCTTGTTTACTAAAATTGACTAAACATTCCTTGACACTACACATTTTGTATTCAAATTCCTACCTTGATTACTTTTTACTTATACCCCAACCTTGAGATTTCATTCTCACACCTTCCCAACCTTGAGGTTTCACTCTCACACCTTCCCAAACCTTGAGAACTTATTCTCACATAACCTTGAGATATCATTCTCACACTCTCACAATGCCTAACTCCTACATTCCTAACCTTGACATCTCTTTGTCACAACCCCACTCACCCAAAGCTTCCTCATCCAAGCTTTCAAAGAAACCGAAAATTTTGGTTCGACCTATTTGGGTTAAGAAGAATGAACCATCTTCGTCCAAACCACCCAAAAACCCTACCTTCTCTCCAATCAAGTATTGGAATGAGACTTATACCATAAACCCCATCACCGGAGCAAAAGAAAATGTTCCCCCACCACCACAATCCTTCAATACCCCTCAACTTAATGACCTTTCAACCTTCCCAAACCTCACAAGGAATTGTGAAAACATTCCCAAACCCATAACCCCATCACTACCAAACCCTAAGTTTGATGCCATACCCCCATCAAACGATTTTGTGTTGCATCATGGATCCTCGTGTGATTGTTGCTGATTTCAACAAATTGAACTTGCTCATGTGTATGAGAAGTTAAATTTTCTTGAATTCCTCCTCACTCGACCTCCTATTCAAGTTTTCGTTCCGGTGGACAAAACTTCTAATGATGCATCGTAGTCTTTTTAGTTTTTTTTTAGCAATCTTGGAAAATATCACTATTAGACTAGCTTATGCTTAGTGGTTTATTTTCCATATTTATTGCCTTTAGATACTCATATTGTGTGTATGACTATCTTCTTTGTTGTGTCTTTTTCCTTTATGTAACCTTTGTGTTATTTGTGTGCTATTTCATTAGTTCTATTTTGAGTTGATCTTGGTTAATTTTTACAATTGCTTATGGGTGATTCCATCAATTCTAAGATTTAACCCATTGACAAGCTTATCATCTTCATTGGATTGAAGTTTGATTTTGTCAATTACCTCTTTGGACATACTTAGCAAAATACTTGCTTCTAATTTGAGATTTCTTCTCTTTCTCCCTCTCAAGTTACTTAGTAGGTAGTGATCGTATATACATTGGTGTTTCTTTCCTTTCTACTAACCTTTGTGTAGCATGTCACCTTAGCTCACAAACTTGGTGCCCCAAGCAAGGGGGAGCAACCACCAAGGGGGAGCTACTAGCAAAGTTCGATGATCTACAAAGACTTGTGCTAACCTTTTTGCTACGACAAAGGGGGAGAAATGATAGTGATAAACTAGTTAATAATTCCATATTTTGTGTTTCTACGTAAATGAGTTTATCGTTTGTCGTAATCAAAAAGAGGGAGATTGTTAATGCAAGTGATGCCTAAAAACATTATTAGTGTTAACTAATCTTTCTTAGTTTTGATTACAACAAACCATACAACACATTTAGTGTAAAACATAAAATGAATTATTTAACTAACACTATCATCAAGATAATAATCATATCACTAACCTTTCTTAATCATACTTAGTGATCATCAAAATGATTATCCTTAAAACTCACTTTTGTAAATATGACAAAAGACTTTTTAATAAACTTTCTCTTTTAGAAAATGTTTTATTAAAATGGAAAATGAATAGCATATTCCAAATGCTGTTAGAATATCCTTTGAAGGTTTCAAATACCTTAGATATTCCCACCCCACTAAAAGACAAAAAACGGAGCGGAGTCTAGTGGCGGTACCTTAAGTACCTACACAGTACCTTAGCGATATGGTACCGCGGGGTGAGATAAGGTACCGCGCACAGTAGCCATTATAGATCCATTATACTTTGTCTCCTTTAAATAGTGGGTCAAATATCATTTTCCAGTAAGCCTCTTGGACGTGTTTCTCAGCCCTCTTTCTATTTTCTATAGCATAATCATTAGTAAATGATCACTTAAATTGTTAAGGATGTTTACATATGATTATCCTCTTGATCCCCTCCTTTACCTTGTCCAATGAGAAGATCACTCACTCACTAGTGTTGTGATAAAGATGAATCTATGAGCTAGTCATATTCATCATGATACCTTCTTTGTTTTAGGTCAATCCAATGTATTTATGAATACTTGGACTAGTTGTGTTCATCCAAGTTATTTGTGGATACTTGGATTTGTTGTGTACATCCATTGTATATGTGTTTGCTTGGATTTGTGTTGTGTAAATCCAAGCTACATGTGTGTACTTGGATAAGTCTAGCTGAGTTGTAATAGATTTGATTAGGAGTTCTCACTAAACTATAAAGTGATGTGGTTGTGTCTTGTGAGTTCTCACTAAACTTAAAAGTGATTAGTAGTTGTGTTGTGTGAAGTTCTCACTTAGCTTCAAAGTGAAGAGTCGTGAAGATTGGTTCTAGCTTTCGATTAGAACTCGACATCTAGCCTTGTGTCGTAAAATGGTGAAGTAGGCAACGTCGTGAAGATTGGTTCTACCTTAAGATTAGAACCCGACATCTAGTATTGTGTCGTTAAATTGGGAAGTAGGCAACGTCGTGTAGATTGGTCCTAGCTAAAGATTAGGTCTCGACATTTAGCTTAGTGTCGGAAAATAATGTAAGCAACGATGTAAGGTTTTCTCCGCCGAGAAGGGAGCTTGTGGATATAGTGGAAATCTCGAGTAGGTGTACTCGTGGAGTGGAGTAGAAACGAGGATAGAGCCTCGTTGTCGAACCACTATAAATCTTGGTGTCTTCCCACTAGGTTGTCTCTTTCCTTACTCTTTACTTATTTCACTATCATTATACTTGCCTATTATCTTTGCTAGTGCATTTGAATTGAACCTAATCATTATGCAACTTAATCTCAAGTAAAAGATAGTTTTGATATAAACCAAATTGAAAGTAATTTTAATTTGGTCACCAATCGAAGAGAAACTATTCAACCCCCCCCCCCCCCCCCCCTTCTAGTTTCTACAGTATGACTTCAACGGCTCAAACCGCTGGAGAAAGGGCTTTCGAACACATGAAAATGGTGTTTGAGAAAGAGATCGTTCCGTTTGTAAACAATATTAAAGAGGGTTTTCTAGAGCTCGGGGACAATCTTAATTTCAAAATGGCTGAAGTTCAAAAAGTTTTCCATGAAATGGATGATCCTTATGAGCAACACTTAATTGAGAAAGAAAAGATTTTGTCCGAATATGACCGATTATTGGAACAAGTGGTGTCTATCAAGGTGATGCAAGTTGTTACTATTAAATGTGATTTTGAGATTACATCTGCTGTGAATAAATGTGATGATGTGCATGATCTCTCTATGAATATTGTTGAACTTGTGAATAATGTAGATAATTATTCTTGTCACGAATCTAACGCTGAATTTTTAAAGCTTCAAGATTCTTATAACTCACTTTCAAAACGCTTTGATGAGCTTCAACAACATCGTGTATCTCTTGAAATTGAAAACCAATCTAAAAATGAAACTCTTTCAAAAACAAATGATTGTGAAAACACCGTTGAGACAAGTGACAAGATGATTCAGGTGGTTCAGGCATTAGAGGAAGAAATCATGAGACTTAAGAGAGAGTCATTAAAAGAGAAAGTGGAACTAGAGGCCGCAGAGATTAAAAACCATGCCCTAGAAAATAGAATTACTTCTATGCTAGGGGAGTTTGATAAAGTAAAGCAGGGTTTTTCACAAATTTATGGTTCATTAGAAGAACGCTTCGCTTTTAATGCGGCAGAGCAAAAGTCACTTGTTGACCAACTGAACCAAAAGTGTGAGGAAATTTCTGACTTAAATATTCAACTCATAGACAAAAACATGTTTTTGGTTGAGTTAAAGTAGACACTTCAACTCAAAGGACAAGAAGTTGTTGATAACCTAACTATAATTTCTGCACCGTCCTCTAGTACTCCAAAAAAGGTGGTGATCACTAAGAACCCGTACCATAATAACAATCCTCTATCATATAAGCTCTATATGTAGCATGCAATTAAGCACGCGGATCTTGCTAGGGATGTTGTAGATGATCTCTATGAACTAGATCCCTCATATAGTCACTATTACTCTGCTCATGCTTACATTGAGAAGGCACAACAATCATTAGAGCATTTGACTTACATAGGACAACCAGGTTTTGCACCACCTAAACAACAAACCCCCATGATAATAGTAAAATACGACCTTTTAGGAAAAAGGCGTAAAAGCGGCAAGTATTAAGTGTCGGTTTAGGAAAACCAAGCACTAATGACCAAATGAAGTTCAAGTTCGTTTCGCAAGGAGGCAAGTGTATTGTGTTAAGAAATGATTAAGTGTTAGAGATTATGATTATTAAGGAAATGAGAAAGAAAGTAGAAAAGGATGATGGTTAAGATTATGAATTAAACTAAGACGAAAAGTTGTGAACGTAAAACCGTGAAAAATGACGAAATTTAAAAATTAACCTAAAAATTCCTAGAAAATTGTAATAAATCCAAAAAAATGTAATTAGAGTTTACAAAAAATCAAAAATCACTCAAACCTTTTATTTAATTAAATATTAATTTTTTATGCTAATTAAAGCCAAAAAAATCAATTTAATTAACAAAAAGCCCAAAATGAGATTTTTCACTTTGTAAACCTCTAAAATGACTTAACTAAATTTAAAACTATCTTTGAAAAGTTTAAAATTAATTAAAACTATTTAAAAATGATTAAAAACTATAAAAACCTTAAAATAATTCTTAAAATTAATCTAATGACAATAAAATTAATCTAAAAGTTTTAAAATTCCTAACTTAATGTATTTAAGCTATGAAAAATAAAAACTTGCAAAAATCTTAAATTTAGTTTTAAATTATAAAATAATATTAAAAATCCAAAATTTATAAAAAAACTCTAAAAAGTTGCAAACTAGTTTATTTTAACCTAATTAACACAAAAATTAACATGAAATTACAAAAATACCCCTATTGGGCCTCCAAATGGGCCAAAAGTCTAAACAGAACCCTTAATGGGCTTTTTATGGCCCAATAAGAAAAATGTTGTCCAAATAGGCCCAAAACTTCCATTTACGCTTAAAAATCAATTTTAAACACAAAATTTCAAAGGCCCAAAAGCTGAATGTGAGCTTATCATAGCTTATTTCAAAACAGCTTATTCTTAATGGGCTTTTTGGCCCATTAAGCTATAAGCTGAAATTCGACACACGACCTTCTCTTGACCAAATAAGCTACTTGTAAAAAGAATTTGTTTAATAAGCCCAAGAAATAAGCCTGAAATAAGCAAAAGCTCTCTATAGAAAATGACAAAATAGTCGTTTTGAGTTCTAGGCCACTTCAAAAGCTGATTCAACTTGCAAAAGGTTTTAAATGAAAAAACTAAGCTTAATCAACAAAATGTTTTCCATTAAGCACACTCAATAAGCTGAAATAAGTAATAAGCTGTTTTTGAAAAAGACAAAATAGTCGTTTTCTAGTCAAAAGCTATAAAAAAAGTTGTAAACTTCAAAACTGATTAATAAGCTCAAAATAATAAGACCTATTACAAAAATAAGTTGTTGCACAACAGAATAAGCTAGAATGAACAAAAAATAAGTTGTTGACCAATATGTACTAGCAGTGGCTAGCAGCAGGGGAAAGGAATTCCCACTACTTTGACTTTTTTGAGTTAGCTTTTTAGAGATTTTCACTTGGTTTTGTTGGACAATCAAGGCACCCTTACAACCAGTGGGTTGTAAGGACTCACAATCAAGAAAGAAAACACAATTACACTTAGCCAAATGATACAGTTAAATCAATTAGTCCACAGACATGGCACAAACATGTAATAAGCAGATCTGGTGATTATAAGCTACTTTTAAGCTAGTATAAGCCTACCAAACTTAACCCAAAGCATACAACAGCAATATCAGCCTTAGTGACACACAAATAAACTTGTTTCAAGCAAAATAACCAAGATTAGAACAAGATCCAAGCAAAAAAAAGTTACTGATGATCAATAAGCAGACAAGAACTAATTTTGCTAAACTACTTGACACCAAATCCAATTTCAAAGCCTCAGATCTATAACTCAGGTTGCAATATGTTGGAAATACGTTTTTCCAAGGAAAGTCTCGGTCACATCATTGTTGGCATAGATCACGAGCTATAGACTATTTAGGACATTGTAACTTGGAGTGACCTCCCTTAGGGGGAGATTGTTGGAAATACGTTTTTACGTATTTAGAAAGTCTCAGTCACTCCAATGATATATTCAAATATTGGGCTTGTGATCCAATATGTAATCAGTATAGCCCATATATCCCACATGTAGGGTGGGCTATGTATATCCCCTCCTAGCATGTTAGGAGGGATTGGTCAATTGTTCATTTCACATTTCATTAATCTAATATCACTTTCTCTCTCTACATCTCCTTTCCTCTCCTTTCTCTCTCTAGTTCATATCAATAACTTTATCTATCCCTCTCTCTATTTATATCATTACAACACTTGTAAAATCATTAGAAAACATGGACCTACAATTGGTATCAAGATCTATGGTTGATTGATTGTTCTTGTGTTTGTTTTGATTGATTTTGGTGGGTTTTGATTTAATCAAGCTCAAATCTTGAAAAATTTTGTGATTTTATGGTTTAAATTGATAGATAAATCTTTGTGTTTACTTATTTTAGAAGAAATCACTAAAAAATATTTAGTGTTTTGGGGTAATATTGGGTTACGGGACGTTTTATTATTCACATCCACTATCTCTGTGGTTTCCAAGTTTCTAGTTTTGTCATTTTGTGTTTATTTGAAAACTTACCAAACACAATCATCCAAGACACTGTATCTTCGCAAAAGGGCACTTTATTCCGGATATCTTGTTTTCAATATTTTTATTCGAAGAAGTCATTGATTCCGGAAAGAAAATCCTTTATCCGAAGAAACTATATATTCCGAATATTCCCAATATTCCAAAGAAACCAACTATTCCGAAGAAATTGATTTTTATCCGAAGATTAATTTTTATCCGAAGATTTATTTTTATCCGAAGATTGGTTTTTCCCGAAGAGTGGTTTTTCCGAAGACTACTATTGATGAATGACTTCGAATCTCAAACCAACTAGCTTCGATTCAACAACAGACTCGAAACCGTAAATTCAAAAGACTCGACAAGACTCTCATCATATCACCTAAACTCGACTCAACACTCGAGACTCCACAGCCCATAGACTCGACTCACAACATACAAAGATCAGACCATCATAAACAATAACCATACTCCAAAACAGACTCGGCCAATTTCGACTATAAACCAAACACCCAAGTCTCGACTACACTAAACACACTCGACTCTATCCAAATCAACAGACCCAACTCACACAACAACCCTCGACACCCACACACTCACACCCATACTCACTCAAACAAAAACTCTCGACTCCATTCAACCTCTCTCAAAAGACTCGACAACAACTGACTCATAAAAAGACGCGTCTCATAAACAGACTCGAACACAACTTCACCCAACGTTTTTCCTCCACAAACAAATCCACATCTACAAATCAATCTAGACTCAAAGCTAACACAGTATTATTATATCTCATATTTAATCCGTGTTTGGCATGCATGCCGAGACACTTATAGACTTATCATCATAGATCTTTATAGGGGTTTAAACCATTTAATATTCGAATATAAAGCAAGGATTTTAACAATTATGTTAAATCTAAATCTTTGTTTCTATTTATGACTCAACACCAACATACATCAGAAATACCTACCTGAGATCTTATGTAACAAGATCCTGAAGCCAATACTGAATGGTTTGGTCGCTTCATCCACGTTCACAATTGATTAGATAACTGAGTCGGTACTTATATCTTTTGAAGTGGTAGATGTAAGTTGATTGATGGCTGATGGTGATATGACATTAAAGATCTTGATTGTTCGTAGAGTCATACGGATGTGATTGGAATTGATCGAGTATTGATTTAAGAAAGAAGCAGTTTTGGAGAAGTGTTTAGATGGGGCTGACATGATCTAGTCAAGGGGCGGAGGAAACTAAAAATAAGAGTAGGGTTAGGTTTATGGGATAAATTAAGGATCTGCTGCCTTATATTCTATGCTGTGTGGACCGGTTGTAGTTTTTTAATGTGGGCCAAGTAGTAATATGGATTATAAACATGTCATGTTTTTTTCTTTTTAAGTTGATTCATAGGCTGTGTTTGACTATGGATTGCTAAAGATGCCTGATATTGGCATTTTATATGGGTTCAGATTAAATCTCAGAATCCTCTCGAATTGATCTAGGCCTTAAGTGGAATGATTGTTCTTGGTTACTAAAATAAGAGGGCTTGGTTTTCTAATCTAATAAAAAGTGGAAATGAAAATTTAAATCAAAGATAATTAATTTAATGATGATTAATAAAAACTTGAATTTAAATTAGAATTAAGATTAAAATAAAATTAAAATTAAAATAAGGAAACAGTAAAGAAATAGTAAAGAAATAGTAAAACTTTAAAATACCCAAAAGATAACTGATTCGGAAGTTACTGTTCATTCGGAAGTTGAGCTTCATTCGGAACTTTGTGCTTGGTTCGGAACTTTTGGACTCATCCGGAACTTACTGATTCGGAAGTTTTACATTCATCCGGAACTTACTGATTCGGAAGTTCTCTATGTTCCGATTCGGAACTTTTGGTAAAAAATTGGTTCGGAACTTATGCCTTGGTTCGGAAGTTTAAAATTGGTTCGGAACTTATGGGTTGGTTCGGAACTTTTAATTTGGTTCGGAAGTTATGGATTGGTTCGGAACTTTCTGCTTCGTTCGGAAGTTTCAATTGACTCGGAACTTTTGAAAACAAAACTCATGCGGAAGATACTGTTCACTCGTTCGGAACTTCTGGGAAACCCAGATACAGTAACAGTACCGAAGAAAAAGGAAAATCGTTTTTAATCCAAAAATCACTAAGTTTTTCACCAAAGACTAAAATAACTCAATCACAAAGCATCTATTAACCATAAGCTACAAATCCCATCAACAAAAACACAAATCCCAACAACTTTTGAAGATCAAATCAAGAAAATAAAAACTTAAAAACTTGAAGATAAAGATGATGATGAACAAGATAAAATGGAAAGATTAAACAAGAACTTTGTATTGAATGATTAATGTTTTGACAAGATAATTCAAAGATTAAAATTACAAGATGAGAAAATTAAAGATTAAAATCACCAATCACCCTAGTGGTGATGGTGATGGAACGAACAAGAAAGGAAAAAAAGGGGAGGAGAGAAAACTCCAGACTAACTAGCTAAAATGTGTGAGGGGGCTCCTTTTATAGGCTTGTCCTTTGGTTGGTGAGTGGGCTTTCTCCCGTTCTTCTTGTCTTTTCGTCTTTTCAGAAAAGTTTCCGTTTTCGATTCTGATTCAGGATTTGTTGTCGATTAATTTTAACTCGTCTTTTAATTTCTTCGTTTAATAGACTCGAGTTTCTTCGATTTGTGTAAATCTTCCATCTTTGGTCCTTTTCTTCGATAAATCTTCGAATAGGCCCAGTGACTTCAAATCTTTTGCATCTCTTGGACAATAGACTTTATCTTGAGTCTTTTTCTTCAGTAAAACCCGTGCAATCCCATGTTTTCTTCAATATTCATCCGGTTGGCTCTGAAAACACAATAAATACAAAAACCACGCATAATTCCAAACAAATGATATTAAATACGTGTTTTGGTCTCGTTTTAGCCCGAATTAAGTGGTAAAAGGATGGGTGTTTACACACCTATCAAATCCCCTACACTTAACCATTGCCATGCCCTCATGCAATGCTTAGTGATAAAGCAATTTTACATTTTCCTCATAATTAATCAACCTTGGCCTTATTTAAATTCTACTAAACAAAAATTAAAGAAATAAAACTTTAAAGGTAACAAAGGAATAGAAAACCATTTTCACTCGAAAATAGCTACATGAAAATAACTTCCAAAGAAATCAATGACTTACATTAGGGCTTTTGTGCTACGAAGATTTATCACCCTCAAGTTTCACGTTCCCCAAACTAAGCTTAAAAACGAGATCATTGTTATTATAAGTTAGCAATTCAAACACTTACACACATGGCTTAATTAAATGCTTAAACTCCCTTATTCCTAGGTGTATCTCTTATATTTTATTTTTGTCTTAGAATGATCATGAATATGCATTTTTGGACTTATTTCGATAGTTTATTAGGGCTGAAAGCAAAGTAGGACGATTTGATCAATAGTTAGCTAAAGGACAAAATCTCTTAAAACTGCTTCTCGGGATATCAAAAAGTTCATATCTTGGCATAACTTGGTTCACGATTTGAGACCTTTCTCGGGCCGATATTTGGCATGTACTTCATACTTCATATCTTCGAGAGACGTTCTTGAGATAATGGTCTTCTCATCATAATAGAGTTTCTTCACTTGGAGACTTTTGAGGGGTACTCCAACTTTGTTGACCACGACTTCATGATTATTTCTTCAATCTCTAATTGGGATTTTGAGATACAACGATCCGCCTCCTTTTCGGACTTGGATCTATTTACCCTCATACCTTGTTAGGGTCTTTTCGGATAGACTTCTCCATGATCTTTATGGGAGTTGATTGCTTTTCGTCGTGAGTCTTGATCCTTCATATTGATTTTAGGAATAATGCTTTTCACATCACTTTGGATCTTCAGCAATAAAATTGAATCCTCATGCCTTGTTAGGGCCTTTTCGGACTCGCCAATCTTCGCGCCCCGCTTCATAAGTTATGCCTTGGCTATGAACTCCTATCATTACCGAGCAACTTTTAAATGATCTTGGGCTAGAAGCTAAGTAACTTTTCAAATCGTACGACCTTACTTATTGCAGATAAATTATTAGCAAGTGATGGGAGAATAGGCAAATAATTACACCAAGTGAGCTTGTGCAAGAATACCGACTTATAATTGACTCTATCATTTCTCGTCCTCCACAATTTAAAATCTCAAGTAATGAGACTCGTGGATACTTAGCCTAATAAACCAATTAAGGTCTACATGGTTAAGGATACTAGCTAGAATAAACTTAGATAAGTCTATTCGGGTTGAGTCAAAATAAACGCAACGGGCCTAATATGTCAAAGATTTCTAAACTAGCTACACCACTTTATTAATATTTTTGACTTTATTGTGGGATATATAAATATGAAGGCAACGATAAAAATTTAAAAATTACAACTAAATGGCCAAAGTTAATAAAAAATTTGAAAAATATGATTTTCTGGTTAATTGAAGGCATTTTCATGGAAAAGTCCACTTAAAACTTCGATAGAAGTCCCCCCTACACTTAAGATAAACATTGTCCTTAATGTTTAAGCATGTGGGAAAAGTTTCCCCTACACTTATGACATTGTGCACGTTGGTTAACTCAAGTTAAGGAAGAGACGACTAAAGTGATCAATTTCAAATGTGAGTATGAAGAAAATTGAATCACGATAGGTGAGAGATAGAACCGGATTTCGTATAACACGGGAGCACGGTTCTTCAAAAATTCCAAGAGTGCACTTATCCCTGTAATCACACCACAAAAAGACAAACACGTATAGAAGTCCCCCCTACACTTAGGGGGTAAAACATAAAAGGATAGATACTCGGGCTGCCTCCCGAGGAGCGCTTGCTTTTGATAACCGAGTCACGAGCCTGACTCGACCCAAAATTAGTTCATGGGGAACGTGGTGAGGGATGGAATCACCTCCAGAGAGGTGTCCTCACCAAAGTACAACTTCACTCGTTGGCCATTCACCTTAAAGTTAGGTCCATTAGGTTGAGCGAGCTCGAGAGTACCATATGGAAAAATTTGGGCAATGGTGAATGGGCCGGACCAACGAGATTTTAGCTTGCCCGAAAAGATTTTCAACCGAGAGTTAAAAAGTAAGACTTTGTCACCAACATGGAACTCTCGGTTTTTGATCTTGGAGTCGTGAAAGAGCTTAGTTCTTTCCTTATAGATCAAAGAATTTTCATAAGCCTCATTACGGAGTTCATTTAGCTCATTGATTTGGATCTTGCGTAGGTCACCGGCTTTGTTTATATCAAAATTAGCCCACTTCAAGGCCCAATAATCCTTGTGCTCCAACTCAATGGGGAGGTGGCACGCTTTCCCGTACACAAGACGATAAGGCGTACAGCCGATCGGGGTCTTGTAAGCAGTACGGAAAGCCCACAAAGCATCATCAAGTTTATCAGCCCATGAGGCACGATGCTCTCCCACGGTCCTTTCAAGAATTCGCTTCAGCCCTCGGTTGGATATTTTAGCCTGGCCATTAGTTTGTGGGTGGTAGGCTGTGGAAAGACGATGGTTTACACCGTACTTAGCCATGACTCTAGCAAATTGGTCATTGCAGAATTGAGTCCCACGATCACTAATAATGGCACGAGGCACACCGAATCTAGCGAAAAGAGCTTTCAAAAAGGTACAAACCACCCTTGCGTCATTAGTAGGTAAAGCTTTGGCTTCAACCCATTTGGAGACGTAGTCAACGGCTACAAGGATGTATTTGTTTCCTTTAGACGAAGGGAATGGCCCCATAAAGTCGATACCCCAAACATCAAAGATTTCACATTCTTGTATGAAATTCTGAGGCATCTCGTCTTTATGTGTGATTTTGCCTTGCTTTTGGCAAACATCACATTTTTTAACCATATCGTGAGCGTCACGATATATGGAGGGCCAATAAAATCCCGAATCAAACACTTTTTTGGCGGTGTAGTTGGGACCAATGTGACCACCGGTGGGTCCTTTGTGGCAAGCATCAAGGATTTCCGACGCTGCCGGTCCATCAACACATCGGCGGATAATCAGGTCGGCACATTGTTTGAATAGGTAAGGGTCGTCCCAAAAATAAGTCTTGATGTCGGTGAAGAACGTTTTCTTTTGCTGGGACGTCAACCCTTCCTTGAGAATTCCACCCGCCAAGTAGTTTGCAAAGTCCGCAAACCACGGGGTTTCATTCGACTTCGAGTTTATAGACATTAAGGTCTCCATGGGAAAAGAATCATTGATTTCTTTGGTCGGATGATCCCCTTGGTAAGGATCCTCAAGTCTGCTGAGATGGTCCGCGGCTAGGTTTTCTGCTCCTTTTTTTATCGCGAATTTCGATTTTAAATTCCTGGAGCAGCAAAACCCAGCGAAGAAGTCTTGGTTTGGAATCTTGCTTTGTCAACAAGTACTTCAGCGCGGAATGATCGGTATACACAATGGTGGTAGAAAGGACAAGATAGGGGCGAAATTTTTCAAAAGCATAGACAACAGCTAAAAGCTCTTTTTCGGTTGTCGTATAATGCAATTGTGCTCCTGTCATTGTCTTGCTAGCGTAATGGATCGGTTGGAAGTGTTTGTTCACTCTTTGTCCAAGAACCGCTCCAATAGCAAAATCGCTAGCATCGCACATCAACTCAAAGGGAAGCTCCCAATTAGGGGTAACCAAGACGGGTGCCTTAGTTAGCTTATCCTTAAGCGAGTTGAAGGCTTCAAGACACTCTTTGGAGAAGATAAAAGGAGTATCTTTTTCCAAGAGGTGGGTCATCGGGCGAGCGATTTGCGAAAAATCTTTGATGAATCGACGGTAGAAGCCCGCATGACCCAGGAAACTTCTCACATCCTTCACGGTTGAAGGTGGAGGCAACTTTGCGATAACATCGACTTTAGCACGGTCTACTTCAAGACCGGATTTCGAGATCTTATGTCCAAGCACGACGCCTTCTTTTACCATTAAATGGCATTTTTCCCAATTCAGAACTAGGCGAGTGTCTTCGCACCGCTTAAGCATACGTTCCAAATTGGCAAGGCAAGAAGAGAAAGAATCCCCGAAGACCGAGAAATCATCCATGAAGACTTCCATGGTTTGTTCAACCATGTCATGGAAGATAGCTAACATGCACCTTTGGAAAGTCCCGGGCGCATTACATAAGCCAAAAGGCATTCTTTTGTAAGCAAATGTGCCATAGGGACAAGTGAATGTCGTCTTCTCTTGATCTTGGGGATCGATGGGTATTTGGAAATAACCTGAGAAACCATCAAGAAAGCAGTAATATTCATTACCGGCTAAACGTTCAAGCATTTGGTCCATAAAAGGTAGAGGGAAATGATCCTTTCTCGTGGCATCATTGAGTTTGCGGTAGTCTATACAAACTCTCCACCCAGTAACGAGGCGAGTGGGAATCAACTCGTTGTGTTCATTGGGAACAACGGTTATTCTGCCCTTCTTGGGCACACAATGGATTGGACTAACCCACGGTGAATCCGAAATAGGGTGAATCATACCCGCATCAAGAAGTTTGATAACCTCTGTTTTGATGACTTCATGGATTTTTGGATTCACCCTTCGTTGGCTTTGAATTGTGGGCTTAAAGTCGTCCTCCATGAGAATTTTGTGTGTGCAGAAGTGAGGATCAATTCCACGAATATCCGAAATTTTCCAAGCGATAGCCTTCTTATGAGCTTTCAGCACGGCAACGAGGCGAGTCTTCTCTTCATCTTTCAAATCCGTCGCAATAATGACGGGCGACTTCTTGTTGTCATCAAGGAACACGTACTCGAGATGTGGCGGCAACTCCTTAAGTTCCAAATCCGGAGGATTTTCGACGGGAGGTGTTTTCAAAGTCGGAGTATCGATAGCAATAACCGTGGGAGATGGAGGCGAAGGATTGTCTTCGGTGAGAAGATTGTCAAAGAAATTCATGTCTTCATCCCCATCGATAGGAGAATCATTAGTAGCTAAATTCGCATCTCCCATGGTATCTTCAAGATTGTTCCAGAATAAATCACTATCTCCAAATAGAGACAATGATGAATCAATAGAGGACACGGTCTCAACATTGGGAAGAGAGGTAGGAATACTTTTGCAAGCATCATTAAAGTGTTCTTCACAAGCCTCATCAAGAACGTCAATACAATTAATGCTCTCATATGAATAAGGCTGTTTAGACAACTTTCCCATGTTGAAGACTACTTTATCGTTACCCACTCTCATGATAAGCTCACTGGCTTCAACATCAATGAGAGTGCGACCGGTCCTAAGGAATGGACGACCAACAATTAGTGGCACACGGGGGTCCATCTCGTAGTCGACGACAACAAAATCAGCAGGGAAGGTGAATTTGTCGACTCCTACAATGACGTCTTCGGCTATCCCCACTGGATAAGCAACCGTACGGTTGGCTAATTCCAAAGTCATTTTGGTGGGGACTAGCTCTGGGAGAGATAATTGCTTCCAAACACTTAGAGGCATGAGATTAATACTGGCACCTAGATCGACTAGGGCCATGCAATTCTCTACTCCCGGGAAATTGCAAGGGATAAGAAAACGACCCGGATCACCAAGCTTGGTTGGCAATTTCCTTAAGAGCACTGCAGAGCAGTTCTCATTAAGTTGGGTGTTGGCAATATCGAGGAGCTTTTCCTTGTCGCTCAGAAGATCTTTAAACATTTTGGCATACTTGGGCATGTGAGCGAGAGCCTCAGCGAAGGAGATATTGAAATTCAGTTGTTTGAACATTTTTAGGAAGTTCGAAACCTGAATATCATCCTTGCTCTTTTGCTTCTCTTTCCTCAACCTTGAAGGATAAGGTATATTGGAAGAAGAGGAAGGCTTTAGAGGAATAGGATCACTCACAACCACGGGTGGAGGAGGGGTAGAAAGAAGAGGTGGAGAAATTGGGGAAGGAGAAGGGTGAGGAATAGGAGCAGGCGACTCGTTCTCCTTAGTCACAACCACTGGTGGAGGTATAGGAAGCTCGGGTTCCTTGGTACCTTTACCACTTCGAGTAGTGATTGCTTTCATCTCCCCTCTTTGGTTCGCAACGGTGTTACTCGGAAGAGTACCCAAAGAAGAGGGTTGATTACCTTGGAAGAAACTAGCCATCATGTTTCTCAGATCATTAGTTTGGCTATCCAACGTGTTTCTCATGTCGGCTCTCAAATCGTTTCCTTGCTTGACCAAGTCTGCTTTCAAATTGCGCACTTCCTCTTGGAGATTTCCCACTATCACGTCATTGGTTCTCATGTAGGTTGTAACCTCTTGGTGTAATGCAGTGGTGGCTTGGTTGGGAGGAGCATTGTATGCAGGTGGTTGGTAAGCAGGTTGTTGGTAGACTTGATTGTTACGTTGAGGTGGTTGTTGCTGCTTGTGAGGTGGGATGTATGGTTGTCGAGGTTGTTGTTGTTGTTGAGGAGGGCGGTTAAGGTTTTGTTGTTGGTTTGGGTTGGTAGGAGGGAAACCAGGTGGTGAAAGATAGTTGTTGGATCGATAGCTAAGCAAATTACGGTCACCTTGAGGTCTGGCTTGATAAGCAGGTTGAGGATAGGTGCCATATGCCGCATTCACATTCTCAGCAGGGTAATCTTGGGTGGCGGTACAAGTGGTGTAAGAGTGAGGACCACCGCATATCTCACAAGGTTGGCTGACAGCGTTCACTTGTGCGTTTTTGGCGTTGTTGCTGTTGTTGTTGCTGACGGTGTGGGTGACAAGCGATTCAAGAAGCGTGGTGATTTTGTCAAGTCGCTTGTCGCTGTCATTAGTGCTAGCACTAGCGACATTGGTCCGAACACTCTTGGTTTGCACACGAGATTTGTTCTCAATGATATCCCAAGCAGCATTGGAAGTCTTAGCCAATAGATTACCCCCCGAGGCACTATTCAGTGAATCTTGGTCACTCATGCTTAAACCATTGTAAAAAGTATTAATTTGATGGACTTTGGTAAAACCATGTTGTGGGCATTTTCTTAAAAGATCTTTAAAGCGATCCCAAGATTCACTGAATGACTCATCGTACTTTTGTTCAAAATTTATGATCTCATTTCGCAAAGCGGTAGTACGAGAGGGAAGGAAAAAGTAATTTATAAACTTTGTTTCCAAATCCGTCCACGAGAGAATACTCTGTGGCGGTTCCTTAGCAAGCCAATGCCGGGCTTGTCCCTCTAAAGAAAAGGGAAAAAGTTGTAACCTTATAACCTCTTGTGGAACACCATTGAACTTGACCGTGTTGGTGAGTTGCAAGAATCTCTTTATATGGTCATGTGGATCATCAATGGTTCGTCCCAGGAACGGTTGAGCGGAGACCATCTGGATAAAGCCTGATTTTAGCTCGAAATTGTTGGCGGCAATTGGTGGTATAACAATTGGATCCGTGTTGCCATCGACATGAGCTTGCAGCAATTCAATCATCGGGCGATTATCCGGAAGGGGCTCATTGTTGTTGTTATTGTTCATGTTGTTGAAAGGTGGGTTGTTGTTGTTATTATTGTTTGGAGGTGGTACACCGGCCATGTCAAAGTGATCGAGAGGCTCGGGCTCTTGATATGACGTGGATCGAGTACGCATACACCTGCAAAAGAACGAACAAAGAAAAGCAAAGAACAAATATTTTTGGTTTTTATGTTTTTTAATTTTTTTGTATTTTTGAAAATTTTATATATTTTAGTTGTTTTTGAAAATTTTTGACAAGAAAAAGTAACGTTCACAAGTGAACGGATCCCAAAATCCAAGTTCTCACAAAAAACTTTTGATCTTAACGAGAAGAGCCGGCAGCGGCGCCATTTGATATTGGCATTTTATATGGGTTCAGATTAAATCTCGGAATCCTCTCGAATTGATCTAGGCCTTAAGTGGGATGATTGTTCTTGGTTACTAAAATAAGAGGGCTTGGTTTTCTAATCTAATAAAAAGTGGAAATGAAAATTTAAATCAAAGATAATTAATTTAATGATCATTAATAAAAACTTGAATTTAAATTAGAATTAAGATTAAAATAAAATTAAAATTAAAATAAGGAAACAGTAAAGAAATAGTAAAGAAATAGTAAAACTTTAAAATACCCAAAAGATAACTGATTCGGAAGTTACTGTTCATTCGGAAGTTGAGCTTCATTCGGAACTTTGTGCTTGGTTCGGAACTTTTGGACTCATCCGGAACTTACTGATTCGGAAGTTTTACATTCATCCGGAACTTACTGATTCGGAAGTTCTCTATGTTACGATTCGGAACTTTTGGTAAAAAATTGGTTCGGAACTTATGCCATGGTTCGGAAGTTTAAAATTGGTCGGAACTTATGGGTTGGTTCGGAACTTTTAATTTGGTTCGGAAGTTATGGATTGGTTCGGAACTTTCTGCTTCGTTCGGAAGTTTCAATTGACTCGGAACTTTTGAAAACAAAACTCATGCGGAAGATACTGTTCACTCGTTCGGAACTTCTGGGAAACCCAGATACAGTAACAGTACCGAAGAACAAGGAAAATCGTTTTTAATCCAAAAATCACTAAGTTTTTCACCAAAGACTAAAATAACTCAATCACAAAGCATCTATTAACCATAAGCTACAAATCCCATCAACAAAAACACAAATCCCAACAACTTTTAAAGATCAAATCAAGAAAATAAAAACTTAAAAACTTGAAGATAAAGATGATGATGAACAAGATAAAATGGAAATATTAAACAAGAACTTTGTATTGAATGATTAATGTTTTGACAAGATAATTCAAAGATTGAAATTACAAGATGAGAAAATTAAAGATTAAAATCACCAATCACCCTAGTGGTGATGGTGATGGAACGAACAAGAAAGGAAAAAAAAGGGGAGGAGAGAAAACTCCAGACTAACTACCTAAAATGTGTGAGGGGGCTCCTTTTATAGGCTTGTCCTTTGGTTGGTTAGTGGGCTTTCTCCCGTTCTTCTTGTCTTTTCGTCTTTTCAGAAAAGTTTCCGTTTTCGATTTTGATTCGGGATTTGTTGTCGATTAATTTTAACTCGTCTTTTAATTTCTTCGTTTAATAGACTCGAGTTTCTTCGACATGTGTAAATCTTCCATCTTTGGTCCTTTTCTTCGATAAATCTTCGAATAGGCCCAGTGACTTCAAATCTTTTGCATCTCTTGGACAATAGACTTTATCTTGAGTCTTTTTCTTCAGTAAAACCCGTGCTATCCCATGTTTTCTTCAATATTCATCCGGTTGGCTCTGAAAACACAATAAACACAAAAACCACGCATAATTCCAAACAAATGATATTAAATACGTGTTTTGGTCTCGTTTTAGCCCGAATTAAGTGGTAAAAGGATGGGTGTTTACACACCTATCAATGCCAAGTATCAAACTTCTATTGCACAAAGTTTATGCTAAAATTTTATGTTAGGTTATATTTAGTTATATTCGGGTATAAATGTGACAAAAAGTGGAGACAAAAGTGACAAGTTTTTTTTTTAGACAAGCATCGGGACAAAGTGATAAAATTTATTTGACGAGACCAAGAATAATTGGATATAAATTGTCGGGTTGATCACTATATTAACCAAAGGTTGGTTTAATTTGTTTACGGGCTTTATTTTTGGAGTGAGCTGAGTTTGAATTGGACTTCGGTTTGTTTTATCTACGTTTGAGCTAATCACGAAATTATTGAACCAAGAAAAATATATTTTACCAAACAAGGATCCAAGAATTTTTCATCGAATTTTTAATGGAATCGTTGACTTCGACGTTTCAAGAGGGAGAATCACATCTAATGCAAGACAAAGCTAGTGAAAGTGGCATCACTTCATTTCGACTACTTCAGTCTCATATAGTGACTCTTTCATGGCTTCAAGGAGGGAGCGAATTTGTGACACTCTTTTGTCAAGATCGTCATATATTCATGGAATCGATGTTCATCATCTTGAACCAACTAGCAGAACAACTCCACAATGAAGACTTTAATCACTCTTCATCAGTACTTGCATATAAGGCTCTTGTGACACAACTCACGCCTTTCCTTCAATTCAATATCGTCAAGTCTGAAAGATTAGTGATTTGTCAGTCATTTCTTTGAGATACACATACCGAGCTTCAAAATTTCCGTGGTACAATATTGAAACTCATGACATCGGTCTCATCTTCGATTTATGAAAGATCTCGACTTCAGCAAACGTATGATAATGGAGTACAAGAATCTACGATGCAAGAGGAAAATGGTCATACGATTGACGCATTGGAGGCTGCTAAAGATTGCAAGGACATGGAATCAACAGTTTAGCATGACATCAGCAACACGTCAGGGAATGTTACAGACATTTCTTATGATGACACCATTATCGTTTATGACGAAGAGCCTACACATATGGTACAATGTAATGTTGTATATGATGTCTATGCTGATGAACTACCGCATGTTCAGCATTCCGAACCTAATTATGACAAACATGGGATGGAAAAGGCTGATAGTTTTACCACTTTAGATTCATCCGATGTGCGTCATAATGGGGGAGAGATTGTTCAGAATGCTATAGTACATCTTGATAAATGCTTTATGACTGCTTCATTAACTGATTCCGATTCCAAGATTAAAGAGCTCGAAACTATCATAGCTCGGCAATCAAAAGATCTTAAGGATGCCAAACTTGAATTTTCGAAGAAAACAAACAAATTTGAAACATATTTTGAAAAACTTGAAAAGTCAAACTTTGTTCTTGAACGAAAATTGGATCAAAAAGTTCTAGATTCTAAAGCTGAAAAGAATAATCTTTTAAACAAATTAAGTTGCTAGAATCAAAATTTGCATCCCAAGATAACTTGCTCAAAGAGAATGAGACTTTAAAGGCTCAGGTTCAAGAAAAGGTTTTTGTTATAGCTGCTTTGAGAAATGAATTAAGGAAAACTAAAGGAACTAGTGTGGACACTAAGCTTGAAAAACCATCAATCTTGGGGAAACCGCCTCAAATTCAGTCTGTTAGACAACCGACCGCATTTAGATCCGAGCGACCAAAATCCTCGAGACCGTGGTTTGCCTCCCAGTTTGATATGGTTCATCTTTCTAAACCTGTCACTCCACCATCTAGGCCCAATGTGAGTAAAACAACTTTTGCAAGACCTAATCACATGATTGCCTCTAGTCTCCCTAGACATAGTACAAAGAATATCTCTCGAACTAGTTCAAATGACGTTCGTCATAATTTTGATCTAAGTGATGCTAAGAAAAAGACACAAGTGAGAGATAAAATTTTCAAACCTAGTCAGATGCCTTCTAGATTATCCAACACTGCTAACCGTAGCATGTCATATCCTAGAAGCATCAATCAATCATCTAGGAATTCTAGATCTTACTCGGACATCAAATATGCTACTTGTAAAACATGTAGAAAATGTTTCTTTGCGGCAAATCATGACTCTTGTGTCAAGAAATTACTTAATGAGGTGAAATCCTGTGCTAGACTTAAATCCCAGTGGATAGCTAAAATCAAACCCATTGGTAAAGTTTGGCGCCCCACTGGTAGAACTTTCACTCTTGTAGGAAACGAGTGCCCTTTAACTAGTTTAGCCTCTGATTCTACTAAGACTACTAGGGAGGAAGTTGAAAAGGATGATGCATCACTTAAGCCTGAACTTAAGGTTTTCTATAAAAGGAAACGTTTGTCAACTAAGATAAGTGAATCATCTCCTCAGGTTACCTTTGGCACAAGAAAAGACAACTGTGAACGCCCACTTGCTTCTAAAATAGATATCGCTAACCCATATCAAAGCATGCAAACTTCAAATGAGAACGCAGGTACCAAAGTCAAGGAGCAACAAAAACAAACCGGTCCGAACTTTATATACCGTTCAACTAAGGACACTCTCAGAGTTTGGTTACTGAAGAAGCTGATATCAGAGAAACAAGTGCCTCAGGGGATTTGTAGTTAAGCTTACAATGTATAAGGACTTATAGTCACATCACAAACTGTAACTGGTTCATCAAAGAATGGAAAGTTTATTGCCGATGATAAACTTATCCTCACAACGAGAAATTAAGTTTTCTCGGGCATGAGCTAAAATTAAAAACATTCGAAGTTTTTAAGCTCATGCACAAAGGCTTATAGACAAATCACATTCTGTGAACCGAACTTCAGAGAAAGGGAAGTTTATCTACGCAAAGATAACTTACCCTCAAAACGAGAAATTAAATTTTCTCGGACACGAGCTTTATTAATAATATTCAAAAGTTTTAAGCTTGTGTATATGGCTCACATTCAAATCACAGTTTGTGACCCGAACATCAAAGAAAGGGAAGTTTATCTCGTCAATGATAACTTACCCTTAAAACGAGAAATTAAATTTTCTCGGACACGAGCTTACATTAAAACTATTCAACGGTTTTAAGGTCGTGTATATGGTTTATCGTTAAATTTCAGACGATGACCCGTACTTCAAATAAAGGAAAGTTTATCGCAGATGATAAACTTATCCTCATTAACGAGAAATTAAATTTTCTCGGACACAGGCTTACATTAAAACTATTCAAAGGTTTTAAGCTCGTGTAAAATGGAGTATAATCACATTTCAGATTATGCCCCAGACTTCAAAGAAAAGAAAGTTTATCGCCGATGATAAACTTATTCTTACAACGAGGAATTAATTTTTCTCGGGCATGAGATAATATTAAAAACATTCAAAGTTTTTAAGCTCATGCACTATGACTTGCAGTTAAATATCAGACTGTAACTCGGACTTCAATTTTAGGAAAGCTTATCTTTAAAGATAGCTTATCCTCGTAACGTGAAATTAAATTTTCTCGGTCATGAGCTTGTATTAAAACATTCCAAGTTTTAAGCTCATAAAGGAAAGTGTATCTTTTAAATAAGAGAAATTTTCTTCATAACGAGAAATTCACCTTTCTCGGTCATGAGCTTTTCGTTAAAACATTCAAAAGTTTTTCAAGCTCATAAAAACGACTTCTAAGTAAATGTCAGCCTAGAACTCGCTCTTCAGTTAAAAGGAAAGTTTATTGCCGATGATATACTTATCCTCACAACGAGAAGTTTACAACTTCTCGGACTTGAGCTCGTTTTGTAAAATATTCAACATCTTAGGCTCAAGTAATTGGTTTTCAAAACATTGAACACAATTTTTCGAGAATTTCTCAAAAGGTTTTTTCTAAATCTTTCAAAATTTTGTGTTCAAAAATGTTTTTGATAAAAAGAGCATGTCTTCTGGAATCGATAATATTTACGATACTAGAAATGTCATTCAATAATGACACGGGGTTGTAAATAAAGTTCGAGCAGAAGTTCAAATGTTTTTAAAACATGCTCAAAATTGTTTGCTATTATTTCAGATAGTAACCCGTTTTTCATACTCAAGTCAAGCATTTCACAGGTTAGCTTTGACTCAGCAACGGGAATTAATTTTCCCGGGCATGGTTTACTTTATAACCATGTAAGGGATTGTGTTTACGTAATAACACAATCTAACACGAATATATGTACGTGTAAGTGCATTTATTTGTTAAAACAAGAGAAATCTTGTTTTTATGAAGTTATCATCTCCACCAATCATAGCAATTTACAATTGATATCTATATACTCGACGGTGCGACTACTGAAACGGCGACTACAACTCTTTCAATAGAACGCGGGTCAACAATTGAGGGGGAGAACTTGTCCAGCATTCTGAATCTTTGACGCCGAAAGTGCCAAGTTCACATATTGGTGTCAAGACAACGATATCAATCGTACACATGGAGTCAAGAGATAACTTCAGACGTGACAAGGCGACAAACATTCGTGAACAAGAACCATGTGAATCTATCATATGATGTTCTCCATCATTCAGGTCCAACCTTGTAAATTGCTAATCTTGTGAATACATTATCATATATGATCTTTGCACGTGATAAGTACCTTACACTTGTGTTTAAAAGGTATTTAATTTACGTTTCAAGTACACCCTCATTAATTTGAGGGGGAGCTTGTGAAAATCATGAAGATAATTGGATTTGCATTTTTCTTCCCAAATTTTCTTAAAATGCTATTAAATCAATCGATATTAAAAACATCGATTGGGTTAATATTTTTAATATGGAGGAGAAAATGTGATTTAATATTGAGATCAATAATGGTTTGACTTAATGTGCTGGCTCATCCCGACATGTGCAAAATGTTTTCGAATATCGTGGCATATGTTAAGGGGGAGCAAAATGGATTTGGATATCAAAATGGATTTTATGGTGATTTATACTTATCCACAACCTATTTATTTCACGACGATGAAGATTGTGGTGACATAAGGATGGTAGGATAGGTTAAAGTCCAATGATTCCTCTAGAACCGGAGGAATCTTCCTAAGGACATTCCATAGCTAGAAATAGTAGTCCTTAGGAAAGATGGAGAATGATTGTGAATGTAGCTGAATGCTGACCAAGTACTTAAGTTAGCACTGGAACAATCACAACAAGGTGCTAGTTATGACTTATTGGTAAGCATTGAAGGGGTTGAAGAATGAAAAAGAATTCTAAAGATAAAGGGTGTAAAGAAAGCAGCCCTCCTGACAACTTAGGCAGAAATCAGGTCAACTCATTAGCTATTGAGATCATTTTTAATGATGCTTGATATTGAAGATAGACATCATGGACATAGTGATGTAATGCACAACCCAACCCAACTAACTCAGATATCTCTCAAAAGATATTTGTTTTAATCACACGGAGGCAACGCATTATCTATTGATTTATTCACTCTGAGTAAATTGGTATTGAAATGGTGGCACTCCTCTCTAGCCTCCAATCACTAAAATCCAAAATGCACGATTGAGTCTAGAGCCATTTGAGATCATCAATTATTTCATTAGGACACACTTTCATAATTCCTTGCTTCTTCACACACTATGAAAAGTAAGAAAGATCTTAAGAGTCCTACGCAAAATCTTCATGTTCTTGCCTCAACATCTGAGTAATACGAAAGTATTTACAATGAAGATGGAAATCCTTCTTGAGCGAATATCAAAAAACTCATGGTAGGTGACTTGTGAGATTATTTATGAATCAAGCTTGTGATAACTGGAAAGCAACAGTGGTTTAATTCTTAACTGAACTTAAACACGTTCCAGGCCTCTATGCAATATGTTAGTGATCTTTCCAGAACACTCAGAGTGATACCTTAGTGTTCACAGTGATGAGTGGAAATCCTTCTAGTGTTAACCTCAAACAACACTTGGTAGGTAACTTGCAAGATTCTATATGAATCAAGCTCGTGACAACTGGAAAGCAACGATGGTGCGATTCTTAATTGAATTTCACTTGTTCCAGGAAAATGAATTGACGGCTTCAATCATACGGATAATATTATCCAAATGATTCACTCTTTATGTTCGGAGTCAGCTTTGGACGGTCGAATAAAGAGAACGGGTTTACCCGCGAAATCTTGTCAAGGAGGTTCTTAATTGAAACTACCTGCCACAAGTACGATATTTAATATCTTCTAACGGTCTTCACCGGTCGGAGGTAAAATGCTACCGAATTAGAATGAAATGTTCAAGGCCATTTCATCCGTGTATATGTTTGTTGCTAACTGTCTTATGCAGCGTAACAAGAAGGTGGCATTCCGGTGTACAATCCAGAAGAAGTCGTCAACACATGCTTATACTGTATGCACTTAATATTTCAACAAATTCAAGAAAGTCTAAAAGTCAAGTCTTCCGCTGTATCAAACTCTGAAGCTTTCAAGAATTTATAAATGTGTAAGTATGTGGAACATGAAGTCACGAAGAGGCAAATATCACAAGTGATGAATGCACAAGGTCAAGGCAAGAAAACATGCTAAAGACTAAAGTCAAAGATCTCATCAGCATATTCACAAGAACAAGATCTAAGACTCAAGCATAGTATGCTAGGTTTAAGATTTTGTAAAATGATGTGACCTCCCTTAGGGGGAGATTGTTGGAAATTCGTTTTTCCAAGGAAAGTCTCGGTCACATCATTGTTAGCATAGATCACGAGCTATAGACTATTTAGGACATTGTAACTTGGAGTGACCTCCCTTAGGAGAAAATTGTTGGAAATACGTTTTTACGTATTTAGAAAGTCTCGGTCACTCCAATGATATATTCAAGTATTGGGCTCGTGATCCAATATGTAATCAATATAGCCCATATAGCCCACATGTAGGGTGGGCTATATATACCCCCTCCTAGCATGTTAGGAGGGGTTGGTCAATTGTTCATTTCACATTTCATTAATCTAATATCACTTTCTCTCTCTACATCTCCTTTCCTCTCCTTTCTCTCTCTAGTTCATATCAAGATCTTCATCTATCCCTCTCTCTATTTAGATCATTACAACACTTGTACAATCATTAAAAAACATAGACCTTCACAATAACTATGATTTAACACTTGTTAGCCCTAGATTAACATGCAAACTAGGTGTGCACAAGATTTCAAGTCAAAACAACAAGTTTTTAAGATTTTATAGGCACTTGTTTGATTTAGGTGATACAAAGCACAAAGCATGCAGATATCATAACACAAACATCTTAACAACAGATATAAACTCAATCAATACACCAATTCCTACTCAAACTCATGCAGATTTGAACCAATAGACAATCCCAAACACCCTTTTCACTTTTTAAAACCAATTTTAACAAAGAAAAAGTATTCTCAAGACTGATTTAAGCCCAAATAAGCATCATAACATCCAATATATGAACTAAGAACCAATTTGCATGCATAAAAACACACATACACCAACAGAATCACAAAAATCACTTAGAACCAAGATTTTATCAGATTTTTGGGAAAATATGACAAACCTAATGAATGTACATCCACACTCACGTATGTTTAAGCTTATGTGGTAGCTTAACAACCACAAGCTTCCAAAAAGCTGCTAAGAACACCAAGGTTAGAACAAAACAGATTATATGAACAAAAATGGAAAATCACCAAGATCTTTTCAAGCTTGATCCCCACCCCTTGATGCTTCCCAAACCACAAGCCTCACAACACCTTGATAAACTCTTTATCAGGGTGATATGATCAACTTATAGCCCAAAAAGTTCAAATGTTTGAACAAGGACTTAGAAAAAATCAGGTTTTTGGAAAACTTGCAAAAACTTGCACAATCTTTAAAACCAATCTTTCAAACTTCAAACTCACAAAAAATATCAATAACAACAGAATATAAAGGATGGAACTTGGAATTCGTCACAAAATAAAACACTTTTTTCATTCACTTGAAAACAAGGATTTACAGTTTTGACCAAAGAAAACCAAGAACAAAGAACTATGTTGTGATGCTAATGCCTTATATAGGCTACAAAGAAACTAGAAATGCTGAAAATAAACATAAACCCTAGTTGGTGAAGTCCCAAAATTGCCCTTGAAGGTTTGAACTTGTGTTGACTGAATTTGACTTAGGAGCTTGATACACGTGACCATTCTTGTTGTTATATGATCTTGGACATTCAAATAGTGCGTAGGAATGAAGCATGATCATGGCACGTTAATTCTCTGGATGGTCTTGTCTTCATGTGAGTTCGTGGGTCAGGGGAGGTAGCATAAACAGGGTTGATGAGGTGGATTGTTTAAGAGTTGGGTTATTATTAAGATGACCTTAATCATAAATCTGGAGCTAATTGAGGTTTAATTCATCATTGTTAAGGAAAGCCCAAATCTGGTTAAGAACACCAAGAACATGTTTTTGATCTTTATTAGTGTTTAAACAAGGATGGCTTGTGATTGGTTAAAAAGTGTGAGTGGGGCACGTGTCATGCAATGGTTGGTCTAGGTATCTTCTTTGTCTGTCCAACTTTAGTCCCTCATGTCTTCCATTCCTTTCATTTCAAGTTTAACGTGAATTTCCTTTATAAGTGAAGTTTAAGTTTTTAGACTTTTGCCCCAAAAAGTTTTGTAAAGTATTTTCAGGGGTATTTCTTGTCATTTGATGATATTTGAAGCGTTGTTTTTGGCATTTCTTCATTCTTCAATGTCTTGACTTGTATGATTGACTTCTTGGAGGACTAAAAATGACAAGTCTTCATAAATGGGGGACCATTCTTGCCAATTCTTCAAATTAGAGGGTCCTTTTTGTAAATTTGACAAACTTTAAGGACCAATCTTGTAATTATGAATAAACAAAGGTTTAAAGTGTCAATTCTTCAATATTGGAGGACCCTTCTTGTACAATCTTCAATTATTCAAGGTTTATTCTTGGAAAATCAACTCTAGGATCCGGTTCATTGTGTGGCTTTGTTTCCCCTGTTCGTTTTTGCTTGTTTCTTGTGATCTTTTCCAATTTTCTCAATATCCGTACCTAAAATAAAAATCTGTCACTAATGTTTCCTTGGCTTCTACAAGAGTAATTTTGTCTACTAAGGCTAAAGGATCTCAAGACAAGAAAGATAGGATCAAGCCTTCCACTTGTAGGACTACGAAGAAGAAAGTAGAAGTTCACCATAGGAATGTTATTTAAGTTTTAAATAAAAAGAATCATGTACCTAAGACAAAAGTTTCTGCCTCTATGTAGAAGCCTAAGAAAAATGTGAATTCTAATTTGAGATGTTGGAATTGTAATGAATGCATGTTTTCTCAGCGTCATGATTTATGCCTTGTTGATCATGTGAATGAAATGTATGCCATTAGGAACAATCTTGAATGGATTCCAACGGGGAAGAAGTTCACCCAGGTTGGTGTCCTTTAAATAGGAACTCCAGCACTAAGAAATGGAAAAAGGGCCCTTTAACTAGGTTTGCGACCACTATTGTGCCTACCAGTGAAGAAGTACCTCAGGTTATTAGACAACTAGAATCTAAGCCAACATCTAGGAACAAAATTTGGAAGTATAAGAATTCTTCTGATAGCAAATCTAAGATAAATATATTTGTACCTGCTAACACAGAGGAACGATTAGATTTTGATACATTTTCTTTGTTTGGTGATATTTTCGGGTGGTCCAAATCATCCTCTGATACTTGGACTCTGGATGCTCAAAGAATATGACCAGAGACCGCTCGATGCTCAGAAATTTCGTCAGCAAGTTTCTAGGCACGGTGAAATTTGGCAACGACCATATTGCGAAGATCATGGGTTATGGTGAATATCAAATTGTGAATGTTACGATTTCAAGGGTGTATTATGTCAAGGGACTTGGTCACAACTTATTCCCAGTGGGACAATTTTACGATTTAAACCTTGAGGTTGCTTTTCGACAACATACTTGCTTCATTCGTGATCTTGCAGGAAATGATTTGTTAAAAGGTTCTCGAGGGGATAATCTCTATACACTGTCCATTCAAAACATGATGGTCGCCTCTCCTGTATGCCTTCTCTCCAAAGCATCTAAGACCAAGTCATGGTTGTGGCATCGCCGGTTATCTCATCTTAACATTGATGCTATTAACCATTTGGATAAAAATGAGCTTGTTCGTGGTCTTCTAAAACTTAAGTTCGACAAGGATCATTTATGTTCCGCGTGTTCTTTGGGGAAAAGCACCAAGAAATCATACAAACCTAAAGCTGAAGACACCAACCAAGAACCACTGTATCTTTTGCACATGGATCTTTGCAGGCCAATGCGTACGGCTAGTGTAAGTGGTCGAAAATACATCCTCGTCATGGTGGATGATTTTTCAATATTTACATGGGTTAAGTTCTTAGAAACCAAGGATCAAGCACCAGCATATATTATTACTTTTCTTAAGATGATCCAAGTGCGTCTTAATGCTACTGTTCGCCGCATTCGAACTGATAATGGAATTGAGTTTGTTAATCAGACTCTACGAGACAATTATGAAGAGGTTGGTATTTCACATGAAACTTTAGTTGCTCGCACTCCACAACAAAACGGTTTTGTGGAAAGACGTAACCATACACATATGGAAGCTGCTAGAACCATGTTGATTTATGTGAATGCTCCTTTATTCTTATAGGCTGAAGCAGTAGCAACTGCATGTTATACCCAAAACCACTACATCATTCGTAAGCGCCATGGAAAAACTCCATATGTGCTACTTCATGGACATAAACCTGATATTTCATTTTTTCATGTGTTTGGTGCACTGTGTTATCCAAATACTAATAGTGAGAATTTGGGGAAACTTCAACCGAAGGCTGATATTGTAATTTTCATTGGTTACTTACCCGCAAAGAAAGCTTTCTGAATTTATAACTGTCGTCTTGGCAAGATAGTAGAAACTTTAGATGCCGATTTTGATGAGCTGGCAGCGATGGCTTCTGAGCAACACAGCTCTAAACCCGCACTTCATGAAATGGGAACCGGTATTATTAGTTCTGGATTAACTCCCAACAATCCTACTTCTCCATCATCTACACCACCTAAAAGGCTCGAGTGGGATGAGTTATTTCAATCTATGTTTGATGAATTTTTTGATCCTCCAAGTGATGACTCTCCAACACCTGCAGCAGTAGCTCCGATTCCTGAAGTTGTTGCTCAAGATAATGGAAATCAGTCCGATGCATCTACTGTCACTATTGAACCCGATGCACCATCCCCCAATAATTCTCAAACTACACCCGAATCATCACCCCCACTCGTTCCTAATGATGTTAAAGAGGATTACTATGATCACGATTTGGAACTTTCTCACCTACAAGATCTTTCATTCTTTTGTTCACAAATACTCGAAAACCCTAATGGTACGTCTACCTCAGAGGAAGCTCCTTCAATCGTTTACTCCAGACCACCACGGATTGAAAATCACAATACCAAATGGACAAAGGATCACCCAATCCGTAATATTATTGGTGACATCGATCGACCAGTCTTGACACGTCATCAACTACAAGAGCACGCATTATATTGCTTCTTTGATGCGTTTCTCTGCGCGAAGGAACCTACATCTTGGAAACAAGCCATGAAACAATCATCTTGGATTGAAGCCATGCAAGAGGAACTTAATGAATTTCAACGCCTTGAAGTATAGGAATTAGTTCCTCTACCCGACAACGTTGACATCCTTACATTGTTGTGGGTTTATAAGGTTAAACTCGATGAGTTAGGTGGAGTGTTAAAGAATAAAGCTAGATTGGTTGCTCGAGGTTACAAACAAGCTTTGGGTATTGACATTGAAGAATCCTTTACTCATGTTGCACGATTGGAGGCGATTAGACTATTCCTTGCTTATGCTGCTCACATGAATATGATCGTCTACCAAATGGATGTTAAGACGGCATTTCTTGTAAAACCCGCATGCTTTTACCGTGAACAATACATATATAATCGTACGTACATGATTAAAACCTTCCTAATATAACATGTTTACGTTTCACGAGTGTTAATTACAAGTATTACGTACGTGTTATTACACGATAAGTATTTAAGCATATTAATACACGATAATTATTATCAACAATAATTATAATCACGAACATGAAATCATGAACGTAAATAATCACGAACTTATTATTATGTATTTACGTAATATTTATTACGATTACGTATAAATATATATTATAACACGAACGAGGAATAAATAAATCACGTAAACACGACCACGAGAACACGTAAATATTTAGAACATGGAAAACAATGGGTTTCCCCTTGTGGGCCCCACCTACCCGCGGCATGAACAAAGAAAAGGGCCAAGCTCACTTTTATTTTTGCTAAATAGAAAAGGGAAAACATATTTTTCATAATACATAAAAGTTAGAAAATAACAAAACCCTAGCTCCCTTTTTCTCCCTCTTTGGTTGCCAGGTATAACACACAAGAAGGGGTGTTTGTTGATTTTTGGTGATCCAATTATAGCAAGATCGTTCGTGTTATCATTCTCTTTTGTTTCACGCATTGGTAATCCTTAAACCTTTTCTTTTTAATTATTTATTGGATCAAGAACACATGAAATCAAGGGTTTATTAAAAACTATTAATCAAACATGTTAATTAAATCACGCGGTAATAAACATGGTGGTTTTTGGGTTGTTTTGGTTCGGCCGACGCATGGAACCGAGAACCAAAGCTCTCGGTGGGGTTTTGATCACCACCAGTCGAGACCTTCGGGTCTCGGTGTTGGCTTTGTGGTTCGGCAGCAGGCAAAACAAGGGACCCCGACGCATGTCGGGGTGGCCTTGTGGTTTTGGGGGTCTCGGCTGAAAAACAAACAAGCACCACCGGCATAAGACGGTGGCTAAAATGAACAAGCAGGGGGAACGCCGCATGGGCGGCGGCTAGCCGTGAGACCAAGGGACCACCGACTTAAGCCGGTCGCACCTTTACACAAAAAGTGGCAACCAGCCAAGCCGGTTCGCCACTGTTAAGGGGTGTTTGTTTGGTCCGGTTCAAGGGTAAACACGGTCCGGTTCACGGCATGTCTAAATTTAAAACACAGGTTCGGTTCATGACTTATTTTTACAAGTTAATTATTTTTACAAGTTAAATAATTACAAGATTAATTAAATAATTAACATGCTATATAATTAATTTAATTTAGACATGACTTAGGTTAATTATTATTGTTAATAATACATGATTTTAACCTAAGTACTTTATGATTTAATTTAGACTAAAGTAATTAATTAATTATTAAAACATGACATATAATTAATTAATTTCCATGACTTAGTTTATATTAATAATAAATATTAATACATGTTTTAACCTAAGTATTATTTACACTTTAATTTAATTAAATCATGCTATATTTAATTAAATCTTAAAACATATAGTTTATTTAATTTACATGTGTTAATTAATAAACTATACTATTAATCTCATGACTTAGAATATTAATCAGTAAAAACTTAAGCTTATCTTATTAGCTTAATAATCTAGCTTATATCTATTTATGGAAACTTTCTATTTTTAGAAACTTATTTATTTTAAGCAGCTAATCTATTTATGGAAACTTTCTATTTTTAGAAACTTATCTATTTTAAGCAGTAAATCTATTTTTGGAAATTTTCTATTTTTGGAAACTTTATATTTTAGGAAACCTGCTATTTTTAGAAAGTTACTTATTATTACACAACAAGTATAATAATACAAGAAATACAAGTAATACTTAATCAGAATATCCATAATACATGATAAACACAGCATAACGGTAAAATCAGTAAAACATGACATGAACATATAAAACAAGCTAAGACATGATATAAAACCAGTTACGTACACAGTAATCAGAATACTTATACAAGTATATTATGTATGTAGCATTAGTGAGATCGAAGTAGGACTCTCTTCCGTTCGTCTTCTTCGTTCACTCGACATAAGGTACGGATTCTCTGTCCTTTCAGTTTGGACATTCTTTCCTTATTAGGATTCCCCGTATGTAGCCAACTGTTTTCCCAGTATATGTTTTATATGTTTTGATTTGCTTATGTTTAATTAAATGCCTAAGCCATACATGCATGACCAGTTTCACCTAGTTATGGAGGTACCATAACCATAACACTGGAGGCACCAGTGTTATGACTTCACCACGGCGGAGTGATAGCTCGTGGCGTCCCTTTCAGCTTTTGGCCATATTATTATTTTATCATGTGGGGTGTATGGGTGCATCCTAGGTTACATGTTTTTACAGATTCTTTAGGTGAATGTGGTGTGTGCCTTGCATCCTTCACAAGGAGATGATCCCTCCTACCCAAACTTATATTAATTAGAGGCATCCCCTCTATTTGCATGACGAGGTCACCCCTCCAAGTATTCATGCACGTTGATATTTAATGACCTATATTGGTTAATGGTAAACATGTTAAACAATTTTTATAAGACAAACATAAGGCTTTTCAAACTACAAAACCAGTTTTACTAGGTTACGTCAGGTTTTCCATGACTTAATCAATTCCGCTGCTATATGTTGTATATGCTTTTGTTATTCATTCTATGCTTGTATATCCGTGCACTGAGCGTTATGCTCAGTAGTTTTCCTTTCATGTTCCCAAAACGGCAGGTACTCAGGGACGCTCGTAGACTTTAAGCGTACGTGCATATGGATTGGAAGCTTTCTAGCCTTCATTACTTTATGCTTATCTTCATACTTTTGATACTAATTTCTATGGACATTGTTTACTCCTGTTCATTTACAATACTTATGTTTTTGTGTGATGAGCTTTACTTTGGGGTACCGATGTTTGTTTCTGGTATTTCCTTTATGGTCATGTAATGTTTAAGACATTTATCCTTGTATGCTTTGATGACACGTCATAATCACGCGTGACATTCCATTTACCAAAATGGGGTGTTACAATTATGGTATCAGAGCCAAGGCTTCGACCTGTAGGCTCTCAAAACACGACCTGTGATTAGTGGGTAGTCACTATGGTCTTCCTAGAACAGACAATCGGTTTTCATTCATTCATTGTTTTCATGCATTCATTTTTTTCATGCATTCATATTTATGTCATTGTCGCAGGTTTATGACTAAGTAATGGTTGGTACAGGACTGGCCCTATTTAGTCGCATGTGCTTTTATCGAAACTCTTAACTTTGGGACTGACCCATTGGTGTCCCCTCGCCATGTCTTTTGTTTTGAGTGAACTAGCCATAGGCGTTCACTCTCACGCATATATTTTTTTCATAAAACTGCATCATGCATTCATGTACTAGTTTTCCTACATAAATTTTTTCTCATGATTTATTGGTATAAATTTTTTTCATGTATATATTTTATGATTTGATCAGTTTAATCATGTATTTTTATGTTATACTATCAGATGGTAAACACACATAATATTCGAGAGATGGTTGCAGTTGCCAATGCAGATTTGCAGGACATCCTTCCCCAAAACGAAAATTATCCTCCTCCACCGCAGATCTTCCCCACGGAGGCAAGGAATAGGCTCATGAGAGAATATGTGACACCCCGGGTAGGGTCAAAATATGCGAAATTATCAACGGAAATGTCACAAGGGTAGATCGATAGCATATAGTCCATAGAGCATAAGATAAAGAGTTATTCAAATCAGATTACATGTTTATTAAACAAATAAATAAAAATTGTCTTTAACATGTCATAAGAAGATTGTTCATTTTTCCCAAATGGAACCCTTGACGATTCCTACAATGCAGATCACATAGATGCTTGAGTCCATGCGCATATCTCATTCTAACTTCATTTCCCTGATATAAACATGCTTAGAGGGTCAACATAAAGTTGGTGAATTTACAGGTTTTAACATTTATTAGTTTGGACATACATTAATCATAGAAGTAACAATGCATAAAGAATTCTTACTAAAAATTAGATTACATTTGCTATTACTCGAAACTAAAGCTTAACCTTCCATAGTCCTCAACAGATGAGGACGTAGTGTCTTACAAAAAGACACCCAAACCCAGTTCCAACATGGTATACATATGTTGTCCCGGCCAAGGCACAGTGAGCATGACTCACCCAGATGAGGATGGTCAATCCCTAATAGATCTATTTATAACATTCGGGCGATTTACAACAATTTAATAGTTTCTGTAATAGTCAATCATAGTCAAGTTTATACAATTCAGTTATGTCCATTTTAAAATAGTTGCATGTTTTCTCCCGGTAGAGGAAAAGTTTATCAATAGTTTATAGGGGGCTGTAAACTCACCTGGGATTTGGCAATACCTGTATAACACGAAAATCCACAGAATGCTTACGCCAAAAGTTATGCCTAATCAAATAGTACAGTGTTAATAGGTAGTTCAAAGAACATATGTGTATGCTTATATAGATTTTTAGTCAGTTCATTTATGCTAAGACACTTATCTAAATAACTGTAGTTCAAGTATTAACATTATTCATTTAAACTTATCTTTATAAGTTTCATTTCTAGGTAAACATAAAATGTTTAACTTTTAATATCAGTTTGTATTCGTAAAACATGTATTAATAATAATAATTCAACTTACAATTAAGTTTCTTATTTAAGTAGGCATAAAATGTCCTACTTAAAATATTAGTTCACGTTCGCAGTTCATGTATTATAATCATCCATTTAAACTTACTATTAAGTTCTATATTTTAAGTAAACGTAAGGTGTTCTACTTAAATATTAGTATTCAATTTATTCAACGTTCATATAATTTTACTTCCTAGAAGTATATGAGTTTATGTATTAGTAATACATATCCATATTGTTTATACAATTTATTTCATAAATAAAAAATATAAATATTTTATCTTTGAAAAATAAAATATAATATTTTATTTAATTTAAAAGTTCCCATAAATTATTTAACATTTATAAAATAATTTATAAATTATAAGTTTAAGAATTTATATTATAAATTCTTATAGTTTAGGGTTTGTTTTAGTTTTACTAAGTTTAAAAATAGAATTAGGGTTAGGGTTTGTTAAAGTTTCAGAACATGTCAAAACTAGTCCCTCCTTATTTTTAAACAAAGTAAACTTTCATATTGTTACACATTTGGTACCTAGGGCTTGTTTAAGTTTCGTCTTATGGCAGATTTAGTCCCCTAGTTAAGTCTAGGTTTTATAACTTTCATAAAATGACCAAAACAGCCCTTAGGGCTTCTTTAAGTTTCGGATTAATACAACAATGGTCCCTAGGGTTTTAGAATGACAAGATAACTTTTAGAAACTTCCCAAAATGGTCCCTAAGGTTTAATATGCCATGGATGGTATTTATTAAACCCTAGACTTTTGGATAATTTCATTTTCAGTCCTTGTCTTTACTAATTTATCAAAACAAGTTTCATAAGTCACGGTTTTAGTCCTTAAGTTTCATAAATTGTCATTTTACTCCAAAAGTTTCTATAAGTTACATTTTATTATAAAAACTTTTATTTAACATTCAAAACATTATATGGGCTCATTAAATGGGCTAAACATCTAATGGGCCATTTAGTGGGCCTAAATACCTTTTTAAGTTTACTAACTTGTTAAATGGGCCTTTATCACATTTATTGGGCTTAAATACATTATAAGTCCATTAATCATTTTAAATGGGTTCAAGTATAAACTTAAGTCCATTAGGTCACTAAGATTTATTAAATGGGCTTATTGAGTCCATTAAGTCTTGGACTAACATTGCATGGGCTTAAATAGTCCATTAACACTACTTTACATTTTATGTAAGTATTAGTCTAGGATTTTCTTATAAGTTTATTTTTAGCTTATCTATATTTAGTTTTAAATCTTAACAAAAGAATAAAACTTATAGTTTATTTTATGTGATGTACCAAATGAGATCTAGATGTGTTACAAGGTTGCATGCAAGTCATAAGCCCTAATATGAGCTTATAACTCACGGCTATAATTAATTATAGATTATTAAGATGAGTCAAAACTTATTTTAAGGTTGCATGTACTTATAAGTGTCCCCAAAATAGATCTAGCTATGTACAAATAAAGAAATCAAGTCACAAGTCCATACATACATGCATATAGCCCACGGCTATTATTTTATATCTTGGTATTTCCAAGATGAACATTTTAGCTAGTTTTAAGTCTTATAAATATTTACAAAAATACAACATGATTATCTAGGTTACATGCATGTTCCCAAGGTTACCATTATTCAAAGAAAACTATATATAACCCACGGCTATATTGTTTTCTCCCAAGGTTCCCATAAGATTTTATAAGCTTGTTTATGTTTAACATGTTTAAGTTAACTCTTATCATTGGATCTATGGTTTATATAAGCATGCATGTACATTTAAAACCATTCTAGGTCATATATAACCCACAGCTACATATGTTCACATAAATCATTTTAGTGATTTTTAGTATTCCATTTAACATGTAATGTTACATATTCCATCATTAAAACTTAGTAGACAAATCATATGTTCATCATTCATTTTAGCCGTGACCTTTAAGGTCATGGTCTTCATGATTTTCAAGTTACACAAGTTTATTTTATGAGATCTATGATTATTAGTTAACCAAAATCCCATAAAACAAGATTTGTAACCCATTCTACATTTAGATTAATAAAATGTTTCATATGGTTTTTAATCAAGTTTAAAACATAGAATACAAGCCACAGGTTTCTTATTAAAAAGATTTTTAACCATGACTATGGTGTTCATAATTATGCCGTGACCTAATATGGCCATGGCTTTACCAAATCTTGATTTTAACAAGTTATTTACTTGTGCTTATAGATGTATGATGATGCATGCATGAATAAATGAAAGATTATAAGGAGTATACCTTTCTTTCTTAAATGTACCAAGGATGATCTAGATGAATAAGGAGATTAGAGATCTAATCTAGTTGATGAAGAAACCCTAAATGTAAACCAAGCCGTGGCCTTATAGATCCGGCTAGGGCTTGTTCTAGTGATTCCAATAATGATAATACTACTAAATGATTAGTAGTTAACATGAGACAAGGATCTAGTAGAATAAATGAACAAACTTGGATTTTTGTGGCTTAATGCCGAATGATTTGAGAGAGAAACAAGGAGAGTGAGATTGGATGCATGTGAAATGAGAATGTGTGTGTGTTGTATGTGTGTGTTTTGGCTTAAAGAAGAGAGAGGAAGGGAATGACAAAAGGTATGGTTCACCTTGGTAAGACATATTGTGCCAAGCGTCCTCCCTTGCCTTTCCAAGGCAACTCTTCTTCTTCCACACAAGCCTATGTGTCGCGTCTAGCTAGCCAAAAGGAGTAATGGGCCTTTGGCTTGGGCTTATGTTGGGCTTGCACACAATGGCATCTATTATTGGGCTAGTCCAAGAGTTAAGTAAACTCCTAGTCTACTTACACACATATACACGGCTACAATACCTAATGTAGTATATTTCCAAATTTTGTTAAGTGTTGTATATTTCAAATATTGATTATACATTTTACTACTTGTTATCCCTAGTTTCAAGTACAAGGTTTAAGCTATGTAACTTATTTAAAACCAATATGGATGTAAAGGTATAAGTACATAATGGACAAGTTCACCCACAACTTATAGGAACATAACACATGAGTATGTGTTCTAGGATTAACGGGTGAAACATCGTTACATAAAATCATGGTAAAATCATGGATTTTACAGCACCACCCCGTTATTTTATCTTTGTCCTCAAAGCTACTAAAAACGTAGTTATCTTTTAAGTGAAAGATGTTCTAAGTATATGGTTCATTTTAGACTCTCTCTCTCAGGTACGGATGGTGGCATAAACGCGAAGTGGTCTTCACCTAGGTTATCCTTATACATCCGATCGGGCAGTAATGAAGGCTTATGTTACTACGGGTGGACAGAAGAGAACACAAAGAGATCATTATTCGGGTTGCACTATTCATCCGATTGAGCAGTAAAAGAGACCGCTGCTATGGATGGATAGGAAGCAATGCAAAGAGATCTTTATCCGGTCGCACTACACATCCGATTGATAGTAAAGGAGACTGTTGTTATGGATGGATAGTAGGAAATGCAAAGAGATCGTTATCTGGATCTCACTTTACATCTGATTGAGCAGTAAAGGAGACTGCTGCTATGGATGGATAGAAAGAAATGCATAGAGATCTTTATCCGGATCGCACTATACATCCGATTGAGCAGTAAAGGAGACTGCTGATATGGATGTATAGAATGAAATGCATAGAGATCTTTATCTAGATCGCACTATACATCCGATTGAGCAGTAAAGGAGACTGCTGCTAGGGATGGATAGCAGGAAATGCAAAGAGATCTTTATCCTGATCGCACTATACATCCGAGTTAGCAGTAAAGGAGACTGCTGCTATGGATGGATAGACGTGGGCTTCTCAACGGGGGTCGGAGCTATACCCTTCCAGGATCTGGGAGAGGACCAATGGTGTTGTGGATTTAGTTAGGAGGGCAAATCCATTGCAAATGGTTTCTGGTATGAGGAGGACACGCCAATGTGTGTTATATGTGGGGAAAGCTGGGGATGCACTACTGTGACAATCCTGGTTTTGAGGTTCGTCACTTAGTTTTATTTTGTGCTAGTTACGTGTCTTTACGTGTTTATGTGCTTATTGGTGTGTATAGATTGTGGTTTGGATATCGTTTCTAGTACGGGGTACCTTGTGAGTGGAATGATGTGTGATGATTTCATATTCATGAGTTCACATGGTAGTGACTATGAAGTGAGATGGTGTTATTTAGTGGTTTTACGTATACGTATATGTATTATAGAAAATCGTATTTTTACGATTTACGATTTTGCATTTAGAGGTCTCGGATGAGGTAATTAGTCATATGGATATTTTTCGGGATGGTTTTAAGTCATTTAGGACTTAGTTATAAAGTATATTTCAAAATTTGAGATTTTTTTTAAAACTTTATATTTTACGTCTTTTACGGTAAACGCGTAAAAACAGACTAGTTTTACAGTTTTGAGGTTTTGGAAGTTTTAGGAGCTGAAATAAATTAAGGTAAATTAAGGTAATAACATAATAATAAATAATAAAAAGAAAAAGAAATAAAAAAAAGGTTATATAGTCGGTTTTAGGCCGATTAAAAAAAAAAAAAAAAGGAAAGTTTGTAATGGGCTTGGACTAGTACATAAGGTATTATTAAAACAATACTAGAGAAAAAAAAAAGAGACGATTCATAAAAAAAACGAAGCCATGGAGGAAAAAAAAAGAGAAGAAAAAAAAATTAGGGTTTTTCAAAATCTTGATCTTTGATCAATTGAAAGTACAATCTTGTTTTAATATTTGTTCTTATTTAATTAAACATGTATATATCATCTTATGATGGATTTAGGTTAGGGTTTAATGTAAAAACAGTAAATTAATGTTATATTAATGGTGTTATAATGATTACATAAATTAGGGCTTGTAATTGGTGGAATTAGGGTTAATTAATGAGGTTAATTTTGTTAAACCCGTTTTTTTAAAACTGGGCAGAATTTTGAGTCAATTATTTTGATCATATTGGGAGTTCTACAAACTCTTATTTTGTGATCCAAGTATCCCTGAAAAGGTAATTGAAGTGGCTTTCCAATGCAAGAAACGAGAACTAAATTGGAGGTCGGGAATTGGGTCAAAAACAAGTTACAACAGTCGGAGGTCAAAACAGTTTTGAAGTCAGCCTGTTTTCTTTTTAAGTTTTGGGTTGTTTGGGGTACTTAGGGTTGCATTGGGATCTTCTAACGAACATGAGAGATGGTTTATATATTGTAGTAAGTATCTGCACTTGGGCTAAGGTTGTGGTTTAGGGTAAGACCCCCTAATCATAACAAACTTTTTATATGTTTAAAATCAGTAAATCTGGAATGACGAAAGTATATATATATATATATATATATATATATATATATATATATATATATATATATATATATATATATATATATATATATATATATATATATATATATATATATATATATATATATATATATATATATATATATATATATATATATATATATATATATATATATATATATATATATATATATGTATATATATATATATATATATATATATATATATATATATATATATATATATATATATATATATATATATATATATATATATATATATATATATATATATATATATATATATATATATATATCAGGGCCTTAACAGTAGCTTTAAGGTTGGGGCAAGAGGGAGGTGTTAGCTAACATATGTAAGGGCATAAATATTCCCTTTACAGAGATCATGGGTGTGTTTAGGTGGGTCTTTGGCTTATAGTTTGGAGACCTAAAACTGGGACTGTTTTTGATAAAATGTTAACGGGATGTGTTATGAAGTAAAACGAGTAAAGGGCTTTATAGAGGGGTGTAATGAGATGCTTAGAGCATATATATGAGGTATATATATGGGAGAAGGTTAGATGTCCATCATAGGTTGATGAACCATTTTAGTGTTTGGTTCAATGTTTTGATTATGTGTTTTTGGTTGTTAGCTTTTGCTAGTGCGTGGATGTTTGGGGAAGCTCAATCAGGTGAGTTTCATAGTCCCATTTTTTTATGAGCTATAAATGATTTGACTTCCAGATGGGATGGAAGAGACATTGTATTGTTTTGTAAATAATGCTGTGAATATTTTTACGGTTTGTGATGGACTTGTGTGTACACTTATGTGACTAACTGCTATGCGATTCTTGATTGTTATTGTGTTTTGACTTGGTACCAAGGGGTTGTTGACAAGGCGGGGCCTTGGGATTTGACAAGGCAGGGCCTTGGGATTTGGTTCATAGGTGTTTGGATGCCTATGGGAGTATGGTGTTTGGTAAGGATGGGAGCCTTGGTTTTGGTTTGATTAGTTGAATCTTGAATATTAGTTTGTTAATGCATGTTAGTATCGCACTGTCCATACGTTTTTAACTTTTGGTTGTACGCACAGCTTATGGTATGATTTTGGCGTTTGAGTCTAAACCTATGACTCTCACCAACATTATGTTGACGTGTTTTAGTGTCTCTTTCAGGTGTGAATGTGGTTAAGCTTGAGGATAGAAGTGGCTAGACTTGGATGCCTTAGGATTGCATATAGAAGGAGATCCCCGTTCCTTCTTAGTTTACCTATATGTTTGTTTGGTTTGTGTTTATTGTTTGTCTTGGGTAAGTGGTAGGACTGTTACCTACTTACCTAGACTCCTGCATTGTTGAGATATTGTCATGACATTTGTGTCGCCATTTATGACATTATATTTGCATTTTAGTTTTCTCTATAGAGACACCATTTGTTGTGATGATATCCATACGTCGCGCCCCATATTCCGCCATGGTGGGGTGTGACAGAATGGTATCAGAGACAATGGTTATAGAGAATTAGGTTGCCTAGTCACGTAGCCTAGTCTATAGCTTAAGGGTCCCTGCATATAGGCGTCATAGGAGTATGTGTGCATTTTACATAAATTGATGTGTTGGGATGTTATTTAATGCGATGTTTTGACTGGTATGAATTGAACCAGAGTAAGTTCATACTTAGCCACATGTTATTTTCTTTTCGGGTTGTGACTAGTGCGGGTTGAACCATAATCGTCCACGCTAGTCATTGTCGTATTTTTCTTAAATTGTACATTATAGTACATAATTTGGTACATGGTAATTTCTATCTTTTGTTGGGTTATTTTATGTACCTGAGGTATAGTACTTTTATTTTGATGTTTAAGTCATGTTCCCTAAGAATCATGTGGTGGTTTGAGTTATTAGGAGTAGGTGGGTATGAAGGATTTTATGTTGTTTCCACTCTTATGGGCGACATGACTTATAACTGATTATGTTTTCGTTTTGGATTTAGTCTATGTTGTTTTGGCTAGACTATGGATTTCTGTATTCCAAGAGTTATACTATGTTATTTTAATAGATCGGGTTTTGGACCTTATTTGGTTATGTTGTTATGAGCTTATGTGAGTAGATGGATTTATGTGTTATATGTTGTATTGATTCTTATAAGTGTCATCATAGGAGGGAGTGCATTGGGGAAAGGGTAATTGTATAAGTATGGTGGCCAACATAGTTATACGAGTACCACAACTTCAATGGGTTCTCAAGTATGATTGCATGAAAGAGGGTTAGTACATGCTTGTATATGATGAGATGTAGAATTTGGGTATACGTATAACATATGGGTTTATGAAATGGCTGCCTATGAGATGGCTATCGTTCTTTTTGTGTTATATGTTTTGGGTTATAGTTGTGTTGTGTGATTATGGGGTCACACGATATGGTTTGGTTTTGGAGGTGGGCTTTATGCCTTGTTGTGGCACGGTGAGATGGTGATTACTCGTATGGAAAAACGAGCGTATAAAGCGATTGATTGACTTGACGTGTATGATAACGAGTATGTTTTGGGAGATTTAATAGGTATATATGCGGATGTATATATACTACTATGTGTTAAGTTATGATATACGGTCGTTCAGTAGTTATTATAACTTGAACGTACCTAGTGCTCTCTTGTGTTTAACCAATTTATTAGTGCTCGAGTTTGATGGAGTTCCAACGACGTTTTGAATCTTTTGAAGTGTGTCTTTTATCGTATTCTTTGAGTTTCGTATTTCACATGTACGTTTTAAAATGGTGTTTTTGGTTTCAAGTCTATTGAAATAACTTGGGATTTCTTTTGAGATAATGAAATCTTTTGTGTTGGGTCATGCATTTCATTTGGTCGGTATATATTGAGTTAGATGGTTGGTTGTATTCGGTAAAATAAGGGTAAGGTGTTGGAGTCGTGTTTGAAACAAGATGTAACATAAGATTTCTTTTTAATCAACACTTATATATTTCAAATTCTAAAAGACTTTCTTTAAAATAAAGCGAAGTAAAATTTCTTTCTACTTATATAGTTTATGTAATTGGGTCTAACCGATTCACGTCATTTATAATTATTAATACAAGGTTAAATTAAGTTTATTCTTTAGTTTTAAACAACTAGTATAAAATTGTTTTGGTCGTAACTTGTTCGTTTTAAAAGCTTTTTGGATGATTCAAAAGCCTAAAGTTATGTACTCGGAACGTACTTTTCAAATATTCAGAATGTATAGTCATGGGAGGTCAGTATCCTGGCCGGAGTTATTGTACAAGTGTCGGGTTAAAGGTTGAGCTTTGAATAGTAGTTTATTTTTATGATTTGGGATGCATGGGATACCTAGTCTTTGGGTTGAGTTTTGAGATCGCCTAGAAGGTTGTTTGTAGATGGCTTGAGTCACATAGATGTGGGGAGGTAAAAAAAAATAATAAATGAATGTATATTCTTTTGGAAAGGTCGGTCTTTTGCATGGTTTAAATAATATGTCGCGGGGCGTAATATGTTTTGGTTGCCATTGGGTGTTTCTTGGCTTATTTTCCGTTGTCATGGTCATTTTGAATTGATACATGTTCTGGGTTTGAGTTTTCTTTTGAGTCTCGTGGTTTTTGACTTGTTTTAATTGGTGTACGTGAAATGTCGTTAGTTATCCGTGGGTTTGATTCGTTGATCGTATTTGATGGATTCAGGATGTAGTTTTGGTTTCGTATTGTTCGGGAGCGTTGAGGTAGTCATATGAAAGACTTGGTCGCGCCTACACGCTTAAGTAGGTGACCATGAGAGAACGGTCGGAATACCCTTAGTGGGGAGGAAAGAGGTTCATAGACGAACTAATGTGGGCATGAGGTCTATTAGGAGTGCCAGGGGAGATGAATAGAGATTTGTGAAATGTATGGATATTGGCACAAGTAACGTGCCATAGAGAGTGTTGGTAGGGGATATTGTTCGTAAGGCATGTATGTTTTCTAAAAATTTCCTGAAATTTAGTAGGTTTGCCTATTATTTTGAGATAGAACCATGAATAGAGCAAGTAGGAGAAGTGAGAGGAGTTGGAGTTAGTGCCTTTCCAAGGAAATTGTTGATGGAATGATTTCAAGAACAATAATTGATGGAAATTGTAACGGATGCAAGGTAAAAGTTGAGTTGCTTAGTAGTAGATTGGATGTGGAAAGCGGTTGAGTGGTCTGATGAGAGGAAGCATTAGTCTTTTAAAATGCGTGTAGAATTTTGCAAGTAGAACGAGGTAGGAATTTATTCGTATTGCCGCTAAGAGAGGGTGCAAGGAGGACATAGTTGAAACGGCTAAGGATGTTGTATGAACGCTTTGGGTTTATGGTTATGCATTTGGCTTCGCCAAAGCACTAGCGGTTTTCACGGTGTCAATGAACCAAGTGTGCATGAACGTGTATAAACGAGTTATCATCGGGAGCATCGACGACATCTTGATCTACTCAAATCTAAGAAGGATAGTGAGGCGAATTATGTGTTGGTTTTGGAGTGGAGTTATACGTGAGATTTTCGGGAGTGAGTTTTAGTATTAAGTTTACCATGATGAGTAGTTAGAGATGATGACATATCATGGAACCAGCAAGGGGTGAAGTCAAGAAGGATGAGGAAGCATTTTGGAGGCTGAAGAAGTGGATTGGATAATGAGCCGATCTTGGCATTATCGAAAGGACTGGATGAATTCGCTAAGCATAACGATACGTGGAGCAAGGATTTGGATGCGTACGAGGACGAAAAAGAAAGGCGATCGCTTATACGTTGTAGGAACTGAAGATTTGGAAGAACTGGATAGACTTAGTTAGTGGAGCTGGACTGTTATATCTGCCTAGAATGTTAGAGGAATTTGGTGTACGAGACGTGGAGAATGATCTATACAGATCATGAACGTATCCAACACATATTCAATCATCTTGATTGAACATTTGGCAAAGGTGATGGGTGGAGTTAATTGATGAAAAAAAAATTGCAAGGCCAAGTACCATCTGGGAAAGGCAAGTATGGTTGAAGAGACATGGAATAAGAAGAATGAAGTGAAGCTGAGACGAACTTGAACTATATGGATGACGTATTAGGGTGGTTTGGATGAAGGATGTAGGTTGCACGAGTTGAGTTGTCTAAAGCAGAGAACGCGTCAACATGTATGTTGCGTGGCTTGGACAATCATATGGAAAAAAGGGACGTAGACTATACTTCCTACTTAGATAGGAGTAGCTTAGAAAGGGTGATGTAAGGACGAAGTTGGTGGAAGGGATACATAATGCGGTGGAGGATTAAGTACGATGAGAGTTGGGTGATAGTCGATAGACTGACTAATTCATCACCTATTTCAAGAGGAATGAGAATTCACGTAGTTGAGAAGTTGGAAGGATTGCGTACGGATGTGATGGAATAGAGGGTTTTGCGTAAAATTTAGCCTAATATGTATGGAATGCCTTATGAAGGATTATGGCAAGGGAAGAAACGATGGGAAGCATCACATCGTGATGTATGGTATGAGTTGAGGAAAATGAAGGAAGTGTGTATAGAAGTGAAGCAAGAATAAAATAGGTCGAGATAGGAACTGAAGGTAAAACATTGGTAGAGCTTAATGAGTGGAATAAGGAACAAAGCAGGCTAATACTGTCGAAGTGTAGAAAGGGAAATGGCACTGACCTATACTGATTGTTTGGGAGGCTTAGTATCGATAATCAAATGGATGAGGAGTTATAGGTGTGATGTGCCATAGGGACGAAGGGCTTGGTCTAACTGAGTTAACCATCCTTTTGATGATGTGTATTGATCATAAGATGATTTGGATTGGAAGAACTAATGGATATGTGAAAGACCGTCATAGGTCACTTTGTAAGGAAATTGGAATTTTTGAGTAGCTTGGGGTACGGACTGAAGGGAGTTGATGAACATGATTGGATATGAGTATATCCAGCTAACTGGGAAAAGGATAGGCAGGTGAGATATTTATACAACCTTAGGAGTTACACTCAGGACATGGGTGATTGATTTAGAGGTAGTTAGAAAACTCGTTAGTGATGGCTGAGTTTTTATATAATGATAGTTATCATACTAGAAGTCGATAAATGCCATTTGAGGCACTATATGAAAGGATAGGATGAGTTGTCCCTATTGTGGACTAGAATTGGTAAAAGAGGCTACTAATATGGTAATGATGTTGTGGAAAGGATGAGAGCAACAAGGGATGCTATGTAGAAAAGGAGGAAACCACTAGAGTTAGTGACAAAGTTACGTAGGAAGTTTCACCCATGGTAACGGGTGGTATGTTTTGGTAAAATGGAAGAGTTGATGTAGAGTTTTATAGGTCCATTTATGATCTTTGGAAAGATCGGACCATTAGCTTATGAGCATAGAATTACCTGGGGAAAATGAGTTGTATACATGATACATTTCATGTATTGAGATTGGTAAAGGTTGTTTGAGAACGCATTTTGCATGTACGGTTTTTCGGGACTTGTATTAATAAGAGTTTTTGTTTTATCAAAGAGTCATCTGTGAGATTTATTGACTGTGAGGTCAAGAGTTTGGCAACGAGTTTAATTATTTTTGGTTTGTATATGTGGTATTTTGAAACTTGAACTAAAGTTCACGTGGAAATGATGGGAGTTCATTTAGAACAAGTATCCTCATGTGATTTGTTGTTGGTGTGTTTGATCCTAAGGAGTAAATCTCGGTTCGAGATTTCTATTAGGAGAGACTGATGTGACAACCCTGGTTTTGAGGTTCGTCACTTAGTTTTATTTTGTGCTAGTTACGTGTCTTTACGTGTTTATGTGCTTATTGGTGTGTATATAGATTGTGGTTTGGATATCGTTTCCAATACGGGGTACTTTGTGAGTGGAACGATGTGTGATGATTTCATGTTCATGAGTTCACATGGTAGTGACTATGAAGTGAGATGGTGTTATTTAGTGGTTTTACGTATACGTATATGTATTATAGAAAATCGTATTTTTACGATTTACGGTTTAGCATTAAGAGGTCTCGGATGAGGTAATTAGTCATATGGATATTTTTTGAGATGGTTTTAAGTCATTTAGGACTTAGTTATAAAGTTTATTTCAAAATTTGAGATTTTTTTTAAAACTGTATATTTTACGTCTTTTACGGTAAACGCGTAAAAACTGACTAGTTTTACGGTTTTGAGGTTTTGGAAGTTTTAGGAACTGAAATAAATTAAGGTAATATTAGTAACATAATAATAAATAATAAAAAGAAGAAAAAAAAGGTTATATAGTCGGTTTTAGGACGATTAAAAACAAAAAAAAAAGAAAGGAAAGTTTGTAATAGGCTTGGACTAGTACATAAGGTATTATTAAAACAATACTAGAGAAAAAAAAAGAGACGATTCATAAAAAAAAAGCAGCCATGGAGGAAAAAAAAAGAGAAGAAGAAAAAATTAGGGTTTTTCAAAATCTTGATCTTTGATCAATTGAAGGTACAATCTTCTTTTAATATTTTTCTTATTTAATTAAACATGTATACATCATCTTATGATGGATTTAGGTTAGGGTTTAATGTAAAAACAGTAAATTAATGTTATATTAATGGTGTTATAATGATTACATAAATTAGGGCTTGTAATTGGTGGGATTAGGGTTAATTAATGAGGTTAATTTTGTTAAACACGTTTTTTTAAAACTGGGCAGAATTTTGAGTCAATTGTTTTGATCATATTGGGAGTTCTACAAACTCTTATTTTGCGATCCAAGTATCCCTGAAAAGGTAATTGAAGCGGCTTTCCAATGCAAGAAACGAGAACTAAACTAGAGGTCGAGAAGTTGGTCAAAAACAGGTTACAACAGTCGGAGGTCAAAACAGTTTTGAAGTCAGCCTGTTTTCTTTTTAAGTTTTGGGTTGTTTGGGGTACTTAGGTTTGCATTGGGATCTTCTAACGAATATGAGAGATGGTTTATATATAATAGTAAGTATCTGCATCTGGGCTAAGGTTGTGGTTTAGGGTAAGACCCCCTAATCATAACAAACTTTTTGTATGTTTAAAATCAGTAAATCTGGAATGACGAAAGTATATATATATATATATATATATATATATATATATATATATATATATATATATATATATATATATATATATATATATATATATATATATATATATATATATATATATATATATATATATATATATATATATATATATATATATATATATATATATATATATATATCAGGGCATTAACAGTAGCTTTAAGGTTTATGCAAGTGGGAGGTGTTAGCTAACATATGTAAGGGCATAAATATTCCCTTTACAGAGATCATGGGTGTGTTTAGGTGGGTGTTTGGCTTATAGTTTGGAGACCTAAAACTGGGACTGTTTTTGATAAAATGTTAACGGGATTTGTTATGAAGTAAAACGAGTTAAGGGCTTTATAGAGAGGTGTAATGAGATTCTTAGAGCATATATATGAGGTATATATATGGGAGAAGGTTAGATGTCTTTCATAGGTTGATGAACCATTTTAGTGTTTGGTTCAATGTTTTGATTATGTGTTTTTGGTTGTTAGCTTTTTGCTAGTGCGCGGATGTTTGGGGAAGCTCAATCAGGTGAGTTTCATAGTCCCATGTTTACTAATAGCTTTGACTTCCAGATGGGATGGAAGAGACACTGTGTTATGTCGTTTATAAATTTATGTTGTGAATGTTTGGCGTTGGTAATGGACTTATGTGTGCATACTTCTATGATTAACTACTAGTTGATTCTTGATTGTTTATGTTTTGACTTAGTACCAAGGGGTAGTTGACAAGGCGGGGCATTGGGATTTGACAAGGCGGGGCCTTGGGATTTGGTTCATAGGTGTTTGGATTCCTATGGGAGTATGGTGTTTGGTAAGGCTGGGAGCCTTGGTTTTGGTTTGATTAGTTGAATCTTGAATATTAGTTTGTTAATGCATGTTAGTATCGCACTGTCCATACGTTTTTAACTTTTGGTTGTACTCACAGCTTATGGTATGATTTTGGCGTTTGATTCTAAGCCTATGACTCTCACCAACATTATGTTGACGTGTTTTAGTGTCTCTTTCAGGTGTGAATGTGGTTAAGCTTGAGGATAGAAGTGGCTAGACTTGGATGCCTTAGGATTGCATATAGAAGGAGATCCCTGTTCCTTCTTAGTTTACCTATATGTTTGTTTGGTTTGTGTTTATTGTTTGTCTTGGGTAAGTGGTAGGACTGTTACCTACTTACCTAGACTCCTGCATTGTTGAGATATTGTCATGACATTTGTGTCGCCATTTATGACATTATATTTGCATTTTAGTTTTCTCTATAGAGACACCATTTGTTGTGATGATATCCATACGTCGCGCTCCATATTCCGCCATGGTGGGGTGTGACAACTGCATCTGCATCCTTTTCACGGGTGCGATATAGGTTATATCTCCATACCCGATGATGAAAACTGAGGGGGGGGGGGTTTGAAGGTAAAATAAAATAAAAGAATATTTTAACTAGCCCCTCCTATGTCAACAGCTTCACGCAAAAGACTTGCAGTTATACCTCAAGCTTGTGGGATACAAACATTAGTTAATCGTACTAAAGCTTCTACTTAGCAGAGAGGTTAAGCTTACTGCTGATGGCGATTGGGTATGAAGTTGCAAAGTGTTAGAGTATGCTCGTGTCATAATAAATAATTATACGGCTAGACACATGTGAGCCTATGGGGTCACACACATATACACTGAGGTACCACCTAATATATCGTGTCTATAGTATTTACGATATATACATAACCTGCGTAACTCGGGATTAATATTAGACATCTAATTATCTAAGCTAGTACTTAGTAATTAGAATATATTAATAAATATAAAAGCCCATTTAAGAGCCTTGTAACCGGCCTTAATTAAAATGTCAAAATATACGTTTTTACAAATAGGATTGATATGATTGTATTTTAAAAGCTCATCAATATGGAGATGAAATACACAAAAAAACGCATGGCTGATTTTGACATCTTATTAGTTACGGCAAATAAAGATGAGAGAACATAGTGTTTATCTATTTTTTTTGTGATATCTTGTATCTAGTGTAGATCAAGACATGATCGAGAGTTACGGGTTATAAGACTAGCATCGATTTGGTATACGATGAGGTGTAGTGTGTTGTTACATAGAGGTGATCTACTTTGGTCACTTGAGTTTCTTTGTTAGATCATGAGTTGGTGATGGTCTCCGTTAGATCCTACCGAATCACGCTACAAAGGTATTCTTTTATCTCTCTTTTTATTGATTAATCATATAACTCTATGGAACCGTTAATAGGTGATCTTTCTGCTGCATTTATTATTTATTCATATCATGTTTATATTGATAATCACAAATAGTGGTATTGATACAGGGAATTTTTGCACTGGATTCTATATTCTCTCGATTTCCTCTTGAATTGATCTCGGTTCTAAGTGGAATGATTGTTCTTGGTACTAAAAAGGGGGTTTGGTTTTCTAATCTACTAAAGGATTAAATGCTCTAAAATGTAAACTTAAATTTAAAAGCAATTGTATTAATAACAGTTAATAAAACTTGAATAAAAATATAAAATGAAGAAACAGTAAATAACACTCAACTAGATTCGAAATACTCAAAAGAAAAGAAAATTGATTCGGAAGTATACCTTGATCCGGAACTTTATCCGGAACTTGGTTCGGAAGTTTACCCGGAATTTGGCTCGGAACTTTCGTTCGGAACCTTCACTCGGAACTTCACTCGGAACCTTCACTCGGAACTTTCACTCGGAAGTTGATTCGGAAGATTGATTCGGAAGTTTAGCCGGAACTTCGTCCGGAACTTTTGGTCCGGAAGTTTATCCGGAAGTTTACTCGGAACTTTTGAAAATAAAACTGATGCGGAACTTAAAAGACTGATTCGGAACTTTTGAGAAGAAAATTCATTCGGAACTTTTAAAAGGAAATTGATTCGGAACTTTTGAAAACTTATTCGGAACTTTTAAAAACACTTTCATCCGGAACTTTTTATGCTCATTCGGAACTTTTGTTCATCCGGAACTTGTTGTTCATCCGGAACTTTTGTTCACTCGGAACTTTTGTTCACTCAGAACCTGGGAAATGCTCAAGAACAGTAGACTCAAAAAAAAACAGGGGAACTCGAATTCGATCCAAAAATCAACAAGTTTTTCACTAAAACTTAAATAAAACTAACCACAAATCATATACTACCCATAAACTACAAATCCCATCAATAAAAACATAAATCCCAACAACTTTTGAAGATCAAATCAACCAAATAAGAACTTAAACTTTTAACCAAGTAGATTAAGATGAACAAGATGAAATGGAAAGATTGATATATTGAATGATTAAGGTTTTAACAATCACAAGACAAAGATTAAACTACAAGATTCTTGGAACAATAAAAATCAAAATCACCAAACACCCTAGTGGTGTTGGTGATACCTACGAACAGAAAGGGAGAAAAAGATGGGAAAAGAAAAACTAAAAAACTGAATGAAAAGTGTGAAGGGTGGACTTTATATAGTCTTGTCTTTTGGTTGGTGAGTGGGTTTTCTCCCGTTCTTCTTGTCTTCTCGTCTTTTCAGAAAAGTTGACGTTTTCGATTCTGATTCGGGATTTGTCGTCGATTAAATTCAACTCGTCTTTTAATTTCTTCGTTTAATAGACTTGAGTTTCTTCGACATATGTAAATCTTCCATCTTTGGTCCTTTTCTTCGATAAATCTTTGAATAGGCCCAGTGACTTCAAATCTTTTGCTTCTCTTGGACAATAGACTTTGTCTTGAGTCTTTTTCTTCCATAAAACCCGTGCAATCCCATGTTTACTTCAATATTCATCTGGTTGGCTCTGAAAACACAATAAACACAAAAACCACGCATAATTCCAAACAAATGATATTAAATACGTGTTTTGGTCTCGTTTTAGCCAGAATTAATTGGAAAAAGGATGGGTGTTTACACACCTCTCAAATCCCCTACACTTAACCATTGCCATGCCCTCATGGAATGCTTAGCGATAAAGCAAATTTACACTCTTCTCATAATCAATCAACCTTGGCCTTATTAACATACTACTAAACAAAACTTAAAGTACTAAGAGAAATTAAAACTTTTAATGTAAGCAAAAAGGATAGAAAATAACTACGTGGAAATAACTTGCAAAGAGATCGAGGACTTACATTAGGGCTTCGGTGCTGCGAAGATTTATCACCCTCAAGTTTCACGTTCCCCAAACTAAGCTTAAAAACGAGATCATTGTTATTATAAGTTAGCAATTCAAACACTTACACACATGGCTTAATTAAATGCTTAAACTCCCTTATTCCTAGGTGTATCTCTTATATTTTATTTTTGTCTTAGAATGATCATGAAGATGCATTTTTGGACTTATTTCGATAGTTTATTTAGGCTGAAAGCAAAGTAGGACGATTTGATCAATAGTTAGCTAAAGGACAAAATCTCTTAAAACTGCTTCTCGGGATATCAAAAAGTTCATATCTTGGCATAACTCGGTTCACGATTTGAGACCTTTCTCAGGCCGATATTTGGCATGTACTTCATACTTCATATCTTGAGAGACGTGCTTGAGATAATGGTCTTCTCATCGTTCATAGAGTTTCTTCACTTGGAGACTTTGAGAGGTACTCCAACTTTGTTGACCACGACTTCATGATTATTTCTTCAATCTCTATTTGGGATTTTGAGATACAACGATCCGCCTCCTTTTCGGACTTGGATCTATTTATCCTCATACCTTGTTAGGGTCTTTTCGGATAGACTTCTCCATCATCTTTATGGGAGTTGATTTCTTTTCGTCGTGAGTCTTGATCCTTCATATTGACTTTGGGAATAATGCTTTTCACATCACTTTGGATCTTTAGCAATAAAATGGAATCCTCATGCCTTGTTAGGGCCTTTTCGGACTCGCCAATCTTCGCGCCCCGCTTCATAAGTTATGCCTTGGCTATGAACTCTTATCATTACCGAGAAACTTTTAAACGATCTTGGGCTAGAAGCTAAGTAACTTTTCAAATCGTACGACCTTACTTATTGCAGATAAATTATTAGCAAGTGATGGGAGAATAGGCAAATAATTACACCAAGTGAGCTTGTGCAAGAATACCGACTTATAATTGACTCTATCATTTCTCGTCCTCCACAATTTAAAATCTCAAGTAATGAGACTCGTGGATGCTTAGCCTAATAAACCAATTAAGGTCTACATGGTTATGGATACTAGCTAGAATAAACTTGGATAAGTCTATTCGGGTTGAGTCAAAATAATCGCAAGGGGCCTAATATGTCAAAGACTTCTAAACTAGCTACACCACTTTATTGCGGAATATATACATATGAAAGCAACGATAAAAATTTAAAAATTACGACTAAATGGCCAAAGTTAATAAAAAATTTGAAAAATGTTGAAAAATAGGATTTTCCGGTTAAATGAAGGCATTTTCATGGGAAAGTCCACTTAAAACTTCGATAGAAGTCCCCCCTACACTTAAGATAAACATTGTCCTTAATGTTTAAGCATGTGGGAAAAGTCTCCCCTACACGTATGACATTGTGCACGTTGGTTAAATCAAGTTAAGGAAGAGACGACTAAAGTGATCAATTTCAAATGTGAGTATGAAGAAAATTGAATCACGATAGTTGAGAGATAGAACCGGATTTCGGATAACACGGGAGCACGGTTCTTCAAAGTTTCCAAGAGTACATTCATCCCTGTAACCACATCACCATACGAATACAAACACCTATAGAGGTCCCCCTACACTTAGGAGGTTAAAACATAAAAGGATAGATACTCGGGCTGCCTCCCGAGGAGCGCTTGTTTTTGATAACCGAGTCACGAGCCTTACTCGACCCAAAATTAGTTCATGGGGAACGTGGTGAGGGATGGAATCATCTCTTGAGAGATGTCCGCACCAAAGTACAATTTCAAACGTTGGCCATTCACCTTGAAGTTGGGCCCATTTGGCTGAGAAAGCTCAATGGTGCCATAGGGAAAGACATTGGCGATGGTGAATGGACCAGACCAGCGGCTCTTCAACTTGCCTGAGAAGATCTTCAACCGAGAGTTAAAGAGTAAGACTTGATCACCAACGTGGAACTCTCGGTTCTTGTTTTTAGCATCATGGATAATCTTGGTCTTCTCCTTGTAGATCAATGAGTTCTCGTAATCTTGATTCCTCAATTCTTGTAGCTCGTTGAGTTGAATCTTGCGAAAATCACCGGCTTTGTTGATGTCGAAGTTAGCCCACTTCAAGGCCCAGTATGCCTTATGTTCCAGCTCGATTGAGAGGTGGCAAGCTTTCCCGTACACAAGACGATAGGGCGTACAGCCGATCGGGGTCTTGTAAGCAGTACGGAAAGCCCACAGAGCATCATCTAACTTATCGGCCCACGCGGCGCGATGCTCTCCCACAGTACGCTCCAAAATTCTTTTCAATCCACGGTTGGATATTTTGGCTTGACCGTTGGATTGAGGATGATAAGCGGTGGAAAGACGGTGATTGACACCATACTTCGCCATGACTCTTGCAAATTGATCGTTGCAAAAATGAGTCCCGCAGTCACTGATAATAGCACGAGGAACACCGAATCGAGCAAACAGTTGTTTCAAGAAATTACAAACCACCCTCGCGTCGTTAGTGGGTAAAGCTTTGGCTTCAACCCATTTGGAAACATAGTCAACAACGACAAGGATGTATTTGTTGCCTTTAGAAGAAGGGAATGGCCCCATAAAGTCGATGCCCCATACATCGAAGATTTCACATTCTTGTATGAAATTTTGAGGCATCTCATCTTTATGTGTGATCTTGCCTTGTTTTTGGCAAGCATCACAATGTTTAACCATCTCTTGAGCATCACGGTAAATGGTGGGCCAATAGAATCCCGAATCAAACACTTTTTTGGCAGTGTAGTTGGGACCAAAGTGACCACCGGTGGGTCCTTTGTGGCAAGCCTGTAGAATGTCCAAAGCGGCCAGTTCGTCAACACATCGGTGAATAATCAAGTCAGCGCATTGTTTGAATAGAAAAGGGTCATCCCAAAAGTAAGTCTTAACATCATTCAAGAACTTCTTTTTTTGTTGGGATGTTAACCCTTGGATGAGAACACCACTCGCTAAGTAGTTTGCAATATCGGCAAACCACGGGGTGCCATCAAGATTGAGATTCATAGACATTAAGGTCTCAAGGGGGAAAGAATCATTGATCTCTTTGTCCGGATGATCCCCTTGATATGGATCCTCAAGTCTACTCAGATGATCCGTGGCCAGGTTTTCGGCTCCCTTCTTGTCACGAATTTCAATGTTGAATTCTTGAAGGAGTAAAACCCAGCGAAGAAGTCTTGGCTTAGAATCATTCTTTTTCATCAAGTACTTCAACGCGGAATGGTCCGTGTATACGATTGTGGTGGAAAGGACAAGATAGGGGTGGAACTTTTCAAAGGCATAGACAACAGCTAAAAGCTCTTTTTTGGTTATCGTGTAATGCAATTGAGCCACCGTCATTGTCTTGCTAGTGTAATGGATTGATTGGAAGTGTTTGTTCACTCTTTGTCCCAGAACCGCTCCAATAGCAAAATCACTAGCATCGCACATCAACTCAAAGGGAAGCTCCCAATTAGGGGTAACCAAGACGGGTGCCTTAGTTAGCTTATCCTTAAGCGAGTTGAAGGCTTCAAGACACTCTTTGGAAAAGAAAAAAGGAGTATCTTTTTCCAAGAGGTGGGTCATCGGGCGAGCGATTTGAGAAAAATCTTTGATGAATCGACGGTAGAAGCCCGCATGACCCAGAAAACTTCTCACACCCTTCACGGTTGAAGGTGGAGGCAACTTAGCGATAACATCGACTTTAGCACGGTCTACTTCAAGACCGGCTTTGGAAATTTTTGTGTCCTAGCACAATGCCTTCTTTTACCATGAAATGGCATTTTTCCCAATTCAGAACAAGGCGAGTGTCTTCACACCGCTTAAGCATACGTTCCAAATTGGCAAGGCAAGAAGAGAAGGAATCCCCGAAGACCGAGAAATTATCCATGAAGACTTCCATGGTTTGTTCAACCATGTCATGGAAGATAGCTAACATGCACCTTTGGAAAGTCCCGGGGGCATTGCATAAGCCAAAAGGCATTCTTTTGTAAGCAAATGTGCCATAGGGACAAGTGAATGTTGTCTTCTCTTGATCTTGGGGATCGATGGGTATTTTGAAATAACCCGAGAAACCATCAAGAAAGCAGTAATATTCATTACCTGCTAAACGTTCAAGCATTTGGTCCATAAAAGGTAGAGGGAAATGATCCTTTCTCGTGGAATCATTGAGTTTGCGGTAGTCTATACAAACTCTCCACCCAGTAACGAGACGGGTAGGAATCAACTCGTTGTGTGTATTGGGCACAACGGTTATGCCACCTTTCTTAGGCACACAGTGGACTGGACTAACCCATGGTGAATCTAAAATAGGGTAAATCATACCCGCATCAAGAAGTTTGATAACCTCTGTTTTGATGACTTCATGAATTTTTGGATTCACCCTTCGCTGGCTTTGAATTGTGGGCTTAAAGTCGTCCTCCATGAGAATTTTGTGTGTGTAGAAGTGAGGATCAATTCTGCTAATGTCGGAGATTTTCCAAGCGATAGCTTTTTTATGCTTCTTCAACACGGCGACAAGGCGGGCTTTTTCTTCTTCTTTCAAATCCTTCGCGATGATGACCGGTAACTTCTCGTTGTCTTCAAGGAAAACGTACTCAAGATGAGGAGGTAGGTCCTTAAGCTCAAGAATGGGAGGATCCTCAATAGATGGTGAAACTAACGATGGATCATCATTAGTCACCTCTTTAGGAGAAGGAGGATCAATAGCAGTAATCTTCGGAGATAGAGGAGAAAGATTGTATTCTTTGAGAAGGTTTTCAATGAGGCGGAGATCTTCATCCCAATTGGTGGTAGAATCGTCATTAGCTAAGTTCACGTCTCCCAGGGTGGCTTCCAAATCTTTCCAAAGGAAATCACTTTCTCCAAATAGAGATAGTGATGAGTCAATAGAGGAAACGGTCTCAACATTGGGAAGAGAGGTAAGAATACTTTTACAAGCATCTTTGAAGTGTTCTTCACAAGCCTCATCAAGAACGTCAATACAATTAACACTCTCGTATGAATAAGGTTGTTTAGAAAGCTTTCCCATGTTGAAGACGATTTTATCGTCACCCGCTCTCATGATAAGCTCACCGGCTTCAACATCGATTAGAGTGCGACCGGTCCTCAGGAATGGACGACCAACGATCAATGGCACACTAGGGTCCATGTCGTAGTTAACAACGACGAAATCAGCAGGAAAAGTGAATTTGTCGACTCCTACAAAGACGTCTTCGGCTATCCCCACTGGATAAGCAACCATACGGTTAGCTAATTCCAAAGTCATTTTGGTGGGGACTAGCTCAGGGAGAGATAATTGCTTCCAAACGCTTAAGGGTATTAAGTTGATACTGGCACCTAGATCGGCTAGGGCCATGCAATTCTCTACTCCCGGGAAGTTGCAAGGGATTAAGAAACAACCCGGATCACCAAGCTTAGTTGGCAATTTCCTTAAAAGCACTGCGGAGCAGTTCTCATTAAGTTGGGTCTGAGCAAGGTCAAGAAGCTTTTCCTTATCACTTAGAAGATCTTTAAACATCTTAGCGTATTTGGGCATGTGAGCGAGAGCCTCGGCAAAGGAAATGTTAAAATTCAACTGTTTAAACATTTTTAGAAAGTTTGAAACTTGAATATCATCCTTGCTCTTTTACTTCTCTTTCATCAACCTTGAAGGATAAGGTATATTGGATGAAGAAGAAGGCTTTAGGGGAATAGGATCACTCACAACCACGGGTGGTGGGGAAATGGGGGGTAGAAGGTGAAGGAGGCGGAGAAATTGGGGAAGTAGAAGGATGAGGAATAGGAGCAGGTGACTCGTTCTCCTTAGTCACAACCACCGGTGGAGGTATAGGAAGCTCGGGTTCCTTTGTACCTTTGCCACTGCGAGTGGTGATTGCTTTCATCTCCCCTCTTGGATTCGCAACGGTGTTACTCGGAAGAGTACCCGAAGAAGAGGATTGATTACCTTGGAAGAAACTGGCCATCATGTTCTTTAAGTCATTTGTTTGACTATCCAAAGTGTTTCGCATATCAGCTCTCAGATCGTTCCCTTGTTTGACTAGGTCTGCTTTTAAGTTGAGCACTTCCCGCTGAAGATTTCCCACGATCACATCGTTAGTCCTCATGTAGGTTTCCACTTCTTGGTGTAAAGCGGTGGGTTGGTTGGGAGGAACAGTATATGCGGGTGGTTGATAAGCAGGTTGCTGGTAAACTTGGTTGTTCCTTTGAGGTTGTTGTTGTTGTTTGTGAGGAGGTATGTATGGTGTACGAGGTGGTTGTTGTTGTTGAGGAGGGCGACTGAGGTTTTGTTGTTGGTTTGGGTTGTTTGGAGGAAAACCAGGTGGTGAGAGATAGTTGTTAGAGCGGTAGCTAAGCAAGTTGCGGTCACCTTGTGGTCGAGCTTGATAAGCGGGTTGAGGATAGGTGCCATAAGCTGCATTCACATTCTCAGAAGGGTATTCTCGGGTGGCAGTACAAGTGGTGTAAGAGTGAGGACCCCCGCATATCTCGCATGGTTGGCTAACATCATTGACTTGAGCGTCTTTAGCGTTACTAGCGTTGATGCTGTTGGTGTTGTTGGCGGTTTGGGTAGCAAGCGATTCAAGAAGCGAAGTGATTTTGTCAAGTCGCTTATCGCTGTCACTAGTACTAGCACTAGCAACATTGGTCCGAACACTATTGGTTTGCACACGAGACTTATTCTCAATGATATCCCAAGCAGCATTGGAAGTCTTAGCCAAAAGATTACCCCCCGAGGCACTGTTTAGTGAATCTTGGTCATTCATGCTTAAACCATTGTAAAAAGTGTTAATTTGGTGCACTTTGGTAAAACCATGTTGTGGGCATTTTCTTAAAAGGTCTTTGAAACGGTCCCAAGATTCACTAAACGACTCATCGTACTTTTACTCAAAATTTATGATTTCGTTCCGCAAAGCGGTAGTACGAGAGGGTGGGAAAAAGTAATTGATAAACTTGGTCTCCAAATCCGTCCACGAAAGAATACTCTGTGGCGGTTCCTTAGCAAGCCAATGCCGGGCTTGTCCCTCTAAAGAAAGGGGAAAAAGTTGTAACCGGATTACCTCTTGTGGAACACCATTGAATTTGACCGTGTTGGTGAGTTACAAGAATCTCCTGATGTGGTCATGTGGATCATCAATGGTGCGCCCCAAGAATGGTTGAGCAGAGACCATCTGGATAAAGCCGGATTTGAGCTCAAAATTGTTGGCTGCAATCGCGGGTATAACTATTGGATCAGTGTTGCCATCTACATGAGCTTGCAGAAGTTCAATCATCGGACGATTATCCGGTAGAGGCTCATTGTTGTTGTTGTTATTGTTGTTGAAAGGTGGGTTGTTATTGTTATTATTGTTGTTTTGAGGTGGTATGTTGTTGTTGTTTTGTACATCGGCCATGTTTAAGTCTTTGAGAGGCTCGGGCTCTTGATAAGACGTTGATCGTGTACGCATACACCTGCAAAAGAACTAACAAGGCAAAAACAAAGCAAAAATATTTTTGGTTTTTATGTTTTTTTTTAATTTTTAGGATTTTTGAAAATTTTATATTTTTTGGGTTTTTTGAAAGTTTTTATGAAAAATTAACGTTCACGGGGAACGGATCCCAAAATCCAAGTTCTCACAAAAAACTGTTGATCTTAACGAGAAGAGCCGGCAGCGGCGCCATTTAATACAAGGAATTTTTGCACTGGATTCTATATTCTCTCGATTTCCTCTCGAATTGATCTCGGTTCTAAGTGGAATGATTGTTCTTGGTACTAAAAAGGGGGTTTGGTTTTCTAATCTACTAAAGGACTAAATGCTCTAAAATGTAAACTTAAATTTAAAAGCAATTGTATTAATAACAGTTAATAAAACTTGAAATAAAAATATAAAATGAAGAAACAGTAAATAACACTCAACTAGATTCGAAATACTCTAAAGAAAAGAAAATTGATTCGGAAGTATACCTTGATCCGGAACTTTATCTGGAACTTGGTTCGGAAGTTTACCCGGAACTTGGCTCGGAACTTTCGTTCGGAACCTTCACTCGGAACTTCACTCGGAACCTTCACTCGGAACTTTCACTCAGAAGTTGATTCGGAAGATTGATTCGGAAGTTTACCCGGAACTTCGTCCGGAACTTTTGGTCCGGAAGTTTATCCGGAAGTTCACTCGGAACTTTTGAAAATAAAACTGATGCGGAACTTAAAAGACTGATTCGGAACTTTTGAGAAGAAAATTCATTCGGAACTTTTAAAAGGAAATTGATTCGGAACTTTTGAAAACTTATTCGGAACTTTTAAAAACACTTTCATCCGGAACTTTTTATGCTCATTCGGAACTTTTGTTCATCCGGAACTTGTTGTTCATCCGAAACTTTTTGTTCACTCGGAACGTTTGTTCAATCGGAACCTGGGAAATGCTCAAGAACAGTAGACTCAGAAAAAAACAGGGGAACTCGAATTCGATCCAAAAATCAACAAGTTTTTCACTAAAACTTAAATAAAACTAACCACAAATCATATACTAACCATAAACTACAAATCCCATCAATAAAAACATAAATCCCAACAACTTTTGAAGATCAAATCAACCAAATAAGAACTTAAACTTTTAACCAAGTAGATTAAGATGAACAAGATGAAATGGAAAGATTGATATATTGAATGATTAAGGTTTTAACAATCACAAGACAAAGATTAAACTACAAGATTCTTGGAACAATAAAAATCAAAATCACCAAACACCCTAGTGGTGTTGGTGATACCTACGAACAGAAAGGGAGAAAAAGATGGGAAAAGAAAAACTAAAAAACTGATGAAAAGTGTGAAGGGTGGACATTATATAGTCTTGTCTTTTGGTTGGTGAGTGGGTTTTCTCCCGTTCTTCTTGTCTTCTCGTCTTTTCAGAAAAGTTGACGTTTTCGATTCTGATTCGGGATTTGTCGTCGATTAAATTCAACTCGTCTTTTAATTTCTTCGTTTAATAGACTTGAGTTTCTTCGACATATGTAAATCTTCCATCTTTGGTCCTTTTCTTCGATAAATCTTCGAATAGGCCGAGTGACTTCAAATCTTTTGCATCTCTTGGACAATAGACTTTGTCTTGAGTCTTTTTCTTCCATAAAACCCGTGCAATCCCATGTTTTCTTCAATATTCATCTGGTTGGCTCTGAAAACACAATAAACACAAAAACCACGCATAATTCCAAACAAATGATATTAAATACGTGTTTTGGTCTCGTTTTAGCCAGAATTAAGTGGAAAAAGGATGGGTGTTTACACACCTATCAGGTATCACGAGCCATCATATTGATGTCATATGATTATCGGGTATGCGTAAAAGTGGCCAAATCGCGTGTTTTTGGAGGATTAATAAAGAAAAAATTTAAACAGCCCCAAGGGCTTAATTTTCGTGTTAATACAGACCATAATATGGTCTTATGATCTGTATTTTTTTTATTCCATGGCCACGGGTTACGCATATCTTAATTAGTTTTGTTCCCGGTACGTATAAAATGACCAAAAAATGCGTGTTTTGGCACGATTTGTGAATCAGTTTTAGAACAGCCCTATGGACATGATTTCTGTAATTATATGATGATTATAAGGTGTTTAAAATGTGGTTTTAATATCCTAAGGTCAACGGTTATACGGTATCAATCGGGGGTTTAATTAATTGTTGATTATTGCTTCGATTTTGTTGGCTAACAAGTGTATCTTGTTGTTTATTCTATATCTATGGAAAATACATGCATGTTTGGCCATGTAATTAGCCAACACCTTTTTATATTCATAATCTTATGGTATTATTATGTTTCGTATGCAAAGCCGATGAAAACCTAGACCAAATGTGACATGTTGTGTGTTGATTTGCATTTAATTTCAGTTTTGGGGATTTGCCATTGTTTCGGCTTCAGTAATATGTTTTTGATGTTGGTTATAGCCATTATTTGGGCAATTTACAGTAGGTTAATGATAGGTAAAATGCTTTTAGTCAAAAATCATTTATAACTGATGCTTGGATGGGAATGACTAAAGAATTAAAGACATATTGTGAAATTCGGAGCTACTGAGTGACCTGCACTAAAACGTGATTTCCCGGAGTTCTATAAGGAGATAGAAGCCCAAATTTGGTGTGCTGATTCAGTACTCATGGGCCTTCAAAAGTCTCAACTGGACCTCAGGCTAGGGAAGAATCCTTCTATGGGTTTTGGGCCCTAGAAGTCGACTGAATATTTTTGGCAGATTTGGGCCTCATGTTCATTTTAGGTTCTACTGCTCTTGATGGTCTTGGAGCAAGTGGGAGCCCACTTTTTGGTTGTGTTGACTTAACCTTAGTTGACGTCTTGGTCCTCTGATGGCTCACGAGATCAAGCTTAGGTTTTTCATTGGTTCGAGGCTTTGCATACTTGTGGTTGTGTGGTTGCTTATATGCTTGATATCTTGCTATAACTTGCAAATGTTTTTATAAAACTTGATACCAATCACAAACCATTTCTAAAACTAAATCTTTGATTTAGTATAAAGTTTAAATATGATTTAAAACAAAAATCTTGTTTTAATAATAATTCATAACATGTTATGAATGTTATTTATTTTATGTATTGTCTAAACTAATAATACTTCCACTTAGGTTTTAAATTAGTCTTTAATTTGGACAACTTGACACGTATAAATTAAAACAAGATTAGACTTAAGTTAAGAAATGTTTTTAACTTGTGCTACGATAGATGAATGCATCCTTCCTCGTACACACTTTTGATTTGTAAATCAAACTTTTATACCAGTCTTAAATTTAAGTCATGTCGTCCAATCGTTTGAGATCACTTGCAATTACTTTTTGCATCTTGTGAGACGGATGTGAATTGTAACCCAAGGTGATTATTATCTATGCGTGAGACCTAGACTTATTCTTGCATGTTCTCAAATTGGATGACTTAATCGGTACAACGGTGAGACCTTGACCGAGGCAAGGATGGGACTAAACATGCCAGTTTGACATTTAGTGAAATGTTTGCTTGTGTCACGAGTCCCATAAGGATCTAAGAATTGCACAAGATTTGCAATTGATGAACGTCATCTACCTGTTGAATCTATCATTGCTAGCAGATCAACTGATATGGTGGTAGAACCTCAATGAGGATCTTAGCCTTTTCATAAGATTAATTGTTTTTATAAACTTGGGTAGTTAATTTTAAAAGGACAATTATCGAAAATACTAAATATGAACTTTGTATTTCTATTAATGATTTTGTGCAACACATACCGTAAACAAAGTTTGTTTCCTTTTGTGTTAGAGGAAAACAAACTAAGTCTTTTTTCCTTGTAAGAATAAGACTCATTCCCATCCTTTCTCCTTGTATGAGAAAGCTGTAATAGGAACACTTGAACATACAATATCTTAACATTTTAAGATATGCAACCGTACTTAATCATTTTGACTTACAAGACAATGCGATTTCTTGAGTAGGTGTGTATCAAGATTGATTAGAAATTGAAGTCTCATTAAACCGTGAGAGGAAAGGAAATTACTAGCATGTTTTTATAGTATATTGTCCTTACACAAACAAGTTCCATAAGATTCTACACACCTTTGAGGTAAAGTAGAAAGAGGAATTGCATGCAAAACATTCAAGTTAACGGCATCGATGGAAATCTCATCACAAATATAGTAGAACCTGATACTTTTCTTTGAATATCTATTACATGTTTACTAGTCTACGAGACTCACATTGGCTATAATGTGTAGACATTCAAAGAACTAGAAATTATACAAATTGCTACTTGCTTTTTCACTAGTATAGATACATTCAAAATGTTGTCTAAACTAATGGGAGCAATGCATTTTTTTAACCATAGGACACACTTGTAAAGTTGTCTTATTCAGTGGGAGCTATGAGCTTATCACCTTGTAAGTGACCCACTTAATTTCTAGATTGTCTTGAAATAACATCATAGTTTTCTAAGCCTTATTGCATATTATTTTAAAAGATAACTAGTCTCTTTTCTGATGTCGCTTCTCGAAATGTTATCTAAAAATAGTTATGCATGACTGCTTATTAAACGATGAAGTTCTACATAACCCTTCTATACAAGCTTGGTTTAAGTATGACTTAAATCTTATTATATCTGTGATATTTTAATATTATTCATATAAGATGTTGTGCCATGCTCAAGTGGGAGAATTATTAGAGTGTGCAAGGTACAACACAATATGGCTTATAATATTCTATTAGGACTTTTACATATTGATGTATGTTGTCTAATAGAGAAGTAATGTCAAGAAATAATAAAAATTACTTCATCGCATTACCTAAATGTTTTAGCTAATAAGCATATGTCTTCTTGTAAAGACATAAATATGAAGTATGTAAATTAACTTGAAAATACTATTGAAGCCAAAAGTAGGCATTCAATAATACTTTATTTCTATTATATTTATGTCTTCAAGTAAATACATAAACATGAACTTCCATGAATTGTTCAAAGACTTATAAAATAAAGTAAGTACTTGACTTGTTGTGTCTTCATGTTAGGGCATATACAATGAAGTTATTGGATTGTCCAATATCTTATAAAGTTTATTTAGCGACCAACATGTTATGTTTTCTTGTTAAAACATGAACATGAAGTTCTTGAACTACTAAAATAATCATACTTTATAGCATGCAATCGGCTTGAATATATTGTTTATGCAATTTGGTTTGACCAAATTATAAATATGTGAGCCAAAGAGTATTATGTTGTCAAGGGAATTGTGATACTGTCTCATAATTGCAACACTATGTCTCATGTGTAAAATCAAATACTATTGTTATTATTTGATCCTTGATAACATTAACTACTCTCTCTCTTGTATCTTATTAAGGTTAACAAAAATTTGAATATGCCCGTGCTTATTCAATATGGTTCCAAACAAGAAGGTAACTAAGAAACCATCAATTTATGGAATGGGATGACTCCCAGTAAGTCCTAGTTGAAGTCTTGAATTTGTTAAAATCATGTTAGAGGTGTTATTAACAAAACTTGAATCAAGAAATTTCAGTGTATTTTATACATCCAAAACGAGAACAATTCATTGTTGCTCGACATGCTGTGTACTTGGAGAAAGTATCCTCTTACAAGAAGCAAGTGGGAGCCTTTGTGCATCTTCGTAGAAAGTAAGAAATAAAATACAACCTTCTAAATACACTAGTGAACGGCATAATCAGGCTGAGCATGTAAATGCAAAAGCCACAAATTGTTGTAACTCCCATTCGCATATCCGCAAGGATACCTCAAGCACCTGAAGATATGAATGTTATGTCAATGTTGAGGAATCTGAGTTAGAGGATCATAGTGAACCTCATAACTATCGAGACCCATTTTTAAATTTGGAATCGAATGAATGACTCAAACTATGAATGGTTAGATGTAGTCCACAAAAGAAAATCAAATTTTGAATTTGATTAGCTTTCACTAATTAGTAAGACTGATAGGTTATAAATGGTCTTCTATGAGAAGATATATATGGACACAATTGTACACATTTATAGACACTCTCTTTGAATAGAGTTTAAGGCATGCTCAAGCAATTGATCATGATTTAAGGCTTTCTTTTCTTTACGAGTGTTAAATTCATAAAGATATTAATTACCATACTTGATTTCATGAATATGAAATATGGTAATTGGTGTACAAACTCTAGAAATCCAAGTGTGGACTAGAGCATGCATCTAGGAGCTAGAATCTTAAGTTTGAATCAAGGATATGATCATGATTAAAGCAAAGATAACTCTCGAGTCCCCTTAAAGCTAGTAGGAGCATATTATTTTGTTTGTTTTAAATCTCATATGTTGTTAACATATTGGAAATATTATTCCATCAAAGCTAGTTTTTTAATCCTTTACCTGGAATATATTTCTGTTGAGAGATATAAGAAGTAAAACATATAACCTTGGAACGTATGTTTATTATAATAAGACATAGGCGGTTAATAAGTCTAAATATGACACATCATTGAGAAAGTCTCAAAGTTCAATCTCATGTGATAAGATTGATTATGTACATGGAAACCTTTAGTTTACCTAGTGGATTCATTACATATGATATGTGATGTATTAAGACTAATGTTGATACTTTCATGAATGCAAGATCAACTGATCACAAAGTATCTAAGTGAAAGTCATTAGAATACTATATACTTGATCATCGTTTACGGATTTTAGCTAAGAAGATTAGTGTTGAGTTTATACACTAATGCTTACTTTGATTGAGATGGTACTCAATACTAGTAATAGTAGGATTTCATCTTCAATGATAATACTACTACCTAGACGTGCTTGATGAAAAGCATTGTTGCACTACTCATTAGTAAAATAAGAATACTTTACAGTTTGGGAAGCTGTTAAGAAGATTGTCTTAAATAGGTGTTCTACTTGCTTCAAACAACCTATGTAATGTACTATGGCGATGCTAGTATTACTGTATTAGCACTTAAGCGCACATATACAAAATGACAATCATCGTATTATTCAAAATCTTCACTATTTGTGAGTTTCTGAAATAAGTATTCTCAAAGTTCACTCAAATGACAACTCAACAGGTCCTTGTGAAAATTCAATGTCTTGTAGTCAAACATGTTCATCATGCTTGGAACATTGGACTTTGACCTTAGAGTAGTCTCATGTATATCTGTTTTTTTAGTAATTGGATAATGGAACGTTAAGCAGTTTTACTAAATAATGAATTGATATACTTGGTAGATCGTCTTCATTTGTACTACTATGTTCTATATTAGCATGTTTAATCCATGAATAATTTAGTTATTCTAAATTATCCATTGTCAGTTGACGATACGGGAGTATTGTCGAATTAAGACAAATGTGAGTTGGTCATATTCATTAGGAATGAATATTAATTAATGATGCCGCCAAACTCATATGTGTTCATTGGATGAACATTGGATTGACCCAACCTACGAGAATTCACTACATGGATCGTCGTCAATAGTGAATCTCGCAAGTGGTTAAATATCTCATCCTTAGACTTGAGATGCAAGTAGGTTTTGTATGTGTGGAATGTCAACCTTTGATATGGTTAAACGCTGTCCTGAACAAGGCTGCTATAAAGACCGTTTTCAGGTGCGATGTGAAACACATGAACGACACGTGCAGTCAAAATAGGATTTGTTCCTCCACTTGTATTGGAGTTAGATACTACTGGGCCCCTTGATGAGTTGTACAGATGTATGTGTGGCCACACCCAAATGTAATTAAGATGACACTTGATTAATTTGGTAATCTAGTTCAATATCAATATCGAGAAACATAATAGTTAAACTTAAGAATGACTTATGATCCATGTCTAAAGTTTAACAGAGTATCTAAAACAAAAGGATGAGTGATATTTAAACCATTTAAATGAGATGTTTAAGAAACTATCCTCATATGTTTCTGGGGGCATAGGCGTGTTGCTAGACGCTAACCTTTGCTTGTATAACTACATGATTATTATGACGTGTGCAAGTGGGAGCTGTTAGAATATGCTCGTGTCATAATAAATAATTATACGGCTAGACACGTGTGAGCCTATGGGGTCACACACATATACACTGAGGTACCACTTAATATATCGTGTCTATAGTATTTACGATATATACATAACCTGCGTAACTCGTTATTAATATTGGACTTCTAATTATCTAAGCTAGTACTTAGTAATTAGAATATATTAATAAATATAAAAGCCCATTTAAGAGCCTTGTAACCGGCCTTAATTAAAATGTCAAAATATACGTTTTTACAAATAGGATTGATATGATTGTATTTTAAAAACTCATCAATATGGAGATGAAATACACAAAAAAACGCATGGCTGATTTTGACATCTTAATAGTTACGGCAAATAAAGATGAGAGAACATAGTGTTTATCTATTTTTTTGGTGATATCTTGTATCTAGTGTAGATCAAGACATGATCGAGAGTTACGGGTTATAAGACTAGCATCGATTTGGTATACGATGATGTGTAGTGTGTTTTTACATAGAAGTGATCTACTTTGGTCACTTGAGTTTCTTTGTTAGATCATGAGTTGGTGATGGTCTCCGTTAGATCCTACCGAATCACGCTACAAAGGTATTCTTTTATCTATCTTTTTATTGATTAATCATATAACTCTATGGATCCGTTAATAGGTGATCTTTCCGCTGCGTTTATTATTTATTCATATCATGTTTATATGGATAATCACATATACAAAGAATCTGCTTCATTCGCCGCGGGGCTGAGCGAGAGGGGCGCAGAAAAGAAGTACCTCAAATGGTGGAAATAAAAGAAGATACCAAGAGTAAAGAAGTGCGCGCCTTGCGGGGTGCTAAAAAATGGTCATGCATTCACTATTACTAGTTAAAAATTTTCACACATTGTGACTTCTAAAGGGGAGGAAGTTACATCTCCCAGAGTCTGGTGGATGATGGTATTGTCGAACTAATTGGACCCGAAGAGGAAAAAGGAACGTCCAAAAACACGGGACATTCAACACCTCTTTACGAGGGATGTCAAACACAGCCCTACAAAATTACACCCATTGTGAGTTGGATGTGCCTTTCAGGTTTAGGGTTGCCTGAGCGGCGGATATAACCCTACAAAATGCACTCATTGTGAGTTGGATGTGTCTTTCAGGTTTAGGGTTGTCTAAAGTGGTGGATATAACCCTACAAAATACACCCATCGTGAGTTGGATGTGTCGTTCAGGTTTAGGGTTGCCTAAGGTGGCGGATATAATGGCGGATATAACCCTACAAAATACACCCATCGTGAGTTGGATGTGTCGTTCAGGTTTAGGGTGGGAGAAACAGGTTAGGGAAATGGGGCATCCTTTGACCAAGTATCCCCTGGCTGTTTGGTGCTAGAAAGGACACTAAGTCTAGTGTTGACTATATCGGGATTACCGTCCCCTAGTATAATCAAGGTTTCATCTCCCCAAGGTATACGAACCAATTTTTGATCACATAGGATAACTGCATGATACTTGCTAGTCAATTCATGCCAATGATGACATCAAAGCTACCAAGCCTTACTGGAATCTAATTGATGTAAAACGGGTGATTGGAAAGGTTTAAGGAACAACCTCGATTGATGGTGTTAACCGTCACAACTTTTCCGTCGACAATTCTACAGCATAATACGGGTCTAGAACTAATGGAGTGATTTTCAATACCTTACTAAATTTAGTAAATATAATGTTTTGGTCTGCCCATGTGTCAAACAAGACAGATGCATATCGTTGGTTTAGTAAAAACATACCAGGGACGACGTTGGAGTCTGGATTTGCTTGGGCATTGCCGACCATGTACACATGCGAAGAAGTTCCCTTGTTGTCCTTCTTCTGGTTGGTCAACTTGGGACAGTCAGGTCTCACATGCCCAAGGGTTCCACACTCGTAACATACCAGAACTTTCTTTGGTCCACTAATGCTTCCACCTGTGGGGTTTCGGTTTCCCTGTTGCCCACTTCCGCTCCCACGAGCATTGGACTTGCCTTTGTTGTTGTTTCCGGGATTGTTATTGGGTCGACCGGGGGTAGCAACATTTGATTGACATTCACGAGCAAAATGGCCTTGTTGGCCGGCCTTGTAGCATCCTTGGCATTGTCCTCCAGCAACATGATGATAGTTGCATTTTGAACACTTAGGCTTGGTCCCTGAGTAGTTCTTGGTGTGGGTTGTGGGAGTAGTGTCATCAGCTTGCCCAACGTTTTGCCTTTTGGAAGGCTGCTGGTGCTGGCTACGAGAGCTTTCATCTGATTTTCTCTTGTTGTCCGTTTGCCTTTCGGACAGATTGCGGGCTCGCTTGTTGATCAGCTCAGTCGCAAATTCCATAGCACCTTCAATGGTAGTGGGTCGTGAAGCTAACACATTGTCATGGATGTTTTCAGGGAGTCCACTGACATACTTCTCAATCTTGTCGCTCCTTTGAGGGAACATTCTGGTGCACATCAAGCTTAACTCTTGAAATCTTTGGTTGTACCAAAGGATATCATTGTTCTTACACTTTAGATCCCACAGCTCTATCTCCAACTTCTTCATTTCTCCTCTAGGACAGTACTTCTCAGTCATCCTCTCTTTGAGGTTGGCCTAAGTGAGAGTGTAAGCAGTGTCATGTCCAAGGGTAGCGACCACAGAGTTCCACCAGGTGAGGGCGCTCTCAAGTAGTGTGCATGTGGAAAACTTAACTCTGTTCTCGTCAGCACAACCGCTGATGCGGAAAACTATCTGTAGTCTTTCAAACCACTGCATCAATTCAACAACTCCTTCTTTTCCTCGGTAGTATGAGGGTTTGCACTTTAAGAAGTCGGGGTAAGAGCATCCCCTGTTGGTGTTGTTTCTGCGTGCATTGAAGTTTGGATCATTGTTTGCATTCGGGTCAGCTCCTCTGGCTGCCATGGCTTCTATGATGCCTTCACTTATCATTTCCCGGATTTGCGCGGCAGTGACATTTCGAGTAGCTTCTGGGGATTCAGCATTATCAGCATTGGAAGTGGTTGCATTATTGGGATTTGATCTCGTAATCACCATTTGTCTATAATTATACACGAAATGAGATTATTAGTTCAAACGTTAGTACAGTTTTTATATTATTTGCACGGGAAAAATTCATGCACTGATTTCGTAACAAATTTGGATAACCTGTCAAGATCTCATAATATAATACATTACACAGCAAATATAATAAAGAAAGTGATTACATGCTATTTCCATAAGAAATTTAACATTCATCTAGCATAACAAAATATAAGTTATAGGCCGGTCGGGCCTTGTCCAAGGTAATGATACACACAGTCTTTAAAACATTACATCCCAAAGTTACATGTCCAAAGAAAAGAAAGGATAAGTACAGGATTACATCACCAAAAGCTGAAAAAGAAATAAAAGTACAAAAGTCCTATACCATGTCAGCTAGGGTGCAACCCACAGGCTGATCATGATGTACAAGAAACCTAGTACATCTATCCTACTCCTGCCTAGATGGTCGGCTAGATGAGGTTGGGGCTGATGGGGCTGATGAAGCTGCAGGTGCTCTCCTGGTGTTCCACAAAGTCCGAACGGTCGCTTTGGCCTCCTTGAGCATGCGGAATGCTGCCAGCAGCTGAGTCTTGAGTCTGTCGATGGCCCCACGAAGATAGGTCATCTCGGCAGTAACTCCGTCATGACGGACGGTGGTGAGGTCGAAGAAAAGGGACAAGGACTGCTCCTGAGCAGATAGAGCATCATGGGTCTGGTGCTAGAGACTCTCCATGGTCTGGATACGCTGGTGGAGACGATAGTTCTCCTCCCAAAGCCACTACAATGCCTCGTCAGTCTTGGCCTGGACGCCTCGGGCTGCCTGTGCCTCTCCCCTCATGGTATGAGCGAGGGAGTCAATGCGCTCATGAACGGCAGTGTAGCCTAGTTGAACAGCTGTCAATAGGCTGCGGAGGTCGGATATCTCTCGCTCCTAGCGTGCGGCCAGTGTGGCGATCTAGGCCTGGACAGAGTCGGCACGTCCCACCCCAGAGCCTTCCCCGATCTCAAAAGTAAAGCCGGGTACGAACTCGGGAAAATGGCCCGATGGTAAAGATGCAGGTGTAGAAGAGGGTAGGTCTGGAGACACCTGGTCCTCCTCCATAGAGGTGGAGACCAGTATGACTGATGCTGGAGCAGAAAAAGGGTCCTCAGTAAGCACAGCTTCGATGGTATGATCATCCTCCGAGTCAGAGGCTGATAACCATCCGCACTGCACGGATCGTGGAGACGAATGGGTGGCTGGTGTAGGTGCTACTACTGGTAGAAAAGTCGGAGGTGCAGTAGGCAAAATCATGATGCACTAAAAATAATATTATTTTAAATTTGAAGTAAGTATATGCTTACAAACAAAAAAAAATATTATTCCTAGCTACATGTTCAATGAAGTATATCCTTTTTTAAACAATTATCGTAATGTTTTTAAGGTTAGATATATATTAATACTTATATATATATATATATATATATATATATATATATATATATATATATATATATATATATATATATATATATATATATATATATATATATATATATATATATATATATATATATATATATATATATATATATATATATATATATATATATATATATATATATATATATATAGTCATTTAACCTGTCTACTTATCAAATCAGTATATTCTTAGTTCACATAGCACATAATTCCCTAAGATCTATATGCTTAACTAATACGGTCCCAAAAAAATCCAAAAAGATTTTATAAAGTTATAGTCCAATTTTAAATAAAAGAAAAATCACTTTATTTTTATTTTATTTAAAAATTTACCTGGTTCTCTATAACTAATGCTCTGGTACCATTCTCTGTGACACCCCGGGTAGGGTCAAAATATGCGGAATTATCAACGGAGATGTCACAAGGGTGGATCGATAGCATATAGTCCATAGAGCATAAGATAAAGAGTTATTCAAATCAGATTACATGTTTATTAAACAAATAAATAAAAATTGTCTTTAACATGTCATAAGAAGATTGTTCATTTTTCCCAAATGGAACCCTTGACGATTCCTACAATGCATATCACATAGATGCTTGAGTCCATGCACATATCTCGTTCTAACTTCATTTCCCTGAGATAAACATGCTTAGAGGGTCAACATAAAGTTGGTGAATTTACACGTTTTAACATTTATTAGGTTGGACATACATTAATCATAGAAGTAACAATGCACAAAGAATTCTTACTAAAAAATAGATTACATTTGCTATTACTCGAAACTGAAGCTTAACCTTCCATAGTCCTCAACAGATGAGGACGTAGTGTCTTACAAAAAGACACCCAAACCCAGTTCCAACATGGTATACATATGTTGTCCCGGCCAAGGCACAGTAAGCATGACTCACCCATATGGGGATGGTCCATCCCTAATAGATCTATTTATAACATTCGGGCGATTTACAACAATTTAATAGTTTTTATAATAGTCAATCATAGTCAAGTTTATACAATTCAGTTATGTCCATTTTAAAATAGTTGCATGTTTTCTCCCCCGTAGAGGAAAAGTTTATCAATAGTTTATATGGGGTTGTAGACTCACCAGGAAGTTGGCAATAGCTGTATAACACGAAAATCCAAAAAATGCTCACGCCAAAAGTTATGCCTAATTAAATAGTACAGTCTTAATAGGTAGTGCAAGATATGTAAATCTTGCTTATGTTTTAGAGAGAGAAAGATAGATGATTTCATACTTCTAGAGAGAGAAAATGTAAGAAATATGTGTATTGAAAATGAAACCACCACCCTCTCCATCTAAGGAGAGGGTTTATATACCAAGCCCATAAGATGGGCTTGGGCTTACATTTGGGTCGGCCATACATAACATGGACTAGGCCTTTCCTTGTTTGATATATTAAAAGATATCTAGACTACGAGCTACTACTTAATATATTGTCGGAGTGACCGAATCTTCCTAAATACGTAAAAACGTATTTCCAACAATCTCCCCTTAAGGGAGGTCACTCCAAACAAGGGTGTTACCCGAGTTACAATAATAAAATAAACATAGCATACTATGCTTGTCTTGAGCTCGTAGTCTTCGTCTTTCTTTTCTTTTTCTTTTCTGGTGAACATGCTGATGTGATATTTGATATCAATCTTTAGCATTAATCTCTTGCCTTGATCTTGTGCATCCATCACTTGTGATCTTCGCCTCTTCGTGACTTCATTTCCCACATACTTATACCTTCATAATTCTTGAAAGCTTCAGATTTCGAGACATCGGAAGACTTAACTTTTAGGCTTTCTTGAAATAGATGAGGTATTAAGTGCATAAAGTATAAGCATGCGGGGACAACTTCTTCTCGGATTCCGCAACGCCACCGTCTTCAAATGCCTCAACATAAGTTGACACGAACGAAATGGCTTTGAAAATTTCATTCTAATTCGGTAGCATTTTACCTCCGGTCGGTGAAGACCGTTGGACGATATAAAATATCGTACTTGTGGCAGGTAGATTAAAAATCTCCTTGACAAGATTTTGCGGGTAAACCCGTTCTCTTTACTCGACCGTCCAAAGCTAACTGCGAACGTAAAGAGTGATTCATTTGGATAAAATTATCTGCATTATTGAAGCCGTCAATTCTGATTCCTGGAACAAGTTTGATTCATTAAAAAATCGCACCATCGTTGCTTTCCAATTGTCACGAGCTTGATTCATATTGAATCTTGCAAGTTACCTACCAAGTGTTGTTTAAGGTTAACACTAGAAGGATTTCCACTCATCACTGTGAACACTAAGGTATCACTCTGAGTGTTCTGGCAAGATCATTCTGATATTGTGTAGAGGCCTGGAACGTATTTAAATTCAATTAAGAATTAAACAATTGTTGCTTTCCAGTTATCACAAGTTTTATTCATAAAGAATCTCGCAAGTCACCTACCATGAGCTTTTTGATTTTCACTCAAGAAGGATAGCCATCTTCATTGTAAATACTTTCGTATTACTCGGATGTTCAGGCAAAATCATGAAGATTTTGCGTAGGACTCTTAAGATCTTTTTTACTTTTCACAGTGTGTGAAGAAGCAAGAAAATATGGAAGTGTATCCTAATGAGATTATTTGATGATCTCAAATGGCTCTAGAATCGATCGTGCATTTTGGATTTTAGTGAGCGGAGGCTGGAGAGGAGTGCCACCATTTCAATACCAATTTACTCGGAGTGAATAAATCGATAGATAATGTGTTGTCTATGTGTGATTAAAACAAATAACTTTTGAGAGATATCTGAGTTAGCTGGGATGGGTTGTGCATTGCATCACTGGGTCCATGATGTCTATCTTTAATATCGAGCATCATTAAATGATCTCAATAGCATATGTGTTGACTCGGTTTCTGCCTAAGGTTGTAAGGAGGGCTTCTTTCTTTACACCCTTCATCTTTACAATTCTTTTTCATTCTTCAACCCCTTCAATGCTTACCAATACGTCATAACTAGCACCTTGTTGTGATTGTTCCAGTGCTAACTTAAGTACTTGGTCGACATTCAGCTACATTCACAATCTTTTCTCCAACTTTACTAAGGACTACTATTTCTAGCTATGGAATGTCCTTGGGAAGATTCCTCCGGTTCTGGAAGAATCATAGGACTTAACCTATCCTACCATCCTTATGTCACCATAATCTTCATCGTCGTGAAATAAATGGGTTGTGGGTAAGTATATGTCACCATGAAAATCCATTTTGATATGTAAATCCGTTTTGCTCCCCCTTAACATATGCCACGATATTCGAAAACATTTCGCATATGTCGGGATGAGTCAGCACATTAAGTCAAACTATTTATGATAATTTCCCATATTAAATCACATTTTCTCCCCCCATATTAAAAATATTAACCCAATCAATGTTTTTAATATCAATTGATTTAATGATGTTTTAACAAAGGTTTTGGGAAGAAAAATGCAAGTTAGTTTAATCTTCATGATACCAAATGTATGAGATATGATACCGATTTGTAACATGATCACATATTCACCATATTAGAAAAAAAATTGACAAGGTTGGACCTGATTGATGAGAACATCATATGATAAGATCAAATGGTTCTTGTCTGCATATGTTGGTTGCCTCGTCACGTCTGAAGTCAGCTCTTGACACCACGTGTACGATTAGTATTGTTGTCTTGACACCAATTAGTGAGCTTGGCACTTTTGGCATCGAAGATTCTGAATGCTTGACAATTTCTCCCCCTCAATTTTTGACCCGTGTTCTATTGAAAGAGCTGTAGTCGTCGGTTGAGTAGTCGCATCGTCGAGTATGTAGATACCAAATGTAGATAGCTATGGTTGTAGAGATGATAGCTTCATAAAAACAAGACTTCTCTTGTTTTATCAAATAAATGCACTGATGCGTACATAGATTTGTGTTAGACCAAGTTATAAAGTAAACTTGATCCCTTACAAGGTTTTAAAGTAAACCTTGCCCGAAAAAATTAATTCACATTGTGAGCCAAAGCTTTCATAAGAAATACTTGACTTTAATGTGAAAACCGGGTTGTAGTCTGAAATAACTACAAGCGATATAGCCATGTTTTATGAAATATTTACAACTTTTGTACGAACTCTATTTATGGCGCCATGTCAATATTAATCGACATTCTAAGGCCGTAAATATTATCGTACCAAAAGACATGCCTTTGAAAAATAAAGTAAAAATATTTTTGGATCTTTCTGAATTTTTCAATTTTTATGGTTTTTATATGGTTTTATATTTTTGTATTTTGCTTTTGAGGATAAAAATATAAACAATATATACCAATGATCACCAAGGATAGGAAGAATAGTTTACCACCACTATTCTTTCGCTTCATCTGCCAGTTCCTTTAGAGTCTCAGACGAGAAAGTTCTCATTCCTAGCTTGTCAGCCAAAAATTCCATTCGAGCGCGATCTAAAGCCTTCGTGAAAATATCCGCCAGTTGATACTCAGATCGGACAAAGTAAAGCTCGATCACTCCATTTTCCACATGCTCCTTGATGAAATGGTAGCGAATGTCAATATGCTTCGACCGGGAGAATTGAACATTGTTGCAGCATAAGGCAATTGCACTCTTGTTGTCACAGTACATCGGAATTTTGTTGAAACCTAGACCATAGTCAGTTAATTGCGATCTCATCCAAAGAATTTGAGCACAGCAACCGGACATAGCTATGTACTCTGCTTCTGTACTTCAAATTGCAGCGCTTTTCTGCCTTTTCGATGCCTAACTGATTAGTCGATCTTCTAGTAGTTGCAAAGTTCCACTCGTGTTACGCCTTGTATCTTGACAACCCGCGTGATCCGCATCTGCATATGCCATTAGTGCAATCGAAGAGTCCTTCGAATACCAAAGTCCCCGATTAATGGTTCCTTTAACATATCAAAAGATCCGTTTAACAGTAGCTAAGTGTAACTCAGTAGGCCTAGTTTGATACCGAGCACACATACATATAGCAAACTGAAGATCAGGTCGACTAGTTGTGATATACAGAAGAGTACTGATCAATCCACGATATAGTGTCAGATCAACGGCAACGCCATGTGGATCTGCATCAAGCTTAGTTCTTTCCACCATTGGAGTATCCACGGGGTCGAAAGATTCCATCTTATATTTCTTAAGAGATTCAAGGGCATACTTGGATTGATTGATAAAGATGCCTATGGGACTCTGTGTGACAACCCTGGTTTTGAGGTTCGTCACTTAGTTTTGTTTTGTGCTAGTTACGTGTCTTTATGTGTTTATGTGCTAATTGGTGTGAATAGATTGTGGTTTGGATATCGTTTCCTGTACAGGGTACCTTGTGAGTGAAACGATGTGTGATGATTTCATGTTCATGAGTTCACATGGTGGTGACTATGAAGTGAGATGGTGTTATTTAGTGGTTTTACGTATACGTATATGTATTATAGAAAATCGTATTTTTACGATTTACGGTTTAGCATTTAGAGGTCTCGGATGAGGTAATTAGTCATATGAATATTTTTCGGGATGGTTTTAAGTCATTTAGGACTTAGTTATAAAGTTTATTTCAAAATTTGAGATTTTTATTAAAAGTGTATATTTTACGTCTTTTACGGTAAAACGCGTAAATTTGACTAGTTTGACGGTTTTGAGGTTTTGGAAGCTTTAGGAGCTGAAATAAATTAAGGTAAATTAAGGTAATGTTAATAACATAATATTAAATAATAAAAATAAATAAAACGAAATTAGGGGTGTTTGGGTCGGTTTAGACGCACCAAAGAAAAGGAAAGGGAAAAAAAGGGAAAAAGGGAACCGGGCTTTTGTATATGGGCCAAGGACTTGTTAGGAAAGTATAGAAATCCTTATTTTTATCAAAACACTTCATAAAATCCCTGGAGATCAAGTATGGGTCGACATCCATGGAGAAAATTAGGGTTCTTCATCAAAAATCTTGTTTTCCAAAAAAATCTAAGGTAAAATCTTCAAACCCTTTTCAATTAAATTGTTTTTATGATTTCTTTAATCATCTTCTGATGGGTTTAGGTTAGGGTTTAATTTAAAAACAGTAAACTAATGTTGTATTAATCATAATATGATGATTACATAAATTAGGGCTTGTAATTAGATGGATTAGGGTTAATTAATGAGGTTGAATTTTGAGTCAATTGTTTTGATCATATTGGGAGTTCTACAAACTCTTATTTTGCGATCCACATATCCCTGGAAAGCTATTTGAAGTGGATTTCCAATGCAAGAACCAAGAGTTAAATTGGATGTCAGGAAGTGGGTCAAAAACAGGTTACAACAGTCGGAGGTCAAAACAGTTTTGAAGTCAGCCTGTTTTCTTTTTAAGTTTTAGGTTGTTTGGGGTACTTAGGGTTGCATTGGGATCTTCTCACGAATATGAGAGATGGTTTATATATTGTAGTAAGTATCTGCACTTGGGCTAAGGTTTTGGCTTAGGGTAAGACCCTCTAATAGTAACAAACTTTTTGTAAGTTTAAAGTCAGTAAATCTGGAATGACAAAAGTATAAATATATATATATCGGTGCCTTAACAGTAGCTTTAAGGTTGGGTCAAATGGGAGGTTTTAGCTAAAATATGTAAGGGCATAAATATTCTCTTTACAGAGATCATGGGTATGTTTAAGTGGGCGTTTGGCTTATAGTTTGGAGACCTAAAACTGGGACTATTTTGGGTAAAATGTTAACGGGACGGGTTATGAAGTAAAACGAGTTAAGGGCTTTATAGAGGGGTGTAATGAGATGCTTAGAGCATATATATGAGGTATATATATATGGGATAAGGTTAGATGTCCATCATAGGTTGATGAGCCATTTTAGTGTTTGGTTCATGTTTTGATTATGTGTTTTTGGTTTGTTAGCTTTTTGCTAGTGCGCGGATGTTTAGGGAAGCTCAATCAGGTGAGTTTCATAGTCCCATGTTTACTATTGATATTGACTTCCAGATGGGATGGAAGAGACACTGTGTTGAGTTATTTTATAAATTGATGATGTGAATGTTTTTAAGGTTTATGATGGACTTGTGTGTACATTATGTGATTAACTGCGATGTGATTCTTGATTGTGTATGATTTAGATCGGGGGACACGTGCCATCTAAGTTATTGTGGTTTGACAAGGTAGGGGCCTTGGGATAGGTACATAGCGTGATCGTCTATGGGACCAATGGATAATGACAAGGTAGTGGCCTTGGGATAGGTACATAGTGTGATCATCTATGGTACCATGGTGTTTGGTAAGGCTGAGGGCCTTGGATTTTGGTTTGGAATGTTGGATCTTGAATGTTAGTTGTTAATACATAATTGTAACACATTGTCCATATGTTATTGTGTTGATGGTTGTTACTCACAGCTTTTTGGTATGATTTGGCGTTTGAGTCTAAACCTATGACTCTGACCAACTTTATGTTGACGTGTTTTAGTGTCTCTTTCAGGTGAGTATGTGGTTAAGCTTGAGGATAGGAGTGGCTAGATTTGGATGCATTAGGATTGCATATAGAAGGAGATCCCCGTTCCTTCTTAGTTTACCTTTATGTTTTTTTTGTTTGATAAGTGATACATGTTGGCACCTATATGTTTGTTTGGTTTATGTTTATTGTTTGTCTTGGGTAAGTGGTAGGACTATTACCTACTTACCTAGACTCCTGCATTGTTGAGGTATTGTCATGACATTTGTGTCGCCATTTTTGACATTATATTTGCATTTAGTTATCTCTATAGACACGCTATTGTTGTGATGATATCCATACGTCGTGTCCCATATTCCACCATGGTGGGAAGTGACAGAATGGTATCAGAGACAATGGTTATAGAGAAGTAGGTTCCCTAGTCGTGTAGCCTAGTCTATAGCTTAAGGGTCCCTGCATATAGGCGTCATAGGAGTATGTGTGCAATTTTATAATAATTGATGTGTTTGGATGTTATTTATTGCGATGTTTTGACTAGTATGAATTGAACCATAGTATGTTCATACTTAGTCACATGTTATTTTCTTTTCGGGTTTGTGACTAGTGCGGGTTGAACCATAATCGTCCACGCTAGTCATTGTTGTATTTTGCTTTAATTGTACATTATAGTACATAATTTGGTACAAGGTAGTTTATATCTTTTGTCGAGTTATTTTACATACCTGAGGTATGTTATTTTTCTTTTGATGTTTAAGTCATGTTCCCTAAGAATCGTGTGGTGGTTCGAGTTACTAGGAGTACATGGGTAGGAAGGATTTTAAGCTGTTTCCACTCTTATGGGAGACATGACTTATAACTGATTATGTTTTCGTTTTGGATTTAGTCTATGTTGTTTTAGCTAGACTATGGATTTCGGTATTCCAAGAGTTTTACTATGTTATTTTAATAGATGGGGTTTATGACCTATTTGGTTATGTGGTTATGAGCTTATGTGAGTAGATGGATTTATGTGTTATATGTTGTATTGATTCTTATAAGTTTCATCATAGGAGGGAGTGCATTGGGGAAAGGGTAATTGTATAAGTATGGTGGCCAACATAGTTATACAAGTACCACAACTTCAATGGGTTCTCAAGTATGATTGCATGAAAGAGAGTTAGTACATGCTTATATATGATGAGATGTGGATTTTGGGTATATTTATAATATATGGGTTTATGTAACGGCTGCCTACGATATGGATATTTTTATTAGTGTGTTATATGTTTTGGGTTATAGTCGTGTTGTGTGATTATGGGGTCACACGATATGGTTTGGTTTTGGAGGTGGGCTTTATGCCTTGTTGTGGCATGGTGAGATGGTGAGAAGGTGATTACTCGTATGGAAAAACGAGCGTATAAAGCGATTGATTGACTTACGTGTATGATAACGAGTATGTTTGGGAGATTCGATAGGTATACATATGCATATGTATATATACTAATAGATGTTATGTTATGATTTACGGTCGTTCAGTAGTTATTATAACTTGAACGTACCTAGTACACTCTTGTGTTTAAACAATTTATTAGATCTCGAGTTTGGTGGAGTTCCAACGAAGTTTTGAATCTTTTGAAGTGTGTCTTGTAGCGTACTCTTTGAGTTTCGTATTTCACGTGTACGTTTTAAAATGGTGTTTTTTGTGACAATCCGTCAATTTATGGTCGATATTTTATTCTCAATATTTGTTTGAAAACATTATTTTAATGTTACAATATGAACTCACTTATTTTTGGGAAGAAATTTGGATTTACGTCTTGAAGTAGCATCGACTACGTCTAAACCGGAGGATTCAACGTTACGTGCTTACGTTTACATACACCGTCCTTGGTGACAGACCGACATTTCAGAAAATAAATTTGTCCGTGAATATTATTTTAGAGTTTTAAATTTGTGTTGGTTCATAAACTCACAAATTTACGAGAAGAGATTAGGACTTACGATTTTATTTTAACGTCCTTTTCGACTAAACCGGAAACCCTAGGATTACGTATTTACGTTTTCGAACTCCGTTTTTGATGAGACAATTTTTATTAGATTTGTTTTGTGCCGTTGATTCATAATTTATAAAAACGTTTTTCGTAAAACGACCCGAGGGCACGCAAATCGAGGAAACTAGAATCGAGGAATAACCGTAAATTAGTGGGATGGGACAAAACAAGTTTATCCCACCCCACTCAAAAGGGAGGCCAACTAATGCCACCACATCACTTGATGTGTCAAACTTGTAACTATAGCTTACTCATGTAAGCTTAAGCTTAACATGTAAGCTACATCCTCCACCAAACCATCAAAACCACTTCATTTTACCATTTGCTCTCATAACTCATGCAAACCACTCACCAAACTCTCTCCTCTATCTCTAAATTTCGTCCAAGAACAACCAAAGACTCCCATTTTGATCTTGTTTTAACCATGAAATCCTATGTTATTCATACATATGATGATGCCCTCTTGAAGCTCTATTGAATGGTGGTGATTATAACATCCAAAAAGAAGTTTCCTTGGTGTCTTGAGGCTGATTTTCCACAAGGTGTTTATGAAGAATGGTGGTCTTGAAGATGGTCTTGGTGCATCACAAGTTTCTCCATCAAAATCCATGTTTTGATCACAACCTACATCATCATGGTGGTATAAAGATTGTCCTCCTCATCTTATTGTTATTTTGATTATGTAAACATGTATTTTTTTTCCTATTGTATATGTATATGATGATTATATGATGATAAAAATGTTATGTGGGGATTTGGTGTTGATAAACATGATTAAAAAGGTGAAAAACTATAAAGAACAAGGTTAAAATCTTGGTTAAAAGTGATGGCTGTATAAAACAGTAAAGAAACAGGTCATGGGCTGATAAAATGATGAAGTAGAATCCATTTACAGTAAGCTATATGTCTTGTACACATGTGAGAGTTGGCCATGCAATGGAATCAAAATAATGAGTGAGATATGATCAAAACAAGTTAGGTGGTCTAATCTGAATAAGCAGTTTTGTAGGGACTGTTATGGCAAGATGAACTCAAAATGGGCAGTAGCTATAACTAAGTTAAATGTAGCACATAATATGAAGAACTTGTCACCCAAAAATGAGCTTCTAATTCATTATAGAACTCTAGATATGGTAAAAATGGTGAACATGAAGATAAAAATCAGATTTTTGGAATTAATGTTTATTATTATTATATAAGCACTCACATTTTATTTTATAAAATGTAAAATAAAAACCCACTAACTTATAAAACTTATTTATATAGATATATAAAAGGTTAATTAAATGGATAAATTACATAAATGGTGGTGAAATAATATTTATAAAGAAATAAAAACTATAAACTTGATGTTTACGACTTTTTCGGCTATCGCCGTAAAATTAACGTTTTTAGCCAAATAAAACTTAGACGACCAAACCCGTCTAATGTAAAGTTTATAAAAGTCACATACTGATATATAAGTATCTAATACAAGTAAAAACCGATAAAACCCGAACTATAAGAAATACGGACATTTACGAGCTAATTAAGCATATTGGACTAATAATTGGACTAAATAAGCTAAAAACTTGTAAAAAGAACTTATTGGGCTTAACCCATTTGGGCCCAACATGGAAAGTATACATACTGATAAAATAAGTATAACAAGGACTAAAACAAAGAACTTATAATAAGCTTATTGGACCTAAAACACGTAAATAGGTAAAACGAGAAAACTAGTATAAAAGTTATCGACACATAACACAAAAATGAGTAAATGAGGATATGTAAACCCACTTGATCATCATATATATAAAATCATCATATGTATACATAATTGTTATTTTTATAAAGTCATTGGACATGAGTCTAAGACGAGTATTATTTGTCTAGGTTTCCGTGATTGAAGCACGTACCGTACGTCCGAATTGCCGATAAACCGCATTCCCACATCAACGTGAGTTCATAGCCTCGCACTCTTTTAAATGTTTTTATAAATGTTTTATAAACCCGCGAGGGAGATAACATGTTAGTTTTTATTAAATAGGACACCATTTGTCGCGATTATTTGTTTATTGATTTTGGACCCGAATGATTGAATGACCCGATTGTATGACCCGATAAATGATTAAAGGACCCGATAGATGAAAATAAATGGATTATTAAAGTTAGGTTATGTCACTAAAAGTCCCATTAGCATGAATTGTGAACTACCGGGATTTGGTAGACGCTTATGCATTTAATAGTACTATTTGGGGACGATCACCCCAGTTCGCGCCTTGACGGTTGATCCCCGTCGTGCCACATTGCTTGGTAAGCGAATTTATGTATGAGAAGATTTCCATAGCGTGACCTTTGTGACGACACGCTACTTTAGAATGGCAAAATTGGTATCGGGTTAGCTACCCGTTTTGGTTTAGTAAGGTAACAATGTCATGCGGCTTATAATAATCCAAACTAACGAAATACTACTAGACGCTTCGAATTACGATGTATTGCCTGACTAGCAATACATGGTCATACTAATGATATTATGTTTGTGCTTTGGTTTTCATAACCATATTCATATAATGGTTTTTATTTGATTTAATACAACGTTATAAGACGTATTGTATGATGTTTTTACAACATTGGCTCGTATAATGATTTTTACGGCAAATGCCTATATTATGATTTTCGATAAGGATTTGTATAAAATGACTTTGGCTATTTTATGGCCTATTAAAATGATTTGTACAAAATGATTTTCAGTAATAATTTTATACTGATATTATATTGATGGAATTTATTAAACTCTATGAATTCACTCGGCGTTATCGCTGACCTTTTCTTTTAACATGTTTTATCTCAGGTACTTGAAGGTAATTCTCGAGAAAACGACAAGAATTCATGGCCCGCACCTAAACTATATTTTCCATTCAAATACTTTGTAAAACTTTGTATGAAATATAATGACTTGGGACCGATGTAACTTTGATATTTATGAATGGAAATGATTTATTATTAAACAACGCGATTTTTATGCGTTGTCTATGATGTGAGTAATGTGCTATCCCGTAACACTAACTAGTCTTCCGCTGTACTAAGTTGTATAAATTTGGGGGTGTTACAGTTTGGTACCAGAGCTCTCGTTATAGAGAACGCAAGATTTTTAAAACCAAGGTTTTGAATAAAACATTTCAAAATATTTTAACTATAAACATTTTTATCAAAATGTCTAAAAATCTTTTGACTATAACGGTGCCGAAGAATTCCCGAGTTACCGACAAGACCAGACTGAGAAGTGTTATTTTAATATATATATAACTTGGATTATATATATATGATGTAATTTGATTACATGATTGTTTGATGATTATTTCTATATTTTTACGAGGTATTTATACGACGTAGATTGTCACAAGAAACCCTAACTTCCCTAGAAAATTAATCGAAGCTATTCTCGTAGGAATTCTAGCTATCCTAGATCTAAACAAAGTTGTGGATATTTATGATCCCAACAAATGGTTGACATTCGTAGGAATGTTGTTATTAGTTGATTGTGAAATTGAAAAAGAATTGGCGAGATTAAATCTGATATCGATGTCATGACGATCTTTCCTTATAGAGTGGAGTTTGACAAAACGTTATCACCTGGAAAGATGTCATCTGATTCGTTGTCATCCAATTCTTAAATTGAAATAGAAAGGGTGAATGTTGCACTTGAGGCTGTCATTGGAACCATTACCCAAAAGCCTCATGCCACTAATACCTTTCCGAGAAGTCTAATTGAATGTATGAGTCATTTCATACTAGTGACTCATTTGATAATTGTTGTTGTAAGAGCTATAGGATTGGAAATTAAGTGTTGTTTATATTGAGATTTTATTGCCCTATTAAGGTCTAAAAATAAGGTTGAAAATATTGGAAAATGAGGTAGGATATCGAATTGAGTATAAATTGGTTGAAACTTGAATAAAGTAAAATTTAACCCATATGGAATATGAGATTATTAATTAAGTCGTTAAGTTTTGTGATTGAATTATAAGGTTTTAATTAATTGTTGATTCGTGTTAAGGGTTGTTCCTAGGCCATTGTCCACTGACGAGGATGCCCAGTGTCCAAGAAATAAATTGAAGAAATCTTCTTCTGAATTGAGACCGATGGATCTTTCGGGACATGTGGAACACCTAATGACTCTTGTAGATTAGTATTCATTGTGGTATCTTTTAAAAATAATCCCTAACTTAACTGAGATATCAGTTGGTAAGATGAGTTCTGAGAATTGTATGACATAGAGACACGTAATGTGTTACGGTACAATTTTGACTTGTTTGTGATTAATGAAAAAGACTACCTTTGATTACTAAATTTTACATGTATCGATGTTATATATCTCTTATTGCTTCATCCTAATGTTCACATTAGTGATACAACCATTGAACAAGTACTCATCTCGATTTGAGTTACGTTGTGGATTATTCTTTTGAGTTCCATCGAGATCATGAACCTCATGACTATTTGGCTAAGATCATTTCCTATCGTATTGTAGTTAGTTCTTGGTGAACAAGCTTTCATCACTCTTTTGCAGATCACTCATTGTTTTTATAAGATAAAACAGTATCAATTGAGGAAATTGAATTTTCATCACTAAAAGGATTATTCAAAATAAGATTTATAAGTGATTGTTATTGAAATGAGGTTGTTTATAAAATGCTTTGGAAACTTAATTGTTTTCATAACGAGGAAAATCTTCGTAAATTTATTTTGATTCTTATTTAAGAATTAAGCATGAAAATGTTTTTATGATGATAAAATTTTGACGAACTGAGTATTGCATCGTTAATCTTGAAATTGTATATAGTTGCGCGCCTACATACTATTTGGAATGGACCATGCAAGGCTGATTAGTAGTCACCATAAAACTAATGAATAAACACTACATTTTCTTTGAAGATTGTGAAAGATTAAATTTTATGAGATCTGCAAGAAGTGAAAAATAAGGACATAATGTTAGAGACACCTACATATGTGCCTGTAGCATCTATTCTTCTGAGTCGAATTTACTCATCTGTGGAAATTGTCTTATTTGACAATTGACAATTCTTTCTTGTCTAATTCTCCCGTAGTGAGATTCTTAGGAAAAGTATTTGATTACCGAGTGTTGATACCCGACTGGATGTATCGACGTTCTTATCATTTCTTTTGATTTGATTTCATTTGAATGACCTGGGTAACGATCCGAAGAGCTTTCGAATGCGTACTCAAATTATGAAAACATGGGATATATTCATATTCGTTAAATGTTTTCGTCTGTATCTGATTTGAAATTCTCTCGCATAGATTATGCGTTGACCTTACTCTTTTAATAGTATTTGTGTCTCCAGATATCCTTGAACTTGTGAAGGATTATGAGTTATTATTAGTCTTTTGAGAAGTTCGCATCTTATCGATGGCAATGAAACTGAAAGGTTGATAATGCCGGTAGAATGGATTGATTGATTATGACATGACGACATTGTCTTAATTGATGGGAACTCGAGTAGAATTCCCTAAATGATAAGATGTTGATTATCAAAAATGATCTAAATAATTCTTGGTGGATGACGATATCCTGTATTTAGACTTAAAAATTATACCGTGAATGGTTGTGAACTAGTTATAGATATTATAATCTAGAAAGAACTTAATATGAATTTATCAAAAGATGTTTTTGTTATCTGAAACTTTAGTAAGTATTTGTTAATGAATTACCTAAGCTTTTGCCATTAAGGTAAGTTGAATTTGGTATTGATTATATTTCCGGTGCTGCACCTGTGGCTTGTGCACTGTACGTCAGCACCATCTGAATTTAAGGAATTACCGTACGACTGAGAGAGTTGTCGGAGAAAGATTTATTCTACCAAGCCTGTCATCCGGAAGAGCTATGGTGTTATCATTCCTTATATTTATAGATTACTATAAACTGAGTAAATTGACAATCGAAAACAATATCCATAACTCGAAATGGAAGATTTGTTCGATCATTTACAAGGTTCTTGCGTATGTTCTAAAGATTTGATCCACAGCATGGTTATCATCAACTTCGCATCTGCGGAAAAGATTATGTATTCCAATCACTGCATCCGGTACTTGTAATGAATGTTATGAGTTTCACGTGATGTCGTTGGGATTGACCAATGCGCATGTAGCATTCATAAAACTGGTGAATCATGTGTGAAGGCTGTAATTTGATAAATTCATGCTCGTGATCATTAAGGACTATATGTTTGTTTATAAGAATAAGAATGATGTTAATAATTAATTATAGATTGCCCTGAATTGGCCGAACAACTAAAATTGTACCTTGAATATTTATCATAAGACTTAAGACTTAATTCTTTACATGATTTAACCGTGTGATTAATAGATAATGGAAGCTATATTGACTTTTTAAAGATTAAAACCATTAACGCTTAGGGATTAAAAACTTAATCCTTTACATAAAATGACCGGTGGATTAATAATGGTAAGATGTATGCATATAGACTCTTCAAAAATTAAGAGCCCTTTTAAGACTTTGGGTTTTACTAAAAAGAAAGTGCGAATATATTTTGACAAATGTTTTAACAAAGGATTTTAAGGGATTATTCCCTTATACACTAAACATTTAACTAAACTTCTGTTTAGGGGTAAATGTTTGTGTATACCTCAAGATAACTTAAGAAGGATTGAGTAAAACCATTTATACCATAACCTGAAAACTTAAACGACAATTTTTGCTTTTCAACTAAGAAAACTTTGACCAAAGTATAAACAAAGGTTTTTCGAACATTTACGAATGTTATTAAATATTTTCGATAAATCAACAAAAATCGTGTTAATAAAATTCAAATTTATCTTCGAACATTTTATATAATTGGTCGAACTAAGAAATTTAAAACCTTTACGTTTACATTTCATAAAAATTGAATATTTAATATTTAATTGGTTGTAATAATTATCGACGCTTTAAAAACGACGGATTGAGAAAAACTGATAAAAATGATAGTAAAGACGAAACTAAAACATAGAAGATATGAAGAAAGAAATTTTGAATAAATACGGTTATGATATTTATTTCATCAGGAAAGTGAACGTAATTACTGACGCATAATATAGAAAGAATATCTTATTAAATTGTGGACATGATAATTACTTCATCATGAGAAGTGAATATAGATACTGACATATTATTTAAAAAGGATAAAGAACCAATTAAGATATATTTCTTAATAATGAACATGCAAAATAAAGTGCCGAACAATATGAAAATAAACGATGTTTGTAAAAAGGATAATATAGATAATAAAAGGGGTTCGCGTCTAATGTGAACCATTAGCATTAAGAAGCCGATAGCGTTAAATATTTAAAAGACCACTTGTGATTGTCTAAATATGGAGATTGTGAGATATAGTTATGTTGGAATTTGTAAGTATAAGTATTCTATTTATGTCATTTTATGACTAAAAGTATCCTTGTCTGAAGAAGTTGTACTGATGGAAATTATGAAGGCAGACATCACCTCATACATTAGTAAACGTCTAGCTATTGCAAAGGTCATCATCTGAATTTGATTCGATTTGGGTCATCGTCGACAGACTGACCAAATCTGCTAATATCATTCCCGTTAATGATAAATGCAAAAGAGTTATGTAAACATAGTGTGCCTGTATCGAACATCTTTATCAAGATCCTCGCTTCGCATCGAATTTCTAGATATTTGCTCAAAAATCATTGAGAACGAACCTTGATGAGAGTACTATGTACCACCCCAAATCGAAGGGACGAGGTAAAGTAACGATACAAAGTAATATAAGTGTTGTTTTATGTTTGAATGATTGACCTTTGGTAATAGACCGTATAATCGCTTTCCTTTGGAAGGATAATCATTGATAATCATCGTATTAGGATCGAGATCGAATCTTGTTAGGATCTAAATATTAGAGCATCTGTAAGCAGGAGTTGAGATGAAGACACCCGACATACACCCATTTTGAGTTGGACCTGTCTTTTAGGCTTAAGGTTTCCTATGATGGCAAACCTAACCTTGCAAAATACCTGACCCGCGAGATCTGAAATGATTATTGAAATTAGGATCTGATTATTGACAGCCGGTAGTGGGCAAGAGGTTATGTGAATATGAAATGTAGATCTTGAAGTGCCAAATGGGTAGCGAAGTTATGCCACAATTTTAACCTTGGAAAAATGAATTCATGATCTGACAAATCATGGGATATAAGTCCCCGTTGTATGGGACCATTGAGATGATGTAAGAAGATTGGTTTGAAAGGAATATAAGTTGGATCTACCCTAGGACTTCAAGAGCTGCGTAAATTATGTTTTGTATATCGAACTTGATGGAATATCTATCAAGTGAGAATTTGATTATTCTTAGTAGAGCTTAGATCGGCGAAAAGTTGCATTCATCAAAAACCCGTGAACATCATGGATAGAGAAGGTAAGTCAACATTTAGCCTGATCCTATTCCCGTAGTTATGTTTGATGAAACTCGCGTATTGTAATGAATTACACTTGTGAGAAAAGACCGGATGTGGAGGAAATAACCACATGGCTTTAACTCTATAAGAAGCGAGTAGTAAGGTAAGATGATCTTTGAGGACAAAGATCCTGTTTAGGGATAAATGCTGTGACAATCCGTCAATTTATGGTCGATATTTTATTCTCAATATTTGTTTGAAAACATTATTTTAATGTTACAATATGAACTCACTTATTTTTGGGAAGAAATTTGGATTTACGTCTTGAAGTAGCATCGACTACGTCTAAACCGGAGGATTCAACGTTACGTGCTTACGTTTACATACACCGTCCTTGGTGACAGACCGACATTTCAAAAAATAAATTTGTCCGTGAATATTATTTTGGAGTTTTAAATTTGTGTTGGTTCATAAACTCACAAATTTACGAGAAGAGATTAGGACTTACGATTTTATTTTAACGTCCTTTACGACTAAACCGGAAACCCTAGGATTACGTATTTACGTTTTCGAACTCCGTTTTTGATGAGACAATTTTTATTAGATTTGTTTTGTGCCGTTGATTCATAATTTATAAAAACGTTTTTCGTAAAACGACCCGAGGGCACGCAAATCGAGGAAACTAGAATCGAGGAATAACCGTAAATTAGTGGGATGGGACAAAACAAGTTTATCCCACCCCACTCAAAAGGGAGGCCAACTAATGCCACCACATCACTTGATGTGTCAAACTTGTAACTATAGCTTACACATGTAAGCTTAAGCTTAACATGTAAGCTACATCCTCCACTAAACCATCAAAACCACTTCATTTTACCATTTGCTCTCATAACTCATGCAAACCACTCACCAAACTCTCTCCTCTATCTCTAAATTTCGTCCAAGAACAACCAAAGACTCCCATTTTGATCTTGTTTTAACCATGAAATCCTATGTTATTCATACATATGATGATGCCCTCTTGAAGCTCTATTGAATGGTGGTGATTATAACATCCAAAAAGAAGTTTCCTTGGTGTCTTGAGGCTGATTTTCCACAAGTTGTTTATGAAGAATGGTGGTCTTGAAGATGGTCTTGGTGCATCACAAGTTTCTCCATCAAAATCCATGTTTTGATCACAACCTACATCATCATGGTGGTATAAAGATTTTCCTCCTCATCTTATTGTTATTTTGATTATGTAAACATGTATTTTATTTCCTATTGTATATGTATATGATGATTATATGATGATAAAAATGTTATGTGGGGATTTGGTGTTGATAAACATGATTAAAAAGGTGAAAAACTATAAAGAACAAGGTTAAAATCTTGGTTAAAAGTGATGGCTGTATAAAACAGTAAAGAAACAGGTCATGGGCTGATAAAATGATGAAGTAGAATCCATTTACAGTAAGCTATATGTCTTGTACACATGTGAGAGTTGTCCATGCAATGGAATCAAAATAATGAGTGAGATATGATCAAAACAAGTTAGGTGGTCTAATCTGAATAAGCAGTTTTGTAGGGACTGTTATGGCAAGATGAACTCAAAATGGGCAGTAGCTATAACTAAGTTAAATGTGGCACATAATATGAAGAACTTGTCACCCAAAAAGGAGCTTCTAATTCATTATATAACTCTAGATATGGTAAAAATGGTGAACATGAAGATAAAAATCAGATTTTTGGAATTAATGTTTATTATTATTATATAAGCACTCACATTTTATTTTATAAAATGTAAAATAAAAACCCACTAACTTATAAAACTTATTTATATAGATATATAAAAGGTTAATTAAATGGATAAATTACATAAATGGTGGTGAAATAATATTTATAAAGTAATAAAAACTATAAACTTGATGTTTACGACTTTTTCGGCTATCGCCGTAAAATTAACGTTTTTAGCCAAATAAAACTTAGACGACCAAACCCGTCTAATGTAAAGTTTATAAAAGTCACATACTGATATATAAGTATCTAATACAAGTAAAAACCGATAAAACCCGAACTATAAGAAATACGGACATTTACGAGCTAATTAAGCATATTGGACTAATAATTGGACTAAATAAGATAAAAACTTGTAAAAAGAACTTATTGGGCTTAACCCATTTGGGCCCAACATGGAAAGTATACATACTGATAAAATAAGTATAACAAGGACTAAAACAAAGAACTTATAATAAGCTTATTGGACCTAAAACACGTAAATAGGTAAAACGAGAAAACTAGTATAAAAGTTATCGACACATAACACAAAAATGAGTAAATGAGGATATGTAAACCCACTTGATCATCATATATATAAAATCATCATATGTATACATAATTGTTATTTTTATAAAGTCATTGGACATGAGTCTAAGACGAGTATTATTTGTCTAGGTTTCCGTGATTGAAGCACGTACCGTACGTCCGAATTGCCGATAAACCGCATTCCCACATCAACGTGAGTTCATAGCCTCGCACTCTTTTAAATGTTTTTATAAATGTTTTATAAACCCGCGAGGGAGATAACATGTTAGTTTTTATTAAATAGGACACCATTTGTCGCGATTGTTTGTTTATTGATTTTGGACCCGAATGATTGAATGACCCGATTGTATGACCCGATAAATGATTAAAGGACCCGATAGATGAAAATAAATGGATTATTAAAGTTAGGTTATGTCACTAAAAGTCCCATTAGCATGAATTGTGAACTACCGGGATTTGGTAGACGCTTATGCATTTAATAGTACTATTTGGGGACGATCACCCCAGTTCGCGCCTTGACGGTTGATCCCTGTCGTGCCACATTGCTTGGTAAGCGAATTTATGTATGAGAAGATTTCCATAGCGTGACCTTTGTGACGACACGCTACTTTAGATGGGCAAAATTGGTATCGGGTTAGATACCCGTTTTGGTTTAGTAAGGTAACAATGTCATGCGGCTTATAATAATCCAAACTAACGAAATACTACTAGACGCTTCGAATTACGATGTATTGCCTGACTAGCAATACATGGTCATACTAATGATATTATGTTTGTGTTTTGGTTTTCATAACCATATTCATATAATGGTTTTTATTTGATTTTATACAACGTTATAAGACGTATTGTATGATGTTTTTACAACATTGGCTCGTATAATGATTTTTACGGCAAATGCCTATATTATGATTTTCGATAAGGATTTGTATAAAATGACTTTGGCTATTTTATGGCCTATTAAAATAATTTGTACAAAATGATTATCAGTAATAATTTTATACTGATATTATATTGATGGAATTTATTAAACTCTATGAATTCACTCGGCGTTATCGCTGACCTTTTCTTTTAACATGTTTTATCTCAGGTACTTGAAGGTAATTCTCGAGAAAACGACAAGAGTTCATGGCCCGCACCTAAACTATATTTTCCATTCAAATACTTTGTAAAACTTTGTATGAAATATAATGACTTGGGACCGATGTAACTTTGATATTTATGAATGGAAATGATTTATTATTAAACAACGCGATTTTTATGCGTTGTCTATGATGTGAGTAATGTGTTATCCCGTAACACCAACTAGTCTTCCGCTGTACTAAGTTGTATAAATTTGTGGGTGTTACATTTTTGGTATGAAATCTTTTGTGTTGGGTCTTGCATTTCTTTTGGTCGGTATATATTGAGTTAGGTGGTTGGTTGTATTCGGTAAAATAAGGGTAAGGTGTTGGAGTCGTGTTTGAAACAAGATGTAACATAGGATTTCTTTTAATCAACACTTGTTTATTTCAAATTTTAAAAGACTTTCTTTAAAATAAAGCAAAGTAAAATTTCTTTCTACTTACATAGTTTATATAATTGGGTTTAACCGATTCACGTCATTTATAATTATTAATACAAGGTTAAATTGAGTTTATGATGATTTCACATACAATTTTATCTTTCATTAATATAAAACTGTTTTGGTCATAACTTGTTAGTTTTTAAAGCTTTTTGGATGATTCAAAAGCCTAAAACTATGTACTCGGAACGTACCTTTCAAATATTTAGAATGTATAGTCATGGGAGGTCAGTATCTTGGCAGAAATTATTGTACAAGTGTCGGGTTAAAGGTTGAGTTTGAATAGTAGTTTATTTTTATGATTTGGGATGCACGGGATACCTAGTTTTTGAGTTGAGTTTTGAGTTCTTCAAGAGGGTTGTTTGTAGATTGTTTGAGTCACATAGATGTGGGAGGTAATAATAAATAAATAAAAAGGAGATATATATTCTTTTGGAAAAGTCTATCTTTTGTACGGTTTAAATAATATATCGCGGGGCGTAATATGTTTTGGTTGCCATTGGGTGTTTATTGGATTATTTTTCGTTGTCATGGGTCATTTTGAATTGATACATGTTCTGGGTATGACTTTTCTTTTGAGTCTCGTGGTTTTTGAATTGTTTTAATTGGTGCACGTGAAATGTTGTTAGTTATCCGTGGGTTTGATTCGTTGATCGTATCTGATGGATTCAGGATGTAGTTTTGGTTTTGTATTGTTCAGGAGCGTTGAGGTAGTCATATGAAAGACTTGGTCGCGCCTACACGATTAAGTAGGTGACCATGAGAGAACGGTCGGAATACCCTTAGTAGGGAGGAAAGAAGTTCGTAGACGAACTAATGTGGTCTGATGAGAGGAAGTGTCGGTCTGTTAAAATGCGTCTAGAATTTCGCAAGTAGAACGAGGTAGGAATTTATTCGTATTGCCGCTAATAGAGGATGCAAGGAGGACATAGTTGAAACTGCTAAGGATGTTGTATGAATGCTTTGGGTTTACGGTTATGCATTTGGCTTCGCCAAAGCACTAGCGGTTTTCACGGACCAAGTGTGCATGAACGTATATAAACGAGTTGTCATCGGGAGCATCGACGACGTCTTGATCTACTCAAATCTGAGAAGGAGAGTGAGGTGAATTATGTGTTGGTTTTGGAGTGGAGTTATACGTGAGATTTTCGAGTGTGAGTTTTAGTATTAAGTTTACCATGATGAGTAGTTAGAGATGATGGCATATCATGGAACCAGCAAGGGGCGAAGTGAAGAAGGATGAGGAAGCATTTTGGAGGCTGAATAGGTGGATTGGATAATGAGCCGATCTTGGCATTATCGGAAGGACTGGATGAATTCGTGAAGCATGACGATACGTGAAGCAAGGATTTGGATGTATACGAGAACGACAAAGAAAGGCGGTTGCTTATACGTTGCAGGAACTGAAGATTTGGAAGAACTGGATAGACTTAGTTAGTGGAGCTGGATTGTTATATCTGCCTAGAATGCTAGAGGCATTTGGTGTACGAGACGTAAAGAATGATCTATACGGATCATGAACGTCTCCAACACATACTCAATCATCTTGATTGAACATTTGACAAAGATGATGGGTGGAGTTAAGTGATGTAAGAAATTTGCAAGGCCAAGTACCATCTGGGAAAGGCAAGCATGGTTGATGAGACTTGGAGTAAGAAGAATGAAGTGAAGCTGAGACGAACTTGAACTATAGGTATGACGTATTAGGGTGGTTTGGATGAAGGATGTAGGTTTCACGAGCTGAGTTGTCTAAAGCAGAGAACGCGTCAACATGTATGTTGCGTGGCTTGGACAATCATATGGAGAAAAGGGACGTAGACTATACTTCCTACATAGGTAGGAGTAGCTTAGAAAGAGCCAAAATTGGTGAAAGTGAAGAGAGTTGGGTGATAGTCGATAGACTGACTAATTCATCTCATATTTCAAGAGGAATGAGTAGTCACGTAGTTGAGAAGTTGGAAGGATTGCGTACAGATGTGATGGAATAGAGGGTGTTGCGTAAAAGTTAACCTAATAGGTATGGAGTGCCTTATGAAGGACTATGGCAAGGGAAGAAACGAAGGGAAGTATCACATTGTGATGTATGGTATGATTTGAGGAAGAAGAAGAAAGTGTGTATAGAAGCGAAGCATGAATGAAATAGGTCGAGATAGGAACCGAAGGTAAAACTTTGGTAGAGCCTAATGAGTAGAATAAAGCACAACGCAGGCTAATACTGTCGTAGTATGGAAAAGGAAATGGCACTGACCTATACTGATTGTTTGGGAGGCTTAGTGTCGATAATCGAATGGATGAGGAGTTATAGGTGTGATGTGCCATAGGGATGAAGGGCTTGGTCTAACTGAGACAAGATGAAGAAAAGTGAGAAAGAAGTGTATAGGTGCTACTAATGAGCTATCCAAATTTAATGGAAGTAGCTGTAGCATGGGTTTGGATGGCAGTTGATAGACTAACTGAGATAACCGTCCTTTTGATGATGTGTATAGATCATAAGATGATTTAGATTGGAAGAACTAATGGATATGTGAAAGACCGTCATAGGTCACTTTGTAAGGAAATTGCAATTTTTAAGTAGTTTGGGGTACGGACTAAAGGGAGTTGATGTACATGATTGGATATGAGTATATCCAGCTAACTGAGAAAGGATAGGCAAGTGAGATATTTATACAACCTTAGGTGTTACATTGAGGGCATGGGTGATTGATTTAGAGGTAGTTAGGAAACTCGTTAGCGATGACTGAGTTTTCATATAATGATAGTTATCATACTAGAAGTCGATAAATGCCATTTGAGGCACCATATGAATGGATAGGGTGAGTTGTCCCTATTGTGGACTACAGTTGGTAAAAGAGGTTACTAATGTGGTGTAGAATATTGATAACCTATGAATCTATGAAGTGGGTTGATGTTTTCTAGTGAGAGAAACTAGAGAGAGAAAGTGAGAGAAAATGTGTGTGATTTTATTAATATGAAAGTGCAAATGGAACAACAACCAACCCCTTTCCATAGTGGAAAGGGGTATTTATACTCCAAGCCTAACATTGGGCTTGGGCCGGTCCATGACAAGCCCATGGACCGGTTCTTACTTAACTTAATAAGTAACTAATAACTATTTGTTAACTACGAGCTATTACAACATAAATAATATTGTGGAGTGACCGATACTTCTAATATACGTAAAAACGTATTTCTAACAATCTCCCCCTAAGGGAGGTCACTCCACGTTTACAAAGTTCTAAACCTAGCATACTATACTAAGTCTTCGTTCTTTAGCTCGTAGTCTTTTCTTCTTTTCTTTCTTTTGTTGTGAATATGTTGGTTTGATCTTTTTGGCTTTGACTTGAGAGCATTGTTCTTTGGCCTTTCACGTGCGATCTTTGCCTTTCTTGTGAACTTTGCCTCCTCGTGACTTCATGTTCCACACACTTACGTCTTTTTGTTGAATTCTCGAAAGCTTCAGAGTTTGGTACAGCGGAAGACTTTATCTTGTACTTTCTTGAATTTTTGCTGAACTTTGTTGCAAAAGACATAAGCATGTGGGAATGACTTTTACAGGTACACCGCAACACCACCGTCTTCACTGGTACACAGCAACGCCACCGTCTTCAACAGGTACACAGCAACGCCACCGTCTTTAACAGGTACACAGCAACGACACGAATAAAATGGCTTTGAACATTTTATTCTAATTCGGTAGCATTTTACCTCCGGTCGGTGAAGACCGTTGGACGATATTAGATATCGTACCCGTGACGGATAGTTTCAATTAAGTAACTTCCTGACAGGATTTCGCGGGTAAACCCGTTCTCTTTATTCGACCGTCCAAAAGCTGACTGCGAACATAAAGAGTGAATCACTTGGATAAATTATCCTTGTGATTTGAAGCCGTCAATTCATGAAACCTGGAACAAGTGAATTTCAATTAAGATTTTCACCATCGTTGCTTTCCAGTTGTCACGAGCTCAATTCATAAAGAATCTTGCACGTCACCTACCAAGTGCTGTTTGATGTTAACACTAGAAGGATTTCCACTCGTCACCGTGGTCAATAAAGAGTCACTCTGAGTGTTCTGGCAAGATCATATGATAATGCGAAGAGGCCTGGAACGAGTTTAAGTTCAATTAAGAATTAAACCACTGTTACCTTCCAGTTTTTCACAAGATTGGTTCTAAAAGAACCGCACGTGTAACCTACCATGAGCTTGTTTGATGTTGGCTCAAGCAGGATTTCCATCTTCATTGCAATACTTGCGTATTACTCGGATGTTCTGGCAATATTACAGGAATACTGCGTAGGACTCATGAAAATCTCTTACTTTTCACAGTGTGTGAGAAAGCAAGGAATAAATGGAAAGTGTCCTAATGAGACTTTTGATGATCTCTTGGCTCTAGACTCGATTGTGCGTTTTGATTTAGTGAGCGATGGCTGGAGAGGAGTGCCACCTTTTTAATACCAGTCTATTCGGAGTGAATAAACCAATAGATAACGTGTTGAGCTCCGTGTGATTAAAACAAATACCTTTTGAGAGATATTTGAGTTAGCTGGGAAGGGTTGTGCATTGCATCACTGGGTCCATGATGTCTTTCTTCAATACCGAGAATCATTAGCAAAAATGACCTCAATAGCATATGTATTGACCCGGTTTCTGCCTAAAGTTGTAAGGAGGGCTTCTTTCTTTACACCCTTTATCTTTACATTTCTTTTTCATTCTTCAACCCCTTCAATGCTTACCAATACGTCATCACTAGCACCTTGTTGTGATTGTTCCAGTGCTAGCTTAAGTACTTGGTCGGCATTCAGCTACGCTCACATTCTTTCTCCATCTTTCCTAGGACTTCTAATTCTATCTAGGGAATTGTCCTTGGGAAGATTCCATCGGCTCTGATGAATCATTGGACTAAACCTATTCCTACCACCCTTTTGTCACCACATCCGTCGTGAATTAAGCGTGTTTTGGGAAGGAATTGCCACCATGAAAAATCATTGAAAATCACCTAAGGTACTTGTGATATTGAAATCAAAAGTTTTATACCTTAGGTGTTTTGTTCATCAAAAACGCTCCCCCTTAACACGTGCTTTACACATATTAAGTTGGATAATCGTTAAGTCTTTTTCATCTTTTAGCCAAGTATCATTTAAGTCTCCTTAATCCCATTTTCTCCCCTTATCCAAAATGTTAACCATTAATATTTAGGATATTGAATGGATTAACCGGTCTTTGGGTAAAAATGAAATCGATGTTTGGCCATAGAACAAGTTATTGCTCCCCCTTAAGTTAATAAGGGATAGTTGTAGTGCTTTAGTATGATATATTTTGAAAGATTTAGAATCTCGTGAGAAATTCTTGAAAAAATTATCATACCTTAACACTACAACAAGCCATTAAAGCACATTATTCATAAATATACATATTCACAAAGAATACCAATATAGAGTGACCTGAAATGTACGACCCATTAGATGGATCGTTGCAGTGTCCTGTAGTGCACTCCATATGGTCTACCACCCACGAATCTTTCCAAGCTCCTCATCAATCTACGTTCACGGAGCTTTTGATCGATCTTCTTGATCACGTACTTTGCCATCTGCCGGTAACCTGGATGCCAATCCTCCGTCATTTCTGGCAAAGTCCCACCCGAGTTCAGATGCTCCAACTTTCCTCTGACTTGTAGAAGAGTCCCATCACTGTAATTATGGAGCTCACCCACCCTCATAAACTTCATTAAACCTCGACTGTTCAAGTAGAAAATGCCGTAATTCGGGACAGAAATGCCGGTATAGGGACATCTTTCTATATGTTGAGGTAGCACTTTATTCACTGGACGGGTTAGGTTGAGCTTCCTTTGATAGCTTTCGACTCCCAACTGAAGATCTTCAACTCGTGTCTTGATGACAACGCTTCGTGTGAACATACGAAGTGCTGTATTCAACGCAATGAGGTCTTCACGAGGAATATCTGTGAGTTGATCTCGGGTCATCAGAAGCAGCATATCTTCGATATCCTCAAGGCGAATGATGGAAAAATCTCCCTGCTGGATTTTGTATTCCCTGTCATCCTCCCTTTTCAAACGAATCTCCGTCACATGATAGTAGCCATTCTTGGCTTCAGTTTTCATCCCTAAAATGCTGGAGATGCGGATGTCGGATCTAACGTTGCTTCCAGAATTGACTAGGCAGCAACCCCTGTACGCCCTTCGGACTCGTTCGTCCCAATGAGATGCACCTATGACAGCATACATATCATAATTACGATTTATCTTAGGGACCCAGAGTCGGTTTACCTTTTCCTCGATAAAGGGTATTGTCCCCCAGTTGGCAGCTTTCAGCAAGGTCAGGGAGGTTACGTACTTTGATGACCCCTTCAGTAGATACACAAGATCATTGGTGACGAAGAAGTCAAGAGCAATCTGATTATCTTGAGTAGGATCCATTGGAGGTGGAGCTCTTTCTGATTCATGAAGACCTGGCCGTTGAACGGTATTCAGAGCCTTCAGGATCTCATCGGCATAATATTCGAACTCCATTTGGGTCAACCGGGTTTTGGCGCGAAGTCTTTTATCCTTTATACTTTCCTTACCAGAGATGGAGTAACCGAAGTCTTATACTCATGAGCAATAAATGCACATAAGTCAATCGGACTGCGGATACGAAGATACAAGACATCTTTGTCGGCGTCGGTGATCGGATCATACTGCGCCGCTGCCGTGATCCAAGCCTGTGGTGGTGCAGTCTCGTCAATCTCCAACGTGTCCGCCCAGTCCCTTGTGCTTGGTTCAGGAATAGTAGATTGTGGGTTTTGTTGCAGAGGAGTGGAGATGTGAACATCTGCTTGTTCTGATTCAGGCATTTCAGCAGTGTCATGGACGGGTGAGTGTTGTGCAGCTTCAGGTTCGGTTACCGATTCTGCAATCACAGGAGCAACAACAATAGAACTAACAGGGTTAGTGGTAACAGGTATTGATGCATGGATAAATGTACCAGGAATAGATGATCCTGTAGTGGCATTCACATCGTGGCGCCACTTCGATCGTCTGGATTCTGTGGATGTAGATTTTTCCTTTGCTGCTGCATCTTTCTTGGATTTGGTGCCAGACTTAACAGGTTTCTTTGAGCTGGCACCCTTATCCCCTTTCTCAGGCTGTTCACCTCCATCATCATTCTTATTGCTCCCCTTAACACTCTCCTGGTGACCATCACCACCATCATTATCATCATCATCTGCATCCTCATCATCATCATCCTCATCCTCATTCTCATCCTCATCATGATCATCATCTTCATCATCATCCTGATCATCATCACCACCATCATTATCTTCTCCTTCTTCTTCTTCTTCTTCTTCTTCCTCTTCTTCTCCACCAGTACCCTCGTCTTCTTCACTCTCTTCCCTTTCTTCCTCAGGGAGAATGTGGTAGGGTACCACACTTCCAAACGTTTTGAATAACCTATCATCCTCCATGATAGCATCATTCAGGGATTTGTATAAAGCCCGTTGAATCCTAGACTTATCAAACGATCCAAGTTCCACCATACGAGCCTTAAGGATCTTCTTCAATTCAAAATCCGTCAAGTCATAAGCAATCTTGTAGGCGGCTTCTGAAGGATTGGATGATTTGATCATCAAGTTGTCAGCAGCAAGTGTTTTCAACTCATCACGCAGTTTAGGCATTAGGGATTCAACGGAGTCTTTCACTCTCTGCTCAATAGTAGCTTCAAGAGCTTCTTTTTGCTCTTTAAGGTCATCCTTAATAGCTTTAAGTCTTGTAATTCGTGCTTGATGCCTATCAGCTTCAGCCTTTTTAACCCGAGCAAGTTCTTCTGCATGAGCTTTACAAGTAAATTCCATATCTGCAGCGAACTTAGCAATCAAATCTTCTTGAGCTTTCTTAGATGCTTCTTCACTTTGAGCTCGTCTACGTAACTCTTGGCGAAGTTCATCCATTTCTCTCTTGTGATTATCCACATGTTTATCCAACATCTCGGCCATCACTATTGCTGCCATTGCAGACGTTGCAGAGCTGCTCTGGGTTGATGGAATAGGCTCGGTTGTAACTGCGGTGCTGTGGATGGGCTTTATTGGTGGTGGAGGAAATGGTGTAGAAACCGGTCTGGTTGGTAAGGGTTGAGTTGGTTGAAGTTGAGTTACCAACGGTTGAGTAGACTCTTTGTCAATACCAGCTGAAATAGGGATTGATGGCTCCTTCGAAGTGGAATAATGTTCAGGTGACCCAAACTCATCAACATCATCTGGTTCCACGTACTCATCCTCAACATCTACCCTTGCACCTGAACCACTACCACCAGTATCTTTCCTACTCCTTTGAATAGCTATCTTCATCATTTGTTTCTCAGTTTTATCAAGAGTAGGATCAACTATGTTTTCTTCGTCACGTAGACGCATCTCATCAGCCTTACCCTTTCCCTTCTTACCCTCTGTCTTCTTCTTCTTGGTTTTGGGTTCAGGTAAATCTGTTTGCTTCCTTTTACCTTTGCTCTTAACTGTGGTAGATGAGTCTTCACCTGCTAGAATACTTGCTCGTTGATTCTCAATTTCTGTTAGCAAGTTCTTGTAATCAGCAGATGCAATAATCTCATCGGTCAGAAGATGACTGGGAATGGGACCAGGAATAACCGTATTCGAATGAGTCTCCTGCCTTAAGTCTACCAAATCATCATCATCCATCGTGTGGTGACGACTACCTGCACGCTTGTTAATGGATGCATCGTTTTCCATAAAGTAATGTATGATCAACTTAATAAACCTATGGTACTGGTAGCTTTTAACCTTACCCTTTGTGTTTGTGAAGAGTTGAAAAGTAAACTCCTCCCACAGCAGTGATGCATAATCAATACCCATACCTTTAAACATACCATAAAACATCTTGATGATTGGTGGACGAACAGCATCAAACCCAGTTGTTTTGGGTGTTAAACATCGGCTTAGAATCCCAAAAATAGCTTTCCATGGTTGACCAACTTTGGCAGTAGTAAACTCAGACGGGGTTCGTATGTCAAGACATCCAATGGCGGTGAACATCTCCATGATCTGGTCCTTAGTCGGGTTGGCTGAGTATGATAAGTCTTTGAGTGTCGGCCGAAATCCAAAAATCTTCCTAAAGTCTGACACAGTAAGCGTCTGCTGCTTGTTGTCCAAGGAAAAAGTGATTTTGTTGGACGTCCTCTCTTTGGTAGCCCAGAACTCGTAAAGGTAGTCATAGGGCACTGAAGCACTTCTCCTTAGCGCATGCTTGAAATGAGATTTATCAAGCATGGCTGTACCTACCTTAAATCCATTATGGGTAGAGTGAGATACCTCCTTCAAACGAAAGTTGTTCGGAATAAACTTTAGAGTCTTGGCTTCGGCAATGGCGGTGGCTCTGGTGTGTTGTATTTGTTGTACGGTAGGGTTAGTCATCGTCTCTGCTTAAGATAAAACACAAAGGTTGATATATACAAGTATGAATATCATTATGATTTTAAACCTAAGCATTGTACATATGACATAATCCCTTAAGCTTTGAAACCATTCAAACATCTTCTATACGGAATAATCATTCAATTCGGAATAATAGGTCTATGCGGAATATAAATCCTATGCGGAACATAAGTCTATTCGGAACATATATCCTATGCGGAAAAACATCCCTATTATGAATAAAAAGGCTATTCGGAACATTTATCCTATGCGGAATGAAATCCCTATTCTGAATAAAATGTCTATTCTGAACATTGGACCTATGCGGAATAAATACTTCTATTCGGAACATTGGGCCTATGCGGAATAAAATCCTATTCGGAACATTGGGCCTATGCGGAATAAATTCCCTATTCGGAACATTGGGCCTATGCGGAATAAATACTCTATTCGGAACATTGGGCCTATGCGGAATAAAATCCCTATTCGGAAAAACTAGGCCTATGCGGAAAGATTTTTCCTATACGGAAAGATCTTTCTATTCGGAAAAACTTTTCTATGCGGAATAAAGTAATCCTATTCGGAAAACTTTTGGCTATGCGGAAAAGCCTTTCTATGCGGAAAGTTTTCACCATGCGGAAAGCCTTTCTTACTCGGAAAGTTTCCAACACTTATATATATTCTAATTAAGCATGAAATCGATTAATTCAAGTGTTCAAAAGGCCAAATAAGTGCAAGTAGAGTCATTCCGAATACAACCCGGGCAAAACCCCCAATTTAATTAAACCCTAAGTAAGCAGTAATTAATTCGTTTGATTTTCCACAAAAACAGATAAATAACTTGATTTGAATGAATGATTAAACCGATTGATTACCTTTTTGAAGAACTGATCTAGAAGATGTTGGATTTTTAGGTGTTTGTATTTGATTTCGTGTGTTTCGAGTGTGTTTGAATCAATGGCGGCAAAGGAAAAATAAACAGTGAAAGAAGAAAGGAAACGGGGGTGGGCGAATTTGACTAGGTCAAAATTTTTCCAAGTTTGATCTATTGTCAATTTTACCCCCTCAATATTTCTACTTTCACCAAACAAAGTTCTTTTGTTTTTCCAAGTTTTAAATCTTGTCATTTTGACCTATCTTATGTAAATTACCCTAGCCTTAGTGATTAAACTAACTTAACACACGCACAAAACTATTCATGACAAGCTTATAAGCAACAACAAGACAAATGCCAAAGCAATCCAACCATTAACCATTAACCTTTTTGAGTTTCCTTGATAACTTTTGAAGATCTTTTTGATGTGAAAGATGATGAAACATATTCTCCCCCTTAAACGATGACCCGTTTTCTATTTAAAGAGCTGTAGTCATTGTTTAACGAGGCACATGATGATGAAAAACATTTCCCAATTGATATCTTGAAAAAGTTTGATTCGTGGTGTTAATAAGATTTCTCTTATTTTAACAAATTAATGCACTGAGACGTACACAAATTCGTGTTAGACCAAGTTGTAAAGTAAACTTGATCCCTTTGCATGATTTGGCTTGTAAATCACGCCCGAGAAAATTAATTCCCGTTCTGAGCCAACGTTTTCCAAGGAAATACGTGACTTTAATATGAAAACCGGGTTGCAGTCAGAAATAACTACAAGCCATAATGGGCATGTTTTAAAACATTACAACTTTTATACGGACTCTATTTATGGCACCGTGTCAATATTAATCGACATTTCTAAGGCCGTAAATATTACCGTACTAAAAGACATGCCCGTTTTAAACGAAAAATATTTTTGGTTTTTCTTGATTTTATAGTTTTTTTATGGTTTTTCTAGGTTTTATATTTTTTATGGTTTTTCTTGGTTTTATATTTTTGTATTTTCTTTTTTGTGGTTTATATATTTACGATAATATACATGATCACGAACAAAGGATACTCTGAATAGTTTACCACGACTATTCAGCTGATTCTTCTGCCAACTCTTTGAGAGTTGCTGGAGTGAATGATTTCATGCCAAGCTTGTCGATCAAAAACTCGATTCGTCCTCGATCTAAGGCTTTGGTGAACATATCCGCCAGCTGGTACTCAGTAGTGACAAAATACAGCTCGATCACTCCGTTCTCCACCTGCTCCTTAATGAAATGGTAGCGAATGTCTATGTACTTGGCCCGGGAGTGTTGAACATAGTTGCAGCAAAGGGCAATGGCGCTCTTGTTGTCACAATACATCGGGATTTTGTTGAATCCCAAACCGTAGTCAGTTAATTGTGATCTCATCCAAAGGACTTGAGCACAACAACCGGACAAGGCGATGTATTCAGCCTCCGTGCTTGATATTGCAGCGCTTTTCTGCCTTTTTGAAGACCAACTGATCAATCTATCTCCAAGGAGTTGCACAGATCCAGAAGTGCTACGCCTCGTGTCTTGACATCAAGCATGATCGGCATCTGCGTATGATATTAAAGCAATCGAGGAATCTTTCGGATACCATAGACCACGATGAAGTGTTCCTTTTAGATACCGAAAGATCCTTTTAACTACATGTAGGTGCTTTTCGGTAGGCCGAGCCTGATACCGGGCACACATGCATACAACAAATTGCAAATCAGGCCTGCTAGCAGTCAGATATAGAAGGGTGCCGATCATCCCACGGTAAAGTTTTGGATCGACAATAGTCCCATTCCTATCTTCATCTAACTTGGATTTCTCCACCATTGGAGTGTCTACGGGGTCACAATTTTCAAAGTTATATTTCTTAAGAGATTCTAGAGCATATTTGGATTGATTAATAAAGATGCCTCTGGGATTCTGAGAAATCTGTAATCCTAAGAAAAATGAAATTTTTCCCATCATCGACATCTGAAAGCGTGTGGAAATTATCTTCTCAAATCGATTTGACAATTCTATGTTAGTGGCAGCAAATATTATATCATCAACATAAATTTGTACCAGGAGCATGTCGTTGCCTTCCTTGAGAGTGAATAGAGTGGGGTCCACTTTGCCTTTGGAGAAGCCTTCCGACATGAGATATGTTGACAGGAGATCATACCACGCGCGTGGAGCTTGTTTCAACCCATAGAGAGCCTTCTTAAGCTTGTACACATGATTAGGAGACTCCGTACTGACGAACCCATCCGGTTGACTAACATAAACTTCTTCCCTTAGTTCACCGTTCAAAAATGCCGTCTTCACATCCATTTGATAGACGATCATGTTCATATGAGCAGCAAACGCAAGGAATAGTCTAATCGCCTCCAATCTAGCCACAGGAGCAAAAGATTCCTCAAAGTCTATACCCAAGGCTTGTTTATATCCTCTAGCGACCAATCTAGCTTTATTCTTCAATACCGCACCCATCTCATCAAGTTTAACCTTATAAACCCATAACAAAGTAAGGATGTTAACCTTGTCAGGGCGAGGAACCAATTCCCATACTTCAAGTCGTTGGAATTCGTTTAGTTCCTCCTGCATAGCTTCAATCCAAGATGATTGGGTCATAGCCTGCTGCCAATTTTTGGGTTCAACTTCAGAGAGAAATGCATCAAAGTAACAATATAGTGCACTCTCTTGTAATTGATGGCGTGTAGAGACTGGTCGATCTAGATCTCCAATAACATTCCTAATTGGGTGATCTTTTGTCCATTTAGTGCTATGGTTTTCAATCCTAGGTGGTCTGGAGTGAACAATAGGAGGAGCTTCTTCTGAGGTAGACGCGGCTGAAGGGTTTTCAGGGATCGCTACACCAAAGAAAGGAAGCTCTTGCAAGTGAGCATATTCCAAGTCGTGATCAGTAGAATCCTCTTCCACATCATTAGGCACAAGTAGGGGTGATGATTCAGGTGTAGTTTGAGAATCACTTGGTGAAGGTGCATCCGGTTCAATGTGAATTGTAGATGCATTAGATAAAGGTTCATTAGCTTGAGCAACCACTTCAGGTATTGGAGCAATTACTACAGGTGCTGGAACTTCATCAGTCGGGGGATCGAAGAATTCATCAAACAACGGTTGAAACAGTTTATCCCACTCGGGCCTTGATGGTGGTAAAAATGATGTAGAAGTAGGATTATTGGGAACTAATCCGGAACTAATAGCACCGGTTCCCATCTCATGAAGCGCGGGTTCAGAGCTGTGTTGCTCAGAAGCCATCGCTGTCAGCTCGTCGAAATCTGCGTCCATAGTTTCTACAATCTTGCCAAGACGACGGTTATAGATTCGGTATGCTCTTTTGGACGGTGAGTAACCAATGAAAATACCTATATCGGCTTTCGGTTGAAGCTTACCCAAGTTCTCACTATTGATGTTTGGATAACACAGAGCACCAAACACATGGAAAAATGAAACATCGGGTTTACGGTCATGTAAAAGCTCATAAGGTGTTTTTCCATGGCGTTTCCGAAGGATAGAACGGTTTTGGGTGAAACATGCAGTAGAAATAGCCTCTGCCCACAAGAACAATGGAGCGTTCGCATAAATAGGCATGGTCCTAGCAGCTTCCATAAGTGTACGATTCCGTCTTTCAACGACACCGTTTTGTTGTGGAGTGCGTGCAGCGGATGTTTCATGTGATATACCAACTCCTTCATAATAATCACGAAGAGTCTGGTTGACGAACTCTGTACCATTGTCTGTACGAATACGGCGGACAGTGGTATTCAAACGTACCTGAATGAATTTCAGAAAAGTGATGATAGCCTTCGGTGCTTCATCCTTTGTACGTAGAAATCTAACCCATGTAAACCTGGAAAAATCATCCACAATGACGAGAATGAATTTCTTACCGCTCACACTTTCAGTTCTCATTGGTCCACAAAGATCCATATGCAAAAGATGAAGTTTTTCTTGATTGGTGTCTTCAGCTTTGGGTTTGTAAGATTTCTTGGTGCTTTTCCCCCTTGAACACGCGGAACATAAATGGTCCTTGTGAAATTTAAGCTTTGGAAGACCACGAACTAATTCGTTTTTAGCCAGATGATTAATAGCATCAAAATTAAGATGAGATAATCTGCGATGCCATAACCATGACTTGGTCTTAGATGCTTTAGAGAGAAGACATACTGGAGAGGCGGCCATCATGTCTTGTAAGGACAAAGTATAAAGATTTGAACCACGAGATCCCTTCAACAAATCTTTTCCTTCCAAATTGCGAATGAAACAAGTGTGTTGTCGAAAAGCAACCTCAAGGTTGGAATCACAAAACTGTCCTACTGAGAATAAGTTATGACCAAGACCTTCTACATAGTATACCCTAGAAATCGTCACGTTTCCAATCTGATATTCACCATACCCCATAATCTTTGCTGTATGATCATTCCCAAATTTAACCGTACCAAGAAACTTGCTGACGAAATTTCGGAGCATCGAGCGATTTCCGGTCATATGTTTTGAACAACCGGAGTCCAAATACCACAGGATGATTTAGACCACCTGAAAATATCACCACACAAAGACAATGTAGAGGTATCGGAATCTGAGTGTTCCTTGTTATTAGCAGGTACAGATTTAATAATCTTAGATTTGCTAACTCTAGGTTTCTTATATTTCCTAGCCTTCTTCTTCTTAATTGGTGGTGTAGATTCTAGTTGGCTTAAATCCTGAGGTATTTCTTCACTGATAGGCACTATAGTGGGGGCTGACCTAATTAAAGGGCGCTGTTTCCATACTTGAGTGCGAGTGTTCCTAACTAAAGGACGCTCAGACCTAACCTCAATGGATGCATTCCTAGTTAAAGGGCACATTTTTCCATCTAATGTAAAGGTCCTACCAGTGGGACGCCATTGCCAGCCAACTTGGGCACGAGTTCTACCCGTTGGCTTCCATTCAAGACCATTCTTATTAGCATTCATTTCATTAACGTGATCAATCAGACACAAATCATGACGCTGGGAAAACATACATTCATTACAATTCCAACAATTTAAATCAGAATTCACGAATGGTTTAGGTTGCTGCACAGGCGCAGAGCTTTTAGTCTTAACATGATTCTTTTTATTTAAAACTGAACTAGCATTCCTATTGTGGACTTCTACTTTCTTCTTTGTGGCACTACTAGTGGAGGGCTTGATCTTAGCTTTCTTGAGTGGCGATCCTTTAGCCTTAGTAGTCTCTTTTAATCCTGTAGAAAGCAAAGTGGGAACATTAGCAACAGCTTTTAAAGGTGTCTTACTTGATTGTGCCAATGACGGTTTCGCTCCTGGAGTCTTATTAAATGGAGTGACAGCAATGGGCCTATTATTAAGTAGTGCAGAACCTGGTGTACCTATGTATTGCAAATATGCCAAGCAATATTGAACTCGCTTAATATATTCATGAGCCGAATAATAGTCGCTACTTGAGGGATCTAAGGCATAAAGATCGTCTAAAATATCCCTAAGAAGATCGACATGCTTAATGGCATTCCTCATATAATCATCATAGGTAACCGGGTTTCTCTTATGAAGCGGATTCTTATAAAGCACTACTGACTTGGTTGTTGGAGCACTAGTGGATGGTGCAGAGTCGGTAGCTAAGTTATCAACAACTTCTTGTCGGGTGAGAAGAAGTGTCTCCTTTAACTCAGCCAAAACCATATTTTTGTCTATGAGCAGGATGTTCAAATCAGAGATTTCCTCGCACTTTTGGTTCAGTTGTTCAACATAAGATTGTTGCTGCGCCGCATTAAAAGCGAAGCGTTCTTCTAGTGAACCATAAAGAGCGGATAGTCCCTGTCTTGTCCGATCCATCTCCCCTAGAACAGACGAAAGTCTAATTTCTAAGACCTGGTTTTTAGACTCTGCATCCTCTAGTTCCATTTTGAGTGTTTCATTTAATGACACATCTCTCTTCAATCTCATTATCTCTTCCTCTAATGTCTTAACAATTGCAATCATCTTGTCACTTGTCTCAACACCGTTTTCACAAACATTTGATATCAAAAGATTCTCATTTTGAGTTTGTTGTTTCAATTCTAAAGATATACAATGTTGTTCTAGTTGATTAAAGCGTTTTGAAAGTAAATTGTAAGAATCTTGTAGCTTTAAAAACTCAGCGTTAGATTCGTGACAAGACTGATTATCTACCTCATTTACAGTATCAACAACATTTACAGAGATATCACAAACATCATCACAAATATCAGTACAAATATTCACAGCATCACAATTAATCATAGTGGATGTAAGCTCATTCGAATAATTAACATTTACAGTAGTAAGCACATCACACGAGATTACTGCAGACAAGAATCGGTCATATTCGGTTAAAATCTTTTCTTTTTCAACTAGTTGTAGTTCGTAAGCGGTGTCCATTTCATAAAACACTTTTTGAACTTCACCAATTTCAAAAACAAGATTTTCTTTAAGAGATGCAAAAATTCCTTTTAGACTTTTGACAAACGGATTGATCTCAGTTTTAAACACCTCGTTCATATGTTCGAAAGCCCATTCTCCAGCGTTTAGGCCATTTGAAGTCGTACGTTCCAAAATGACCTTGTCAAAATTAGTAAAGTATTGATTAATCTCTTGCAAGTTTAACCATACAGTGCTAACTGGTGGAAGATCCTTTGGAATTTCCTTAGGACCTTCCATATTGACAAGTGTAGGAAAAGTACTAGGGTTTTCTTCATCTAATATGTAGGTTGGTGCTGTTATGAGATCTTTGTCCATATGGAATCGAATTCTAAAATCCGTTTTTGCAAGCTCCTTATTCAATTTAAAATAATCACACTCGGGATATTTTGTAGAATTGTATGACCGATCCTCATCAACTAGATCCTTACTTGTTTGATCATTGGGAAAAGCAATCGGGTCTAAAGCCAATCCTAATTGAGTTGCATTATAAAGTCTAGGACTATGTCTTAAAGCTTGTTTTGCATACCGTGGATTAGGGGGAAGGCCTTTTAGACGTGATAAGTTAAATTCTCTAAATGAAGCATCAAATAAGTGAACTAGTTGAGAAGCAGCGTATTGTCTTGAAAGAAAATAATCTAGGCTTCTAATCTTATTAGTAGCATTAATCTCCATTTCATTCTTCTTAGACTCGAGTGATTCAAAATCTGTTTGAAGTTTTTGAAAATTAGTGACCACTAACTCCTTTTCTTTAAGTTCATTAGACAAATTTGCTCTTAAGTTTTCGATTTCTTGCAAGTGACCCATTTGTTTGTTTCTAAAATGATCATATTCGAGATTGGTTAGAACACTAGACGAGGGCACTAATTCCAAGGTTTGAACTTTCTCGTTGCTTAAGGTAAGCTCATCAGACAAATTCTTATTCTTAGCTAAGGTTTCTAAGAGTGCAGCATTCATTTGGCTAAGTAATGTAGCAGGAACCATGACCAAATCTTGTTGAGCAGGAGTAGGCGTTTGCGAAATGGGTCCCGGTTGTGATTCACTCAAAGTCTGGGGACTCACATTGATATTGCTATCATTGTTTGTCTCCTCATTTGAAAGACTCACCATCGAAGATTCATTCGAGTCAGCACTCTCTTACACAACTTGATGTGGTTGAATACTAGCATCAGTGGTATTATCGGTGGTATTAATAAGTACCTCAGATCTCTTTTCTGGCCCTAAGCTGGAGATAGTTGCCATGAGAGCAGCCTTTGCAGATTGAAAGTCATCACAGTCGGAGTCATACGCATCAAGATCATCGGCTTGGTAAGCTGCATTCTGCGTAGTGACAACGTCTTGTTCAGCAAGAAATGCAAGCTCCTCTTCATCAAGTTCCCTTCCTTGTGCTTGAGCATTCACCAGATAGATCTTTTCTGCAAACCATTGTCCATCCCTTCTCCTCTTGGGTTTCTTACAATCTCTGGACATGTGACCCTCTTCCTTGCAATTGTAACAAGTAATCATTCTCAACTTGCCCGTGGAGTTAGCCCGTGGAGCAGGATTGGCCATTGGTGCCTGATTGACCGTGCGAGCATTGGTGGTTGATGTGGTAGGTCTCCCCTGATATGGTTGAATAGGCTGAACCATGACCCTGCCATTCTCAATAGTAGCTTGTTGACGAGAATTGGATGAATTCCTCAACTGATTGTTGGTAGGAGCTGATCCTCTGTATCCTCGTTTGCTTAAAGTTCGTGTGAGATAAGCAGACATAGTAGTTAGCACTTCAACTGGGTCAGCTCCTTGTTGGAATACAGGAACGGGGACTTCCTCATCATCACAATACAGTGCTTGATCTGGATGAGCTGCATAATCAGTAGAAGGAATACTCATTTGATCAGGGTAGCTTGTTTGATATGCTGCATTCTCTTGATAAGAAGAATATGAAGGCTGAGCATAAGGTGCAACATTTGCTGGATGAAGTTGTGAAGCATACTGTGGTGAAGGTGCATTGAACCGATATTGTTGCTGATGTGAGGTGGGTGGTTGCGGTAGAATCGAGTATTGTGGGAAGGTTGGTGTCATATAAGGTGATGGATGATAGGCTTGATGTCCCAAGATATAAGGTGTGTTGTTGTGTGACAAGCTTGGTTGATTCGCCATCAAAGCTAAGGAATCTGGGTACATACCGCGAGGAGAACGGTGCATAATCACATGCTTCTCATGCTGCTGAAGAAAAGCATAGATTTGATCTAAGTTGCACTTATGCAAATCTCGGGTTAACTTCACATCGGTAATATACTCACCCCATTCAGCTTGAGGTAAAGTATTCAAGAACTTGGTGTTAACCTGGAATGGAGCAATCACGAGATTGTATACATTCAGATCATTCATTAGAATGGTGAATCTGAAGTAATAATCGTGTAGTGTTTCCCCTGGGTTGTACGTGAATCTATCAAACAGATCATACAGCTGACACTCCCTTTCCTGTTTGGTGAGAGACGTACCTTGTAACAACACCTTTAGACGTTCCCACAAATCTTTGGCAACCGTATATTGACTAACCATACGATAAATATCATGCGGAAGAGCTTGGAGAAGTGTCTGTAGAGCCTTTTCATCAGCATCAGCAATGAGTTGTTGTGCCGGTGTGAGTTCTTCATATTCTCTTGGTCGAGACACGTTATTTGCCACAATGGTACCATAGTCAAGTGGACCATTCAAAATTGATTTGACCATAAGCCTTCCGTATGTTGGTTTGCCCTTCAAGTATTGCATCATACGGCCCTGCCATGCTTCAAACACCTCTTTAATAAGCATTGGTGGACGACTATCAGTCCCCGTTATGATCGAGATATCCGTAAGAGATGTCATCTGAGGCATTAATGAACTTGGATTCATTGTGATCACTTAACAGACTCAAAGATTATCGGTTGATCGAGCAGTGAAGAAAGGTTGAGAATTTGTGTTGTGTTGGTTGAACTCAAGATTAAATCCACTAAAGATCGTCGAAAAAACTCAAATACCCCTTGAACTTGCTTATACGGAATAACCCAAACTCAGAATAAACCCTATTCGGAATAATGCCTATTCGGAATAATCATATGCTGAAAATGCCCTATTCGGAATAAACCCTATGCTGAATAACCCTTATGCGGAAAAACCCTTATGCGGAATATTTCTTCAATTCGGAATATTTGGCTATTTGGCTTATTCGGAAAAAACTTGCTATTCGGAATGATGGCAATTCGGAATATTTCTCCTATTCGGAAAAATTTTGGCTATTCGGAAAAATGTTATCTATTCGGAAAGAATTTTGGCTATTCGGAAAGTCTTTGGCTATTCGGAATAATTGGCTATTCGGAAAGTATTTGCTATTCGGAAAAAACTGCTATTCGGAAAATACCCTTCTAATCGGAATGTCTATTCGGAAACTTCTGCTATTCTGAATATTTCTCCTATTCGGAATCCCTATTCGGAATAAACCTTCTATACTGAAAAATCTTCCTATTCGGAATCCCTATTCGGAAAGTTCTGGAAAAAATGTTTCCGAGACTTAAAAAAGCAGCTTTTAACTCCGATTTTTGATCCAAAACCACAAAAAGTTTTATGATTTTTACCAAAATAAGCTAAACCCAATCCTTATCAATCAATCCCAATAACAAAAACACCAAAAACAACAAGATTCAAGATTGATTTTTTCTAAAGATCACTAATTGATTCAAAAACTAAAAAAGCAACACAATCCTTACCTTAAATCACCCCATAGCTCTTGATACCAAATGTAGAATATTGATAACCTATGAATCTATGAAGTGGGTTGATGTTTTCTAGTGAGAGAAACTAGAGAGAGAAAGTGAGAGAAAATGTGTGTGATTTTATTAATATGAAAGTGCAAATGGAACAACAACCAACCCCTTTCCATAGTGGAAAGGGGTATTTATACTCCAAGCCTGACATTGGGCTTGGGCGGTCCATGACAAGCCCATGGACCGGTTCTTACTTAACTTAATAAGTAACTAATAACTATTTGTTAACTACGAGCTATTACAACATAAATAATATTTTGGAGTGACCGATACTTCTAATATACGTAAAAACGTATTTCTAACATGTGGTAATGATGTTGTGGAAAGGATGAGAGCAACAATGGATGCTATGTAGAAAAGGAGGAAACCACTAGAGTTAGTGACAAAGTTATGTAGGAAGTTTCACCCATAGTAACGGGTGGTACGTTTTGGTAAAATGGAAGAGTTGATGTAGAGTTTTGTAGGTCCATTTATGATCTTTGGAAAGATCGGACCATTAGCTTATGAGCATAGAATTACCTGGGGGAAATGAGTTGTATACATGATACATTTCATGTATTGAGATTGGTAAAGGTTGTTTGAGAATGCATTTTGCATGTACGGTTATTCGGGACTTGTGTTAGTAAGAGTCTTTGTTTTATCAAAGAGTCATCTGTGAGATTTATTGACTGTGAGGTCAAGAGTTTGGCAATGAGTTTAATTATTTTTTGTTTGTATATGTGGTATTTTGAAACTTGAACTAAAGTTCACATGGAAATGAGAGGAGTTCGTTTAGAACAAGTATCCTCATGTGGTTTGTTGTTTGTGTGTTTGATCCTAAGGAGTAAATCTCGGGACGAGATTTCTATTAGGAGGGAGTGATGTGACAACCCTGGTTTTGAGGTTCGTCACTTAGTTTTGTTTTGTGCTAGTTACGTGTCTTTACGTGTTTATGTGCTAATTGGTGTGAATAGATTATGGTTTGGATATCATTTCCGGTACGGGGTACCTTGTGAGTGAAACGATGTGTGATGATTTCATGTTCATGAGTTCACATGGTGGTGACTATGAAGTGAGATGGTGTTATTTAGTGGTTTTACGTATACGTATATGTATTATAGACAATCGTATTTTTACGATTTACGGTTTAGCATTTAGAGGTCTCGGATGAGGTAATTAGTCATATGAATATTTTTCGGGATGGTTTTAAGTCATTTAGGACTTAGTTATAAAGTTTATTTCAAATTTGAGATTTTTATTAAAAGTGTATATTTTACGTCTTTTACGGTAAAACGCGTAAATTTGACTAGTTTGACGGTTTTAAGGTTTTGGAAGCTTTAGGAGCTGAAATAAATTAAGGTAAATTAAGGTAATGTTAATAACATAATATTAAATAATAAAAATAAAAAAAAGAAATTAGGGGTGTTTTGGTCGGTTTTGACGCACCAAAGAAAAGGAAAGGGGAAAAAAGGGAAAAAGAGAACCGGGCTTTTGTATATGGGCCAAGGACTTGTTAGGAAAGTATATAAAGCCTTATTTTTTATCAAAACACTTCATAAAATCCCTGGAGATCAAGTATGGGTCGACATCCATGGAGAAAATTAGGGTTCTTCATCAAAAATCTTGTTTTCCAAAAAAATCTAAGGTAAAATCTTCAAACCCTTTTCAATTAAATTGTTTTTATGATTTCTTTAATCATCTTATGATGGATTTAGGTTAGGGTTTAATTTTAAAAAAGTAAATTAATGTTGTATTATTCATAATATGATGATTACATAAATTAGGGCTTGTAATTAGAGGGATTAGGGTTAATTAATGAGGTTGATTTTGTTAAACCCGTTTTTAAAAACTAGGCAGAATTTTGAGTCAATTGTTTTGATCATATTGGGAGTTCTACAAACTCTTATTTTGTGATCCACATATACCTGGAAAGCTATTTGAAGTGGCTTTCTAATTCAAGAAACTAGAGTTAAATTGGAGGTCGGTAAGTGGGTCAAAAACAGGTTACAACAGTCGGAGGTCAAAACAGTTTTGAAGTCAGCCTGTTTTCTTTTTAAGTTTTGGGTTGTTTGGGGTACTTAGGGTCGCATTGGGATCTTCTCACGAACATGAGAGATGGTTTATATATTGTAGTAAGTATCTGAACTTGGGCTAAGGTTGTGGCTTAGGGTAAGACCCTCTAATAGTAACAAACTTTTTGTAAGTTTAAAGTCAGTAAATATGGAATGACAAAAGTATATTTATATATACATATATATATATATATATATATATATATATATATATATATATATATATATATATATATATATATATATATATATATATATATATATATATATATATATATATATATATATATATATATATATATATATATATATATATATATATATATATATATATATATATATATATATATATATATATATATATATATATATATATATATATATATATATATATATATATATATATATATATATATATATATATATATATATATATATATATATCGGTGCCTTAACAGTAGCTTTAAGGTTGGGTCAAATGGGAGGTGTTAGCTAACATATGTAAGGGTATAAATATTCTCTGTATAGAGATCATGGGTATGTTTAAGTGGGAATTTGGCTTATAGTTTGGAGACCTAAAACTGGGACTGTTTTGGGTAAAATGTTAACGGGACGGGTTATGAAGTAAAACGAGTTAAGGGCTTTATAGAGGGGTGTAATGAGATGATTAGAGCATATATATGAGGTATATATATGGGATAAGGTTAGATGTCCATCATAGGTTGATGAGCCATTTTAGTGTTTGGTTCATGTTTTGATTATGTGTTTTTGGTTTGTTAGCTTTTTGCTAGTGCGCGGATATTTAGGGAAGCTCAATCAGGTGAGTTTCATAGTCCCATGTTTACTATTGATATTGACTTCCAGATGGGATGGAAGATACACTGTGTTGAGTTATTTTATAAATTGATGTTGTGAATGTTTTTAAGGTTTATGATCGACTTGTGTGTACATTATGTGATTAACTGCTATGTGATTCTTGATTGTGTATGATTCAGATCAGGGGACACGTGCCGTCTCATTTATTGTGGTTTGACAAGGTAGGGGCCTTGGGATAGGTACATAGCGTGATCGTCTATGGGACCAATGGATAATGACAAGGTAGTGGCATTGGGATAGGTACATAGTGTGATCATCTATGGTACCATGGTGTTTGGTAAGGCTGAGGGCCTTGGATATTGGTTTGGAATGTTTGATCTTGAATGTTAGTTGTTAATACATAATTGTAACACATTGTCCATATGTTATTGTGTTGATGGTTGTTACTCACAGCTTTTTGGTATGATTTGGCATTTGAGTCTAAACCTATGACTCTCACCAACTTTATGTTGACGTGTTTTAGTGTCTCTTTCAGGTGAGTATGTGGTTAAGCTTGAGGATAGGAGTGGCTAGATTTGGATGCATTAGGATTGCATATAGAAGGAGATCCCCGTTCCTTCTTAGTTTACCTTTATGTTTTTTTTGTTTGATAAGTGATACATGTTGGCACCTATATGTTTGTTTGGTTTATGTTTATTGTTTGTCTTGGGTAAGTGGTAGGATTGTTACCTACTTACCTAGACTCCTGCATTGTTAAGGTATTGTCATGACATTTCTGTCGCCATTTTTGACATTATATTTGGATTTAGTTATCTCTATAGACACGTTATTGTTGTGATGATATCCATACGTTGTGCCCCATATTCCGCCATGATGGGGTGTGACACTCTGAGATATCTGTAGTCCTAAGAAGAATGATACCTTGCCCATCATTGACATCTTAAACTTGGAAGACATGAGTGTCCCAAACTCATCGGATAAGGTTTGGGTCGAGGCTGCAACTATAATATCATAAACATATATTTGTACCATAATCATATCTTTACCTCGTTTCTGAATGAACAGCGTGGGATCCACCTTGCCTTTAGTGAAGCCTTGCGTAATGAGGAATTGTGACAATAGATCATACCATGCGCGTGGAGCTTGCTTCAACCCATTGAGAGCCTTCTTAAGCTTTTACACATGATTAGGATAATTAGGATTCACAAAACCATCTGGCTGTTGAACATAGACCTCTTCCTTGATTTCACCATTAAGAAATGTCGTCTTCACATTCATCTGATAGACGATCATATTCATATGGGCTGCATAAGCGAGGAATAGTCTAATAGCTTCCAAACGGGCAACAGGTGCAAAGAATTCCATAAATTCGATGCCCAATAATTGCTTGTATCCACGAGCTACTAGTCGAGCTTTGTTCTTCAATATTTCGCCTAACTCATCGAGTTTCACCTTGTAAACCCATTTCAAAGTGAGTAACTGCACTTGATCCGGGCATGGGACAAGTTCCCATACTTCAAGACGTATAAATTCATTAAGTTCTTCTTGCATAGCTTCTATCCAACAGGATTGAGTAAAAGCTTCTTGTCATGTCTTAGGTTTAACTTCAGTGAGAAAAGCATCAAAATGACAAAACATTGCATTTTCTTGTAACTGACTTCGTGTGGATACCAGACGATTAGGGTCACCAATAATAGAATCTATAGGATGATCATTTGTCCACTTGCTTTCATGTTCACGAATCCGTGGATTGGAGTAAACTGTAGTAGGAGCTTCCTCCGAGGTGGACGACCCGACTTGATTATGGTCGGGAATTGGTACACCAAAGAATGGAAGTTCACGCATTTGAGTGAATTCCAAATCGTGATCATCATCATCCTCTTCGTCATCAATAGGCATGACATGGGTAGTTGAAACATGTGTTGGTTGAGAATTACTCGTTGAAGGTATATCTTGACCAATTATAGGTGCAGATGTGTGTGATTGTGCTTCGGTTGCTGGAGCGACAACTTCGGTTACCGGAGCTGTTACCTCAGGTTCTGGAGCAACAATACTAGGAGGAGTAAAGAATTCATCAAAGAACGGTTGAAACAACGTATCCCATTCATTCCTAGTAGGTGGTATAAATGATGATGAAGTAGGGTTATTTGGGACAAGACCAGAGCTAATGTTACTGGGTCCCATTTCATGTAGTGCGGGTTCAGAGCTGCTTTGCTTATAAGTCATTGCTGTCAGCTCATCAAAATCAACATTCATAGTTTCGAGGATCTTACGAGACTTACGGTTGTAGATTCGGTATGCCTTCTTTGTGGGTGCATATCCAATGAAAATACCAATATCAGCCTTGGGTTGAAGTTTTCCCAAATTGTCACCATCATTATTTGGATAGCAAAGAGAACCAAATACATGAAGATATGATAAATCTGGAACTTTTCCATGGAGCAGCTCATAAGGTGTTTTACCATGGCGTTTTCGAATTAGTGACCGATTTTGGGTGTAAACTGCTGTTGATACTGCTTCTGGGCATAAAATAAAGGAACCTTTGCGTAAATTAACATCGTTCGAGCAGCTTCCATAAGTGTGCGATTTCGCCTTTCAACGATACCGTTTTCTTGTGGAGTGCGAGCAATGGATGTTTCATGAGATATGCCAACTTCTTCTTAATAATCACTCAAAATTTGATTCACAAATTCGATTCCATTATTTGTATGAATGCGTCGGACAATAGTGTTGAGCCGCACTTGAATCATCTTGAGAAATCCGATGATGAATTTAGGTGCCTCATTATTTGTTGTAAGAAATTTCACCCAAGTAAAGCGAGAGTAATCATCGAAAATGACGAGGATGTACCTTTTACCACTAAGACTTTCAACACGCATTGGCCCACAAAGATCCATATGCAACAAATAAAGTTTCTCTTGGTTGGTGTCTTCAGTCTTGGGTTTGTATGATTTCTTAGTTCTTTTCCCCAGTGTACACGCGGAACACAAATGATCCTTGTGAAATGTAAGTTTAGGAAGACCACGAACAAGTTCGTTTTTCGCCAAATGATTAATGGCGTCAAAGTTAAGATGAGATAACCGTCGATGCCATAACCATGACTTAGTCTTCGATGCTTTGGAGAGAAGACATACGGGAGAAGCGGCCATCATGTCTTGTAGAGATAAAGTGTACAAATTATTCCCTCGAGTACCTTTCAATAAATCAACCCCTTCCAAATTACGAATGAAGCAGGTATGCTCTCGAAAAGCAACTTCTAGGTTTGCATCACAAAATTGTCCCGCAGAAAATAAGTTGTGACCGAGACCTTCCACATAATACACTCTTGAAATTATAACATTCCCAATATGATATTCACCGTAACCCATTATCTTTGCAATATGATCATTTCCAAATCGAACCGTACCAAGAAACTTGCTGACGAAATTTTTGAGCTAAGAGCGATCTCCGGTCATATGTTTAGAATAACCAGAGTCCAAATACAAGAGAACAATTTGGACCACCTATGTTCAACAACAGTAGACAATGCATTGGAAACTATTGGTTTCGGAGTGTTAACAGATACAGATAAAATATTATCAGAATTGCTAACATTTTTGTGACCCTTAGATTTCCTGCGTTTTCTAATGTGAGATTTATCACTAACGGGTTTTATTGTTCCAATTCTCTAAGGTTTTGGAGTAATAACGGGCACTACAGTGGGAGTCGACCTATTTAAAGGGCACTTGGTTCCTACGGTAGTGTTGGTGTTCCTAGTTAAAGGACACGCTTGTGTTTTGGTAGCCTTGGTACTCCTAGATAAAGGGAACGCTTTCTTCGCTTTAGAGGGAGTGATCCTAGTTAAAGGGCACACATTTCCTACTATAGTTAAAGTTCTACCAGTGGGGAACCACATCTAACCAACTTGGGTTAACACTTTCCCAATCGGTTTCCATTCTAATCCATTTTTCTGGTCATTCATCTCATTCACATGGTCAATAAGGCAAGAATCATGACGACTAGAAAAAAAAAATTCATTGCAATTCCAACATTTCAAATTAGAATTCACAGTAGGCTTAGAACGCTGCACAACCGCAGAGCCTTTAGGTTTAGCTACATGATTCTTTTTATTCAAAACAGAAATAACATTCCTAGGATGGGCTGCTACTTTCTTCTTCACTTGACTACTAGATGGGGGCAAGATCCTATCATTCTTCTTGTTTATTTTAAGCTTAGTTCTTTGAGCCTTAGTAGTGTTGCTTACTCCTGTAGAAGGCAACACGGGAATATTAGAAGCTGGTTTTGATTTTTCCTTATCTTTAGTGACCAATGTTTGAGATGGTTTAGTCCTAGGGCCCTTATTAAATGGTGTGACGGCTATAAGGTTCCTTTTGATTGGACTAGAGGACGATGCTGAGACAGTGGCTGTGTTATCCACAACATTCTTACCTTTTAGAGTACGAAGTGTTTCCTTTAACTCAGCCAAAGCCAGATTTTTATCACAAATTTGTTCCCTCAAATTAGATATTTCCACCGACTTTCGATTCAATTGTTCAATCAATGATTGATTCTGTGCAGTGGTATTAGCACATGCGGGCTTTACTGAATCGAAGAGTTGTGTATTTTTCTGTTTTAAGTTATCAACTTTGGACAAAATCTTGGAAACTCGATTATCTAGATCAAGTTTAAAATTCTCAGCGGCCTCAAGTACGTTCACAAAGTTAAGCTCTTTAGATTTCTCTATGTCTATCGGCAAAGATTTAGCAACCTTGTCACTCGGCTGACGCTGTTTTGATTCTAAATTCAATAGAAAATTCTTTTGAAAATTTGCCTCATCTATATTAACACCTTCGAATGAAGTTTCAAAGATCTCTTGAATAAATTGTTGCTTGCATTCAAGAGAAATACAATTGGATCTCATCAAAAACTTTTGAAAGCAAAGTATAAGGATCTTGAAGCTTTAAAATTCAGCGTCAGATTTGTGACAAGTACTATCTACCATATTATCCACAGATTCAACATTATGCACAACAGAATCATTATCAACACTTTTATTCACACAGACGGAAACTATATCATGAGACATCACTTGCTTCAGAAGCTGATCATTTTGGCGTGAAACTCGTTCTATTTCAAGTAAATTGTTTTCATAAGCATCGTCCATTTAATTGAAAACACATCTAACTTCTTCTATTTCCAAAAGCAAATCTTGATCAACATTACTAAGACAAGCTTTAACATTCTTTACAAACGGAACAATTTCGTCTCGAAACGCAGCTCTAGTGTGCTCAAAATTCCATTCACCTTCCGTTATGGCCGAAGCCGTCGTACGTTCCAAAATGACCTTGTCAAAATCGGCTAAGTGTTGGTGTACCGCATTTAAGCTAACAGACGCCTTACTTACCGGTGGAATTAACTTCATTAAATCCGTTTTGAAAAGTGTAAGAGACGTACTAGGAGGGTTTTCATTTGACAAACTTTGGGGCACAAGAACTGTCAATTCAGCTAATTCCTTTTGTAAGCGAATAAGTGTCTTTTTAAAAAATTGATCTTTATTATACGTATCATAATCAAGCTTATGGAATTTTGAAAGCATTTTAGAATGAGTTTCTTCCGCAAGTGATTGTGTCTCCTCAGTACTACGAACAAAAGGTGCTTCTTTCGATTTGCCAATTAGGGTCATATCATAAAGACATGGAATATATTCCTGAGCTTTTTTTGCATAACCGGGATTAGGTGGAAAATCTTGAAGACGCTTATGTTCGAGTTCTTTAAACGATTTAGTTAAAAGATGAACCTTTTCTGTGGAAGCGTATTGTTTTAAAAGCTGTTGTTCTTTGAATTTAAGAAGTTTGGTAGCATTAATTTCCGATTCAAACTTTTTAGACTCGAGAGTTTCGAAATCCATTTTAAGTTTCTGAAAATCATTGACAACCGACTCTTTTGCTTTTAATTCATTGGAAAGATTAGCTTTTAAGGATTCTATTTCTTTCAAGTGTTCAATCTTTTCAAACCAAAATTGGTCAAATTCAAAACATGTTATTTTCTCTGCTTGAGGGACCATTTCAAAAGTTTTGACCTTTTCTTTATGCAATGCAAGCTCAGCAGTTAGGGTGGAATTCATATCTACGGATTGTCTGAGAGACATATGCATTTGATCAATAATATTTTTAGGCACCATGACAAAATCATGTTGAGCATAAGATTCCATACCCGTCATAGCATTTGGTTAAGGTTCACTCAAATGTGTAGGATTGGGTACCACGTCATTTGAGTTACTAGTTCCCAAATGTTGTTCGAGGTTGTCATTTTCATGCCCAACTTGATGTTGGTTATCATCACTACCAAGATTGGTTGCGGTGGGTACCTCACTGATGACATCAAATACGTAGTGAGATAGATTAGCAACGAGAGCAGCTTGGGCAGAGTGAATGTCATCACAATCCGACTCATATTCGTCAAGATCATCTGCTTGATAAGCTGCATTAGAAGTGGAAACGACTGCAATGCCTTCATTGTCTGCTGCCCCTGGGTCTGCAAGAAATGCTAACTCTTTTGAATCCAAGATCTTTCCCTTAGACTTAGCATCAACCAAATACATCTTCTCAAGAAACCATGTTGCATCCCTTCTTCGTTTTGGCTGAGTGCATTCCCTAGCCATATGACCTTGTCCTCGGTAATTGTAGCAAGTCACAGCCTTTTGAGGACCAATAGGGCTTCCATTTCCATTAGCTTGAGAATTCACAGCTTGAGCATTCACAGTCCTTGTAGGAGGTCCATATGAAGTTTTCCTTCCCTAAATAGGTTGCACCGTCACTTGACCATCTTGAACAGTGGCTTGTTGTCGAGGATTTGAAGAGGTGTGGAGCTGATTGTTTGTTGGTGGAAATCCTCTAGTTGCAACAAGTTTTGACAAGTAGGAAGTTAGATGGTTTAGAACATCAGCTGGTGTATCATTTGGAGTAAAGACCGGTGCTTGGATTGGTGGAAGTTCATTGGAGTAGAAGGCTTGTGTTGGTTGTGCTTCAATTGGAAAATATCCTTGCTGAGGAGTATAGCCCATTGGAGAAGTGTTGGCTTGTGATGGTGATGTCTGATGTGGTGGTTGCTGTGGAAAAGATTGTTGATGAACACTTTGTTGAAATGCTTGTTGTGGCATCATTAGTGGTTGATAAGATGGTTGTTGTGGTTGTTGATAGGTGTGTGGTGGTGGCTGCTGCAAGTATGACGGTTGTTGATAAGTATAAGCCATGTTTTGTTGAGAATCATACATGGCAAGTGGATCATGAACTTAAGGTGTAGACAACTGAGCCTCGATCACATGGCATTCGTGTTGTTGAAGAAAAGCTTGAAGTTGATCCACATTGGTGTTATGAAAGTCCTTAGCCAATTTAACATCTGTCACGTACTTTTTGCATTCTGAAGGAAGAGTGTTCAAATACTTGGTGTTCAATTGAAACGTAGGAATTGCCATGCCATAGATTTTTAGCTCATTCAACAATAGGGTAAATCTCAGATAGTAATCATTGAGAGTCTCCCCTGGCACATAGGCAAACTTATCAAAAGTATCATAAAGCTTACACTCTCGTTCTTGTTTAGTTAACGAAGTGCCTTGCATTAGAACACAAATTCTATCCCATAACTCTTTGGCAACTTTATGTTTACTGACGAGTTTATAGACATCTGGATGAAGTGCTTGGAGAATGATATTTGTAGCTTGTTTATCACACTTGTCTTGTATCTTAGCATCTCCAGTTAGTTCACCCGTTGTGCGAGGACGAGTAACAACACCTTCCGTCACAGTACCATATACCAATGGTCCATTGAGCACCGATACCCAAATTAGATGTCCATTTTCTTTGTTCAACATATAAAGTTCCATTCGGGAAGCCCAATCCTCATACATAGACTTCACCAACATTTGTGGACGATTATCCGTACCCGAGAGGATTGACTTATCCGTGAGATATGTGTACTCCATTTCTATAAGTTAAGATTTACAAAGTTGATCGGTCAATGAAAGAAAGTAAATGTATTTGTTGTTGTGTTTTAATCCGAGAAATAATGTTGAAATCCCCTAAATTATGTCCTCGATAAACAAAAAATTCAAGTCAAAATTACACACGAAAATTTTCAAAAACACGTTCTTGAAAAAATGTTGTATCGTAGTGGGGATCGTTGTCCTTGATCGTGACGAGTGATCGCACTCCTTGATCACACCCAACTATCGTACTCCTTGATCGCACCCAACGATCATACTTCTTGATCGCACCCAACGATCGTACTCCTTGATCGTACCCAACGATCGTACTCCTTGATCGCACTCGTGATCGTACCCACCGATCGCAACGAGTGATCGTACTGGTGATCGCAGCTATGATCTTACTAGTGATCGCAACGTGTGATCGTACTCGTGATCGCAACGTGTGATCGTACTCGTGATCGCAGCGAGTGATCGTACTCGTGATCGCAACGAGTGATCGTACTACTGATCGCAGCGAGTGATCGCACTCGTGATCACATCGAGTGATCGTACTAGTGATCGTGATATTAGATTGCAAGTAGAAACCCCAGGTTTATGCGATCACAATACACAGATCGTACTATGGAACAAACTTACCACTTTTCTCGGACAGTACAATAACACAACCAATTCGAGATTCTAAGCCTAAAATGAATCAAACACCCAAAAAATTTGTGTGTTTAACCCAAATAACAATACCAAATCACTATAACAAGTAACTAGATGAAGTATATCAAGATTAACTCATAAAAACACAAAAAAAAAATTGGTTCGTGTGATTTTGGATTAAAAAGGGCGAGAGAATCAAGAACACAAACACAAAAACCAAACAATCATCCCATAGCTCTTGATACCATTTGCAGGATATGTAAATCTTGCTTATGTTTTAGAGAGAGAGATAGATGATTTCACACTTCTAGAGAGAAAATGTAAGAACTATGTGTATTGAAAATGAAACCACCACCCTCTCCATCTAAGGAGAGGGTTTATATACCAAGCCCATAAGATGGACTTGGGCTTACATTTGGGCCGTCCATACATAACATGGATTAGGCCTTTCCTTGTTTGATATATTAAAAGATATCTAGACTACGAGCTACTACTTGATATATTGTCGGAGTGACCGAATCTTCCTAAATACGTAAAAACGTATTTCCAACAGGTAGTACAAAGAACATATGTGTATGCTTATACAGATTTTTAGTCAGTTTATTTATGCTACGGGATTTATCTAAATAATTGTAGTTCAAGTATTAACAATATTCATTTAAACTTATCTATATAAGTTTCATTTCTAGGTAAACATAAAATGTTTAACTTTTAATATCAGTTTGTATTCGTAAAACATGTATTAATAATAACCATTCAACTTACAATTAAGTCTCTTAATTAAGTAGGCATAAAATGTCCTACTTAAAATATTAGTTCACGTTTGCAATTCATGTATTATAATCATCTATTTAAACTTACTATTAAGTTTTATATTTTAAGGAAACGTAAGGTGTTCTACTTAAATATTAGTATTCAATTTATTCAACGTTCATATAATTTTATTTCCTAAAAGTATATGAGTTTATGTATTAGTAATACATATCCATATTGTTTATACAATTTATTTCATAAATCAAAAATATAAATATTTTATCGTTGAAAAATAAAATATAATATTTTATTTAATTTACAAGTTCCCATAAATTATTTAACATTTATAAAATAATTTATAAATTACAAGTTTAAGAATTTATATTATAAATTCTTATAGTTTAGGGTTTGTTTTAGTTTTACTAAGTTTAAAAATAGAATTAGGGTTAGGGTTTGTTAAAGTTTCGGAACATGTCAAAACTAGTCCCTCTATATTTTTAAACAAAGTAAACTTTCGGATTGTTACACATTTGGTACCTAGGGCTTGTTTAATTTTCGGCTTATGGCAGATTTAGTCCTCCTAGTTAAGTCTAGGTTTTATAACTTTCATAAAATGACCAAAACAGGCCCTAGGGCTTCTTTAAGTTTCAGATTAATACAACAATGGTTCCTAGGGTTTTAGAATGACAAAAAAAATTTTAGAAACTTCCAAAAATGGTCCCTAGGGTTTAATATGCCACGGATGGTATTTATTAAACCCTATACTTTTGGATAATTACATTTTCAGTCCTTGTGTTTACTAATTTATCAAAACAAGTTTCATAAGTCACGGTTTTAGTCCTTAAGTTTCATAAATTGTCATTTTACTCCAAAAGTTTCTATAAGTTACATTTTATTATAAAAACTTTTATTTAACATTCAAAACATTATATGGGCTCATTAAATGGGCTAAACATCTAATGGGCCATTTAGTGGGCCTAAATACATTTTTAAGTTTACTAACTTGTTAAATGGGCCTTTATCACATTTATTAGGCTTAAATACATTTTAAGTCCATTAATCATTTTAAATGGGTTCAAGTATAAACTTAAGTCCATTAGGTCACTAAGATTTATTAAATGGGCTTATTGAGTCCATTAGGTCTTGGACTAACATTGCATGGGCTTAAATAGTCCATTAACACTACTTTACATTTTATGTATGTATTAGTCTAGGATTTTCTTATAAGTTTATTTTTAGCTTATCCATATTTAGCTTTAAATCTTAACAAAAGAATAAAACTTATAGTTTATTTTATGTGATGTACCAAATGAGATATAGATGTGTTACAAGGTTGCATGCAAGTCGTAAGCCCTAATATGAGCTTATAACTCATGGCTATAATTAATTATAGCTTGTTAAGATGAGTCAAAACTTATTTTAAGGTTGCATGTACTTATAAGTGTCCCCAAAATAGATCTAGCTATGTACAAATCAATAAATCAAGTCACAAGTCCATACATACATACATATAGCCCACGGATATTATTTTATATCTTGGTATTTCCAAGATGAACATTTTAGCTAGTTTTACGTCTTGTAAATATTTACAAAAATACAACATGATTATCTAGGTTACATGCATATTCCTAAGGTTACCATTATTCAAAGAAAACTATATATAACCCACGGCTATATTATTTTCTCCCAAGGTTCCCATAAGATTTTATAAGCTTGTTTTATGTTTAACATGTTTAAGTTAACTCTTATCATTAGATCTATGGTTTATATAAGCATGCATGTACATTTAAAACCATTCTAGGTCATATATAACCCACGGCTACATATGTTCACATAAATCATTTTAGTGATTTTTAGTATTTCATTTAACATGTAATGTTACATATTCCATCATTAAAACTTAGTAGAGAAATCATATGTTCATCATTCATTTTAGCCGTGACCTTTAAGGTCATGGTCTTCATGATTTTCAAGTTACACAAGTTTATTTTATGAGATCTATGATTATTAGTTAACCAAAATCCCATAAAACAAGATTTGTAACCCATTCTACATTTAGATTCGTAAAATGTTTCATATGGTTTTTAATCAAGTTTAAAACATAGAATACAAGCCATAGGTTTTTAACCATGACTATGGTGTTCATAATTATGCTGTGACCTAATATGGCCATGGCTTTACCAAATCTTGATTTTAACAAGTTATTTACTTGTGTTTATAGATGTATGATGATGCATGCATGAAGAAATGAAAGAGCATAAGGAGTATACCTTTCTTGCTAAAATGTACCAAGGATGATCTAGATGAACAAGGAGATTAGATATCTAATCTAGTTGATGAAGAAACCCTAAATGTAAACCAAGTCGTGGCCTTATAGATTCGGCTAGGGCTTGTTCTAGTAATTCCAATGATGATAATACTACTAAACGATTAGTAGTTAAGATGAGAAAAGGATCTAGTAGAATAAATGAACAAACTTGGATTTTTGTGGCTTAGTGCCGAATGATTTGAGAGAGAAACAAGGAGAGTGAGATTGGATTCATGTGAAATGAGAATGTGTGTGTGTTGTATGTGTGTGTTTCGTCTTAAAGAAGAGAGAGGAAGAGAATGACAAAAGGTATGATTCATCTTGATACGATATATTGTGCCAAGTGTCCTCCCTTGCCTTTCCAAGGCAACTTCTTCTTCCACACAAGCCTATGTGCCGTGTCTAGCTAGCCAAAAGGAGTAATGGGCCTTTGGCTTGGGCTTATGTTAGGCTTGCACACAATGGCATCTATTCTTGGGCTAGTCCAAGAGTTAAGTAAACTCCTAGTCTACTTACACACATATACACGGCTACAATACCTAATGTAGTATTTTTCCAAATTTTGTTAAGTGTTGTATATTTCAAATATTGATTATACATTTTACTACTTGCTATCCCTAGTTTCAAGTACAAGGTTTAAGCTATGTAACTTATTTACAACCAATATGAATGTAAAGGTATAAGTACATAATGGACAAGTTCACCCACAACTTATAGGAACATAACACATGAGTATGTGTTCTAGGATTAATGGGTGAAACTTCATTACATAAAATCATGGTAAAATCATTGATTTTACAGAATAGTACACGATTAGGCAGCAAGCTGAGGAAAACAGCAACGACTTCATGCAGTGTTTCTTGCGGGTCGCTGGTGTTCTGAGAGCAGCAGCGGGCACTGCTGAAGAGCAAGTACACCATTTTTGTTGGGCCCTTTGTCCAATGATTGCCAATAACTTGGAAGGCACTACCTTCGACACGGTGGTACAAGTGGCCGATGCAGCACGTAAGCTGGAGATGCTGCAAGAAAGAGAAGAGTTCGGGGAAGCAGAGAGACCCGAGAAGAGGTAAACATTCGTTATTCAGCGGTGACCAAACCGTATCCTTTCAGCATATGTCAATATTTATATCTCTTTTAAACTGTATCTTCCAGGCAGAAGACTGGGGACCGGTCTCAGCCGGCTACTCAACAACAGCCTACTCAGTCCAAGGGAAATGGTCAGACTCATGACCGTTCTGCTACGGATAGGCGTGGCGGTAATGATAATTACCGTAACAACGCTAGAAACTCCAACAGCAGCAGGTCCTTATACTTACTCATTTTCTTATGATTACATGCAATAGTTCATATATCTGACACATTAGAGAATCTTCTACCAGGAATCATGGTAACGGGAGGGACCAGAACAAAAGAGGTTCATAGCCCAACCGTCCAGCTATCACTAGTATTTCATCTTACGAATTTTTCTGCATTATTCTTTGTACCTATTATCATGTCTCATGTATAATGTTCTTATTAGGCTCTCAGCCAGCAAGGAAACCTGCTGGAGGATATACTCATCCTCTTTTCACTATCTGTAACCGTAGGCACCCAGGGCCATGTCACCGCGACAACGACGCATGCTACAAGTGTAGCCTCCCTGGCCATCGCATGAAGGACTGCCACAAGGGCGAGATGGAGGGCACATCTGGACATGCTGATACCAAACCACCTCCTACTAGTGGACGCGTTTACACGACTTCTCGCGATCAGGCCAACAAGTCTACAGGTACCATCACTGGAATCTTGTATACATATGGTCAAGCTGCATGTGTTCTATTTGACACGGGTGCTACTCATTCGGTCATTTCTACTGCTTATGCTAAGAATGTTAGGATATCCCCTATGCCATTAGAGAATGTACTAAACATCTCCACGCCTTTAAGAGACTCTGTACGCATAACCCATGTGTACAAGAGCCTTCCCCAAGAGTTTGATGACAAGATTCGTCCTGTTGACGCACTTCTACTAGACATGAATGATTTTGACATGATATTGGGCATGGACTGGCTATCCAAGCATCATGCTACCATAGACTGCCATTCATATCGAGTCATCTTCGGTGATGTTAATGCACCAGAGTACATTCACAACGGGTTCATACCCGGAAGGTCTGTACAAATCATATCAACCCTACAAGCACGTGCATTACTTTCACGTGGTTGCAAGGGTTATCTGGCTATTTTTCATGACATGGATGTTTAATCTCCATCAATTCAGAATCAGCCGATAGTGTCAGAATTTCCAGATGTATTTCCAAAAGAACTTCTAAACATACCACCTGCACGTGAGGTAGAATTCAATACCGAGCTTATCCCATGAGCTGAGCCAATTTCCAAGGCTCCTTATCTCATGGCTCCCATAGAGTTGAAGGAGCTGAAGGATCAATTGCAAGAACTTCTAGAACGAGTCTTCATTCGACCGAGCGCATCTTCATGGGGCGCACCGGTCTTATTCGTTAAGAAGAAGGACGGCGGTATGCGTCTTTGCATAGATTATCGCGAGCTCAACAAGATCACCATCAGGAATAGGTATCCTCTACCACGCATTGCCGATCTGTTTGACCAACTCCAAGGGGCCAAACATTTCTCCAAGATTGATCTGAGGTCGGGCTATCATCAGCTACGGGTAAAAGAGCAGGATATCGCCAAGACTGCTTTTCGTACACGCTACGGCCACTACGAATTTGTAGTCATGCCATTTGGCCTTACCAATGCTCCAGCAGTGTTCATGGATTTAATGAACGGAATCTTTCATGAATTTCTAGACAAGTTCGTCATTGTCTTCATTGACGACATCCTGATATTCTCTAAGTCCAAGGAGGAACACGAAGACCATCTTCGTACAGTATTACAGATTCTTCGCCAGAAACAGATGTATTCTAAATTCTCCAAGTGTGAGTTCTGGTTAGACAAGGTGGCGTTCTTAGGTCACATTGTATCAGCAGAAGGAATCACTATGGATCCAGCAAAGGTTGAGGCTATTACAAAGTGGCCAAGACCGACATCAGCAACCGAGGTTCGCAGTTTCCTATGCTTAGCTGGTTACTACTGTAGGTTCGTGGAGAACTTTTCCCGTTTAGAACTACCATTGACCAAACTGATGCAGAAAGGGGATAAATTCGTCTGGACTGAAGAAAGGGAGAAGAGCTTTGAAGACCTAAAGCAGAAGTTAGTATATGCACTGATTCTTACTCTCCCATCTGGTACAGGTGGATTTTAGATCTATAGTGATGCATCAGGGAAGGGCCTTGGCTGTGTTCTCATGCAACATGGGAAAGTGATCATGTACGCTTCACGGTAGCTTAAACCTTATGAGGAATATTACCCTACGCATGACTTGGAACTTGAAGCAGTCGTGTTTGCATTGAAGATATGGAGGCACTATTTGTATGGAGAATCATGTGACATTTTCACGGACCACAAGAGCTTGAAGTACATCTTCACTCAACGTGAATTGAACATGAGACAGAGGAGATGGTTAGAGCTGTTGAAGGATTATGACATTAATCTACAGTATCATCCCGGCAAGGCGAATGTAGTAGCAGATGCACTTAGTAGAAAGTCCGGAATGATAAACGGCATTAAAAATGAGGAGGAAATTATAAGAGACTTGGAGCGACTTGACATTGAGATCATGGTACGTGGACAGCATGGTTACTGGTCTAATCTTAGAGTGGAACCCGAGTTACTCTCTAGGATCAAGAAATCTCAGAAGGAGGATGGTGAAATATGGGCGATAATTCAGAATTTGGAGAAGCAGACAGAATTTCGAGTAGACGCAGACGGTATCTTATGGCAGGGCACGAGACTTTGTGTCCCTGATGATCAAGAACTCCGGGAAGCATTGTTAGCTGAGGCTCATAGCTCCCCATTCTCTATTCATCCAGGTTCGACCAAGATGTACCATGACATCAAGCAATTCTTTTGGTGGAGTGGTATGAAACAGGATGTTGCGACTTACGTCTCCAAATGTCTTACCTATCAGAAGGGTAAGATCGAGCATCATCGATCTGGCGGTCATCTACAACCGTTAGATATTCCAGAGTGGAAGTGGGACAAGATCACCATGGATTTTGTTACCGGTCTTCCGTAGACAAAGAGAAAGCACGATGCGATTTGGGTTATCGTTGATCGACTTACTAAGTCAACTCATTTCTTACCGATCCGCAAGGAAGATTCAGTCAGTAAACTCGCCGATACTTGCAAGAAGGAGATTATGAGACTTCATGGTGCTCCATCCAGCATCGTCTCAGATAGAGATCCTCGTTTCACTTCGCGATTTTGGAGGAGTCTGCAGAAAGCTTGGGGTACAAAACTTAAGCTTAGCACGGCTTTTCATCCTCAAACGGACGGGCAATCGGAGCGAACGATTCATACATTAGAATACATGTTGAGATCATGTGCGTTGGAATGGACGGGAGATTGGGACGATTACATCTGTTTGGTAGAGTTTGCATACAACAACAGTTTGCACGCAAGTATCAAGTGTGCTCCATTCGAGATGTTGTATGGCAGGAAGTGTCGCACCCCAATCTGCTGGGATCAGGTTGGTGAGCGAACACTTGAAGGACCAGAAATGATAGAGTTGACTAACGAGAAGGTCGCAGTAGCTAAGCAGAAATTGCAAGAAGCACGGTCACGTCAGAAGAGTTATGCCGACAAGCATCGTAGGGACTTACATTTTAACGTAGGAGATCACGTCGTCCTTAAGGTATCACCGGCACGTGGTGTTAGACGTTTTGGAATCAATGGGAAGCTCAGTCCTCGATTCATCAGACCGTTTGATGTCATTGAGCGACTCGGTGAAGTATCTTATCGTTTAGCGTTACCTCCGCAGCTTTCTCATGTTCATGATGTTTTCCATGTGTCCTTACTCAGAGGGTACAAGTATCATCCCCTTCACATGGTTCAGTATCCACTGGAACAGATTCGTGAAGATCTTTCCTTCATAGAAGAACCCGAACAAGTTCTTGACAGACAAGAACGAATCATGAGGAGGAAGACGATTCCATTCGTCAAAATCCTTTGGAGGGATCATACCGAGCGGGAAGCCACTTGGGAAACAGAGGAGTCTATCCGGGCTTCTTACCCTCATTTCATATTTTGAATTCGGGTATGTTCTTCTTTTCCAGTTTACATTATCTATAATTCGGGGACGAATTATTCTTTTTAGGGGGGAAGAGTTGTAAAACCCGCATGCTTTTACCGTGAACAGTACATATATAATTGTACGTACATGGTTAAAACCTTCCTAATATAACATGTTTACGTTTCACGAATGTTAATTACAAGTATTACATACGTGTTATTACACAATAAGTATTTAAGCATATTAATACACGGTAATTATTATCAACAATAATTATAATCACGAACATGAAATCATGAACGTAAATAATCACGAACCTATTATTATGTATTTACGTAATATATATTACGATTACGTATAAATATATATTATAGCACGAACGAGGAATAAATAAGTCACGTAAACACGGCCACGAGAACACGTAAATATTTAGAACACGGAAAACAATGGGTTTCCCCTTGTGGGCCCCACCTACCCGTGGCATGAACAAAGAAAGGGGCCAAGCCCACTTTTATTTTTGCTAAATAGAAAAGGGAAAACATATTTTTCATAATACAAAAAAGTTAGAAAATAACAAAACCCTAGATCCATTTTTCTCCCTTTTTGGCCGCCGAGAATAACACACAAAAAGGGGTGTTTGTTGATTTTTGGTGATCCAATTTTAGCAAGATCGTTCGTGTTATCATTCTCTTTTGTTTCACGCATTGGTAATCCTTAAACCTTTTCTTTTTAATTATTTATTGGATCAAGAACACATGAAATCAAGGGTTTATTAAAAACTATTAATCAAACATGTTAATTAAATCACGAGGTAATAAACATGGTGGTTTTTGGGTTGTTTTCGTTCGGCCGACGCATAGAACCGAGAGCCGAAGCTCTCGGTAGGGTTTTGATCACCACCAGCCGAGACCTTTGAGTCTCGATGTTGGCTTTGTGGTTCGGCAGCAGGCAAAATAAGGGACCCCGACGCATGTCGGGGTGGCTTGTGGTTTTGGGGGTCTCGGCTGAAAAACAAACAAGCACCACAAGCAGGGGAACGCCGCATGGGCGGCAGCTAGCCGTGAGACCAAGGGACCACCGGCTTAAGCCGGTGGCACCTTTACACAAATAGTGGCAACTGGCCAAGCCGGTTCGCCACTGTTAAGGGGTGTTTTTTTGGTCCGGTTCAAGGGTAAACACGGTCCGGTTCACGACATGTCTAGATTTAAAACACGGGTTCGGTTCATGACTTATTTTTGCAAGTTAATTATTTTTACAAGATTATTAAATTAATTTAACATGCTATATAATTAATTTAATTTAGACATGACTTAGGTTAATTATTATTATTAATAATACATGATTTTAACCTAAATACTTTATGATTTAATTTAGACTAAAGTAATTAATTAATTATTAAACATGACATATAATTAATTAATTTCCATGACTTAGATTATATTAATAATAAATATTAATACATGTTTTAACCTAAGTATTATTTACACTTTAATTTAGTTAAATCATGCTATATTTAATTAAATCTTAAAACATATAGTTCATTTAATTTACATGTGTTAATTAATAAACTATACTATTAATCTCATGACTTAGAATATTAATCAGTAAAAACTTAAGCTTATCTTATTAACTTAATAATCCAGCTTTTATCTATTTATGGAAACTTTCTATTTTTAGAAACTTATTTATTTTAAGCAGCTAATCTATTTATAGAAACTTTCTATTTTTAGAAACTTATCTATTTTAAGCAGTAAATCTATTTTTGGAAACTTTATATTTTTGGAAACTTTCTATTTTAGGAAACCTGCTATTTTTAGAAAGTTACTTATTATTACACAACAAGTATAATAATACAAGAAATATAACTAATACTTAATCAGAATATCCATAATACATGATAAACACAGCATAACGATAAAATTAGTAGCACATGACATGAACATATAAAATAAGCTAAGACATGATATAAAACAAGTTACGTACATAGTAATCAGAATACTTATACAAGTATATTATGTATGTAGCATTAGTGAGATCGAAGTAGGATTCTCTTCCATTCGTCTTCTTCGTTCACTGGACCTAAGGTATGGATTCTCCGTCCTTTCAGTATGGACATTCTTTCCTTATTAGGATTCCCCGTATGCAGCCAAATGTTTTCCCAGTATATGTTTTATATGTTTTGATTTGCTTATGTTTAATTAAATGCCTAAGCCATATACATGCATGACCAGTTTCACCTAGTTATGGAGGTACAATGACCATAACACTGGAGGCACCAGTGTTATGACTTCACCACGGCGGAGTGATGGCTCGTGGCGTCCCTTTCAGCTTTTGGCCATATTATTATGTTATCATGTGGGGTGTATGAGTGCATCCTAGGTTACATTTTTTTACAGATTAATTTGGTGAATGTGGTGTGTGACTTGCATCCTTCACAAGGAGTTGATCCCTCCTACCCAAACTTATATTAATTAGAGGCAACCCCTCTAATTGCATGACGAGGTCACCCCTCCAAGTATTCATGCACGTTGATATTTCATAACCTATATTGGCTAATGGTAAACATGTTAAACAGTTTTTATAAGACAAACATACGGCTTTTCAAACTATAAAAACAGTTTTAGTAAGTTACGTCAGGTTTTCCAGGACTTAATCAATTCCGCTACTATATGTTGTATATGCTTATGTTATTCATTCTATGCTTGTATATCCGTGCACTGAGCGTTATGCTCAGCCGTTTTCCTTTCATGTTCCCAAAATGGCAGGTACTCAGGGACGCTCGTAGACTTCAAGCGTACGTGCATATGGATTGGAAGAATTCTAGCCTTTATTACTTTATGCTTATCTTCATACTTTTGATACTCATTTCCATAGATATTGTTTAGTCCTTTTCATTTACAATACTTATCTTTGTGTGTGATGAGCTTCACTTTGGGGTACCGATGTTTGTTTCCATTATTTCCTTTATGGTCATGTAATGTTTAACACATTTATCCTTGTATGCTTTGATGACACGCCATAATCACGCGTGACATTCCATTTACCAAAAATGGGGTGTTACATTTCTTAATGGCGAATTAAGGGAAGATGTCTACGTAAGCCAGCCGAATGGATTCGTCAACTCAGAGTATCCTAATCACGTGTACAAGCTCAAGAAGGCTCTTTATGCGTTGAAACAAGCTCCACGCGCGTGGTACGATCTCCTATCGTCTTATCTCATCTCGGAAGGCTTCTCCAAAGGCAAAGTGGACCCAACATTGTTCATTCTCAAGGAGGACAACGACATGATACTGGTACAAATTTATGTTGACGATATAATATTTGCTTCCACTACTCTAAGACTGTCTGGCCATTTTGAGAAAATCATGTCGACACGCTTAAAGATGTCGATGATGAGAAAATTTTCATTTTTCTTAGGATTGCAAATTTCTCAAAATCCCATAGGCATCTTCATTAATTGAAATTGAGTAAATTAAAGTTCGTTTCTCTCGATTCTTAACCAATTGAAAGTCCTAACATATCAAGTTTATTATCGTTTTTGGTTGATAGGGTTATTTGGATTTTCTATGTCTTTTTAATCAAACACGTAAAAAAATAGTAAAAAATATTAAACTACGTAACCATAAAACATTTAGCAATTACCAAACATTATTCACAAAAGGACAAAAATGTAAATCTATGAAAGTTATGTGCTAAAAATGTAAGTAAATGAAAGTCTAGTGCTTGAAATGTAAAAACCAGAAAGTAAAAGGACAAATTATGTAAAATCTAACAACTATCTAACCAATTCTAACAACTTTGAAAACTGTCTAACTGAAATTGAAAATTTGTGAAAAGTTTTGGACTAGAAACTTGCAAACCCTAATTATTAGGAAGTTTAGCTAGTTATGAAAACAGTAACAAACTAAGAGGATTAAAATGCAATTAAATGGAAATTATAACCAAAAACAGGCACCAAGGACAAATGAGCTCGTATAAGCTCAACAATGAACCAAATAAGCTCTAACAAGTTTCAAACATCTTAAAAAGACTTGTCCAAGGAAAAAGCTTAAAACTCTCTAGAACTCAAATAAGCCAAATCCAATAAGCCATGAATAAGCTACCATAAAATCTAGACATGCACAATCAAATTTTAAAGTCAAATCTTATTAAACAGCTTATTGTGAGTCTGGGATGTCTTTTCTTGTGAAAAATGGTCAAGTAGATAAGCAGGAAAATGAAAATAAGCTGAATCCTAGCTTATTTGACTTTTGTTGACCAAAAAGTGAAAATTCTCAAAGCTCAAAATTTGTTCAAGACATGTTTCTAAGTAAGAATGTGGAAGAAAAATGCAACTTTTATGAAGTGGAAATGCCTATCTAAGAAAACAGATGGCTACTTTATCACAGAAACTTACAATTGCCCAAGGGCTTATTCAAAAGCTGATTACAAGCTTATTAGTGAAAACTGTATAAATTCCTTAACAACACTAAAACTTTGGATGTTAATGAACAACTAGAAACTGGTTTCAATGATTTTGATTAAGAAATGAAGCAATGACAAGAGATTGAAATAGACTACTTTTCTATTAAACTAATTTCAAAAACTTGACCCAAACTTTTTACTAACCATTTGCGTTTTGACCCAAATTTTGACCATAAAACTTTACAAACTTGTTACAAATGGCTAAAGAATGAGTAATGAACAAAGATTAACCAGTTTTAACACTTAAACTCCAAAATGTATGCAGATCCAAACACAAGTTTCAAAAACTGAAATGAACTTTAGTGAATGATTATTGAGTAAATGATTGAAACAAGCTATGACTGATATCTACACAAACTTAATTAGCAAAATGAAGTGTAAATGAGCTAAGAACAGTAATAAGTGTGAAAACACTTATCCTTTTGCCACTAAAATCATGGAAAAGCAAGACCGAATCATGTGTTTTATCTCAATAAAGTCGGAATTACGCGTGGTTTTGTGTTTTTGTGTCTAAATAGGTACAAATGATCAAAAGAAGAGAAAACACGGGATTTCACGGTCAAATATCGAAGAAAAGTCAAAAAAGAGTCAAAGACAAAGATCAAAAGACCAAAGTGTGTCGACGATCACGAAAATCGGTTAAACCAACACGAGTTTGAAGAAATGATCAAAGAAGCCGAATTCAAGTTCGAGTTTTAACGGATTTAAATTTTTGATGATATTCGAGCCAAGTGGGTCCCACTTACTCTTAATGGACTCACAAGCCCATTTAAGGAAATAAGTAACCTTAATTAATGGATCATGAAGCCCTATTTGCAAGATTAACAAACTTGGGCCCAAGCCCATTTATGATGTAAAGGGACGGTTTGGATGCAAGTGGGCCAAGCCCAATTTGTACACAATAGTGGGACGGTTAATGAAGTAGGCCACAAAGCCCATTTGGCTTGATACACACGAATGAGTGAAAAGATTTCATTTCTTTTGCTCACACATATTCGGTCAACTTTCCCCACTTCAAACACATTCAACCAGTCAACCAAACGTTTTAAAATGTTTATCCTTCCCCAACACGTGTCTCCCGTTAATTTACTCTCACCCCACCTTAATAAAACAAAACGACTTTTACCCACACCCCACACTTTCTTCGTCAAAAACAAAGTAAATCTCTCTCTCACCACTTCCATCTCCTTCCCCTGAAAAATAGTACCCTTCCCTCACAAACCCTAGCTTTTACAGTCAAGAATTACCCAACCAAAATTGGGGGTTTTACCCTAAAAGGTTAATTCACACCCAAATAAATTAAATCCCCCAGTTTTCGGATCATCCACTCATCCTCTCTATCCTACATGGCCAAATCAATGGATTTGATTGGCTAGGCCACCTCACCATTACCAATCCCCCAATTATATCAATCCACCTCACCAATCAACAAAAACAACTAGCACACATCTTGCCACGAGGGCAATCCGTGGCTACAAGGAAGATTCTCCACCGTTTGATCATAAGAGAAGAAAGAGAAGGAAGATTAGCGGCCCAGATTCTTCACCGTGGTCACCAAGGAAGACCTAGAAGGTTCGGGGGATCCCTATAAAACCCCCCTTTATCATGTATTTGTTTATGCTTTCCTTTATTTTTATTTTCAGTAAAAAAATAGATTAGGGTTTTTAATATTGTAAATTCTTTTTTCCAGTATTGTAAGTGAATTTTAATTAATGAAAAGTTCAATTTAGTTTTAATTCTGTCTCGATTTTAAATTTCAGTTACTGCTTTTTATTGAATCAGCTTATTAAAAATTGTTACTGTTTAACAGTTATTATTATTATAAAAAAAATAAAAATAAATAAATAAATAAAGAAAAGTGAACTATATATTTCCCCACTGGGAAATATAAGAAAGAGTTACTGCTACTGTTCATCCGATTGGTTGGGTTCGATTCAAGGTGGTGTTTTGTTTGGCGTTTCGTTTCGGTTTAAGCTCGCTCAGCGCGACGCTTCTACTCAAAGGTTCCTCCAAATGGTTTGAATTTTCTTTTTATATTTAAGTTAAGATTTATGTTTGTTTAGAGTATTGATTATTCTGCTTATTAGTTTAAGGCTGTTTGGATCTGTTTAGATATAAGGTTGTGTTTATTTGTTTGCTTTTGTTTCATTTATTTTAGAAGTTTGATTAATATTAGGACTAATAAGTTATAGTTAAGGTTATCAGCTTATTTTAGTTCGGTTTATATATGCTTATTTTAGATTGTACTATTTGGGATTTTAGCTTATTGTTATCAGTTTATTTGGTTTTCGGTTATTTTCTTATTTAGATTGGTTTATCGTGCTATTTGGTCTTGGCTGCTACATTTGCATCTGCTTATTGTTCTTCGGTTCTGCCTAAAGTCATAGTGTTAGCATCTGCTTAGTTAGATTTGCTATTGTTTAGATAACTTATTAGATTTGGTTTACACTTATTCGACTGTTAGTTTGGTTTTAGTTTCAGCTTTAGTTGGCTTATTTGGTTCCTGCTTATTGTGTCTTGATAGGTGTGAAAACACCCATTCTTTTTACCACTTAATTACAATAATAACCGAGCCAAAACGTGTATTTTATGTCATTTATGTCGGAATTATGCGTGGTTTGTGTTTTTGTTGTGATTTAGGTCGAAAAAGTGAAAAGTGGAGAAAACACGGCATTCACGGGCTTTTATCGAAGAAAAAGACGAAAGACGAAGTCGAAAGATCAAGAGTGGAAAAAGAACGGAAGTCCAAGACCAATTCTGAAGATTTATCGAAGAAAAAGTCAAAAGACGGAAGTTTACTAAAAGCCGAAGAACTCGAGTCTAATTTACGAAGAAAATTCAAAGACGAGTTTAAAGAAATCCCAAAACAAAATCATTAAATCCAAGATTAACAAACAATTAAGAAGAAAAGGGCTTAAGTGTGCAAATAAGGAAAAGAGGAAAGAGGGAGGAAGCTTCCTAAGCTCCTCCATAATCACCCCTATATATAGTTTAGGCTAGCTTCATTTCTTGTTGTTGGGTGGTTTGACAAACCACCACTTCCACCATTTTTATTTCTTGTTAATTACTTTCTTGCTTTTTAATTTCATGTTATGCACTTTTAATTCAAGTAAGTCTTTTAATTTTTGAATCTTTTCTTTTAATCAAGTTCTTATTTTTAATCATCTTCTTCTACCTTTCTTATCTTGCTTATCTTTGATTCATGTTCATATTTGATCTTATTTTCATCTTAATGCTTATTTGATTTAAAGGTTTCTTAAAAAGTTCATCTTTTTAAAAGTTTGATTTGAAAGTTTGCTTATTTTTAGTTTGATAAGTTGTTATTCATGCTTATTAAGTCAATTTCGATTTAGATTCGTGCAAGTTTTAGTTTGAGCTTATTAACCATAGCTTATTGCTTTTGCTTAATTTTCGGATCAAAAAGTTAGATCGGAAAGGGTAAACCCCTTTCCAATCACGTATTCCAATCACCTTGATTGGAAAAGGGTTTTACATTCCAATCAACATTCCAATCAACATTCCAATCAACATTCCAATCAGCATTCCAATCAACATTCCAATCAACATTCCAATCAGCATTCCAATCAACATTCCAATCAGCATTCCAATCAACATTCCAATCAGCATTCCAATCAACATTCCAATCAACATTCCAATCAGCATTCCAATCAACATTCCAATCAGCATTCCAATCAACATTCCAATCAGCATTCCAATCAACATTCCAATCAGCATTCCAATCAACATTCCAATCAGCATTCCAATCAACATTCCAATCAGCATTCCAATCAACATTCCAATCAACATTCCAATCAGCATTCCAATCAACATTCCAGTCAGCATTCCAATCAACATTCCAATCAACATTCCAATCAACATTCCAATCAGCATTCCAATCAACATTCCAATCAACATTCCAATCAGCATTCCAATCAACATTCCAATCAGCATTCCAATCAACATTCCAATCAGCATTCCAATCAACATTCCAATCAGCATTCCAATCAGCATTCCAATCAACATTCCAATCAGCATTCCTATCAGCTTCATTATTTGCACTTTCCGATTAGAGTTGATTTTAGTTTTAATTTTACGTCATTTAATTTCACGTCATTTACTTTTAACGTTTTAAATATTGCACCGTTTACGTTTCAACTAGTTTTAGTTTTAATTTCCCGTCCTTTATTATTAAGTCTTGCACATTTATTTTACCAAATCCAAAAATATTTGTTTCACCAAGAACAACTAATCTCACACAATTAACCGGAAATCAATTCGATTAGACACCGAGAAAACGAACTTTCAACGAGTAAAATGTCTACATTAAAATGGCGCCGCTGCCGGCTCTTTTTGTGAAGATTAACGGTTTTTTGTGAGAGACGCGTTGGCTTTTGGGATCCGTTCACTCGTGAACGTTATTTTTCATGTCAAAAATTTTCAAAAATCCAAAAACATTAGTAAAATCATAAAAAGCATTTCTTTTTCAAAGTTTTGCACCAAAAATATTCTTCTTGCTTATCTATCTTTCTTTATGGATTTTTATGTCCATTGCGTCGGGTGTGGGAGACGATTGTACGGGAACGACTCTTGTCATTGGTGTACATGTGAGCGGTGTGGAAACGATATCGACAACACACAATTCGGATTTTGTCCCTTGTGCAACTCGACTAATTCATTCTTTTTGAACCCACATCCTGTTCCCCCGTGCATCTATTGTGGAAGCGATTCTCATTGGCATGTTTCGTGCCCGGTTCGATACCCGTATGGTCACGGGCAAGAACCGGGGTACAATTATGACAATGAAAATAGCTATCCACAAGACGCACCCAGTCTTTTTCGTCACCCGTTTTGCAACAATTGTGGGGGTCCTCACGAAAGTTTTCACTGTCCTACAGGGGATCACAATTACTATAATTATACCCCTTCCAGTTTTGACCAACCCCTACAATACCCAATTGATCATCAGCCTCGTCACGGGATGAGTTACCAAGAACCAATTGACGATCTTGCTACAGCCTTTCAAGAACAAAGAAACGATCTTGCTGCAGCTTTTCAAGAACAAAGCAAAGAGCTTTTACACACGCTGCAAACTTATATGGAGTCATTTTTACAGCAACGAGATCAGACGAGTACTCATATCCCTGAGCTTATTATTGGCCCTTTAGGTAATGAGGAGAGCGATGACGATACTGAGGTTATTTTCGACGAGGAGGAATTTCTAAAGCAAAGCAAAACTTCTCCCCTTCCTCCTTCGTCTATTGCTATCACACCCGAGGAGCCCGTTGGCTCTCTCATAATGGAGGATCAGTATCTTGACATTATCTCGGCTATGGAATCGGACAAATCCCTAAAGTCTAGTGTCGAGGAACTTGTCGTCATCCCAAGTGAGCCCGCGGGTGTTCTGGAAAATTTGTGTGATGTGCCGACTTTTGTGGAGCTTACGGACAAGTTTGCTTCGCTAGTCAATGATCACATACTCACAACTCCACATCCGATATTTGATCCTCCCAACGAGAGTTCAACATGTGGTGAGTATGATGATTTCGTCTTCGAGCCTGAGATTGCGGAAATTATCGACCGAGAGCTAGCTCTTTTGCCTCCGCTTCAACCTACAAGCGAGGTCGACTTTTCCAACATTGATGCCGAACTTGATGAGTTGGAACGTCTTATTTTTCATAATAATGACGAACCAACTCACATGCCCAAACATCCTATTCTCGAGGAGTTACCTAATCAACACTCCTCTTATGAGAACTACGTTTACCACATTCGTGAGGATTTAACTTATCAACAATCCCCACAAATGAATGATGGTTTCGTACTTGATCATGGTCTTGTCAAACGAGTTTCTACACTCCTTCTCTACGATCATGAGGATAAATGCTTTGACCCGGGAGGTGACATGGACCATTCTATGATTGATACTTCTACGGCTTTGCCAATTGGTCTGCCTCCATTGTCTTTGGAGGATGACAATGTGATTCCCTTACCCACCCCACCTCCCGTTAATATGGACTTCACTTGCTTTTCTGGTAGTGAGAGGACCTTTTTACCATTCAAGACTTATCCTCCTGCCTCTCCTTTATTGATGTCCTCCGGGAACGAGGACAAGGTCTTTGATCCCGGTATTACATACGAGGCTTCCCCATGGACCATTTAATTCGGGGACGAGTCAGGCTCGTGACTCGGTTAATATAAACAAGCGCTTTTTGGGAGGCAACCCAATTATCTATCTATCTTTCCTGTTTTCACCATAAGTGTAGGGGGAGCCCCGTTGGTGTTTCTTGTTCTCTTTCTTATCATGTGCAGGGATTAGAGCTTCAAAGACACACTCTTGATGACTTTTGACGAACCGTGATTCCGTGTTCCCTTCTTCCTGGTTCTATCCTAAACTCTTTTCGATTCACTATTTTATATTTCTCAATATTAAAATAGGAATCTCTTTAGTTGTCTCTTCCTTAACAAGATTTAAACAAAGTGCACAATGTCCTAAGTGTAGGGGAGTTTACTCCCACATGCTTAAACATTGAGGACAATGTTTATATTAAGTGTGGGGGGACTTCTATCGAAGTTAAGTGGCCTTTTCCTTGTATTTGTCCTCATTTTAACTGGAAAATCGATTTTTCGACATTTTTCAAAAATTTTAATCTATTTTGGCCTAGTTGTAGTTCCCTTTATTTTTGCTATTTTTCTCTTATTTTAATAAAATGGTTTTAACAAGTTTAGTTATCTTAGATATATTAGGCCCGTTGTGAATTTTTTGACTCAACCCGAGTTTACTTATCGAAGTTCACTCTAGCTAGTATCCTTAACCGTGTAGACCTTAATTGGTTTATTGGGCTAAGCATCCACGAGTCTCATTCCTTGAGATTTTAAATTGTGGAGAACGAGAAATGATAGAGTTGGTTACAAGTTTGGTATTCTTTCATTAACTTATGTGAGTTAATTATGATCTTTTTCTCCCCTCGCTTGTAAATAAATAAATGCAATAAGTAAGGTCGTACGATTTGAAAAGTTACTTAGCTTCTAGCCCAAGATCGTTTAAAAGTTGCTCGGTAATGATAAGAGTTCATAGCCAAGGCATAACTTATGAAGCGGGGCGCGAAGATTGGCGAGTCCGAAAAGGCCCTAACAAGGCATGAGGATTCCATTTTATTGCTGAAGATCCAAAGTGATGTGAAAAGCATTATTTCCAAAATCAATATGAAGGATCAAGACTCACGACGAAAAGCAATCAACTCCCATAAAGATCATGGAGAAGTCTATCCGAAAAGACCCTAACAAGGTATGAGGATAAATAGATCCAAGTCCTAAAAAGAGGCGGATCGTTGTATCTCAAAATCCCAATTAGAGATTGAAGAAATAATCATGAAGTCGTGGCCAACAAAGTTGGAGAACCCCTCAAAAGTCTCCAAGTGAAGAAACTTTATAACGAAGAGAAGACCATTATCTCAAGAACGTCTCTCGAAGATATGAAGTATGAAGTACATGCCAAATATCGGCCCGAGAAAGGTCTCAAATCGCGAACCAGGTTATGCCAAGATATGAACTTTTTGATATCCCGAGAAGCAGTTTTAAGAGATTTTGTCCTTTAGCTAACTATTGATCAAATCGTCCTACTTTGCTTTAAGCCTAAATAAATTATCGAAATAAGTCAACAGTGCATCCTCGTGATCATTCAAGACATCAATAAAATATAAGAGATACTCGTAGGAATAAGGGAGTTTAAGTGATTAATTGAACCACATGAGTAAATGTTTGTTATGTTAACTTGTGCTAACAATGATCTTGTTTTTAAGCTTGGCATGGGGAACGTGAAACTTGAGGGTGATGAACATTCATGACATACAAGCCCTAATGTAAGTCTTAGATTTCTTTACAAGTTTCTTCCTTGTTGCATCTTGTTATTTTCTATCTTTTTGATTTTCCTTAGTTGTTTAATAAAGGCCAAGGTAGGTTGATTATGATGGAAAATGTAAAACGTGCTTTGTAACTAATGCATTGCATGAGGACATTGCAATGGTTAAGTGTAGGGGATTTGATAGGTGTGAAAACACCCATCCTTTTTACCACTTAATTACAATAATAACCGAGCCAAAACGTGTATTTTATGTCATTTATGTTGGAATTATGCGTGGTTTGTGTTTTTGTTGTGATTTAGGTCGAAAAAGTGAAAAGTGGAGAAAACACGGCATTCACGGGCTTTTATCGAAGAAAAAGACGAAAGACGAAGTCGAAAGATCAAGAGTGGAAAAAGAACGGAAGTCCAAGACCAATTCTGAAGATTTATCAAAGAAAAAGTCAAAAGACGGAAGTTTACTAAAAGCCGAAGAACTCGAGTCTAATTTACGAAGAAAATTCAAAGACGAGTTTAAAGAAATCCCAAAACAAAATCATTAAATCCAAGATTAACAAACAATTAAGAAGAAAAGGGCTTAAGTGTGCAAATAAGGAAAAGAGGAAAGAGGGAGGAAGCTTCCTAAGCTCCTCCATAATCACCCCTATATATAGTTTAGGCTAGCTTCATTTCTTGTTGTTGGGTGGTTTGACAAACCACCACTTCCACCATTTTTATTTCTTGTTAATTACTTTCTTGCTTTTTAATTTCATGTTATGCACTTTTAATTCAAGTAAGTCTTTTAATTTTTGAATCTTTTCTTTTAATCAAGTTCTTATTTTTAATCATCTTCTTCTACCTTTCTTATCTTGCTTATCTTTGATTCATGTTCATATTTGATCTTATTTTCATCTTAATGCTTATTTGATTTAAAGGTTTCTTAAAAAGTTCATCTTTTTAAAAGTTTGATTTGAAAGTTTGCTTATTTTTAGTTTGATAAGTTGTTATTCATGCTTATTAAGTCAATTTCGATTTAGATTCGTGCAAGTTTTAGTTTGAGCTTATTAACCATAGCTTATTGCTTTTGCTTAATTTTCGGATCAAAAAGTTAGATCGGAAAGGGTAGACCCCTTTCCAATCACGTATTCCAATCACCTTGATTGGAAAAAGGTTTTACATTCCAATCAACATTCCAATCAACATTCCAATCAACATTCCAATCAGCATTCCAATCAACATTCCAATCAACATTCCAGTCAGCATTCCAATCAACATTCCAATCAGCATTCCAATCAACATTCCAATCAGCATTCCAATCAACATTCCAATCAACATTCCAATCAGCATTCCAATCAACATTCCAATCAGCATTCCAATCAACATTCCAATCAGCATTCCAATCAACATTCCAATCAGCATTCCAATCAACATTCCAATCAGCATTCCAATCAACATTCCAATCAGCATTCCAATCAACATTCCAATCAACATTCCAATCAGCATTCCAATCAACATTCCAGTCAGCATTCCAATCAACATTCCAATCAACATTCCAATCAACATTCCAATCAGCATTCCAATCAACATTCCAATCAACATTCCAATCAGCATTCCAATCAACATTCCAATCAGCATTCCAATCAACATTCCAATCAGCATTCCAATCAACATTCCAATCAGCATTCCAATCAGCATTCCAATCAACATTCCAATCAGCATTCCTATCAGCTTCATTATTTGCACTTTTCGATTAGAGTTGATTTTAGTTTTAATTTTACGTCATTTAATTTCACGTCATTTACTTTTAACGTTTTAAATATTGCACCGTGTACGTTTCAACTAGTTTTAGTTTTAATTTCCCGTCCTTTATTATTAAGTCTTGCACATTTATTTTACCAAATCCAAAAATATTTGTTTCACCAAGAACAACTAATCTCACACAATTAACCGGAAATCAATTCGATTAGACACCGAGAAAACGAACTTTCAACGAGTAAAATGTCTAGTATCATGTCTCTTATAGCTTATTTTAGGTTTATCATTGCTTATTGATTTTGCCTTTCAGTTTTTTATTAGAGTTATTAGCTTATGATTACTGCTTATTTAATTACTTGAGCTTATTTGTTTCCTGCATGTTTTGATTCCTGCTTATTTATATCAGTTTATTGTTTGTCTTGGCTTATTAGACTGCTTTTTGTTTATTTGCTGCTATAACCTCAGACCCAACTGGTCTGAGGCTTTGTACTGTCAAAATAAAAAGTTCCAAAAAAAAAAAAAAAAAATATTAAGCAAATTTGTCTGTCAGGGAACTCGAACCCCTGACCTCTCGTATACAAGACGAACGCCTCAACCATTGTGCTAGCACTCTCTTTAAGTTTTGTTCCATTGCATTTAATTTATATAGTGTAATACTCGGGTAGGCAGTTAATTATTAGTTAAATTTAAGTTTAGTTTTATTAATTAAATAGTTTTATTTATATTCAGTTTTTTTTTAAAATTTTAAAAATAAAGAAAAATAAAAAAATAAATTTTATTTAGATTTCTCTTATAATTTACTTTGTTTATTTAAAATATTTTACTTTGTTTATTGAAAATAGATTTCATTTTTAAATTTAATTTTATTTTTTTAAAATTTCACTTAGATTTCAAAATTTGTTTTTACTTTTATTTTAGAAAAGATTTTATTTAAAAGTTTTATATTTTTAATTAGCTTAAATTGTTTCAAAAGTCTTTTTAGTATTATTTAAGTTAATTTAAAAATAGCTTTTAATTAAATAGGCTTTTAGTTTAAAATATCCTAAAATTACGTTTACCAAGAACAAATTAGTCCCACATTAACCGGAAATCAAATTCGAGTGAGTCGAGGAAAACGAACATTCATTGCAAAACATATAAAATCCTAGTTTCAAATTGGCGCCGCTGCCGCTTCGCTCGTACGATTGACGATTTTTTCGTGAAGACGTTTGGATTTTGGGATCCGTTCATCCTTTGAACGTTACGTTTCTTGCAACAAAATCAAAAACACAAAAAAAAATCAAAAACTTAAAAATACAAAAAAATTAAAAATCACAAAAGCAATTTCTTTCCTAAGAATTGCAACAAAAAAATTAAAAAATCCAAAAGTAATACTTTTTCCTAAAAGTATTACACCAAAAATATTACGTATTAGTGTTAATTTTTCGATTCGATTTCTTTCGATTTTTCTTGTGAATATATATTTTTCTAAAAAATACAAAAATATTTTTCATTTTATTATATTATATTACGTAGCACAATAAAATTACCTACTTTTCAAATAAGCCTTAGTTGGGATTTCATCACCTAACTATTGTAGTCGAATCCATAACGAGAAAAAAGGGCAAAATAGATAAATACTAGTAAGACGTTTGAACTCGACATATACAAACTATAAGGTGGATATAAGGCGACGCGCTATAAAAGGCCGTCTAAGGAAAAAGGTTTTTAAGTGCTTTGTGCCACCTCGTTTCCCCGCTTGCTTGTGCGTATATTGAGAGGGACGACCGATTATTGGTTTGCCAACTCAAGTAGTATTGACGTATATATTTTTGTAGATTTTTTCATATTGCTCCTCGAGAGGGAAAATCCTTTTCCTCTCAAAGTCGACCGAGGTCACCTACCTCACTCCAAAGTTTTAATTGTATGCGCACTCGCGCGCATACATACATACCGATTGGTGTACCAAATACTTCTAATTCTTCTAAAAAGAAGAAGAAGAAAAACAAAAAGACCGTCATTAAAGCCGATCCCGAGAATCGAGCTTTCAACAATACGATGGCAACGGATAATCGACCAATGATTGAGATTCTACAATCTCACGTTGAAGGAAACGATGACGCGATTGTGGTGCCAAATATTGGAGCTAATCATTTCGAACTTAAATCGAGTTTTATTCAAATGGTTTCCGCTACACCATTTTTAGGCCGTACTAATGATGACCCACACGCTCATATCAAACGTTTCATCCAATTAGCTAATACCGTCAAATACAATGGGGTGCCCCAAGAGGCCGTTCGCCTCCAACTTTTTCCTTTTTCCCTCGAGGGACAAGCCCGGATTTGGCTTGACAAGGAACCACCCCAAAGTATTACCACATGGATCGACTTAGAGACCAAGTTCATTAACTACTTTTTCCCACCATCACGGACCACTTCCTTAAGGAATGAAATAATCAACTTTGAGCAAAAATATGGGGAAACGTTTAGTGAGGCTTGGGATCGTTTTAAAGATCTTTTGAGAAAATGTCCACAACACGGTTTTACTAAGGTTCATCAAATCAACACGTTATATAATGGTTTAACTCTAAACGACCAAGACTCACTTAATAGTGTCGCGGGGGGAAATATTCTTGTGAAAACCATGAATGAGGCTTGGGCCATTATTGAGAACAAGGCAAAAGTGCAAACCAAAAGTGTTAGGGCTAATATGGCAAGTGCTAGTACGAGTAATAATGAGGTGAATGATCAAATTAAGGAGCTTACTTCAATTGTGAAAACCCTTGCTCTAAGAACCGACGCCCTCACTACACATGTGCATGCCGTGAAAGAAAAAAGTGAGACGTGTGAGACTTGTGGTGGACCACATTCATACTTTAATTGTGACAAGGTTTACAATGATCAACAAGAAGTTTATGCTTATAACAACAATGAAATTGATCGGGTTCAATTCAAACCAAATGTTGATGTTAACCATTTGTCTTACAAGTCTAATAACTATTTGGCTCCCCCGGGTTTTGTAGCACCACAAAGACCACCCCCACCCGCCCAAAATAGAAACCAAGGTCCTCAACGGGGTAATTTTCAAGGAAATACTAATCAACGAGGTTTTAATCAAAATCAAGGGATATTTCAAGGGCAAAACCAAGGGTTGAATAATCAAGGATATAATAACCAAAGTTTTCAAAATCAAGGATTTAATCAAGGTTCTAATCAATATCAAAACCAAGGTTTTCCTAATCAAGGTTATAATCAAATGAACGTGCATAATCCTCAAATGGACTTGGTTTTACAAAAATTATCCGACCATGAACGAATGATGAGAGAGATGCAAGAGCATAATCGACTAATGCAAGAATCGAATGATAAGAAGTTTTTGACTATGATTCAAACCTTTCGTCCCCAAGGTGCCCTTCCCTCGAACACCGTGACCAATCCTAGGGCTAATGTTAATGCTATCACTACTAGAAGCGGTAAGACCACCGTAGAACCTTCCCCACCTAACTAAGGACCCGAGATTCCTTCTTCTTCGACACAACCTCCTTCTTCTTCCACTTGTGACATACCTCCCGTTATGCATTCGTCTACACCATATGTTCCACCGATACCCAAATTTTATACCCCATCTTCGGTTCCAAAACCGGTTCCTTCACCTTCTATTTCTACTCCTCCTCCTCCTCCAAGGATGTGAGTGAGCAATCCACTCCAAAGCCTTCATCTCAACCCAATATACCTTATCCCTCAAGGTTGCGGAAAGAGAAATTGAAGAATAAGGATGATATTCAAGTTTCGAACTTCCTAAAAATGTTCAAACAATTGAATTTTAATATCACCTTTGCCGAGGCGCTCGCTCACATGCCTAAGTACGCTAAGATGTTTAAGGATCTTTTAAGTGATAAGGAAAAGTTGCTTGATATCGCCAATACCCAATTGAATGAGAATTGTTCCGCGGTTCTTTTGAGAAAATTACCGGTTAAGTTAGGAGATCCCGGTCGATTCCTTATTCCTTGTAATTTTTCGGGTGTTGAGAATTGTATGGCCTTGGCGGATCTCGGACCGAGTATCAATCTTATGCCATTGTCCGTGTGGAAACAATTATCTTTACCCGAGCTAGTCCCCACTCGTATGACATTAGAATTAGCTAACCGTACGGTTGCTTATCCGGTGGGGATAGCCGAGGATGTTTTTGTAGGAGTCGACAAATTCACTTTTCCCGCCGATTTCGTTGTCGTCGACTATGAAATGGATCCCCGTGTTCCGTTAATTGTGGGACGACCTTTCTTGAGAACCGGGCGTACATTAATCGATGTAGCCGCGGGTGAACTTATCATGAGGGTCGGGGATGACAAAATCGTCTTTAACATGGGTAAACTTTCCAAACTTCCCGATGAGCCCGAATCCGTGAATTTCATCGATGTGCTCGACGAAGCATGCGAAGAACATTTTCATGAGGCTTGTAAGAGCGGGATTTCTCCTTTACCTCATGTTGAGACCGTAGCTTATATTGCTCCTTCATTAACTCCATTTGGAGAAAGTGACTTAGATGAGTTTGAAGCTAGTTTGGGTCCTCTCGAGATTAACTATGATAATTCTCCCACCAATTGGGATGAAGACATTCGTACTATTGAGAGACTTCTCAATGAGGACAATATCTCTCCACCTACTCCTAAAGAAGTTACAAACGATGATCCTACTTTGACCAAGCCTTCCATTGATAATCCGCCGGATTTAGAGCTTAAAGATTTGCCGTCTCATTTAGAATACGTTTTCTTAGAGGAGGATAATAAGTTGCCCGTCATTATTGCTAAGGACTTAAAAGAAGATGAAAAATCCCGACTTATCGATGTGCTTAAGAATCATAAGAAAGCAATTGCTTGGAAAATCTCCGACATTCACGGAATTGATCCTAATTTTTGTACTCATAAAATTCTCATGGAAGATGACTTTAAACCCGCAATCCAAAATCAAAGAAGGGTTAATCCAAAAATTCATGAAGTCATTAAGAAAGAAGTTATCAAACTTCTCGATGCCGGAATGATTTACCCTATCTCGGATTCGCCATGGGTTAGTCTCGTCCATTGTGTGTCTAAGAAAGGCGGAATCACCGTTGTTCCCAACGAAAACAACGAGTTGATTCCTACTCGACTTGTAACGGGTTGGCGAGTTTGCATCGATTATCGTAAGCTCAATGATGCCACTCGTAAGGATCATTTCCCTCTTCCTTTCATGGATCAAATGCTCGAGCGTTTAGCGGGTAATGATTTCTATTGTTTCTTAGATGGTTTTTCCGGATATTTTCAAATCCCTATCGATCCAATAGACCAAGAGAAAACCACATTCACTTGTCCCTATGGAACATTCGCTTACAAAAGAATGCCTTTCGGCTTATGCAATGCTCTCGGGACTTTCCAAAGGTGTATGATGGCGATATTTCATGACATGGTTGAAGAAACTATGGAAGTCTTTATGGACGATTTCTCGGTCTATGGTGATTCTTTCTCTTCTTGCCTTGCTAATTTAGAACGTATGCTCCAACGGTGTGAAGACACTCGTCTCGTTCTTAATTGGGAAAAATGCCATTTCATGGTAAAAGAAGGCATCGTCCTCGGTCACAAAATTTCCAAAGCCGGTATCGAAGTCGACAGTGCTAAAGTTGACGTCATTGCTAAGTTACCTCCGCCTACCACCGTCAAAGGAGTTAGAAGTTTTTTAGGCCATGCAGGATTTTATCGACGTTTCATCCAAGATTTCTCGAAAATAGCTCGTCCAATGACTCATCTCTTAGAAAAGGATGCTCCTTTCATCTTCTCTCAAGAATGTCTCGACTCTTTCGAACTTCTTAAAGGTAAATTAACTAAGGCACCGGTCTTAGTCTCTCCAAATTGAGAGTTACCTTTCGAGCTCATGTGCGATGCTAGTGATTTCGCGGTAGGAGCGGTTTTAGGTCAACGAGTTAACAAACATTTCCAACCCATTCATTATGCTAGTAAGACAATGACGGGGGCTCAATTGCATTATACCACTACCGAAAAAGAGCTTTTAGCTGTAGTGTATGCTTTTGAGAAATTCCGCCCCTATCTTGTGCTTTCCACCACCATCGTTTACACCGACCATTCCGCCTTGAAATACTTGTTGACCAAGCAAGATGCTAAACCGAGACTCCTTCGTTTGGTTTTGCTCCTACAAGAATTTAAAATCGAAATTCGTGATAAAAAAGGAGCGGAAAACCTAGCCGCGGATCACCTTAGTAGACTTGAGGATCCGTATCAAGGGGAATCTCCAAATCAAGAGATTAATGAATCCTTTCCCCTTGAGACCTTAATGTCTATTAATTCCAATCTTGATGATACCCCATGGTTTGCGGACATTGCAAACTATTTGGCGGGTGGTGTTCTTATCGAAGGGTTATCATCCCAACAAAAGAAAAAAATTCTTCAAGGACGTTAAAACGTACTATTGGGACGACCCTTATCTTTTCAAGCAATGTGCGGATTTAATCATTCGTAGATGTGTTGATGGACTGTCGGCTTTACAAATCCTTGAAGCTTGCCATAAAGGACCTACCGGTGGTCACTTTGGTCCTAATTACACCGCTAAAAAAGTGTTCGACTCTGGATTCTATTGGCCCTCCATTTATCATGATGCACATGAAATGGTTAAACATTGTGATGCTTGTCAAAGGCAAGGCAAGATCACACATAAAGATGAGATGCCTCAAAATTTCATCCAAGAATGTGAAATCTTTGACGTATGGGGCATCGACTTTATGGGGCCGTTTCCATCATCGAAGGGTAACAAGTACATCCTCGTAGCCGTTGACTACGTATCAAAATGGTTTGAAGCAAAGGCTTTACCTACTAATGATGCGAGGGTGGTTGTTAACTTCTTGAAACAATTGTTTGCTCGATTCGGTGTGCCTCGTGCTATTATTAGTGATCGCGGGACTCATTTTTGCAATGATCAATTCGCACGAGTCATGGCTAAGTATGGTTTCAATCACCGACTTTCCACCGCGTATCATTCTCAAACTAATGGACAAGACGAGGTTTCTAACCGTGGTCTTAAGAGAATCTTAGAGCGAACCGTGGGAGAGCATCGTGCTTCATGGGGCGATAAATTAGATGATGCTTTGTGGGCTTTCCGTACCGCTTATAAGACACCTATAGGTTGCACCCCTTATCGCCTTGTTTACGGAAAGGCATGCCACCTCCCCATTGAGTTGGAGCATAAGGCTTATTGGGCCTTGAAATGGGCTAATTTTGATCTTAACAAAGCCGGTGATCATAGGAAAATCCAACTCAATGAACTCAATGAACTTAGGAATGAGGCTTATGAAAATTCATTAATCTACAAGGAGAAAACTAAGCTCATTCATGATTTCAAGATTAAAAACCGAGAGTTCCATGTTGGTGATCAAGTTTTATTATTTAACTCTCGGTTTAAAATCTTTTCGGGTAAACTTAAGAGCCGTTGGTCTGGTCCATTCACCGTGGCCCAAGTCTTCCCTTATGGCACCATTGAGTTATCCCAACCAAATGGGCCCAACTTTAAGGTGAATGGCCAACGGGTTAAGTTGTACTATGGAGAGGACATCTCTCACGAGATGATTCCATCCCTCTCTACATTTCCCTTGAATTAATTCGGGAAATCGAGTCGTGCTAGAGACTCGTGATAAATAAATCAAGCATCGTATAACTAGGTTAGATTTTTACCTTTACCATCCTTTCCACCCTTTTTCACCTTCATCCAATTTTCACCAATAAGTGTAGAGGGGGAGCCAAGTAGGTTGTTTGTGTGTGGTGATTGTGTGCAGGGACATGTGCTTTGATGATCCACTTTTGGTAATTTTGACGAGACCCGTGATCTCGTGTTCCCGTGTACCCGGTTCTATCAAAACTATTGTGATTCATACTTGTATATAAATAAAACGAATAAATGTAATCACTTTAGTTGTCCCTTCCTTAGCTCGATTTTAAACAACGTACTCAATGTCCTAAGTGTAGGGGAGTTTATTCGCCCACATGCTTAAACATTGAGGACAATGTTTATATCAAGTGTAGGGGGGCCTTCTATCGAATTTTAGTGGGCTTTTCCATGAATTTGACCCCATTTTACCGGAAAATTTTAAAAAATTTTCAAAGTTTTTCAAATTTTTGATCTATTTTGGCCTAGTAGTATTTTTATTTATTTTCTTTCCTCTTATTATCGCATCATCATAATTTCCATTTCAAGAATAAAAAAAATAAATAAAATGGTTTTAATAAGTTTAGATATCTTTGATATATTAGGCCCGTTGTGAATATTTTGACTCAACCCGAGTTTACTAATCTAAGTTTACTCTAGCTAGTATCCTTAACCATATGGACCTTAATTGGTTTATTAGGCTAAGCATCCACGAGTCTCATTACTTGAGATTTTAAATTGTGGAGAACGAGAAATGATAGAGTTAATTACAAGTTCGGTATTCTTTCATTAACTTATATGAGTTAGTTATGAGCTTTTTCTCCCATCACTTGTTAATAAATATATTTGCAATAAATAAGGTTGTACGATTTAAAAGGTTACTTAGCTTCTAGCACAAGATCGTTTAAAAGTTGCTCGGTATTAATTAGAGTTCATAGCCAAGGCATAACTTATTGAAACGGGACGCGAATATTGGCTTATCCAAAAAGGCCCTAACAAGGCATGAGGATACCCGAGTCAAAAAAGGACCTAAAAAGGCATGAGGATTCACTTTTTGCTAAAGATCCTAAGATGATGTGAAGATCATTAATCCAAATCAATATGAAGGATCAAGACACACGACGAGAAGCAATTACTCCCCTAAAGATCATGGAGAAGTCTATCCAAAAAGACCCTAACAAGGTATAAGGATAAATAGATCCAAGTCCGAAAAGGAGGCGAATCGTTGTATATCAAAATCCTAAATAAAGAAGAGGATAAATGAAGAAGTCGTGGTCAACGTTTGAAGCATCTTTCACTCCTTATGAAGATGTATACCAAAATGGAGAGAAGACCATAATTTCAAGATCGTCTATCAAGATTTGAAGTTTGAAGTACAAGCCAAATATCGGTCCGAGAAAGGTCTCAAATCGTGAAACGAGTTATGCCAAGATATGAACTTTTTGAGGTTTCGAGAAGCAGTTTTAAAATATTTTGTCTTTTAGCTTACTATTGATTAAATCGTCCCACTTTATTTTCGGCCTTAATAAATTATCGAAATAAGTCAAAAATGCATCCTCGTGATCATTCAAGACAACAATAAAATACAAGAGATACCCCGTAGGAATAAGGGGGTCTAAGTGATTAACTAAACCACATGAGCAAGTGTTAGTTGTGCTAACTTGTAAAAACAATGATCTCGTTTTTAAGCTTGGTATGGGGAACGTGAAACTTGAGGGTGATTAATATTCATGACACCAAAGCCCTAATCTAAGTCTTAGATTTCTTTACGAGTTTCTTCCATCTAATAATTTCCAAGTAAATAAATCTAAGTCTTAGATTTCTTTACGAGTTTTCGTCGTAGTAGTAGAAATAGTAATAAAGGACGGGATGGATTAATTATGAGAAAAATGTAATTTATGCTTTACAATAATGCATTGCATGGGGTCATTTCAATGGTCAAGTGTAGGGGATTTAATAAGTGTTTGCCACTAAAATCATGGAAAAGCAAGACCGAATCATGTGTTTTATATCAATAAAGTCGGAATTACGCGTGGTTTTGTGTTTTTGTGTCTAAATAGGTACAAATAATCAAAAGAAGAGAAAACACGGGATTTCACGGTCAAATATCAAAGAAAAGTCAAGAAAGAGTCAAAGACAAAGATCAAAAGACCAAAGTGTGCCGACGATCACGAAAATCGGTTAAACCAACACGAGTTTGAAGAAATGATCAAAGAAGCCGAATTCAAGTTCGAGTTTTAACGGATTTAACTTTTTGATGATATTCGAGCCAAGTGGGTCCCACTTACTCTTAATGGACTCACAAGCCCATTTAAGGAAATAAGTAACCTTAATTAATGGATCATGAAGCCCCATTTGCAAGATTAACAAACTTGGGCCCAAGCCCATTTATGATGTAAAGGGACGGTTTGGAATGCAAGTGGGCCAAGCCCAATTTGTACACAATAGTGGGACGGTTAATGAAGTAGGCCACAAAGCCCATTTGGCTTGATACACACGAATGAGTGAAAAGATTTCATTTCTTTTGCTCACACATATTCGGTCAACTTTCCCCACTTCAAACACATTCAACCAGTCAACCAAACGTTTTAAAATGTTTATCCTTCCCCAACATGTGTCTCCCATTAATTTACTCTCACCCCACCTTAATAAAACAAAACGACTTTTACCCACACCCCACACTTTCTTCGTCAAAAACAAAGTAAATCTCTCTCTCACCACTTCCATCTCCTTCCCCTGAAAAATAGGTACCTTCCCTCACAAACCCTAGCTTTTATAGTCAAGAATTACCCAACCAAAATTGGGGGTTTTACCCTAAAAGGTTAATTCACACCCAAATAAATTAAATCCCCCAGTTTTCGGATCATCCACTCATCCTCTCTATCCTACATGGCCAAATCAATGGATTTGATTGGATAGGCCACCTCACCATTACCAATCCCCCAATTATATCAATCCACCTCACCAATCAACAAAAACAACTAGCACACATCTTGCCACGAGGGCAATCCGTGGCTACAAGGAAGATTCTCCACCGTTTGATCATAAGAGAAGAAAGAGAAGGAAGATTAGCGGCCCAGATTCTTCACCGTGGTCACCAAGGAAGACCTAGAAGGTTCGGGGGATCCCTATAAAAACCCCCTTTATCATGTATTTGTTTATGCTTTCCTTTATTTTTATTTTCAGTAAAAAAATAGATTAGGGTTTTTAATATTGTAATTTCTTTTTTCCAGTATTGTAAGTGAATTTTAATTAATGAAAAGTTCAATTTAGTTTTAATTCTGTCTCGATTTTAAATTTCAGTTACTGCTTTTTATTGAATCAGCTTATTAAAAATTGTTACTGTTTTATTATTATAAAAAAAATAAATAAATAAATAAAGAAAAGTGAACTATATATTTCCCCACTGGGAAATATAAGAAAGAGTTACTGCTATTGTTCATCCGATTGTTTGGGTTCGATTCAAGGTGGTGTTTTGTTTGGCGTTTCGTTTCGGTTTAAGCTCGCTCAGCGCGACGCTTCTACTCAAAGGTTCCTCCAAATGGTTTGAATTTTCTTTTTATATTTAAGTTAAGATTTATGTTTGTTTAGAGTATTGATTATTCTGCTTATTAGTTTAAGGCTGTTTGGATCTGTTTAGATATAAGGTTGTGTTTATTTGTTTGCTTTTGTTTCATTTATTTTAGAAGTTTGATTAATATTAGGACTAATAAGTTATAGTTAAGGTTATCAGCTTATTTTAGTTCGGTTTATATATGCTTATTTTAGACTATACTATTTGGGATTTTAGCTTATTGTTATCAGTTTATTTGGTTTTCGGCTATTTGCTTATTTAGATTTGTATTTAGCTGATTGTATTTGCTTATTTGGCTGATTGGTTTATCGTGCTATTTGGTCTTGGCTGCTACATTTGCATCTGCTTATTGTTCTTCGGTTATGCCTAAAGTCATAGTGTTAGCATCTGCTTAGTTAGATTTTCTATTGTTTAGATAACTTATTAGATTTGGTTTACACTTATTCGACTGTTAGTTTGGTTTTAGTTTCAGCTTTAGTTGGCTTATTTGGTTCCTGCTTATTGTGTCTCTTATAGCTTATTTTAGGTTTATCCTTGCTTATTGATTTTGCCTTTCAGTTTTTTATTAGAGTTATTAGCTTATGATTACTGCTTATTTAATTACTTGAGCTTATTTGTTTCCTGCATGTTTTGATTCCTGCTTATTTGTATCAGTTTATTGTTTGTCTTGGCTTATTAGACTGCTTTTTGTTTATTTGCTGCTATAACCTCAGACCCAATTGGTCTGAGGCTTTGTACTGTCAAAATAAAAAGTTCCAAAAAAAAAAAATCAAAAATATTAAGCAAATTTGTCTGTCAGGGGACTCGAACCCCTGACCTCTCGTATACAAGACGAACGCCTCAACCGTTGTGCTAGCACTCTCTTTACGTTTTGTTCCATTGCATTTAATTTATATAGCGTAATACTCGGGTAGGCAGTTAATTATTAGTTAAATTTAAGTTTAGTTTTATTAATTAAATAGTTTTATTTATATTCAGTTTTTTTTAAAATATAAAAAATAAAGAAAAATAAAAATAAAAAAAAATATATTTTATTTATATTTCTCTTATAATTTACTTTGTTTATTTAAAATATTTTACTTTGTTTATTTAAAATAGATTTCATTTTTAAATTTACTTTTATTTTTTTAAAATTTCACTTAGATTTCAAAATTTGTTTTTACTTTTATTTTAGAAAAGATTTTATTTAAAAGTTTTATATTTTTAATTAGCTTAAATTGTTTCAAAAGTCTTTTTAGTATTATTTAAGTTAATTTAAAAATAGCTTTTAATTAAATAGGCTTTTAGTTTAAAATATCCTAAAATTACGTTTACCAAGAACAAATTAGTCCCACATTAACCGGAAATCAAATTCGAGTGAGTCGAGGAAAACGAACATTCATTGCAAAACATATAAAATCCTAGTTTCAAACAGACTTGAGAAGACACTAGAGTTCAAAATGCAATATCAAGCTTTTACTGATGAGAATTTTTCAAAAACTAGTAAATACAAGCTAAAAGCTAACAATCTATCAGTAAGCTATCTAAACAACAGAATCACACCAAATCAAACTAACACACTTGATTAGAGCAGCATTTAGTATTTATACTAGAATTAAGCATGCATTTGACATTTAAGTGGAACCAAAACTCAGAATCTTGAAACCTTTTAGCATTAGGCCTCCATAGATGGAGTAGGTAGGCGCTGAGCCTCCTAAACAGTGCTAAAACACCTCCTTAGCACTATTCTTAACCAATCAATAATCTACCATCATCATTTTGATCAATTCTACCAAAATCTGCTACACAAATCAACTCAGCAATCCAGAATCAACAAAGACAGCTACAATTCTTCAAAGAGCTGCTAATGATCAAGTGTGATCACAAGAAACTTATAACAGCAACAGGAATCAACAGTAATGCAAGGAATTGTAAGAAGATTGAAGGAATTGAGTGATTTTTATTGAATTTGAACTAAAAGTTTGTTACAAGGGTAAGTAAGTTAGTTACAACTAACTAATAACTAACTCAAGAGGTTGTCAAGCTCTTGAGTTTGTTATTCTAACTGCTAACTAACAAGACTGAGGGAGAAAAATGAAAGTGTGTGTGAATTTCACACTTTGCTACCTACAACAAATGAGAGGTCCTATCCCTATTTATAGAGAAGAAATAAGAGCGAGTTGGGGTTGATGACATGTTCAATCCAATAGCAAGCTGCCAAGTGTCATGATTTGCTCAATTTCAAATTCTTGTGTTCATCACGGATTGGGGGATTTTGATCCTTTGAGTTTCAGCTTGATTAAGTGTTTCCATTGTGTTCTTTTCTTGAAGACGAGCATTTTTCATTTATAAATCTTTTCATGAAATACATTGTAGCTTGAGATTGAATCTGGGTTCGTCTGTTGAAGACGATGCCACGTGGTAATCCTTGGTTTGTTGATAAATGAACACACGGATTGATATCCAAATATGGATAAGGGATTATTGAGTGTCGATTTTCTATTGGATGAAAGTGAGTTAGTGGGTCTGACTGTGGAAAGACGGCTCATTTAATGAACTGGTGAACTGGCTTGTATAGCTGGCGATCAATGTTTATTTATTCTTGCATTTTCATTGGTTATAAGCATAAGACACGGATCAAGGCCATTTTTGGTGTATTTTTGGCAAGTTAAGCCCCTAGACTTTGGCAGAATGTCCAAATGAGCTAGAATCTTCATTCCAATGACATTTTTGGTCCTTCCACTTGCATACTTGTCTAATTTGACCCTTTGACTTGGTTGACTTTGGAGTTGACCATGTTTGACTTGGATCTTGACTTTAACCAATTTGCACTTTGAGTCCCTCAACTTTGGAATATTGTCAAGATAGGTCCTTCATCTTCAAAGTCTTGTCATCTTTGATCCTTCTTTGTCTTTTTCATCCAAATAAGCTTGATTTCTTCTTGTTTGCTTAAAAATGTACTCTTCTTACCTATTTAAACACAAACACAAAACATACCACATAATTCCGCTTTATAGCACAAAAGTTAGGTATTTACCATGTGTTTTTAGGGTGAATAGTCGATAAATTGATATGAGTTTTTGCTCATATCAAATCCCCTACACTTGAACATTGCCATGACCTCATGCAATGCTATATTTTAAAGCACAAATTTACATTTTCCTCATAATTAACCCACCTTGGCCAATATGGAATGCTATTACATTATGCTACTCTATATGATGCATGATTTTGATTTTGTACAATGCAATGCAAAAGAAACATATCTATTTATATCTTTTTGGATTTTTCATGAAATGGCTTTGATGGAAAAACTCATAAAGAAGTCAATGACTTAAATTAGGGCTTTGGTACCATGGATACTTATCAACCTCAAGTTTCACTTTCCCCATACCAAGCTTAAAAATGGGATCATTGTATTCACAAGTAAAAAGTGCATCAACTTATTCATAAAAATTAAATTTGGAACTGGTTATTATTTGAGCAAATTGCTTTTGGGCAAATTTGTCATTATTTGAAGCGTGAAATATAAGAAATGAAAAATCCAAAATTAAGGAAGCACGGTTTTAATCCTAAGTAATCCTCTCATCCATTACTTGAAAAACCGCTCACAATTAATATAATTCCGACTCAAGAATCATAAGTGATGTTGAGAAAATCGTACACGTTTTAGGAAAAACGCGTATGAGTGGCAAGTATTAAGTTCTACGCTTTAGGAAAAACGTAAAACCGAATAAATGCGGGTTCGTTCTCGAAGGAGGTGTGTGTATTAATGTGCCAATATATAAAATAACAATGTTTGGATTAGTGACGTTTTTGGTTTAAAGAGAGAAAAATAAAAGACGAGCTACGACTACGATTTAAACTACGACGATTCGACGTAAAACGATGTCGTAATTACGTAAAACGCGACGAAATTAAAAATTAAACCTAAAAATTAATTAAAATATTAAACTAAGTCTAAAATAATATAAATAAGAATAAAAATCCAACAAATATATTTTAAAACCTTTTATTAATTAAATATTCAATTTTAAATGCTAATTAAAGCCCTAAAATTAAACATAATCAACAAAATTTCCAAAATATTATTTTATTGGACTAATAACTCACTTATATTATTTAAAACTAAAAAGTATTTTTCCTAAATTTTCAAAACTATTTTTCTATTTTTTAATCACTAAAAACTATTTTTAAATTAAAATAATCCTAAAAAATATTAAAATAATGCCAAAATTAATTTGACAATGTTAAAAATCCTAACTTACCCTAATGAACAGTAGAAAATTGAAAAAGTTTGAAAAAAGTAAAAATTTGCACTAAAAGACAAAACAGTTTGGAATTAAAACCCTAATTAACCTAATTTAATTATAAAAAATAATTAAAACAGTGAACAGTAACTGTTTTTAAAGTAAAAATCTTAAACTAATTTTCTAAATATAAGAAAAATTTTAATAGTGAAAAATAATACTTTTTTACACTAAAAGACAAAAACTGAATAATAAAAAGTTAATTAAAATAGCTAATTAATGAAAAAATGGCAAATGAACAGTAATCAGAAAATAAAGTAAACTGAAAAATCACAATTTAAATAAGAAAAATACTGAAATTGGAATCAAGTTCTAAGTCCTAAATTAGTCCACAAAAGACAAAAAAATGGAATCTGATAGTGACACTTGTGCGTTTTCTGTCTTCTAGCAAAGCAGTACCAATATTAATACTAGCAGTGGGAACTTAGTTCCCACTGATAGTGTAATTTCAGGGTCTGGGCAAAGATAAGCTTAGGAAAGCTTATAATGTTGGCTTTTTCTTGGATACAAGGGCACCCCCACACTCAGTGGAGTGTGGGGAGTCAGTTTAAGATAGAAAAACAACAATTCACTAACAAGAATCTCACACAAATAGGTCAAATAAGCTTACTGATATAGTTGGTATGTTTCTGTGAACAGTTGTTGAACTACTTAGCACAAAAGTGAATTTCTAATGGCCAAATCTATCACATAAACATACCAAATCACTTAAAACTAATCTAAAACCCTAGATTACACTAATGTCTAACACCTTTGCAAAACTTGAAAGCAAAAATGACCGAAAAGCTGGCAGAAAAGTAGCTTACTGTATTTTAGCTATTTATACCAAATTTTGCAAGTGCTTTTTAAACCTATCAAAACTCAAACCAAACAACCTATTAACTATTACTACCCTACTGGAGTGTGTTTAAGCTGTTTATAAACCACATATGTGTCAAAGCCCCAACCTATCAAGCAGACCCAAACACCCCCTTAATTACTGAAACTGGATTTTTCAAACAGAATGCACTCAAATCAATAACAAATCTTTTTCTATCAGATCTAACATGCATATAGAACACAAGTAAGCATGAATAAGCAATTCATAACACATAAAACAAGCACTTATACAAAATCACATAATCACTTCAAAAAAGGCAAAGAAAACAAGTTAATAGGGTTCAAGCCCATACCTCAGGCTGATGCCTTCTAGAAACTGGTTTGAGAGCTTATGAGGGCTTATGTGAAGTGTAGAGAGGCCTGTTGGTGGAATCCAAGTGGACCCAAGGCACTAAATATCTTCAAAAGAAAAACAGAATGAATGAATAGATTGATGATGGACCTTGTTTCTTGTTGATACCTGCACAAACACCACCAACCAGGAGACAAAATTCAAGTTTGTTTAAGCTTTCACCCAAAAGCTTGTAAGGCTTTTTAGTAATGGCTTAAACAAACAGTAAGGGTGAGCAACAAGGAAAATCAGATTTTATGAAAAAATCTTTGAAAAACTTTTTGATAACACTTAATCTCTTGACAATTTTAAATGTAAACAACAAATCTTAATTCAAAACTGAATCCAATGCACAAGTTTCACTTTCACTTCCCTTGTACCTTGGATTCGAATTTAAAGAAATAAAAAAAACTTTTGAACCAAATTCCTTTCTTTTTCTTGAAATGATGAAACTGAAAACACTTTAACTAAATTGATCATAAAATAAAATCTATACTAATTTGGAACTCAGAATTTGCAAAATATTAATCTTTTCATTTTCATTACTTCAATAAAGATTTTACAAAAAAACTGGAACAAAATCATAGAGACACAAGTCGTCTCTATATATAATACAGCTAAGAAGCATCTAGAAAAGCTAAAATTACAAAACCCTAATCTCTGAGATCCCTAAAAAGTCCTTGGTCAAAAGTCTTGATTTATGGTCTTTGAGGCCTTCACGTGATTGTCCAGCTGTTGTTTTGATCTTGAACCGTTGAAATGGTCCTTAGGGAGCACGAAAATGATAAGGACTGTTGATTTGCTGTAGGATTCCATTTTTACCATTTTTGAACAAGCAGAAGACAAACGTGGGTCCATGGGGGTCACGGGTTGGTTTGGTTTGTGAGTGGGTTGGGTTTAAGGGACCTTTAATCAAGGTTCTTGAAATTTTGGGGTTTTAATTTTGGATAATTAGGGTTTTAGGATTAGGGTTCATGTGTTTAATAATCTGGGAAGGTTTGGGGTTAATGGCTACAGTATTTGTTTTAGGAGGGAAGATTTATTATATAAAAATCTGTTTAAAACGAATTTAGGTTATAAACCTGGTTTTGACTTGTTGATTGGAGGGGTGATGGGTATTGGGCTAGGTCGGGTAAAATGGTGGGTTTGGGTAGGGTAAACGGATTTGGGTGGGTCAAGATGAGGTGGCAATTTGTGAGTGGTAGATGGGCAATAACAGCCCCCCATGTCCCATTCTTTTGCTACTTTGCATTAAAACAGCCAAAAGTCTAAATCCCTTTGTAAAAACTTTGCCATACTTGTCAAATTTGGCACCATGATTTGGTAAACTTTTCACCAAGGATCAAAAGTGTACAAAAGGCATTCTTCAAGGGCCAATCATGCACATGTCTTAAAATATCAAGGATATATCTTGCACAAATGAATAGTAGAGGGTCATTTGTGACAAGTCTTCATAAGTTGAGGGACCAAAGTTGACAATCTTCAAATCTTCAAGGACCATTTTGGAAATTCAGGATTCGGGTCCGGTTCTTTGTGCGGCTTCGTTTCCCGTGTTCGTTTTTGCTTGATTCCTTTGATCTTTTGGTGAATTCATGATATCCGTACCTAAAATACACAATGAACAAACACAGGCATATATTTGGGTATTTTGATGACATTTTAAGCGTTTTAAGCCCGATTTGGACGATGAGACTATGTATAAATACAGTCTCATCACTCCCCCATACTAAACCATTGCCGTGTCCCCATGCAATGCTAGAATTAAGTATCGTAGCACTTCCAAAATTCATTTTATGATGACATTTATTAAAGACATAAATTTAAATAAACTACTACATGCGTTTTAGACATAATGTATTGTTTTCATCACGGAAAAGTGACTTTTAGGATCATAGAACAAGAACACGTGAATGCTTCGTTAGAAATAATTTTTTCGTCCTCTATTTTCACCCAATTCCATGCTAAGCGTGTAACGAGATCATTGTTATTATAAGTTAGCAACACGAACACATCTCATGAGTGTTAATTACGAACCTAAACTCCCTTATTCCTACTTGGTATCTCTTATATTTTATTTTGTCTTAATGATCACGAGGATACATCTTTGACTTATGCGTGAATAGAGATTAAGTCTAAAAATAGAAACTTAACGGTGTAGCCAAAATCATTAAATCAATAATTCACCCCAATAGACAACGATGTCAAAAAATTAAGTCAACAAGAAGGATCGATAAACACGGTTTTATAACGGTTTTGAACATGAGACTTATTACCAAGACTTTTATACGCCCCCTAACGGAAGGGCCTTATTATCTTTGGTTTACCTCCATCTTTTATTCAACTTCGCCATGAAGCTTTTATTATGACTTCGGTCTTGCCTTGCCTTTTATTATCCGCCTCATCGGTGGTTTTATTAGCCAAAGACGTATATCCTCACGCTAAAGCGAACTTTGGATCTTTAAAGTTTCGAAGATTAAGGCTTGATTCACTTTCAATTTGGGCATAGATTTTTCGGCCTTGTGAGCTTCAAATTTTTGCTTAATTTAGGTGAGCACTTGAAATCTTATTATTAGGTGAAGCTTTTGATTATTCGGGTGCCAATACTTCAAAACCGTGACGCTGGCGATACCTTAATGTTTTCCCAATTTAATTACATGGAAGCTAAACCGCCAAATCAATATTTATTAACAATTTATTATGCAAAAGCGTTGGGAGAATAAGCTAATAATTACTACACATAAGATCGTGACGATTACGAGACTTATAAATAACTCTATCATTTCTCGTCCACATTTAAGAGACTTAGCCTAAAAAGTTAAGGAATCGAAGCTAAGTGCTCAACACGCACGGTCGAGTCAAAAATTACTCTCGTTCTCACCATCGGAAAACCTACATTCGTGTCTTAAACACTTATGAAAGACTAGAAAAATTTTAAAATTTGGCCATTTTTAGCCTTATTGCAACAAAACGATAGCAAAAAGATGAATATTGGATTGTGTGGTGACGTAAGCAAGGTGAAGTATCTACTCACCCCCCATACTAAAACTAAACATTGTCCTTAATGTTTCGAGTCTAGGGGTGAAAACACCCCCATACTAGAGACGAAGTCGAATGCTTAATCTTGAGCATGGAAAGGGTAAAACGAATAACCTAAAAGCCATTTGCTAATAAGATAAACGTTAGAACGTAAAAGGATATCATCGGATATCGGAATCTCCAAAGGCAACGATCGAAGCTCGAGTGATCCGTAAAACGAACACGAGACAAAGGTTGGAAGAGCACAAGTCCCCTCGTTACATTAACTAAGAAAGCGATAATATTTACAAGGATAAGCATGAGAATCCCCCATGAGGCACCTTGTTTTTGATAACCGAGTCAAAAGCTCCACTCGGATCCCCATAAATGTGATCATTTAGGGATAATCTTGGTATGGTCATTTTTAGTGGGGCTTACATGATAAACAAGGCCCAAAAGTACATGGAGTACTTTAAAAACCCGATAAACGTATACCGGGGTCAAAGATAGCGTCTTCGTTTTCGGATGAAAGACGAAACAACGCTACTCCAACACAAACCCCAATGGGGTAGAAGAAAAGAGATAAGAAGTAGAAAGGTGGGGCAATGGGTAAGTCAAAATTATGAGCTACTCGAGGTAGACTCACACCAAGCAAACGAAAAGATTTTCCATTTATTGCATCGGTGGAAGACCGAGATTTTCCTTTACAAGCAATTCCGGGATCGTAAATCTCGTCCTCGGTGGAGAAATGGGAGGGAACATTTGGGGCTTCCCCAACACTAAAACCACACCAACCGTCGTCAAAAGGAGTAGACGAGGTGGTAGCACTCATGAAACGCGGTGATGACGGAGTTAAACTTGTAGAAAAATCTTTTAAAACATTTTTAAAATCTTTTCCTTTTTCATCGTTTTTAAACTCTCTATGAAAACCCGATTTGATAATGTCGAAAATATTTGACGTGTCAAATTAAAAATTAGTCGCGCTAAAAATCCTCACATTTAAGTCATTGGTGGGAGGGGTGGCGGATTATATAAGTTCTCAAAACGTTTGTCAATAAAGAACACCGCCCCCTCGGGGTCAACATACTCGTCATCCTCATGAACGTCGATCTCATCGATTTCTTCATCAAAGATAGGCTTGTCAAACCAAGGTTTGTCATTCCCCTCCTTGAGTATCTTAGAAACTCTCTCGAAGAGATCACGATCAAGCACGAAACCATCATTCTTTTGTGGGGATCGTTGATAAGTTAGATCCTCACGAATGTGGTAAACGTCATTCTCAAATGAGGAGTGTTTATAAGGTAACTCCTCGAGAATTGGATTCTCAGTGGTCATATGAGTTGGTTCGTCATCGAAAATAATACGTTCCAACTCATTAAGTTCATCCTCGATTTTGGAAAGATCAACCTCACTCGTAGGTGGAAGTGAAGGCATAAGAGCTATCTCTCGTTCAATGATTTCCTCAATCTCGGGATCAAACTCATAATCATCGTACTTCACATGTTTCTTCTTAGGAGAATCAAAAATAGCATGTGTATGTCGAAGTACGTGATCAATCTCGGCAAAATCGCCATCGTCATCGTCAAAGAAAGAGTCGATGTGAGCACTCACAACCATGGTCTTACAAGTCGAATGACTATGCTTAGGTGACTTTTCTAAGACGAGAGGATCGAGTCGATAAACCCTTTACCCTCAACGGGTGTTGGGCTAGGCAAAGGAGGCACTTCGATGGAGTTAGAAGTTGAAGCCTCAAAGACGTGGTCCTTCGAAGGTGGTGAAGACGAGCCTATTTTGGTCTTTGTCGTGATGGCACTAACGTCGCCCTTCGGAATTGGTGTTTCACTTGTTTCGCTAAAAACATCCCAAAGTGAGTTTTCATCCATAAATTTACACATACCCTTTTGAATTAGGTACACGTATTCTTTATCATTAAAATCATCATCTTTAAACCCGTTTTTCTTAATTCTTTCAAAACATGCATCAAGCTTCATTCTTTCCGCTAAAGTAAACATTTTGAAATCATTAGAATTTGAATCATTAGGTTTTGAAACCTCGGTTTTTTCATTCTCATTGAACCCTTGGGATTTTCTAGCGAAAAAGTCTATTTTCTCATCCCCATATCTCATAGTAAGTCTCCCCTCGTGAACGTCGATTACGGTTCTAGCCGTCGATAAGAATGGTCGGCCTAAAATAATGGGACATTTAGGGTCACACTCGTAATCGGATATAACGAAATCCGCGGGAAAAACAAACTTTCCAATCCTAACATAGACATCCTCGGCTATTCCAATTGGTATAAGTGGAGTACAATTTGCAAGATCGATTGTCATGTTCGTGGGGGTAAGCGAAGGCAATCTCATCAATTTCCAAAGAGAATGAGGCATAAGATTGATGCTAGCACCTAAATCGGCAAGGGCTAAACATCCCTCAATCTCGGAAAAATCACAAGGTAAAAGAAATTGGCCCGGATCTTTTTCCTTTCTCGGCATACGCCTTTTGGGTTTTTTAAGAAGGATCGATGCACAAGTTTCTTCAAGGGTTACTTTGGTAAGGTCGACAAAGCTCTCTTTTTGAACCGTGGATGGAATTTGAGGTACACGAGGGTGTGCACTCTTTTCCTTGGTCGCCACGTTCACCCCATCGACTTTAGAACAAGAAGACGTCTTAGAAGTCGAGGGTTGAGAGGGATAAACAACACGGAATCCTTCAAGGTTAGGGGTAATCACACGACCTTTCTCACGAGACGAGGCGGCTTTACATTGCTCTTTCGGATTAGCAACGGTGTCACTAGGTAATGAACTCGATGACGCACCCGAGGACTTGTTCATAATGGCCGAAAACATCTTTTTAATATCAATTTTCCCTTGCTCAATCTTCGTGTTTTGCAATTTCAAAGTATTAGTAAAGTCATTTTTCAAAGTACCAATTTCTCCCTCTAATCGTCTCATATTAGCCTCATTCGTTTTCATGTAATTTTGAAAATCGTTTGACGAACTATTTTGATTTGAATTAAAGTTCCCTTGGTTTTGATTGTTTCTTTGAAAATTTCCTTGATTCCCACTTGAAAAATTGTTGCCTTGATTGTTGTTGTTTGAAAAATTCGAGTTTTGGTTATTGTCTCGATTTTGCCAAGTTATATTACGACCTTGATTATAACCTCCTTGATTTTGATTCGAAAAATTTCCTTGTTGATTATTTCCTTGAAAATTGTTTCGATTTTGAAAATTGTTGCCTTGGTTATAATTGCCTTGTTGTGATGGACCCGCGTTATTTTGATTAGAAAAATTGTTGTTTCCATTTAACGCACTCACATTCGACGTTTGGCCATCCGTAGCCGCACACTCGTAATAATTATGAGGTCCACCACAAAACGTACACGAAACCTCAACCGCTTTCACCGTAGCGGGAGCGTCTTTCTTTTGCATCTCAACGAGAAAAGACGTAACAACATTCGTCAACTTGTCGACTTTTGCATCAACTCTCTCAATGTCGCGATTAGAACTACTAACATTGGCGACATTGGCAACACTCGGTGCATTGCGGTGTTGGTAAACCTTGGATCGGTTTTCGATAATTATCAAAGCGTCTTTCGGAGTTTTACACAAAAAGTTGCCACCGGCGGCGGAATTCAACGAGTCTTGTTCGTGAAAATTAAGACCGTTGTAAAACGTATCGATTTGGTGCAACTCGGAAAAACCATGGTGAGGACATTGCCTAAGCAATTCCTTAAAGCGATCCCACGCGTCTCTAAAAGATTCATTCGGTTTTTGCTCAAATTTCGTAATTTCATTTTTGAAAAACGTTGTCTTAGACAGTGGGAAAAAATAATTAACGAACTTGGAAACGAGATCCTTCCACGTAACTATGGAATTAGGTGGCTCTTTCTCGTACCAATCCTTGGCGGCACCATCGAGCGAGTACGGAAAAAGCATAAGCTTGACGACATCGGTGTCGACGTTCTTAAACTTGCTCGTGGCTAAAATACGATCAAAATTCCGAATATGGTCGTGAGGATTATCGGCTTCACGACCTCGAAACTTTGTAGCTTGGATCAACGAAAGCATTCCGCTCTTAATCTCAAAATTCTCCGCCTCGATAGCGGGAATTACGATCGCGTCTCCATAACCCTCGGTGGGCGCTTGGAGCAATTCCATCATCGAACGATTGTCGGCCATCTCGTCTACGGTCTCTTCAACAACGATATTAGGAACGTCGGTTTCTAATTCTCGTCTACGTCGTCGATTCCTTCGATTATGATTGCGTCGATTCGAAGCTTCACTAGAATTGGAATAATCCTTCGATCGAGTGCGCATGCACTAAGCGTAGAATGGGTGGTAGCAAAGAAGATTCTTTTTGCGGTTTTTCGATTTTTCAATTTTTTTGGTTTTTGATTGGTTTTTTAATTTTTTTTTGGATTTTGGTTGTATTACGTAGACACAAATCTACAAATCTCTCCTCGAATCGACTTTCTCGATTAAAGGAGCCTCAAAGAATGAAAACGATCACGTGGAGTGAACGTTCTCGATGACTTTAGAACGTTGGTGGAACACCAAAACGTTCAAGAGGGTTTAATCTTGAAAACACAAGCAAATATAATATACGTAGATAATACTTGGGCGGCAAACCCTCGATTAGCCCTCTTTCTCAAAACACGCACAAGCAAGCGGAGGAAACGAGGCGGCGCGAAGCACTTAAGAGCCTTTTTCCTTTAGGTCGTGAAATACAACCGCCTTATACCCACCTTATAGTTTGTGTTAATTGAAATTAAGCCTCACGAAAGTATTTATCTATTTTGCCTTTAAACTTTTGCTTTAGATTCGAATACAATGATCGAGTGATGAAATCCCGAATCAAGGTTACGTTTTCACGCTTTTGGAGTACTTGTATATTTATTGTTCTTACGTAGATACAATATAGTAATAATATATTCACAATAAAAACGAAAACCAATATATCTACAATATAGTAAAAGATTGTTGTGTGTTTAACTTAGGAAAATTAAACACGATTTATTTGGATATTATACTATAATAAGGAAAAATAACAAAAATGAGTATGTACGATATTCACGCTTTTCAAAAATTGAAAAGCAAAAACGCACTACTCACACAAATACGATACTAATAATAATGGCACACTAAACACCTCCCCGGCAGCGGCGCCAAAATGATGTTGAGAAAATCGTACACGTTTTAGGAAAAACGCGTATGAGTGGCAAGTATTAAGTTCTACGCTTTAGGAAAAACGTAAAACCGAATAAATGCGGGTTCGTTCTCGAAGGAGGTGTGTGTATTAATGTGCCAATATATAAAATAACAATGTTTGGATTAGTGACGTTTTTGGTTTAAAGAGAGAAAAATAAAAGACGAGCTACGACTACGATTTAAACTACGACGATTCGACGTAAAACGATGACGTAATTACGTAAAACGCGACGAAATTAAAAATTAAACCTAAAAATTAATTAAAATATTAAACTAAGTCTAAAATAATATAAATAAGAATAAAAATCCAACAAATATATTTTAAAACCTTTTATTAATTAAATACTCAATTTTAAATGCTAATTAAAGCCCTAAAATTAAATATAATCAACAAAATGTCCAAAATATTATTTTATTGGACTAATAACTCACTTATATTATTTAAAGACTAAAAAGTATTTTTCCTAAATTTTCAAAACTATTTTTCTATTTTTTAATCACAAAAACTATTTTTAAATTAAAATAATCCTAAAAAATAATAAAATAATGCCAAAATTAATTTGACAATTTTAAAAATCCTAACTTACCCTAATGAACAGTAGAAAATTGAAAAAGTTTGAAAAAAGTAAAAATTTGCACTAAAAGACAAAACAGTTTGGAATTAAAACCCTAATTAACCTAATTTAATTATAAAAAAATAATTAAAACAGTGAACAGTAAATGTTTTTAAACTAAAAATCTTAAACTAATTTTCTAAATATAAGAAAAATTTTAATAGTGAAAAATAATACTTTTTTACACTAAAAGACAAAAACTGAATAATAAAAAGTTAATTAAAATAGCTAATTAATGTAAAAAATGGCAAATGAACAGTAATCAGAAAATAAAGTAAATTGAAAAATCACAATTTAAATAAGAAAAATACTGAAATTGGAATCAAGTTCTAAGTCCTAAGTTAGTCCACAAAAGACAAAAAAATGGAATCTGATAGTGACACTTGTGTGTTTTCTGTCTTCTAGCAAAGCAGTACCAATATTAATACTAGCAGTGGGAACTTAGTTCCCACTGATAGTGTAATTTCAGGGTCTGGGCAAAGATAAGCTTAGGAAAGCTTATAGTGTTGGCTTTTTCTTGGATACAAGGGCACCCCCACACTCAGTGGAGTGTGGGAAGTCAGTTTAAGCTAGAAAAACAACAATTCACTAACAAGAATCTCACACAAATAGGTCAAATAAGCTTACTGATATAGTTGGTATGTTTCTGTGAACAGTTGCTGAACTACTTAGCACAAAAGTGAATTTCTAATGGCCAAATCTATCACATAAACATACCAAATCACTTAAAACTAATCTAAAACCCTAGATTACACTAATGTCTAACACCCTTGCAAAACTTGAAAGCAAAAATGACCAAAAAGCTGGTAGAAAAGTAGCTTACTGTATTTTAGCTATTTATACAAAATTTTTGAGCATGCAAGTGCTTTTTAAACCTATCAAAACTCAAACCAAACAACCTATTAACTATTACTACCCTACTGGAGTGTGTTTAAGCTGTTTATAAACCACATATGTGTCAAAGCCCCAGCCTATCAAGCAGACCCAAACACCCCCTTAATTACTGAAACTGGATTTTTCAAACAGAATGCACTCAAATCAATAACAAATCTATTTCTATCAGATCTAACATGCATATAGAACACAAATAAGCATGAATAAGCAATTCATAACACATAAAACAAGCACTTACACAAAATCACATAATCACTTCAAAAAGGCAAAGAAAACAAGTTAATAGGGTTCATGCCCATACCTCAGGCTGATGCCTTCTAGAAACTGGTTTGAGAGCTTATGAGGGCTTATGTGAAGTGTAGAGAGGCCTGTTGGTGGAATCCAAGTGGACCCAAGGCACTAAATATCTTCAAAAGAAAAACAGAAAGAATGAATAGATTAATGATGGACCTTGTCTCTTGTTGATACCTGCACAAACACCACCAACCAGGAGACAAAATTAAAGTTTGTTTAAGCTTTCACCCAAAAGCTTGTAAGGCTTTTTAGTAATGGCTTAAACAAACAGTAAGGGTGAGCAACAAGGAAAATCAGATTTTATGAAAAAATCTTTGAAAAACTTTTTGATAACACTTAATCTCTTGACAATTTTAAATGTAAACAACAAATCTTAATTCAAAACTGAATCCAATGCACAAGTTCCACTTTCACTTCCCTTGTACCTTGGATTCGAATTTAAAGAAATAAAAAAAACTTTTGAACCAAATTCCTTTCTTTTTCTTGAAATGCTGAAACTGAACACACTTTAACTAAATTGATCATAAAATAAAATCTATACTAATTTGGAACTCAGAATTTGCAAAATATTAATCTTTTCATTTTCATTACTTCAATAAAGATTTTACAAAAAAACTGGAACAAAATCATAAAGACACAAGTCATCTCTATATATAATACAGCTAAGAAGCATCTAGAAAAGCTAAAATTACAAAACCCTAATCTATGAAATCCCTAAAAAGTCCTTGGTCAAAAGTCTTGATTTTTGGTCTTTGAGGCCTTCACGTGATTGTCCAGCTGTTGTTTTGATCTTGAACCATTGAAATGGTCCTTAAGGAGCACGAAAATGATAAGGACTGTTGATTTGCTGTAGGATTCCATTTTTACCATTTTTGAACAACCAGGGGACAAACGTGGGGGCCATGGGGGTCACGGGTTGGTTTGGTTTGTGAGTGGGTTGGGTTTAAGGGACCTTTAATCAAGGTTCTGGAAAGTTTGGGGTTTTAATTTTGGATAATTAGGGTTTTAGGATTAGGGTTCATGTGTTTAATAATCTGGGAAGGTTTGGGGTTAATGGCTACAGTATTTGTTTTAGGAGGAAGATTTATTATATAAAAATCTGTTTAAAACGAATTTAGGTTATAAACCTGGTTTTGACTTGTTGACTGGAGGGGTGATGGGTATTGGGCTAGGTCGGGTAAAATGGTGGGTTTGGGTAGGGTAAACGGATTTGGGTGGGTCAAGCTGAGGTGGCAATTTGTGAGTGGTAGATTGAGGTTTCTTGTCTGGGCAATAACAGCCCCCCATGTCCCATTCTTTTGCTACTTTGCATTAAAACAGCCAAAAGTCTAAATCCCTTTGTAAAAACTTTGCCATACTTGTCAAATTTGGCACAATGATTTGGTAAACTTTTCACCAAGGATCAAAAGTGTACAAAAGGCATTCTTCAAGGGCCAATCATGCACATGTCTTCAAATATCAAGGATATATCTTGCACAAATGAATAGTGGAGGGTCATTTGTGACAAGTCTTCATAAGTTAAGGGACCAAAGTTGACAATCTTCAAATCTTCAAGGACCATTTTGGAAATTCAGGATTCGGGTCCGGTTCTTTGTGCGGCTTCGTTTCCCGTGTTTGTTTTTGCTTGATTCCTTTGATCTTTTGGTGAATTCATGATATCCGTACCTAAAATACACAATGAACAAACACAGGCATATATTTGGGTATTTTGATGACATTTTAAGCGTTTTAAGCCCGATTTGGACGATGAGACTATGTATAAATACAGTCTCATCAATAAGTCATTCGCCTTATGTGTAAAATCCTCATGTCATGCATTAAGAAGTAGCTACACACTCGCTAAGGAAAGAAAAATAAAACTCACGCAATAATTTACATACTCCGCCTTTTTGAGACTTTGGATCTTCAATCCTGCAACCCGTCAAGGTAATATTGGATTGGAGCAACTATTAAATCCCCGCAACCCGTCAAGGTAATATTGGAATCTAATAGTTACTATAATTAACACTTCACTGCCCCTCTTGGGAGTCTTGTATAATTATTTTTTTTCTTTCTTTTCTTTTTTCTCTTTTTTTTCTAGCCACTCATTTTTTTCATAAGCCGCTCTTATTTTTCTTTATTCCTCACAAAGAAAGTTGAAAAGAATAAAAGGAAAAACACCCGTTAAGTATTAAGCATGACATAAGTCTAGTACACATAAAACGTTCTAACTTAGAATCTTAAGACGTACTTATATCAACCATGAATGATTAGACAAAAATGCATAAGAGATTACAAACCAATTAAAACCGTTCTTGATTATTTATTAACATATATACATGCGAAGAAAATAGAAGCAAAGAAGAGAAGGGTTTAGCCACAAGTAATTATCATGAATTTTTTCTAGCCCTTTTATACTTGCTTCAACTCTATCATCTCCCATTCTCCACAATTTAAAATCTAAATAATGAGATTGGTGGATGCTTAGCCTAATAGACCAATGAAGGACTACATGGTTAAGGATACTAGCTAGAGAATGCTTAGATAAGCAAATTCGGGTTGAGTCAAAATATCCATGGCGTGCCTAATATGTCAAAGAAGTCTAAACTTGTTAAACCATGTCCTTATTATATTTTTTCCTTTTTCAATTTTTCATAAAGAACAAAAGAAGAAATATATACAATGCAAATGTGTTATGCAAATGAAAAAAGAAATGATTGATGCAAAAATTATGAATGCATATTTTTGGTGGACAAAGTAGATCAAAAATTTGAAAAAATGTTTGAAAAATTAATTTTCCATGTTATCATGAAGGTCAATGACAAGGTCTAGGTAAGGTCACTTCGATAGAAGACGCCCCTACACTTAAGCTAAACATTGTCCTTAATGTTTAAGAGCATGGAAGTATAAAACTTCCCCTACACTTATGACAATGAATAGACTTTGCTTAACCCAAGTTAAGGAAAGATCAACTATAGTGAATTCATTTTTAAAGCATAATGTGTCTATGAAAAATCACAATAGTAACGAAGTGAACCGGATATAAGGGCTTCCTCCATAAGCTCCAAAGCACGTGATGAGTGAGCAACCATACAAACAACATGAAGACAAAAGAAGGTCTCCCCCACACTTCTCATCAACTCTCTATCCTTATTTCTAACTAACAACACTCTAAGTCTAAAAACTTCTAAACCTAGTTATTCAAGCTTGATTTAAGGAGTCTCTAGCTCGACTCTTCCCACAATGAATTAATTCATGGGGAAAATGGGGATCTCTTGGACCATTTCCACGGAAATTTCCTCCCAAAAATAGTGCTTCACACGGTGACCATTCACTTTAAAATTGGGACCATCGGGTTGTGACAACTCAATAGTTCCATATGGAAATACTTGAGCAATAGTGAATGGACCGGACCATCTCGACTTAAGCTTGCCCGCAAAGAGTTTTAACCTTGAGTTAAAGAGGAGAACCGGCTCTCCAACTTTGAACTCATGGTTCTTGATCTTAGCATCATGCAATTGCTTAGTCTTCTCCTTATAAAGTAATGAGTTCTCATAAGCATTGGCTCTCAATTCATCCATTTCATTGAGTTGGTCCTTTCTAAGTGAGTCGGCTTGGTTTAAATCAAAGTTAGCCCACTTGAGAGCCCAAGAAGCCTTATGTTCTAACTCGAATGGGAGGTGGCATGCTTTTCCATAGACAAGCCTATATGGAGTACAACCAATTGGTGTCTTAAAAGCCGTCCTAAAAGCCCACAAAGCATCATCAAGCTTATCCGACCAAGAAGCTCGATGCTCTCCCACCGTTCTTTCCAAAATTCTCTTTAAACCACGATTTGTGACCTCGGTTTGACCATTGGTTTGAGGGTGATACGCGGTAGAATGTCTATGATTAACTCCATATTTCTTCATACCTCTCGTGAATTGATCATTACAAAAGTGAGTACCACGATCACTTATGATGGCTCGAGGTACACCAAATCTAGCAAATAATTGCTTCAAATATTTCACAACAACTCGAGCATCATTAGTAGGTAAGGCTTTGGCCTCAACCCACTTTGACACATAATCCACCGCTACGAGTATGTACTTATTTCCCTTGGAAGATGGAAACGGTCCCATAAAATCTATTCCCCACACATCAAAAATCTCACAGTCTTGAATGAAATTTTGTGGCATCTCATCACGTTGAGTAATTTTTCCTTGTCTTTGACACACATCCCAAAATTTCACAATCTCTTGGGCATCTTTGTATATGGAAGGCCAATAGTAACCCGAATCAAAGACTTTCTTGGCGGTATAGTTGGGCCCAAAATGTCCACCCGTAGGTCCCTTATGACAAGCTTCTAAAATCTTTAATGCCTTGGGCCCATCTACACACCGTCTAATTATTTGGTCCACACATTGTGTAAAGAGGTAAGGGTCATCCCAAAAGTAATACTTCACCTCTTTGAGAAATTTCTTCTTTTGTTGGGAAGTAAGACCCTCTATAAGCACATACCCCACAAGATAGTTTGCAATATACGCAAACCAAGGGGTGGCATCCTCTTGAGAAGATATAGACATGAGCTCTTCTAATGGAAAAGAATCATTGATTTCCTTATGAGGCAAATCTCCTTGAAAAAGATGCTCAAGTCTACTCAAGTGATCCGCCGCTAAATTCTCGGCTCCTTTCTTATCTCGAATCTCTATCTTAAACTCTTGGAGCAATAAAACCCATCTCAAAAGCCTAGGCTTAGAATCTTGATTTGTCATGAGATATTTGAGAGCGGAATGGTCCGTATACACTATGGTTTTGGATAACACAAGGTACGGTCTAAATTTCTCAAAGGCATAAACTATAGCAAGCAACTCTTTTTCCGTGGTAGTATAATGAAGTTGTGCACCCGTCATGATTTTACTAGCATAGTGTATAGGTTGAAAATGCTTATTCACTCTTTGTCCTAACACGGCCCTCACCGCATAATCACTAGCGTCACAATTAAGCTCAAAAGGTAATTCCCAATTTGGAGAAACCAAAACGGGAGCCTTAGTCAATTTCTCCTTAAGAGTCTCAAAAGAATCCAAACACTCTTGGTTGAAAATGAAAGGATCCTATTTTTCCAAGAGGTGGGTCATTAGTCTTGATAACTTAGAGAAATCTTGTATGAAACGTCTATAAAACCCCGCATGACCCAAAAAACTCCTAACACCCCTTTAACCGTAGTGGGTGGGGGAAGCTTAGCAATCACATCAATCTTAGCATGATCCACTTCTAATCCTTTATTGGATATCTTATGTCCCAAGACAATCCCCTCTTTTACCATAAAATGGCACTTCTCCCAATTAAGAACAAGACGGATTTCCTCACACCGCTTAAGCATCCGTTCTAAATGGGAGAGACAAGAGGTGAATGAATCTCCAAAAACCGAGAAATCATCCATGAAAACCTCCATAGTTTGCTCAATCATATCATGGAAAATTGCCATCATACACCTTTGAAATGTCCCCAGTGCATTACACAAGCCAAAAGGCATTCTCTTGTAAGAAAATGTACCGTAGGGACAAGTGAATGTGGTCTTTTCTTGATCCTTAGGGTCAATGGGTATTTGAAAATAACCTGAAAATCCATCAAGAAAGCAATAGTACTCATTTCCCGCTAAGCGTTCAAGCATTTGGTCCATAAAAGGCAATGGGAAGTGATCTTTCCTAGTAGCCTAATTGAGCTTCCTATAATCAATACAAACTCTCCAACCCGTAACAAGTCTCGTAGGAATAAGCTCATTGTTCTCATTGGGCATTACGGTGATTCCACCCTTCTTAGGAACACAATGTACCAGGCTAACCCATGGAGAGTCGGAAATGGGGTAAATCATGCCTGCATCAAGGAGTTTGATAACTTCCTTCTTAATGACCTCATGGATTTTAGGGTTAACCCTTCTTTGGCTTTGAATAGCGGGTTTGTAATCATCCTCAATAAGGATTTTGTGTGTACAAAAATGTGGATCAATTTCCCTTATGTCGGATATTTTCCATGCTAAGGCTTGCTTATGTTTCTTAAGGACTTCTATGAGTTTCTCTTTCTCATCCTCTTTCAAATCTTTAGCAATGATCACGGGTAATTGGTCTTTCCCTTCTAAGAAAGCATACTCTAGGTGGGATGGAAGGTCCTTAAGTTCAAGTGGAGGTGGACTCTCTATGGAAGGCTTAACTATGGATGGATCATCATTGGTTACTTCTTGTGGAATGGGTGAAGGAATGGGGTCCTCATTGAGCAACTTTTGGATAGTGAGAATATCTTCTTCCCAATTGATGGGAGAATCATCATTACCAAGAAAGTTGGACTCAAATTCCTCCAAGAGGAAATCACTCTCTCCAAAAGGTGTTAAGGAAGGAGCAACTGAGGCCACGGTGTCAACATGGGGCATATCCTCACTATTACTCTTGCAAGCATCATGAAAATGCTCATCACACACCTCATCTAGTATATCAACTATGTTAATGGTTTCACAAGCTTTAGACTTCTTAATCACTTTCTCATCACACACTTTTCCTAACTTAAACACCACTTTCTCATCCTCAACTCTCATAATTAGTTCTCCCGCCGCCACATCTATTAAAGTACGACCCATTCTCAAAAACGGTCTACCAACAATCAAAGGAACTCTAGGGTTCATATCATAATCAACCACTACAAAGTCGGCCGGAAAGGTAAATTTATCCACACCTACAAACACATCCTCCGCGATACCTACCGGGTAAGCTATGGTACGGTTGGTTAACTCAAGTGTCATCCTAGTGGGAGTGAGCTCGGGAAGAGAGTGTTTTTTCCAAACCGATAAAGGCATGAGGTTTATGCTTGCCCCTAGATCCGCCAATGCCATGCAATTTTCCACCCCCGGAAAATTACAAGGTATCAAAAAGCGCCCCGGATCTCCAAGTTTTGTTGGTAAGGTTTTGAGTAACACGGCGGAACAATTTTCATTAAGGGATGTGTTGGGCAAATCAACCAATTTTTCCTTGTTGGAGAGTAAATCCTTGAACATCTTAGCAAATTTTGGCATGTAAGCAAGAGCTTCCGCAAAGGAGATGTTTATGTTGAGTTTCTTAAACATCCTTAAGAAATTTGAGACTTGTATATCATCCTTGTTTTTCAATTTGTCCTTTTTCAACCTTGAAGGGTAAGGAAGATTTTGTTTAGGTGTAGGTGAAGTAGGTGTTGTAGTGGAAGATTTTTCTTTGTTAGCTTCTTCATTGGTAGTTGTGGAAGGTAAAGGAGAAGTGAGAATAGGTTGAGAAAGTGTTGGTGGTGAAGTAGTAGAGTTTGGAGGTGGTGAAATAGATGTAGAAGGCTTATCACAAGTGGAAACCAAAGTAGGTTTAACAATAGAAGGTGTAGGAGGTGAAGGATCATTTGTTGTTTTTCCACTTCTTGTTGTAATAGCATTGATATTTTCCCTCAGGTTTGTTTGTGTGTTAGATGGTAAAGACCCTTGTTGTCTTTGATTGAAGATCATCATAAACTTCTTGTGTGTTTCCTCATGCATTTCTTTCATTCTTTTCTCATTAGCTTGGAACCTCCTTTCATTCTCTTGATTCATTTTGTGAAGAAGCTCAATTCTGTTATAATCATGTGGCACATTCCCTTGAAAACCTTAGGGTTAGAAAGGTGGAGGTTGATTGTAAAAACCTTTATTGTTGCCTTGAAAGGTATTTCCTTGAAAGGTATTTCCTTGAAAGGTATTTGGTGGTCTATAGTTGTTCCCTTGGTATTGTGGTATTGGCCCTTGGTTCCTTTGTAACAATTGAGGGGGATTGTGTTGAAGTTGGGTGGGTGGTTGGGGTGGGAATCCCGGTGGTGCAAGATAGTTTTGAGACTTATAAGAAAGGTTATTTTGATTGATGTTGGGTTTGAAATGTTCTCTATGTTCTTCTTGGTATGCATAACACTCCCCTTGATAACCTTGTATCTTATCACGTTGTTGGTAGGAATGGGGACCTCCACAAGTCTCACATGAAAGAGTAATAGCATGCACATCATTGGTGGAATTATTTCCCAAAGAGATTTTCATAAAGTCATTCATCATGGTTTGTTGCATCTTTTGGGTGTTTTGCATAATTGTTTGACTTTCCTTTTGAGCTTGAGTCAATTCTTGGATTGATGAAATGAGTTGAGTCTCAAATGGTTTGGAACCTCCACATGTACTCTCTAATCGAATTGTGTGTTAGTTTGGACCATTGCTTTAGTCTCAATAATGTCCCAAGCGTCTTGAATGGATTTAGCAAGAATATTTCCTCCCGCGGAAGCATTGAGTGAGTCTTGGTGATGAGGTCTAAGTCCATTTTAGAAAGTATTGATTTGGTGAACTTCATCGAATCCATGGTTAGGTCATCTCCTCAATAACTCCTTATACTCCTCCCAAGCATCACTAAAAGTTTGACTAGGTTTTTGTTGAAAGCCTATAATTAAGTTCCTCAAAGTCGTGGTCTTAGATAGGGGAAAGAACTTGTTCAAAAACTTCTTAGTGAAACCATCCCATGTGGTAATGCTCTCGGGTGGTTGTGTATCTAACCAATGCTTAGTGGGACCCTCTAGTGAAAATTTTACCAATATCAGCTTAATGGCATCATGGGGAACTCCATTGTACTTAATGGTGTTGCAAAGAGCAAGAAATTTCTTAAGGTGATCATGTGGATTATCATTCTTGTTCCCAAAAAATGGTGTGTTTGAAACCAAGTTAATCATGGATGTTTTTAGCTCAAATGTGTTTGCGGGAATATCGGGTATCTTGATAGCATCGGCATATCCTTGCACATTGGATTGCAAGTGCTCCATCAAAGGTCGAGTGTCAACTCCGGCCATGGCTTCTTGTTGTGTGTGGATCAAAGACGATTCTCGGGATCGGCTTGATGGACGGTGGTGTTCCTACTCTTTCTCTTTTTCTTCCTTTTCGGAGGAAGGGGTTGTACACCAATCGGTATTTGTGCACGCCCGCGAGTGAGCATGCAACTCAATACGAGGAATGAGAGAGAAGCTCTCGTTTGACTTTGAAGAAGAAAGGATTATCCTCTTCGAGTTTCAATATGAAATATCGAGAAGAAAGTATAATATACGTAATTACTACTTGGGTGCAAGACCCCCAATGAAGCCTTCCTTCTTAGAATACGCACTAGTGAACGGGGGGTTAGGTGGCGCGAAGCACATAAGTACCTGTTGACCCTTAGATGGCATTTTATAGCACATCGCCTTTCTATTCACTTTGTAGTTTGTATTCTTCGAATTATTGCTTATTGGAAGTATTTATCTATTCTTGCTTTATTGAATTTGATCGATACACGTGTCAAGGACCGGAACGCACCCTAACACGGTGTATTGCCTTGGCAATACTTATGGAGAATATGTGTATTGGTTGTTCTTATACGTATACGTATTTACATATAATAATATTGAGAAAATATTTTTGTATTTATCGGGGTTTTTTAAAGAAAATACTATATGTACATAAAAACCGAGGAAATCCAATAATATATATTTTTGGGAGCAATCTCTTAGGAAAAAGACTGCTTTTTGATTTTTTAATGTTTTTGGTCAATTCTTTAGGAAAAGAATTGTTTTTGTTATTTTTTAGTTTTTATATTTTTATATTTTTGATTTTTTTATGTTTTTGATTTATGATAAGTAAAAATAACGTTCATGAGGTGAACGGATCCCAAAAGCCAATGAAAACCGTCAATCCATAGTCTCTCGTAAAGTCAAAGAACCGGCAGCGGCGCCATTTGAAATTGAGTATATTGAAGTTCGTTTCTCTCGATTCTTAACCAATTGAAAGTCCTAACAATATCAAGTTTATTATCGTTTTTGGTTGATAGGGTTATTTGGATTTTCTATGTCTATTTAATCAAACACGTAAAAAATAGTGAAAAATATTAAACTACGTAATCGTAAAATATTTAGCAATTACCAAACATTATTCACAAAAGGACAAAAATGTAAATCTATGAAAGTTATGTGCTAAAAATGTAAGTAAATGAAAGTCTAGTGCTTGAAATGTAAAAATCATAAAGTAAAAGGACAAATTATGTAAAATCTAACAACTATCTAACCAATTCTAACAACTTTGAAAACTGTCTAACTGAAATTGTCAATTTGTGAAAACTTTTTGACTAAAAACTTGCAAACCCTAATTATTAGGAAGTTTAGCTAGTTATGAAAACAGTAACAAACTAAGAGGATTAAAATGCATTTAAATGGAAATTATAACCAAAAACGAGCACCAAGGACAAATGAGCTCGTATAAGCTCAACAATGAACCAAATAATCTCTAACAAGTTTAAAACAGCTTAAAATTGAAAAACACTTAGACTTGTCCAAGGAAAAAACTTAAATCTCTCTAGAACTCAAATAAGCCAAATCCAATAAGCCATGAATAAGCTACCATAAAATCCAGACATGCACAATCAAATTTTAAAGTCAAATCTTATTAAACAGCTTATTGTGAGTCTGGAATCTCTTTTCTTGTGAAAAATGGTCAAGTAGATAAGCAGGAAAATGAAAATAAGCTGAATCCTAGCTTATTTGACTTTTGTTGACCAAAAAGTGAAAATTCTCAAAAGCTCAAAATCTGTTTAAGACATGTTTCTAAGTAAGAATGTGGAAGAAAAATGCAACTTTTATGAAGTGGAAATGCCTATCTAAGAAAACAGATGGCTACTTTATCATAGAAACTTACAGTTGCCTAAGGGCTTATTCAAAAGCTGATTACAAGCTTATTTTGAAAACTGTATAATTTCCTTAACAACACTAAAACTTTGGATGTTAATGAACAACTAGAAACTGGTTTCAATGATTTTGATTAAGAAATGAAGCAATGACAAGAGATTGAAATAGACTACTTTTCTGATTAACTAATTTCAAAAACTTGACCCAAACTTTTTACTAACCATTTGCCTGTTTGACCCAAATTTTGACCACAAAACTTTACAAACTTGTTACAAATGGCTAAAGAATGAGTAATGAACAACGATTGACCAGTTTTAACACTTAAACTCCAAAATGTATGCAGATCCAAGTTTCAAAAACTGAAATGAACTTTAGTGAATGATTATTGAGTAAATGATTGAAACAAGCTATGACTGATATCTACACAAACGTAATGAGCAAATGAAGTGTAAATGTGCTAAGAATAGACTTGAGAATACACTAGAGTTCAAAATGCAATTTCAAGCTTTTACTGATGAGAATTTTAACATAAACTAGTAAAGACAAGCTAGAAGCTAACAATCTATCAATAAGCTATCTAAACAACAGAATCACACCAAATCAAACTAACACACTTGATCAGGGCAGCATTTAGTATTTATACTACAATTAAGCATGCATTTGACATTTAAGTGGAACCAAAACTCAGAATCTTGAAACCTTTTAGTATTAGGCCTCCATTGATGGAGTAGGTAGGCGCTGATCCTCCTAAACAGTGCTAAACCACCTCCTTAGCACTATTCTTAACCAATCAATCATCTACCATCATCATTCTGATCAATTCTACCAAAATCTGCTACACAAATCAACTCCGCAATCTGGAATCAACAAAGACAGCTACAATTCTTCAAAGAGCTTCTAATGATCAAGTGTGATCACAAGAAACTTATAACAACAACAGGAATCAACAGTAATGCAAGGAATTGTAAGAAGATTGAAGGAATTGAGTGATTTTTATTGAATTTGAACTGAAAGTTTGTTACAAGGGTAGGTAAGGTAGTTACAACTAACTAATAACTAACTCAAGAGGTTGTCAAGCTCTTGAGTTCGTTATTCTAACTGCTAACTAACAAGATTGAGGGAGAAAAATGAAAGTGTGTGTGAATTTCACACTTTGCTACCTACAACAAATGAGAGGTCCTATCCCTATTTATAAAGAAGAAATGAGAGTGAGTTAGGGTTGATGACATGTTCCATCCAATAGCAAGCTACCAGGTGTCATGATTTGCTCAATTGCAAATTCTTGTGTTCATCACGAATTGGGGGATTTTGATCCTTTGAGTTTCAGTTTGATTAAGTGTTTCCATTGTGTTCCTTTCTTGAAGACGAGCATTTTTCATGTATAAATCTTTTCATGAAATGCATTGTAGCTTGAGATTGAATCTGGGTTCGTATGTTGAAGACGATGCCACGTGGCAATCCTTGGTTGGTTGATAAATGAACACACGGATTGATATCCAAATATGGATAAGGGATTATTGAGTGTCGATTTTCTATTGGATGAAAGTGAGTTAGTGGGTCTGACTGTGAAAAGACGGCTCATTTAATGAACTGGTGAGATGGCTTGTATAGCTGGCGACCCATGTTTATTTATTCTTGCATTTTCATTGGTTATAAGTATAAGACACGGTTCAAGGCCATTTTTGGTGTATTTTTGGCAAGTTAAGCCCCTAGACTTTGGCAGAATGTCCAAATGAGCTAGAATCTTCATTCCAATGACATTTTTGGTCCTTCCACTTGCATACTTGTCTAATTTGACCCTTTGACTTGGTTGACTTTGGAGTTGACCATGTTTGACTTGGATCTTGACTTTGACCAATTTGCACTTTGAGACCCTCAACTTTGGAATATTGTCAAGATAGGTCCTTCATCTTCAAAGTCTTGTCATATTTGATCCTTCATTGTCTTTTTCATCCAAATAAGCTTGATTTCTTCTTGTTTGCTTGAAAATGTATCCTTCTTACCTATTTAAACATAAACACAAAACATACCACATAATTCCGCTTTATAACATAAAAGTTAGGTATTTACCATGTGTTTTTAGGGTGATTTGTTGATAAATTGATATGAGTTTTTGCTCATATCATTAATCAATCCAAATATGCCCTTGAATCGTTGAAAAAGTATTACTTTGAAAACTGTGACCCTATGGATACTCCTATGGTGGAGAGATCCAAGTTAGATGAGGATAGGGATGGGATTGCTGTCGATCCTAAACTTTACCATGGAATGATCGACATCCTTCTCTATCTGACTGCTAGCAGGCCTGATTTGCAATTTGCTATATACATGTGTGGTCGGTATCAGGTTCGGCCTACCGAAAAGCACTTACATGTTGTGAAAAGGATCTTTCTGTATCTTAAAGGAACACTTAATCGTGGTATGTGGTATCCGAAGGATTCCTCTATTGCACTAATATCATATGCAGATGCGAATTATGTTAGGTGTCAAGATACTAGACGTAGCACTTCTGGCAGTGTGCAACTTCTTGGAGATAGACTGATTAGTTGGGCATCCAAAAGGCAGAAAAGCGTTGCGATATCAAGTACAGAGGCTGAATACATTGCTATGTCCGGTTGTTGTGCTCAAGTTCTTCGGATGAGATCACAATTAACTACCTACGGTCTTGGATTCAAGAAAATTCCGATGTACTGTGATAACAAAAGCGCCATTGCCCTTTGCTGCAACAATGTTCAACACTCTCGGGCGAAGCATATTGACATACGCTACCACTTTATCAAAGAGCAAGTGGAAAATGGAGTAATCGAGCTGTATTTTGTCAACATTGAGTATCAGCTGGCGGATATATTCACAAAGGCCTTAGATCAAGGACGTGTCGAGTTTTTGATCGAAAAGCTGGGCATGAAGATGGTCTTCCACACCCTACACAGTCAACAAACGAATCCATTAAGAACAATAGATAAGCAAGAAGATTATTTTTGGTGCAAAACTTTCGAAAAAGAAATACTTTTATGATTTTTCAAATGTTTTTGGATTTTTGAAATTTTATATTTTTATGGATTTTTGAAAACTTTTGACACGAAAAATAACGTTCACGAGTGAACGGATCCTAAAATCCAACGCGTCTCTCACAAAAAACCGTTAATCTTCACGAAAAGAGCCGGCCGCGGCGCCATTTAATAACTGGATTTTTTGCCAAGTATGAAAATTTGTTCGTCTTGATTCAATTCGAATTGATTTCCGGTTAAATGTGTGACTCAATTGTTTTTGGTTAAGAAAAAGGGAAGTTGATTATCTATAACTAATTAAAAAGTAAATGCGAAAAATATTTAAAAACAAATTAAAGACAAGTACAAATAATAAAAGTAAAACAAGGTGAATATTAAAAACTAAAAATTAAAACGATATTAAAACGAATATTAAAACAAATAAAAGAAAATTATATCAATAAAACTTAACCAAACCAAACTATTACATATCCAAATTAAAAGAAAATCAAAAATATCACCGAAGACCTTGAATCTTTCTCATCCGAAGAAAATATGCTTGCCATTGTCGTGATTGATTGGGGGCAGTAACATAGATCCATAGATGAAAACGGTGATACCCACAAAAGAAATCAACAAACACAACCTCCCAGAACCGAACTCCCAAACTCAAGAAAATATGCTTGCCATTGTCGTGGTTGATTGGGGGGCAGTAACATAGATCCATAGATATAGGTACGGAGATGAAAACGACCATGTAGGTGTGAATCACTTTGTAGGAATATCCACCATTGTGGAAAAGAAAACTAGATCTGGGAAATGAATTTGATTTGTTTTTAGAATTGAACATGATAATTGAAGGGGGTTTAAGTTTATTGGTGGCCCTCCGAACCTCCGACGTGTAGCCGGTGGCCGGAGGCGGCGGCTAAAAGATGGTTTAGGGTTAGAGAGAAAAGATGGTTTAGGGTTAGAGAGAAAAGATGCTTTTTAAAAGTGAAATGTTCAAGATTGATAAAAATAAAACGAAATTTAAAGCGAAACAATTAATAAAAATAAAAGTAAAAGACGAAATTAACTATCGACTCGAAAATAGAGTTTACTAAATGAAAAAGGAGAAAATAAAACTAAAATGGTACTTAAAAGTTAAACGAGGCAAAACCTAAAGCGGGTACTAAATAAAAGATAAAACTTGAACTTTACGAAAAAATATTAATTTTAAAAATAGACGAAAAATTTAACTAAAAATATGTAACTTTCAAAAATAAAATCGGAACAACTTTCAGATAAAACTAGACAATTACGGAAAAATACTAATAAATAAACAAGCAGGCAGGCTAGCTGCTGGAAGCAGCCAAGCTAGCTGCTCATTTAGGCGCCAAAACCGTTAAGCACACAAGCACACTCGACAATTTCTATGCTTGCTACATTATATTTCGGAATACCATTGCTTGCTACAATATATTTCGGAACTAACATTTCTTGCTACAGTATATTTCAGAAATAACATTTCTTGCTACAGTATATTTCAGAAATAACATTTCTTCGGAATAGTTGTTATTTCGGAATAAACATTTTTTCACAACTTTTATCTTTTTCGGAATAATCGTTTTTTCGGAATATTGATTTCTTCGGAAAAATAGTTTTTTTTTCAGAAAAAGAAAATCTTCGGAATAACAATAAATTCAGAGAAAAGGGAAATTTCGGAAAAATGAATTTTTCGGAATAATTTGTTTTCAGAGAAATGACAATTTCAGAAAAGTTACAAATTTAGAAAAAAGGAAATTCATAGAAAATAGAAATTTCGGAATAATTAACCCTAATCTGAAAACTTGAAAATTCAAGGATACAGTAACACTAAAAATCATAAAATAAGCCACGAATAAGCTAAAATCAAATAAGCAAATAACCAAAACTTAATATAAACAAACTTATAGAAAAACTAATTCAACCACAAATCAAAAACTTGAAAAATACTAATAAATCTAAAAATTAAAAATCAACTTTTAATAAAATAAACTAATAAGCACTTAATTAAAAATAAGAAAATTAACACAATAAGCACTAAAACACTATAAGCTATAAAAATCAAACACATAAAAACCAATAAGCACAATCAATCAAAAGCATCAATAAATCAATAAACATCAAGATTAAGCAACTACAAGATCATCTAAATCAACACAAGATTAATAATAAAGAAAGGAAGAATGAGAATGATTAATTGAAAAGCTTGATTAAGATAAAGATTAAGATCTAATACAAGATTAATGAAAAAGATTAAAACATTAAAGAAAAGCTAGAGAGAGAAAGTATTAAGCTACTCCTAATCCTAAACTAATCTACTCCTAATTTTCTAACCACCTCCTAATGACACATTAGGAGGGTATTTATAGGAGGAGTAAAAAATGATGCTTTATTCCTTCTTTCTTCTTGTTCTCGACTCGATTTAAATTCTTTGTCTTTTTCGACGTCGTCTCGGAATTTGTCGATATAATTTGAACTCGTCTTATAATTTTCTTCTTTAATTAGACATGGTTCTTCGACTTCATTAAACTTCCGTCTTTAGATTTTTTCTTCGATAAATCTTCAGAATAGGCCTTGGACTTCCGTTCTTTTTGCACTCTTGATCTTTTGACTTCGTCTTTTCTCGTTTTCTTCGATAAAAGCCCGTGAAAGCCCGTGTTTTCTTCCTTTTTCATCTTTTGGTCCTAAAAAACAATAAAAACACAAACCACGCATAATTCCGACATTTACGACATAAAATACACGTTTTGGCTTGGTTATTATTATAATTAAGTGGTAAAAGGATGGGTGTTTTCACACATATCAAATCCCCCACACTTGACCATTGCAATGCCCTCTTGCAATGCATTAGTTACAAAGCAGGTTTTACATTTTCCACCACAATCAATCCACATTGGCCTTTATTAAAGAGACAAAATATTTAAAGGAAGAAAACAAGTAAATAGATCAAAAACTTACCTTGGGGTTTTAGAATGTCATGAATGATTATCATCCTCATGTTTCATGTTCCCTATACCAAGCTTAAAAACAAGATCATTGTTATTATAAGTTAGCAAACTATCACAAACTCATGTGGCCCAATTATTCAATTAGACTCCCTTATTCCTAGGTGTATCTCTTATATTTTATTATTGTCTTGAATGATCACGAGGATGCATTGTTGACTTATTTCGATAGTTTATTTAGGCTGAAAATAAAGTGGGACGATTTAATCAATAGTTAGCTAAAGGACAAAATCTTTTAAAACTGCTTCTCGGGACCTTTTAAAGTTCATATCTTGGCATAACTCGCTTCACGATTTGAGACCTTTCTCGGACCGATATTTGGCAGCGACTTCATACTTCAAATCTTGAGAGACTTCTTGAAATTATGGTCTTCTCTTCATAATAGGAATTTCTTCACTTGAAGTTTTGAGAGATTCTTCATATTTGGACCACGACTTCTTCATTTTTCTCCAATCGTTATTTTGGACTTTGATATACAACGATCTGCCTCCTTTTAGGACTTGGATCTAGTTATCCTCATACCTTGTTTGGCCTTTTTGGATATATTTCTCCATGATCTTTAATGGGTATTTGCTTTTCGTCGTGTGTCTCGATCCTTCATATTGATTTTTGATAAATGATTCTTCACATCACTTGGGATCTTTAGCAACAAAATGTAGCCCTCATGCCTTGTTAGGGCCTTTTCGGACTCGCCAATCTTCGCATCCCGCTTCAATAAGTTATGCCTTGGCTATGAACTCTAATTAATACCGAGAAACTTTTAAACGATCTTGTGCTAGAAGCTAAGTAACTTTTCAAATCGTACAACCTTACTTATTGCAATTATATTTATTAACAAACGATAGGAGAAAAAGCTTATAATTAACTCACATAAATTCATGAAAGAATACCAAACTTATAATTGACTCTATCATCTCTCGTTCTCCATAATTTAAAATCTCAAGGAATGAGACTCGTGGATGCTTAGCCTATTAAATCAAAGTTTTGGGTTTTCAAGTCGTCTATAGGATCTTGCATCTTCTTAGACTCTTTCAAGTTTAGAATTTGCATTTTAAAGTTCCCTTGATAAACGACTTTCTAGGATCAATTATAGGAACTTGCGAAAAGTTCTTGTTCTTAACCCATGAGAGTTAAGACTTTCGCGTTTTAAAGTTCCCTATATAAAAGCCTAGCAAAACTTGACTTAAACACGTTAAGGATACTAGCTAGAGTAAACTTAGATAAGTAAACTCGGGTTGAGTCAAACTATTCACGACTTTGAAAAATTTAAAACCACTTTATTGAAAATTTATTCTAGCAAAGAAAGTAAATAACGATAACAAAGGAAAAACTACTATACTACTAGGCCAAAATAGATTAAAAATTTTGAAAAATGTCGAAAAATCGATTTTCCGGTTGAAATGAGGACAAATACAAGGAAAAGCCCACTTAACTTCGATAGAAGTCCCCCCTACACTTAATATAAACATTGTCCTCAATGTTTAAGCATGTGGGAGTGAACTCCCCTACACTTAGGACATTGTGCACGTTGTTTAAATCTTGCTAAGGAAGAGACAACTAAAGTGATTCCTATTTTAATATTGAAAAATATAAAATAGTGAATCAAAAGAGTTTAGGATAAAACCGGGAAGATGGGAACACGGAATCACGGGTCGTCGAAAGTCATCAAGAATGGATCTTTGAAAGCTCGAATCCATGCACATGATAAGAAAGAAAACAACAAACACATACTAGGGTCTCCCCCTACACTTATTAGAAAAACAGAATACAAGGATAGATAATCAGGTTGCCTCCCGAGAAGCGCTTGTTTTTGTTAACCGAGTCACGAGCCTAACTCGTCCCCGAATTAAATGGTCCATGGGTAAGCCTCAAATGTAATACCGGGATCAAAGACCTTGTCCTCGTTCCCGGAGGACATTAATAAAGGAGAGGCCGGAGGATAAGTCTTGAAGGGTAGAAAAGTCCTTTCAACATACGAGAAGTATATGAAATCATGATCCACGGGAGGTGGGGTGGGTAAAGTAAGAAAATTGTCATCCCCCAAAGACAATTGATGCTCAGAAAGCGGCAAAGCCGTAAGGTTATCGATCATAAAATAATCAATGGCACCTCTCGGGTCAAAGCAATCATCCTCCGTAATGGTCTCTAAAGGAGTGGATGAAAGGTGCTCGGAAGGGGGACTTGGGACAATACCTTCCTGCAGCAAATTATCAAAAATAATATCCCCCTCCGTGTCATCATCATCAATACCTGGAGGTATTGAGAGAATGTCGATTTCCTCCATAGCTGTATCATTATTCTCAACTGAAGTAATAGACGGAGGTAAAGACTCTGAAATAGGAGCAGAATTCAATGCTTCAATTTTAGCAATAAGAAGATGAACTTTCAGTAATTTGTCGCGAAGAATAACATCTTCCACATCATCTACAAGACCAAGTTTAGTGGTGAACTTCTCGTATGTCGGAGAGAATAAATCAACATCGCCTTCATCGCCCGAAGGAGAAGGAGAAATTTCAAAAGTGAAATTCTCATAGCATGGAGAAAAATCATCATCATTAGGAGCGACCTCTTCCGTAAGCTCCACAAAATTCGATGCATCACAACCCTCATCAAAGAATTTATCAAGACCAAAATCACTAATCTCACTCAATGTATCACAATCCTTAGACGCATTAGGGATATCAAGAGTAGGAGTAGTAATCTCAGAAGATGGGTTGAGATTGTAGATATCACCCTCATCATCATCATAATAGACTGGACCATTCCAGTTAGGAGTGATATAGTCGATTAACTCCTCCTTGATAACCTCCACATCTTTAAGAAGCTCATGAAGCAATTTTTGTTGATCATCTCCCCGAGTATGTTCAATTAAACCCTTTCTATCCTACGCTGTAAGTAAACATTTTGGTGTAGAAAAGAAGGGAAAACGACCAAATTGGCTCAAAAAGGTGTAGGTGGATTTCAAGATTTGGTCACCATCAAGTAAAGGTTGCCTTTCCTGATGCAAGTCAGCTCGGAGTTGAGCTAAACTTTCTAGAACGTTATTCAAAGTAGTGAGTTGTTGGTCAAGACTAATTCCCTGAGAGGATTGATGATTGATGTGGGGGCTCAAAGTTATGAAAACCGGAATTATAGCACGGCTGTGGCTCATAGTAATTCATCGATTGAGAAGAATTAGAACACGGATTTGGTTCATAATAATCCATCGGTGAAGAAAAATGAGGACACGGATTTGGCTCATAATAATTCATTGGCTGACAATAAGAAGTATCGTGAGGGCCCCCACAATTGTTGCAACACGGGTATTGAGAGAAACCCGGTGCATTTTGTTGATATGGATCGTCATATATGGGAGAGGGTGAAATAGTGTCATTAGAAGAGAAGAATGAATTGAAGTATGAATTGATCGAATTGCACGATAGACAACGGCCAAGTTTGTAAGTAGGGATATCCATTCCACACCGTTCGCATGAACACCATTGACAGGATTAACTACCAGAAGATGGTCTTCCACACCCTACACAGTCAACAAACGAATCCATTAAGAACAATAGATAAGCAAGAAGAATATTTTTGGTGCAAAACTTTCGAAAAAGAAATGCTTTTATGATTTTTCAAATGTTTTTGGATTTTTGAAATTTTATATTTTTATGGATTTTTGAAATTTTTTGACACGAAACATAACGTTCATGAGTGAACGGATCCCAAAATCCAACGCGTCTCTCACAAAAAATCGTTAATCTTCACGAAAAGAGCCGGCAGCGGCGCCATTTAATAACTGGATTTTTTGCTAAGTATGAAAATTTGTTCGTCTTGATTCAATTCGAATTGATTTCCGGTTAAATGTGTGACTCAATTGTTTTTGGTTAAGAAAAAGGGAAGTTGATTATCTATAACTAATTAAAAAGTAAATGCGAAAAATATTTAAAAACAAACTAAAGACAAGTACAAATAATAAAAGTAAAACAAGGTGAATATTAAAAACTAAAAATTAAAACGATATTAAAACGAATATTAAAACAAATAATAAAACGAAATTTAAAGTGAAACAATTAATAAAAATAAAACTAAAAGACGAAATTAACTATCGACTCGAAAATAAAGTTTACTAAATGAAAAAGGAGAAAATAAAACTAAAATGGTACTTAAAAGTTAAACGAGGTAAAACCTAAAGCGGGTACTAAATAAAAGATAAAACTTGAACTTTACGAAAAAATATTAATTTTAAAAATAGACGAAAATTTTAACTAAAAATACGTAACTTTCAAAAATAAAATCGGAACAACTTTCAGATAAAACTAGACAATTACGGAACAATACTAATAAATAAACAAGCAGGCAGGCTAGCTGCTGGAAGCAGCCAAGCTAGCTGCACAGTTAGGCGCCAAAACTGTTAAGCACACAAGCACACTCGACAATTTCTATGCTTGCTACAGTATATTTCGGAATACCGTTGCTTGCTACCGTATATTTCGGAAATAACATTTCTTGCTACATTATATTTCGGAAATAACATTTCTTGCTACATTATATTTCAGAAATAACATTTCTTCGGAATAGTTGTTATTTCGGAATAAATTTCGGAATAAACATGTTTTCACAACTTTTAACTTTTTCGGAATAATCGTTTTTCGAAATATTGATTTCTTCGAAAAAATAGTTTTTTTTTCAGAAAAAGAAAATCTTCGGAATAACAATAAATTCAGAGAAAAGGGAAATTTCGAAAAAATGACTTTTTCGGAATAATTTGTTTTCAGAGAAATGACAATTTCAGAAAAGTTACAAATTTAGAAAAAAGGAAATTCATAGAAAATAGAAATTTCGGAATAATTAACCCTAATCTGAAAACTTGAAAAATCAAGGATACAGTAACACTAAAAATCATAAAATAAGCCACGAATAAGCTAAAATCAAATAAGCAAATAACCAAAACTTAATCTAAACAAACTTATAGAAAAACTAATTCAACCACAAATCAAAAACTTGAAAAATACTATTAAATCTAAAAATTAAAAATCAACTTTTAATAAAATAAACTAATAAGCACTTAATTAAAAATAAGAAAATTAACACAATAAGCACTAAAACACTATAAGCTATAAAAATCAAACACATAAAAACCAATAAGCACAATCAATCAAAAGCATCAATAAATCAATAAACATCAAGATTAAGCAACTACAAGATCATCTAAATCAACACAAGGTTAATAATAAAGAAAGGAAGAATGAGAATGATTAATTGAAAAGCTTGATTAAGATAAAGATTAAGATCTAATACAAGATTAATGAAAAAGATTAAAACATTAAAGAAACGCTAGAGAGAGAAAGTATTAAGCTACTCCTAATCCTAAACTAATCTAGTCCTAATTTTCTAACCACCTCCTAATGACACATTAGGAGGGTATTTATAGGAGGAGTAAAAAATGATGCTTTCTTCTTGTTCTAACTCGATTTAAATTCTTTGTCTTTTTTGACGTCGTCTCGGGATTTGTCGATATAATTTGAACTCGTCTTATAATTTTCTTCTTTAATTAGACTTGGTTCTTCGACTTCATTAAACTTCCGTCTTTAGACTTTTTCTTCGATAAATCTCCAGAATAGGCATTGGACTTCCGTTCTTTTTGCATTCTTGATCTTTTGACTTCGTCTTTTCTCGTTTTCTTCGATAAAAGCCCGTGAAAGCCCGTGTTTTCTTCCTTTTTCATCTTTTGGTCCTAAAACACAATAAAAACACAAACCACGCATAATTCCGACATTTACGACATAAAATACATGTTTTGGCTTGGTTATTATTATAATCAAGTGGTAAAAGGATGGGTGTTTTCACACCTATCACGCATTAAATTCACGTATTTCTTTTGAAAACGTTGGCTCACAATGGGATTTAATTTTCTCGGGTAAGGTTTACTTTAAAACCTTGTAGGGGATCAAGTTTACTTTACAACTTGGTCTAACACAAATTAGTGTACTCTTCAATGCACTTATTTTGTTAAAATAAGAGAAATCTTATTGTCGCCAGAATCGTTTCATATAATCACTAAACGGAAAAGTTCTTCATGGATATTTGTCTCTTTAAAACAATGACTACAGCTCTTTCAATAGAAAACAGGTAAGTATTAAAGGGGGAGCAAATATAAAATCATTTTGGAATTGAATTGGTCTTCAAAAAGTATTTTTCAGAAAAATGCAACATGATGTATGGTTTGCCTTATGTGCAATGTGTGCCTTATGAGGAAGTTGAATTGACCTTAGGTTATATCATATGCCTTAATTCATATCGATAGAAATGTTTGTGGTGTGTAAGTGTTAACAAATTAAGTGAATTCGGGGATACATGTGTTGTTAACTTGTTTTTACAAGTTATATAAACACTTGTCAAACTAGGGGGACCAAATTTCAATTCTTGCAAAGTGGTTTGAAAATTGACCAAAGTCAAATACACCCCATCCCCTGTTTTTCCCTTACTTCTCAAACACACACACTATTATACTCTTTGCCGCCATTGATAGAGCATTTCTCATCCTTCGTTTATTGTGCTTATTATCTGCCATAACATCTAGGTATTCATCAATCATTAGTGCTTTCCATGATTTTTTATTGCTTAAACATTACAAACGAGACCTATGTCTCGATTACCTGTTTAGGGTTTCGATTTGACTTGTGCTTAAAAAGTGTAATTGATAGAGGGGAAATGATTGTATTGCTATTATGAACATTGGTCTTGATCAGTTTTGCTTGAAACATCGTCTATGTCCCGTAATCGAATGATCAAACGTTGCATCGTAATCTATGTCCCAGATTGCGATGACTTTCCCGCTCTTATATTGCGATGACCATATTACGATGACCAGATTGCGATGACTTTATTGCAATGACATTGTGATGAGTTATTGCGATGACTCATTGCGATGAGTTATTGTGATGACTCATCGCTTGCGATGAGTTATTACGATGACTCCATTGCGATGAGTTATGGCGATGACTTATTGCGATGAGTTATTGCGATGACATCATTACGATGAGTTATTGTGATTACTCCATTGCGATGACTCCATTGCGATGGGTTATTGCGATGACTTCATTACGATGACATTCTGATGACCACATTGCGATGACATTCCGATGACCACATTGCGATGACATTCCGATGACATCACTTAGTATTCCGATGGACTTTAAGATTATGATGGTTTCTTAAAATTATGATAGGTGGAACTTATAGACACATTGCTAGATTAAGAGTTGTGAAACATAAAAAATGCTAAGTGTAGTTTCTTCTCAATGTGTCACAATAACAAATACAGTACTTCGAATAAAATGTCTGTGCTATACTGTCTCGTATTTAGGTGATAATCTAAATGTCTGGTTGTATTTCCTATGAACTATGTCTATATTATTGTGTAACATTTAATAATATGTGGTGACATTTGTTGTGTTATTTACATGGATTATGAGATATATATGTGTGTATATATCAATTATGTATGTGCTATCTAAGCAGGAATATGTCGATCACCGAAGAACAACAACTACAACTTGATCTTACACTTGTTCCACTCAGTGTCCGGCTGCCACCTGTAGAGAACAATTATCGTCTGAAAGACGACTTTGATCCATCTCTTGCAGCTTTCAAAGTCGCAATGGATATACTAGACATGTCACCGATAAAGGATGCCTTACGAGGTACTGCATCAGTTCCTGAAGTTTATATGCACGAGTTTTGGTCAACTGAGACAATCTCATAAGACATACAAGTCTCAAAGAAGAATATCACCTTTATGCTCAACAACAGGGAAATGATGCTTGATTTGAGTCACTTTCGGCAATTGTTCAAGTTTCCTAGGTTAGCAAAAGGAGAAAAGTATGTGCCTAACCCATAGATAGATGAAATGCTTAGAGTAATTAGAGCTCTAAACTATGAGGGTGAAATCCTTAATTTATCTCAGATTAACACTTCACACATCGGCCAACCATGGAAATAAATTATCATTATCATCGTCAAGTGCCTAACTTCAAAGACTCGTGGATCAGACGTAATGAGACCCCCTCAGGCTCATGTACTTTGGGGACTCTACACTAGAGCTAAAGTGGATTACGCACTATTACTTGGGAAGAATTCTGCTATCAATTCACATGCACCAAGAAGAAGTCTTCGCATCTTCCGTTTCCACGGTTCACAAAACTCATAATCAATCATTTCATGAAGAGAGACCCAGACATTGATATTCTTGGGATTTTTTTTCTACCATACCCAAGATAGAGACTATGTGCTGGATAATATGTCTGCTGATAATCATTCTATAAAGTACTCACTCCGTCCAGCTCTAGTGCCCGATGTACTAATGAATGAAGGGATTAAGGACAGTGAACCATACAAAAGGATGCTCAGGGACATTGAAGCACAAATGAAAAGAGCAAACGCTGACCCTTCTGATCAGCGAACCGGTAAACGGAAGAAACGAATTGCCCAGCGCCAAAAGACTTCTTCATCTAAAGTTAGAAGCAAAGGGAAAGAGCACCTCAATGATGAAGATGACGAAGAAGAAGATGAGATGACCAGAACTGATGACGAAGAGCAAGAGTCTAGGAAAAGGCAAAGAAGCCAAAGAAAAACAAAGGTAAAGAAAAACGTGTTGATAAAGATGAACCAGTTCAAGAAACTATCTCTCCAGACAAACAACTATGTCTCATCCTTATGCAGAGCAGAGAGGAGGCTTTCGTGAAATCTAAGGGTTCAGGCTCCACACCAGCCGATGACTTAGATGAATTTGGCGAACCTGATGAAGACACTTACTTTTATGAAGACCCTAATGATGAAGAAGTTGGTACATTCAACTTTGAAAGTCTTGAGCAGAGTGAGGAGGGTGGTGGCAGTGACAACACAGAAATAGACGCACTGCACCATGATGTTAATATCAACACATCATTACCGGCAACAACTTGCACTGTGATTTCAGAAGATGCTCATGTGACTCTCATTCCAGCAACTCAAATCCAAAGTAAGTCTACTTCTGGTTCTGATGATGTAATGAAATATCTTAATCTTGAAGGGGAAGGCGTTGAAGTCACGAATACTGATCCCTCGACGAATGAGAATATGGTGGACGTTCCTATAACCTCAATTACAACAACTACCATTCCACCATTTACCCCCGGTCATTACCAATGTCATCACACCAACTCCCACACCTGAACTTGTTGAACAATCTGTACCAACTACCGCCCAAATGACTGAACCAACACCGCAACCAATCATCTCACAACAAGTAGCAACCACCGCCTAAGTGACTATACCAACACCACCCCAATCCTCGAACAACTTGTATCATCCACAACCTCTCTAACACTTGTGGTTACACCTCCTCCATCAACTACAGTACAACAAGTATCATCCACCTCCAATCCATTTCTCACGGTCAATGATACACTTATTCAGAACCTTCAAAAACAATTGGAGGATCATGCAAAACAAATTGAATTGCTGAATGGAAGGATACCTAATCAATCCCTCAGAGAACAGCAAAGTGACGAGTCTAAACTCAAAGAGATATCCGACACCGTCTCAAAACTTAAAAAATAGCATAAAAAGTTTCTTAATGAAAAGGACGCACGTGACAAAGAAAATACTTCTTTTATCAATTCCATTGATGAACACATGACCAACATCATTCAACGTGAAGTGAAGTCATATGTCGATCAAGAGCTCCCAACTCTATTCATCACAGGTTTATCTGATCTTCAATTAATGCAACTGTTGGAAACCTGATTGATCAATATGGGCTCTGAAACAACAAAGACAAAACACAAACTTCTGCATTATCTCAAAAAGGCTATCATTGAAGATACACCTGAAGATGAAGAAGAGTCTGAGAATGAAGAAGAAGACGAAGATAATGTCAAGAACGCAGAAAATGAGGGTATCGGTAATGAGGATAAAGATGGAGATAATGGTAAAAATGATGATGATGAGGATAAAAATGAGGATGATGGGGATGAGGATGATGATGATGATAATAGTGATGGGAATGGTATTGGAAAAGGTGATAAGGGAGAGAATACAGGTAAAACTAGCGAAGGGTCAAAGCAGGATGAAGATGATAAGGAATCCGAGAAAGGTGATGAGGAAGAAGAAGAAAGTGGTACTGGAACCAAAGAAAAGGATGTGGATGTAGAACCAACGGAGAGTGAACAAGAAGAAGATGAAAGAGATGATGAAACCACTGACAGCAGCAAGGAGGATTCACCAGGCATATCACTAACCAGTGATGATGGCAATAGAGAAAATCGTCAAAAGAACCTCCATGGTACGTTCATCTCCAGAGAATCTCAAACTAAAGACACAAGTATGTCCACTACACTGGTTACTACTACTGTTTCTCCTATAGCACATGTAGACACTATGCATGAAGACGAACCTCCAGTGTCTTTGCATGAAGACGAACCCACAGTGTCTATGCATGAAGACGAACCCACAGTGTCTATGCATGAAGACGAACCTACAGTGTCTATGCATGAAGATGATTCCACTACATATCACTCTCTACCTCCTACAACGGACCAGCAATACTCTGATATGGAAGTCGAAGACCTAAATATACCAGAACCGACTTTTGCTGAATCTCTTGTCATAGACGAGACAGTACAGGAGCAACAATGGATTACCAATGCAACACCACAACATCCTTTCTCAACGGCAACAGATATCGAGCTGACTCAATTCCTCAACAATTCAATCGATTTTTCGGCTTTCCTTATGTATACTCACAGGAAACCCACTATGACTCCAGATCTTCTCAAAATGTCAGCCGCAGATGTGTATTTCTTTGATACCATGAAGATCAGCAACAATAAGGCTGAATATCACATCAATGATCTTGCGAAGGCCATGAAAATGACGACTTCCGAGATTCAGACTCCAGTGTTACAGCCTCTCACACCTACAGTCATTGCCAGTTCTAAAACTATTCCAATGGAATATTTTGTCTGTCATGATCTCGAGTATCTAGAAAACAGCATGAAAAAATATGCTACATCACTTACCATGGTCAAGGCAATAAAGCTGGATAATGTACCTTGGATTGAAGACAAAGTACCTGATGCTTTATGAAAATGAAAGTTGCTCAAATTTTACGATCCCTTCGCAGAGCTAGGAATTTCTCATTGGAATCCAAAGAAGAGATTAGCTTGCAGCCACTTCAACCGTAAGAAATCTGGTTCTCTTATTTTCTCTGATCGTCGTATTAAAAGCATACAAGGAGCCACCACTATGACGGTATTCGGTAATGATTACTTGAATTTAATCGTGATCAAACGCTCTGACGAAAAAGAAAACAGAATCGATGAAAGTGATCTCCAGTACCTGAGTCTTGAAGACATTGAAGATCTTCTACTGATATTACTTTAAGCAAAGGTCACACATTTACTTCCTGAAATCGTCATTGCCTTTAGTTCAAACATCTGTCAATTTACTCAAAAGGTCGTCATCAAAAGTCGAGTTGAAGATTTCCAACTTGGTGTGGAGAGTTACCAACAGAAGCTAAACTTGCAAAGTCCTCACACAACTCCGCTCAGTCAATACCACAAAAACTAATTGCCTTACATGGGGACTAAGAAACCGGAAGCAGGAATATTTTATCAGAACGAAACAGGTGTCATGCAATTCATGAGATTTTCCGAACTACACAAATTCAGTGATGGCACACTCAAACACGCTCGTGATGATCTGCTTGTTCTCAATGCCGGAAACAACTTCCAGCAGTAACGTACACATTCACAACTCAATGCAAGCAAAGTGCTATGTACGTGATTAAGAAGATCGAGGAAACTTTAAGAAAGCGTTGGTTGATAAGAAGTTTGGAACGATTCGTAGGTGGAAGACCATATGGAGCTCACCACAGGTAAATGGAACGATCTATTTAACATGAATCATCTTCTCTCAGGTCAACTCCATATGTATTTTATTATGAATATGTGAATATATTTATAATAGGCTTTTGTGGCATAGTGTAGTGCAGGAGTATGAAATTTTTCAAGAATTTCTCACGAGATTCCAAATCTTTCAAACATCTCATACTTAAGAACTACATCTAACCTTCATTAATTTGAGGGGGAGCATTAATATGTTCTATGGCCATCAACCAATTTCATTTTTAACCCAAAGACTGGTTAATCCATTAATATCCAAAAGATTAAAACATTTTGGATAAGGGGAGAAAATGGGATTAAGGAGACTTGTAAATGTGGATTTGCTTTTATCTAATCTGGTGGTCTAGGTGGGTGGTGGAAGATGGTAGCCATTGTTGAGAGAGAGAGAGAAGAGAGGTTGTGTGTTAAAGATAAAGAAAATGTGTATTGAAATGAAAAGATGAAAATGAAACACAAGCAACACCCCTCCTTGGAAGCCTAGGAGGGGTATATATAGCCACACACCAAACACTTATCTATACATTGTACCTAGTCTAGTCTAAGCGTGTGTGACTATGATAACTAATGGGAATTCTTAAATATCGTCACATAAAGTGAATTTCCAACAATCTTCCCCCATGGGACGACGTGTAGAATTCCTTACAATATTTTTCCTAACAAGTACATAATGATTAAGAACACGAGCTTTCATGAAGCATCGAATGCTGATGATGTCTTCTGAGGCCTTTGACTTCAAAACGACTCATCTTTAAAGTAACTTGTAGTAGAAATACTGTAACGACACAAGCAAAGTAACCCATACACTTCTGGTTAAGGAGAAGCTTCTGAATTAACTTCCCCCTAATTCATGCCACATAAACTTGATGTAGAAGCTTTTAAATAGCTTCCCCCTAAACCGACAATCCTCGTAAGCAACTTCAAAGCTTTCAATAAAGCTTATAATGATTAAGCGCACGGCGGAATCTAACAAGCAAATCCTATCATATAACATGATAATGTTGCTAAGAGAGATTGAAAGTTTGGGGCACACCAAGTAGATCAACAACTTCTCTTCTCACGCTTGAATAATTCTTCTGAATTTTTCTTCCCCCTGAGAGTTCAAGTTATGCATACTAGAAAGAATCAAGACATTTCTTCCCCCACATAGTTGAAGAAAATAAACCAATCCCAAGTATGAAGCTCAACTACTGAAGTAGACACTTTATCCCATTCATGAAGTTGACATCGTAACACCAGAGTCAATTAAGTCCCAGAAATGCATATATCTTCTTCCGGAGATGCACCAGAGTCAATTAAGTCCCGGGAATGCATATCTCTCCATATAGGATAATGATGATGAATAATTGCAACAACCAAACAATTAAACATCGAATTAGTAGTGTACCGTTTAGAGATTGATAACGCCACGAGTTAAAACACTAATTTTCTCTGCGGCTATGACAAATGTCATCCCGGAATGTCTTCAAATCAAAAGAAGGTATGAAGTTCATCACGTTTACTCGTTGTGCGTTCAATGTGTCTTCTTCTTCCCCCTTGATGGTTTCGAAACTCGGAACCATCAATAAATCGTACGCACATATACCTGAAATCTTGTGAGAATAATAAATAAGCAGAATTATATATTTTGTGAGAATCAGCTGTTGATCGAAAATCTCTACTCATAAACTCTCCATGGCCATCTTTACCAACCCACTGGAAAGCAATTTGAAGTGACCACTGATTGAATGAACCAGATACATCAAACGTGAAACTGAATAAAAATCCTTCGATCTTGTGACTTAAGCTTGCACTATTGTTGAAAGAAGAACGGTGGAGAAATCTCTAAGTACTCAATGCATCACTGAAGAAGTCTATAATCACAACACCTCTTGAAATTATCCACGTCGACTAAGCGCGTGACACTGAGTACAACAATGTAACCCCTTTAAGTGATAGTTATCCGACTCATCAACCAACCACCCCGAACCCGGAAACCAGATAAACAAGTCTTCATTCTAAGATTAAGCACGAGCAAGTTATCTATGAAAGATAAAATAAATGCACGCCTTCGAAAAATCCGTCTTCAACTTCACATAATTAATACCCGATCAAACAAGTCCGTAGTCACTAAAAATATAACCAAATTTTTCTTGGTCTCGTCAAATAAATTCTCGTCATTTTGTCACATTTCTTTGTCACTTTTTGTCTCGGCACTTTGTCATGTCACTTTTGTCCCGATAATATCCAAAGTATATCATAATACACGAAATATTAATTAAAATAAATAATTTTGAAATAAAAATTTGTGTATAGTGTGTTTTAAATCATACGGCCCAACTTCACCATTGTTTAAAAAAAATCGTGAGTCCAAGGCCCAAAGTCCAAACAAACTACCCGGTCCATCACACTTGGGATATAACTCCCACAACCCTAATCTGTCTTAACCCTAATCACAACTCATAAGTTACTCCGCCCCCTTCTCTCACTCCTAGAAACATCTGCCATTTTCTCCCATCATCTCCCAACAAACAGTCACCAAATAATTACTAGAAATCTCCATCCCCATCAAACCAATAATCAAAACCAGATACCACCCTCATCAATTGATATACCTCGAACCAAATCCATAAAACCCTTTCCATTTACAAAATACGATGCAGCTCCAACATGTAGAGACATTCATTTTCGGCTTCAAGATTCGATCGAGGGTCTCGGGTAAGGTTGTTTTGACATAAAACCAAATCCAAGAGTGATTATAGCAATACTGTTATAAATCATTCTTGTAAATTCGAATATTTACTTTAAAGGTTTTGATTTGGACATGTCTAATCGAAACAGAAAAAAAAATATAGGACAAAGCTATCTAGCTTATGCTCCAATTTTTGTTTCGAAAATTAAATAGATTGATTTCATTAAATCGAAATAGATCTATGATGATAAGTTCGTTTTCGTGTTAGATCTTAAAAGATCTACACATGCATGACGAAAAAAATCTGAGATCATACTAAGTTTTTGTTTAAGGGTTGAGTCTAGATGGGGATTAAGTGACGAAGGGAATTAGGATTAGATTGATGGTGTTTGGGGAGTTAAAAGGTTGGGTTGGATTGGATTGTTTGATATGTTGGTACTGGTAAAATTGGTTCAAGTCAAATCTTGGTCTCGGTTATCTTTTAAACAAGACATACTGTAATGGTTTAAACTAGTCACAAAGTTTATCTTTTAAACAAAGTCCATCGCAATGTTTCAGTCCCATCGCAATGTTTTTGACCAGCCATCGTAATGTCTCCTCTACATCCCATCGGAATGCATACATCGGAATGCATCCGTCGGAATGTGTTCCATCGGAATGCACCGAAAGTGTTCCATCGGAATATTCAATCGCAATGTAGAAACCAATGGTTTTTGCGATCTCAATATTCCGATCTGACTGTAGATCTGAAATCTTATCGTACAATTTCCGATTTATCAGGATCATGTGAATCTGACTATTTTTCTGGGTAACTACATCATCATAAAGAACAATAGAAACCCAGAAAAAAATGATATCATATAAAAATAAGACTAGAAACAATAGACATTTGACCCAATGTAAAAACGTGAAACCAGTGACACAAATATGAAGTTGTGGGTTTGTGAATATCAGATATGAGACAACTTTTGACAACTTTTGACATGATGACAACTTTTGACTAGTTATGAATACCAGATATGAGACGAGATGAGACAAAGTTTCTTTTTAGACATATTGTGACAAAAGAACAAGAATGATCAACGTGACAAGAAAATGATACATACGGACCCAAAAAAAATTATAGAACGAGACCCAACAAAAAAAATTTAGACCACCAAATCGAAACAAAAACACTATCCAAGGATTGAACCGAGGCTCTGATGCCAATTGTGGATTTGCTTTTATCTAATCCGGTGGTCTAGGTGGGTGGTGGAAGATGGTAGCCATTGTTGAGAGAGAGAGAAGAGAGGTTGTGTGTTAAAGATAAATAAAATGTGTATTGAAATGAAAAGATGAAAATGAAACACAAGCAACACCCCTCCTTGGAAGCCTAGGAGGGGTATATATAGCCACACACCAAACACTTAACTATACATTGTACCTAGTCTAGTCTAAGCGTGTGTGACTATGATAACTAATGGGAATTCTTAAATGTCGTCACATAAAGTTAATTTCCAACAGTAAAACATATGTGGCTAAAAATGAAAAAGGGCTTAATAGAAAATCCAACTTGATATATGCTACGCATATGTTAATTGGGAGCATTTTGTTGACAAAAACACTGAAGGTACAAAAACTATTGATATTTATATCACAAGTACCTCAGTGATTTTTAAGGAATTTTTCATGAAGACGAATACTTACCCAAAACACACTTAACTCACGACGAATGTGGTGACAAAAGGGTGGTAGGATTAGGTACTAGTCTAATGATTCTTCCAGAACCGGGGGAATCTTCCCAAGGACAATTCCATAGTTAGAAAATAGAAGTCCTTAGGAAAGATGGGGAATGGATTGTGAACGAAGCTGAATGCCGACTAAGTACTTATGCTAGCACTGGAACAATCACAACAAGGTGCTAGTGATGATGTATTGGTAAGCATTGAAGGGGTTGAAGAATGAAAAGAAATGTAAAGATAAAGAGTGTAAAGAAAGAAGCCCTCCTTACAACTTAGGCAGAAATCAGGTCAACTCATCTTGAAGAAAAAAGTATCATGGACCCAGTGATGCGATGCACAACCCCTCCCAGCCAACTCAAATATCTCTCAAAAGATATTTGTTTTAATGTCACGGAGTTCAACACGTTATCTATTGGTTTATTCACTCCGAATAAATTGATATTGAAAAAGGTGGCAATCCTCTCCAGCCTCCGATCACCAAAACAAAATGCACTATTGAGTCTAGAGCCACGAGATCATCAAAAGTCTCATTAGGACACAATTTGAAAACAAGAAAGATTTTTATGAGTCCTACGCAGTATTCTTGCAATATTGCCAGAACATCTTAGTGATACGAAAGTATTACAATGAAGATGGAAATCCTGCTTGAGCCAACATCAAACAGGCTTATGGTAGGTGACACGTGCGGTTCTTTAAGAACTAATCTTGTGATAACTGGAAAGAAACGATGGTTTGGCTCTTAATTGAGATTAAACATGTTCCAGGGCCTCTACGCAAAATCTAAGTGATCTTGCCAGAACACTCAGAGTGACACTCTTTAGTGTTCATAGTGAAGAGTAGAAATCCTTCCAGTGTCAACCTCAAACAGCACTACGGTAGGTGACAAGCAAGATTCTATCAGAATCAAGCTCGTGAAAACTGGAAAGCAATGATGGTGAATATCTTAATTGAAATTCACTTGTTCCAGGATCATGAATTGACGGCTTAAATCATAAGGATATTTCTTATCCAAATGATTCACTCTTTATGTTCGCAGTCAGCTTTGGACGATCGAATAAAGAGAACGGGTTTACCCGCGAAATCTTGTCAAGGAGATCTTTAATCAGAGCTACCTGTCACAAGTACGATATTTATTATCGTCCAACGATCTTCACCGACCGGAGGTAAAATGCTAACGAATCAGAATAAAATGTCAAAGCCATTTTATTCGTGTCTTATTATGTTGTTTCATTTGAAGATAGTGGCGTTGCGGTGTACCAGCTGAAGTCGTCCTCACATACTTATTCCTTCTGCATCAAATATTTCAGCAGTTTTAAGAAAGTCTGACCTAAAAGTCTTCCGTTGTATCAACTCTGAAACTTTCAAGAATTCAACAAAGGATAGGTATGTGGGACATGAAGTCACGAAGAGGCGAACATCACAAGAAGGCAAAGACTGCACGTGAAAGGCCAAAAGAACATGTTCTAAGACAAAGCCTGATGATATTCAACACATATTCACAAGAATGAAGAAAAGTAAAAGAAGAAAAGAGAAAGTGGACTACGAGCACGAGAACGAAGATCTAACATGCTAGATTAGGACTTTGTAATTTGGAGGGACTTCCCTTTGGGGGAGAATGTTGGAAATACGTTTTTCGTATTTAGAAATTCTCGGTCACTCCAACAATATAGTTAAGGGCTCGTAGTATAAGTTTAATTAGAGTTTATGTAAGCCCGACCCATGAGCATGTTTATGGGTCGGAGGCCCAAGTCCACTAAGGGACTTGGGTATATAAACCCCTTTCCACCATGGAAAGGGGTGTTGGTTGTTTCATTTATCAAATAACACATTTACATTTTTCTCATCTCTCTCTCTACTTTCTCTCTCTAGAAACCACAGCCCTCTTGATGAATCATAGATTACCATACTTCTACAGCATGAACTCATGAACCTTAAGTATGAAACCTGTAAAACCATTTAAATCAGTCGGGTTTGATTATTTTGCACGAAAACCGAGAGTTGTATTAACTCTCGGTGGGTTTTGAGTGTACACAGTCGAGACCTATATGGTCTCGATGGTTTTCTTTTGGTGATCAGGCCGAAACAAACCCCAAGTAGGGGTATCGGGTGCTAAGGGGTGTTGTTTATATGTACAGTGGGTAAAAGCAGGACAACAAGGGGGCATTTGGGATTAACTGACAACGGGTGTGTTTGGGTTTATCAACAGTGGGGAAACGTAATACTATCGGTGGGTACATATAACAAACGATGGGAACTATAGAACTAACAGTGGAAATATATAACAAAGCAGTGGGAACCTTAACACCACAAATAGTGGAAACTTGGAACAAGCAGTGGGAACTGCTGTTGGGCTCGGTTCGGTTTAACCCGAGACATGTATGTCTTGGGGAGAGTTTCGACTCGGGTGTTTCGGGATCACGAGTAATATATGTACTAGAAATTAAGTTAAGATTTATTAAATCGATTATAAACATGTTTAAAAGAAATAAAGTTAATTTATATTGTTTTGTATTATTAAATTAATTATTAACATTAATTTTTTATTCTTTTAAATTACTTTAAAACGTGTGAATTATTTAATGGTTTACTTTCAAGGAAACTACATTTGGAAACCTTTTAGGAAACTTTCTAATTCAAGAAACTTACTAATTGTAGTAGGTTACTAAATTTAGCAATGTTATAATATCAGAATACACATTATACCGTAATAAGCAATAAAAGAATACCGTAACCATTAATATTACAGAACTGTCAGATATTATCAGATTATACCCAAACAGTATTGCAAGAATAAAATAAATTAAACTAAGAACAGTTAAGACTAGTAAAACTAAACACATATCAGTCAACTTATTAGCGTCCGTTATTTATGTAGCGTTTGTGAAATCAGAGTAGGTGTCTCATCAACTTTCCTTGCAGTCAGTTACTGGACACAAGGTACGGATTTTCTGTCCTTCAGTAAGGACTTCCTTCTATGCATGATTAGGATTCTTTGTCTGCAGCTAAATGTTCTTTTTCCAGTATATGTTTAAGCTTATCAGTAATCATTTTTAATAACTAAATAAACTGCCTAAGCTTTATATACAAGCATGACCAGTTTATGTACTAGTTACGGAGGTACCGTAACCATGACACTAGAGGCACTAGTGTCATAACTCCTATGCGAGGGAGTGATTTCTTGTAGCGTCCCATTATTTCAGCTTGGCCATTTATCAGTATTATCAGAGGGGCGTATGGGTGCATCCTAGGCTATCAGTTTACAGTTATCGGGTGAATGTGGTGTGTGCTCTACATCCTTTACATTGGAGTTGATCCCTCCACCCAACACATTATTTAGAGGTTACCCCTCATGTTACTCATGCAACAGTTGTTACAACACATGACCTATATAAGCTCTTGGCAAATTAAAATACAGTAAATGCATGTTTTCAGATTTAACAGATAACAGTTTAATTTTATTATTTATAAATCAGACTTTTTAGATTATACACAGATTTCCGCTGCAACTTTACTTATCAGTCTTACAGCTTCAGTATTTTATCACCTGCTTCATTTCGGTATTTCTTATCATGCTTTATATCCGTTCACTAGGCGTTATGCTCAGCCGTAGTTCCTTTCATGTTCTAAATGCAGGTACACCATGACGCTCTTAGAATTCTGAGAGGATGTGCATTTGGATGGAAGCTATCCAGACTTCTTACTTTATGCACTTCTTACATTATTCTGCTTATTTGGACATTGTTTAGTCCTTTCCTTCAGTATTTACTCTTCATGTTTTGAGCTTATGTTTAGATTACCGATGTTTAATTCCAGGATTTCTTTTATGGTCAATTAATGTTTTAGGACATTTACCTTATGCTTTGATGACAGGCCATAAATACACGTAACGATCCATTTATCCAAGTGGGGTGTTACAATTATGGTATCAGAGCTATAGGTTTGACCTGTAGGCTCTAAAACTTGACTTGTGACTAGTGGATAGTCACTAGGAACTTTTTAGATTTTGGTGTCGTTATCTTTCATGTTTCTGATGCATTTATCAGTCAGTTTTCTTCATTTATCAGTAAGTTTTCTAAAAGTTTTTGACGAAGTAGAAGGTTGGTACAGCACTGGCCATATTTAGTCGCATGTGCTTTTCATTCGAATTTTGTTTTGGTGAACCGACCCATAGGCGTTCACCCTTGCCAGTTCAACTTTTGTATTGGTGAACCAAGCCATAGGCGTGCATCCTTACTCATGTCAGATTCATGTTGTTCAGTTGAATATTATTTGGTGAACCGACCCATATGCATTCACCATTGCTCAGGTCAGATTTTCATGCTTTCAGTCAAATAATGTCTTGTGAACCGAACCATAGACGTTCACCTTTGCTTATATCATGACATTACATAAAATTTTGACAAGTATGGATTGGACTACAGCCATCCATATTTAGTCCCAGATTGTAAATTCTATACATGACAGTTCTCATAAAATATTGAAAAGTATGGATCGAACCAGAACCGCTCATACTTAGTCACATGTTTTCTTCCTTGAATTCTGTGGATTGAACCATAGCCATCCACATCAGTTGATGTTAAACTTTAGTTGATTATACTTTTATGTTCTTTGTAACAATCAAGTTTTCATACCCTCACATTATGTCGTTTCCATGATGATTAAGTTCATGTCTCCTTATGAGGATTATGTTTTCAGCAAGGTGATGATGTTTTCATGCTAAGATACAGAAGGGTTACAGTAAAATCCCGTTTCATAATAAATCATGTTTGGTCTTCATCATTCATGTCTTCATGCTGACCATTGTTGAAATTCCGGTTAATCATATTCTTGAACCTCTATACAACCAGCATCAAGTCTACGCAGGAATTACGAAGCTATCATGTTACTAATTCCAGTTCAGTTTAATACCGTTTAAATCAATTTATTTCTTTGATCATGTCAGATAATTGACACCAGTATCCATCATCCCATAAAATTTCCACCAGTGCCATGTACAGTATTCCATATGCACCCCATGTACAGTGTCTCAGTTATACTTCATGTACAGTAGTCCAGGTGTACTCCATGTACTCTACTCCATGGATATTGCTAATCGATCCTTTATCATCTAAAGCATTTTCGCTTGTCGATATTCTACCAGATGTTGATGCTGCTCGTGAGTTGAAGATTTTACCAGATACTGATGCTGCTAACACTTTGAAAACCTCACAAATGCTGATGCTGCTGATACTTTGGAGATTTCTCAAGATGTTGATGCTGTTTATACTATGAAGACTCTTTAGAACAAGGACGAAAACTATAAATTTGAAATTTCTGACAAGAATAAACTTCAACCATCAGACACTACCATTCCATTCCATGCTTTTACCTTCACAGCTAGATGTCACACTTCACTCAGCTAACCTTTCATTCAGAAGAGTGGGAATCGGAACCCAGCCGGCCACTCAGCCGAATAGCTACAGGAATCACAGTCGTAATAATGACCGTCTTGAAACTGCAAACAAAGCGGTAATGACAACCACCATGCTTATATTTATCAGTCAGTATCCATCGAAACCCGGAATGGATGTGACCAGAAATACAGAGGTCAGTAGTCTAACCGGTCCGCCAACCCTAGCAGTTACCAAGAATTCTTAAAATTATTCAGACTCGCCCATTAGAATATATGTCCAGACAACAATCATGACACAGGTCTCAAGTATCATTTCGGGAGACACATGTCAGGACACCAGTCATGATATACGTCATACGAATATATTCTAAGAGTACGAGTCAGAACTAATAACTCCATATTTTTCTAAACCAGGCCCTCAGAAATTCAGGGTACCCTTCAAGGGGGTATACCCGTTTTGTCATGCCATGTATAAGTCAAACCATTAAAGACTCAGTCACCACCACAGGAGTATTGCCCAGATTAGACATGCAGTGTTCGTTCTGTGATGTTACAGACGATACAAATTCAGTGAAATCTGCCATGTCTACTTCACGTATTCATATGTCAGTTTTATCTTAAACCGGGTATTACCTACCTCCCAGCCAGAAAAGAATCCACAGTATCACCATATTTATAAAGGCTTTTCTTTCTAGTTGAAGTCGAGATCCGTCTTACTAACTCCTGATTTATTCATTATATTTCTGCCAGAGAAATCAGTACAAATTGTTTCAGCTTTACAGGCACGCGAATTATTATCTTATAGCTACGAAGACTTTCTAGCCACCAGTTATAATCCACTCCTGAAGTTCTTAAAATTTATGATCAACAGATTTTTTTTCCATCATTTCCAGAAGTAATTAAGAAGGTGTTCCAGAAATTCCTTCCTAACCACGAGACAAAATTTAACATCAAGCTTGTCTCAAGAACAGAACCAGTTTTCAAAACTTTTTATTCCAGGGTTTCAGCTAAGTTAAAAGAGTTGCAGCAATTGTTGCAAGAGTTACCGGAATGAGGCTTTATTCGCCCGAGCGCACCACCAGGAGGTGTACCGTTTTTGTCTATAAAAAAGAAGGCCGGTAACATGAGATCATGTATCGGCCACCGAAAAATTTACAAGATCGCCATTCATAAACGATACTCATTCTATGAATAGAAGGTTACGTGACCTGCTACGATGTCTTAAATATTTTCCAAAACAATTCGCGACCATGCCACCAGTAGTGGTGAGAAAAGAACATGATGTTTTCCAGATTGATGTTGAACACGTTATAGTCTCTCTAAAATTTTGACTTATACGTCTGAGCTCCCTAATGCCCCAGCTATAATATGATGTTATGAATAAAAATTTTTCATGACTTCATACACAAAATCATCAGTATGTTCTTTGATAACATCTTGATCTCCTAAATTCTAGAGAAGAACATGAGAATTATCTTTCACGATCCTGCAAATTCTCTAATAGGAGAAAATTATATACGCAGCTTTCCAGATGTGAGTTCCAAATGAACAAGGTAGCATTTCTGAGCCACCCTATTTCAGTAGAAAGAAATTTCAGACAATCCTGCGAAGGTGAAGGCCACCACCAGATGGTCAAGACCGACGCCCGTGACTAAATTACGAATTTTTTTCTAGAACTCAGTTGACTACTACCAGAGAAATTGCTGACAGTTCCCACGATTAACTTTCCATGACTAAGCTTGTGCATAAAGGAGAGGACCTACACTAAAATTTTGTATTCCATAAGATCCTACGGTAGGAGAGATCTAATTTACTGAGCTCAAAAATTCTTTCATGACTATTCACCCAGATTCTACCAGAATGTACCATAATCCCAGACAGAATTTTGATAGAGGCAATATAACACAAGGATGCAGCTATGTTCATATCTTGATGCCTGACATGCCAGCATGTTCAAGATAGGACACCGACATGCTAATGAGTTATTACGACCATTAGAGTCAGACAAAGCATGATGCTATCTAAGTCGTTGTTAACCAGTTAACCCAACCTACACGTCTTCTTTTATTCGAAATGATTACGCAATAACAAATCTGCAGGAACTTCAACAATAGATCGTATGATTCCAAGGTGTTCCATCAACAATCTTGTAAGATAAAAATTAGCGTTCGCGAATCGCGCTCACGTTCATGTTCACGATTACGTGTACGTTCGCATTCACGTTCACATTTATTTTAACTTTCACGTTTACGTTCACTTTCACATTTGCATCTCACGTTCACATTATGATGTTGTTTCAGTCAATGTTTGTGCCATCTCATGATGTAAGTTCATACTCGCATTCATGACATTGTTCACATTCAGATTCGTATTCCATCTCACGATACACATTTCCCAGCTTGTTAATGTGTATGGTCACATAAAACTTAAGAAACCAGACTCAAGTTTAGCACATCTTTTCCATAACCAGGCAGACGTTTCACATCTCAGACCGTATCGTTTGACATTTCTTCCTCAGTCAGCATACGTTCATGATATGTTCTAGTATCACGTTCACAATATGTTTCACGTATCGCATTCATGATATACTTCATGCTCAGCGTTCCTCATATAATCGCGAACCACGTTCATAATTGCTCACGTAGCACGTTCACAATTGTTCACGTAGTTCATCCCTATATGTTTTCAGCACCTTGCCCAGAAATATAAATGTTATATTTTCAGGATAATTGTATGTACCATTTCATGTATACTATATGCTATAGCTTATTCATTCTATTAGATTCAGAAAATCCATCTTAAGTATGGAACCATAAACTATTCAGCATCATCAGGACAGGGTCATCAGAATCAAGATTTTTTATTATGTTTAGACCTTTGAAGGAATTGTTTCGAGCGGGAGGCCACTCAAAACGGAGGATTCCATCCGGACCTCTCATCCTTTTCCTTAAATAAATCCAGTTAAGTTCTTTCAGTCATGTTACATTCCATGTCCTCTTCAGCCATGTCACGTTCAATGTTTACTTCAGTCATATCACGTTTATACCCTTTCAGCAACATCATGGTCCAAATCAAGGATGAATGATCCTTCAACTTATATGTCTTTTCAGCCTTCATGCTCTTTCAGCACGTATGTCCTTTCAGCTTTTATAACTTCACCACCTTATTACCTTTAATTCGAGGACAAATTTCTCCTTTTTAGAGGGGAATAATTGTAAAACCACGGCATAATCGCATCCTTAATCCGAGGACGAATTATTTTTTTTAGAGGGGAAGAATTGTAAAACCCACCTTAAAAGTCCACGAACATTAATTACGTACAGTCACAACTTTAATTCAACGTGCGTAACTATTTATTCAGATAATAAATAACAACATTAATTCAAGTAATTACGAAAGTATTATTTATCCAGGAAATAAATAATTCACGACAGAATTTATTTACGAGGATTTATATACGAACACATACGCAATGTTTTAAAATCCACGAATATAAAATTCACACAGTCTCAGTTTTAATTAAGATCGTGACGTAATTAATTATTCAGGAAATAATTCAAAAAAATAAATATTCAGTATTACATACGTATTTATTTTCAGTAAAATAAATAATACATGGCGGGACTTAAAAACGAACGCAAATATTACGAAGTATTATTAGAAGTCATTTCAGGAAAATAAATTAATATAATTCCGAAATCAAAACGTAAATACGTACGCGAGTATTTAAAACACGACGCGAAATTTTGAAGTTGTGCATGTATCGGGCTATGTTGGGCCGCAACTTCTAAACAAAAGGAAAGAAAGGAGGATGGGCTGTGGCCCATTCCTTTTTTTGTATAGTCCAGTTAGCAAAAATAGGACGGGGAGGGAGTGTTTTAATTTAGACACACATGAAATGAAACCCTAGTAATAAAAAGAGAGAGCCGTCGTTTTTTTTTTTCTTTCTCTGCCTTCTTCCTGCCGACGAACAAACAACAAGAAACATAATCATTCGCGAATGTAATCCAGGGATCGAGATTTAATATCGTTGATCCCTGTCACGCAAGGTAATGACCCGTTCCCTTCTTTCTTTGATCACGAATTCTGGAAGTTCATAGCATGAACTCATGAACCTTAAGTATGAAACATGTAAAACCATTTAAATCAGTTGGGTTTGATTATTTTGCACGAAAACCGAGAGTTGTATTAACTCTTGGTGGGTTTTGAGTGTACACAGCTGAGACCTATATGGTCTCGGTGGTTTTCTTTTGGTGATCAAGCCGAAACAAACGCCAATCAGGGGTATCAGGTGCTAAGGGGGTGTTATTTACATGTACAGTGGGTAAAAGCAGGACAGCAAGGGGGCGTTTGGGATTAACTGACAAGGGGTGTGTTTGGGTTTTTCAACAGTGAGGAAAAGTAATACTATCGGTGGGAACATATAACAAACAGTGGTAACTATAGAACTAACAGTGGGAATATATAACAAAGCAGTGGGAACCTTAACACCACAAATAGTGGAAACTTGGAACAAGCAGTGGGAACTGCTGTTGGGCTCGGTTCGGTTTAACCCGAGACATGTGTGTCTCGGGGAGAGTTTCGACTCGGGTGTTTCGGGATCACGAGTAATATATGTACTAGAAATTATGTTAAGATTTATTAAATCGGTTTATAAAAATGTTTAAAAGAAATAAAGTTAATTTATATTATTTTGTATTATTAAATTAATTAGTAACATTAATTTTTGATTCTTTTAAATTACTTTCAAACGTGTGAATTATTTAATGGTTTACTTTCAAGGAAACTTCATTTGGAAACCTTTAGGAAACTTTCTAATTCAGGAAGCTTACTAATTATAGCCGGTTACTAATTTTAGCAATGTTATAATATCAGAATACCCATTATACCGTAATCAGCAATACTAGAATACCGTAACCAGTAATATTACAGAACTGTCAGATATTATTAGATTATACCCAAACAGTAGTACAAGTATAAAATAAATTAAACTAAGAACAGTTAAGACCAGTAAAATTAAACAGATATGAGTCAACTCATTCGCGTCCGTTATTTATGTAGCGTTTGTGAAATCAGAGTAGGTGTCTCATCAGCTTTCCTTGTAGTCAGTTACTGGACACAAGGTACGGATTTTCCGTCCTTTAGTAAGGACTTCCTTCTATGGATGATTAGGATTCTCTGTCTGCAGCCAAATGTTTTTTTTCCAGTATATGTTTAAGCTTATCAGTAATCATTTTTAATAACTAAATAAACTTCCCGAGCTTTATATACAAGCATGACGAGTTTATGTACTAGTTACGAAGGTATCGTAACCATGACACTAGAGGCACCGGTGTCATGACTCCTATGCGAGGGAGTGATTTCTCGTAGCGTCCCATTATTTCAGCTTGGCCATTTATCAGTATTATCAGCGGGGCGTATGGGTGCATCCTAGGCTATCAGTTTACAATTATCAAGTGAATGTGGTATGTGATCTACATCCTTCACATTGGAGTTGATCCCTCCACCCAACACATTATTTAGAGGTCACCCCTCTACAGCATGACGAGGTCACCCCTCCTGTTATTCATGCAAAAGTTGTTATAACACATGACCTATATAAGCTCTTGGCAAATTAAATTATAGTAAATGCATGTTTTCATATTTAACAGATAATGGTTCAGTTTTATTATTTATAAATCATACTTTTCAAATTATACACAGATTTCCGCGCAACTTTACTCATCAGTCTTACAGCTTTAGTATTTTATCATCTGCTTCATTTCATTATTTCTTATCATGCTTTATATCCGTTCACTGGGCGTTATGCTCACTCGTAGTTCCTTTCATGTTCTAACGGCAGGTACACCAGGACGCTCTTAGGATTCTGAGAGCATGTGCATTTAGATGGAAGCTATCCAGACATCTTACTTTATGCACTTCTTACATTATTCTGCTTATTTGGACATTGTTTAGTCCTTTCCTTCAGTATTTACTCTTCATGTTTTGAGCTTATGTTTGGATTACCGATGTTTGATTCCGGTATTTCCTTTATGGTCAGTTAATGTTTTAGGACATATACCTTATGCTTTGATGACACGCCATAAATACACGTAACGGTCTACTTATACAAGTTGGGTGTTACAAGAAAAACCCTATTGTATGAGACAAAAAGGTGAAGAGGATTACAAGATTAAGGTATACAACTTATTATGTGTGTTGTTATGATTTTACAAGAAATCTTAACTTGAGGGAAGCATGTTTTATTCGTGGAAGATCAAAATTTGAAGCTTGGTTTTGTCATCATCAAATGGGGGAAAATTGTTGAGAATTATATGATTTGATGAGACCAAACATAAATAATGAAACAATAGGACTTATATGTAAATATGAAGTATTACAAGAATATGGAGGAATTCTACACAAGAAAGAGGACAAGAGTGCAAAAGATGGAAGGACTCTAGTGTAATTAGATTTCTTGTAGGAAGGGTTATGTCTAGTATATAAAGTCATTCACCCTACATAGTTTATACATAGAAAACACATGACTAACGATGTAGTCGCCCGGGTATGTATGGGTTTCTAGGTGTATGGGCACCTAGAATGGTAGTTTAGCTCCAAGGTAATCAAAGATTGTCTTGATCCCTTGTAATAGTGTAGATAGCACGTCTTAGGATTGATCACCTAAGATTGAATCTTGATGTTAATGTTTCTACTGAATTAAAACCTTGTTGGAATAACTATGTTCTTATTGTAAGTCCGCTATGCATATTATTGTTTGTGTTCATTGTTATTCATTGTCCTAGATATGAGATCTAAACAATCTCGAGCTTAAACGATCTTAGGAAGCCAAACACATGGAGATTTTGGTTTCATCGAAGTGGCAGTTCAAGTTATAAGAACCCATTCATCTTACCAAGTAAGCCATACCAAGTATGTGATAAAAGCAAAAATTTCTAGTGAATTTTCATATTTATACAATCAAAACACATAAGACATATGTGAAATTTAAGGATTGTCACACCAAAGGAACACAATTCTATTATGAGTATGTTACATTCTTGTAGACGAAAACCATTTTAAAAATCTATACTGAGTGTTTTCTTCATTAAAAAGAAATACAGGACAAAACATTTTGAGAGACAAAGTGTTATATTAATGCAACCAACACTACACTTAATGAATAAGATTAGAACAACATCATCTCTTGAATATTCTTATTTTATAAGCTTATGTTATACTCCATCACTTAAGCATTTTATTAAACACCTTGTATTCAATTATATTTCAAAAAATTTGTATATGATTGCTAGAAGAGTAATGATAAATAGACCTACTAAATGAACCTACAAATAGACCTAATCCATTCATTATTTGACAAGTGTTATACACCATTTCTCTCTCATCATTAACCACCAATCATTTTTATATTTCTACCAATAACATTTGTAAGTCTATCATTAGGTCTACTACTTAGGTCTACTAATATTTTTGTTGCTATAAATTTAGAATATTGAATGTGTTTTATATACGAAAGATTGATAAAAACAATAATGAGATATATTAAAACAACAGGTAAATGAATGCATATGGGATAGATAGTCCTAACTATGAGTTATGGTAGGGCGACATGTTTGATTGAATTGAAGAAGATTTGTGTATTTGTAAAGTTTGAAGTTTGATTTAAGATAGGCATTGATGAGATGGCATTTATACATGATCTCATCGTTCTTTTCGGGCTTTAAATGCATTAAAATGTCATAAAATACCATATATATGCTTGTGTTTGTTTATTTGTGTATTTTAGGTATGGATATCGTGAAAAAGACAAAAGATCACAAGATACAAGGAAAAACGGACACGAGAAACGAAGCCGTACAAAGAACCGGGCCCTAATCATGGAATTTCATCAAAATACCCTTGAAGACTTGAAGACAAGCAAGATTGATCCTCATTCTTTGAAGAAATGACACTTAAAACCCTTGTATATTAATAATTACAAGTTTGGTCCCTTAAGTTTGTCAAAATTGCAAAAAGGTCCTTCAACTTTGAAGAAATGGCAAGAATAGTCCCTCAACAAATTCAAATTGCCAATTATGGTCCCTCATGAAGAATAAGATGCATTGAAGACCTTTGAAGATCAAATAGTCCAAGATCAGCCCTTGAAGAATCACAAAATGTCAAAAATTACCCTTGATAGCCTTTTACAAAGTCTTGTGCCAAAAATGTAAAGTGGGGAAAGTTATTTACAAAGTAAAACGGGTTTTAGGGCTTGAAAACTTGATATGCCAAAAAGAACAAAAGAGAAGGACCAAATGTGCCAACTGAAACATTTAAATCCTAAAAAGGCGCCTAACACTTTACCACCCCCAAAATCGGATTAAACTTGTTACTGTTCATCATTCTTACAGCCCAGAACTTACCCTCACTTAACATGGGTAAATTTCCAATTCCTTTGGCACACGATTAATTCCCACACTCACAAACCCTTCCCACTCCTAAAAACCCCAATCCCACCACTTGAGGACCCCACCCCCAATTCCCTCTCAGCCAATCACATCATACCTTAGTCCCCAAGGCACATGACGTGTCCAAAATGAACGCCCATGATGAATAGCTTACTCACAACGCACAAATAAACAGCCAGGATCAAAAAGGACAGCTCACCAACTCAAAACCGTCAAGGGCAACTTTGGGATTTTCTATGCATTAGGGTTTTATATTTTCCATTCTAGATTGTTCTATAGGTCTCTATATAAGGAGCTCACAGAATGTGTGAAGCCCTTGTTCCAGTTTCCTTTCTAAATTTTGTAATCCCTTTTATTTGAAATAAAAAGTTGTGTTTTTGTTTTTATACAATATAATTCCTTTTTTATTTACTTAAAGTTGGTGTCTATTTGAGAAGGGAAACTGAGTTCCATTGTTTTGGTTAAAGTGATTTTGTGTTTTAAAAAGATTTCAAAAGTTTTTGAAATTTGAGAGAATTTGATAGGAATCTGTTCTAAGTGTTAGGAGTTAAGGAATCAAGTAATTGGTGTTTAAAAGTGTTAAGAAAACGTGTTAAGAAGGATTTAAAGGTTTTTGATAAGTTTTAAAAAGAAAGAAAGAAAACAGAAAGATATATTGGTTGTGTTATTTGTGTGTTCTTTGGTTTGATCTCTCTTAGCAGGTGGTGATAGCTTGTTGATTTATGTTCAGCACCAGCCCGGGCTGGTAGGGAGGAGGATTTACATCCTCTAGGACCCTTGGATGTAAGGGTCCTAAGGTAAAACCCTTTACCTTGTTTAAATCTCAGAAAATTGCAAGGTGTATGATCTTGGTTGATTTCTGTGTTTAAGTGTGTTTTAGTTGCTTAATTTGTGTTATTGTTATGTTATATGCATGCTAGATGTTAAGAGAATCAGTTAGAATAGGATTTATAAGGATTTGAGTTGAAAAAAGTTGGTTTCCAGATTATTAAAGGGTGTTTGGCAAAGGGTTTTAGCAGGGCACTTGATCCTTGATTCATGCTTTAAAAAGTGTTAGGTTACTTGAAATTGGTTAAGTTAGGTGTTAGTGAGTTGGTAATCTACTTTGGAACAATATTGGAGCTAAGTTGTTGTTTAAAAAAGGATAAAGTGTGTTAGAAATCTGCATATGCAATATTCTACCTAATTTTGTGAGATATGGTTGATTGATTTTTGATTTCTGTTGAGTATTAGGCTATAAGAGTTTTTGCTGTTGATTGTGCATGATTTTGAGAGTGTGTGTGCCAAATTTTGGGTTCTGAAGTTCACTAGTTAGCAAGTTATAGCCCTCTAAGCCCCCAGACCTGTCATCAACACATCAGCAACTCATCATTGGTCATTGGTGTGCTTTGGTGCTTGTTTTGATCTATTGTGGTGTAATACCCCACTTGGATAAGTGGACCGTTACGTGTATTTATGGCGTGTCATCAAAGCATAAGGTAAATGTACTAAAACATTAAATGACCATAACGGAAATACCGGAATCAAACATCGGTAATCCAACCCAAGCTCAAAACATGAAAAATAAAATACTAAAAGAAAGGACTAAACAATGTCCAAATAAGCAGAACAATGTAAGTGCATAAAATAAGAAGTCTGGGTAGCTTCCATCCCAAATGCACGTGCTCTTAGAATCCTAAAAGCGTCCTGGTGTACCTGCCGTTAGAACATGAAAGAAACTACGGCTGAGCATAACGCTCAGTGAACGGATATAAAGCATGATAAGGAACTACTGAAATGAAACAGATGGTAAAATACTGGAGTTGTAAGGCTGATAAGTAAAGTTGCAGCGGAAATCTGTGCATAATCTGTAAAGTCTGATTTGTAAATAATAAAGCTGAACTATTATCTGATAAATCTGAAAACATGCGTTTACTGTATTTTAATTTGCCAGAGCTTATATAGGTCACGTGCTGTAACAACCATGCATGAATAACTGGAGGGGTGACCTCGTCATGCTGTAGAGGGGTGACCTCCAAATAACTGTGCTGGGTGGAGGGATCAGCTCCAATGTGAAGGATGTAGAGCACACACCACATTCACCCTGATAACTTGTAACACTTATAAGCCTAGGATGCATCCATACGCCCCACTAATAATACTGATAAAATGGCCAAGCTGAGCTGAGTGGGACGATGCAGGATATCACTCTCCTGCATGTGAGTCACGACACCGGTGCCTCTAGTGCCGTGGTTACGGTACCTCCGTAACTAGTACATAAATTGGTCGTGCTTGTATATAATGCTCAGGCAATTTATTTAGTTATTAACATGATTACTGATAAGCTTAAACACATACTGGGGAAAACATTTGGCTGCAGACGGGGAATCCTAATTATGCATAGGAAAGGAAGTCCTTACTGAAAGGACGGGAAATCCGTACCTCGTGTCCAGTAATGAAATAAGAACGAAAGCTGAAAGATCTACTCCGACTTCACGGTTACTACATAAATAACGAACGCGTAATAAGTTATCTGATTACTGTTTCCTGTTTCTGATTCTTAACTGTTCAAATTTTAACTTATTCTATTCTTGATATACTGTATGTGCATAAACTGGTAAATCTGAGTGTTCTAATATTTCTAATTAACGTATTGTCGTTCTACTATTAATTATGGTATAAAACGTGTTCTGACGTCTATACTGATTCTATATTTGGTAACCTGCTAAAATAGAAAGTTTCCTAATTAAGAAGGTTTCCAAAAATAATTTAATTCATTTAACAAAATTATACCCTTTTAAATATTTATAAAACTAGTTTAGTATGAACAAATTAATTTACTAAATAATTCATTTAAAATATTTATTTATAAAAGTGAATTAAATAAGGTATAACTAAGTTGTCGTTTTTATCATTTTAATTATAGTCCCGAGCCTACCGAGATACCCCTTTTCGGTCGCACTAAACAATTAAACAATATATGTAAAAATCTGTCTATATGAAATTAGTGACAGAAAATCTGAGTCACTAAGAAGTGTCGCTAAATCTGGATTTTAAAAACTGTCTATAAAATGAATCTGCGACAGAAATTAGTGTCGCTAAACTGTCGCTAATTTCAGAACCAACACTTCTATTTTTCTGTTTAAAATGTTCTCACTGCTCTTTATACCTTTCCCACTGATTCTATATGGTTCCCCCCGTTAGTTATCTAGTTCCCCCTGCTTGTTCAAGTTCCCATTGTTTTTGTTTTATGACAGACCCAAACACTCCTTTATGGCAGACTAGTCCCAAACGCACCCTCTGCTGAGTCAATTTTTCCACTGTTTTCCAAACAAACACCCCTGGTGGGTTCGTTTACCCATGTTTGAGGTTCGGGGCTGGCAAAACAAAACACCACGACCCTTGATTGGTCACGGTTAGGGCTGCGAATCGTGTCAAACCCACCTGCTGCCGTCACACACTAAACCCACCGGCCCCTTGTGGGTCACGGCTGTCCCAAACAGCAACCACACCGAGACTATTATGGTCTCGGTTTTCGTGCAGCGGCACAACCCGACGCCCCTTTATCTTTCTAAAACTTATTTGTTAATTACCCACGTGTTTTTAGTTATAAAACCATGATCTTATGATCTGTTTAAAGATGGAAACAAATGATTACCTTTGAGGGATTTCAAGAATGGGAGGCGAGTACACGTAGATCAATGAGGAAGGAACAATACTCGATCTTTTTCCTTTTTTTTTTGTCTTATCTGACGGCAGGAACAAAAGGGCAGCAACCCTAATCTTTTTTTTGTTTCTGTTTTCTGTTTTGACAAAGGGGAACTCCCCGTGTTTTTTTTACAACAAAACCAACCGGGCCTAATCCCATTACACCCCTCTTGTTTTTTTTAAAATAACCGGCCCCCCATACTATATTGTTTTTTTTTTCTCGACATTTATATTTAATTCACGAACAATCGTATTTAATTCTCACGTTTTATATTTATCTTCCTGACTAACTGCATATAGTTTATATAATTAAAACTACGTATTTAATATTTTAAAAAATTAAATACGGGTTTTACAATTCTTCCCCTCTAAAGTTACGTTCATTCACATCACATAGCAGCCTTTCTGTTTTAAACTCAATCTTGGGTTTATAACTTTGTTCATCGAAACCCTAACTTAGGGTTTGTAAATAAACCTTAGATCGTGTATTATCTTGAACCACAACAGCCACAAACCTCATAACATTCTGCTTTTTATGTCGATCTAGGGTTTGAGGAACCCTAGTTCATGATTTTATGTGAAAAAGCAAGAATCGTGAATGTGATACCACTTGTTGATCCCAAACTTAGATTGATTTAGCTTTGTGTTATCGAGATTAAATCAAGTATAACACGTAGAGAAACTTTGTGTATTCAACAATCTAAGTATTATGCGGAAACTAATACTCAGAACGAAGAACAAACAGAATATACGAATACCAAACTTTCACTTTGATTAATAATAACAATGAAAGATTACAATGAAAGTGTTATGAGATATGTGGAAGAGGTGTATGTGAGATGTGTCTTATGTCTAACCCTAAGGCCTCCTTTTATAGGTTTAAGGAGCCTTGTACAAAAAGCTAAGATCAACTGTTTTAGGAAGAGACATAAGATAAACATACTCAAATAACTTATTGACTAAATCTTTTAAACATTTAAGAATATATTCTGAATTCCTATCTTCATATTTTGTCCACCAGCTTGAATAATTCATCATTGGCAGATTTAGTCCTTGTCTTCCTAATATTTCCTTTGTCAGCGCCTCAATATTTCTTGTCAGCGTTCAACTTGTCAACGCCTCAGTTCGTCTTGTCAACGTCCGAAATCCCTTTGTCAGCGTCTGAGAGACAGCTAATTCTATTCCCAACAATAACCCGTATTAGGGTTTATATACGTTTTTGTGTGTGCAGCAGTATTCAGCAAGGCATAACTTTTCATTGAATCGTTGGATCGTCACGAAAATTTTTGTGTGTTTTCTATACACATATATCTGGATATCCACTAGAGGGATTGTCAAGATCTATCCTCAAGAAAGAGTGATAGCGCGTCGAAGTCAGCAGTAGGAAGAAGTGTTCACATGCAGTTTTTTGTGGACAGCCGTGTTCAAAACACGATTTCTCCTTCGTTAACCATTGGATCATCGTGAAATTTGAACTGTAGATTCTTGGCACTTGTCTCTAGAGTCTCACCGAAGGGATCTTCGATCTGAGCTCTAATAAAGAAGTTATTGATCGTCGAAGTTCACTACATAAAAAGGTTTTAAATTTTCTGTTTTTTGTGTTTTTATTGAATAAGATTTAGGGTTTCTTCCCCTAAACCCTAGATCGACTTTAAAGCAGAAAAGTATGTGTTTTGAGGGTTGTTATTATACTGTGAAGACGATCCAAGCTATGTTTGGAAGATTGAGTTAGGGTGTTTGTACAAAACCCTAAATTTGTTCACGATAAATTCCTGTTTGGGTTACAGATGTGTGTTTTCCAAGAACAGATCATAGGGTTTTCGCTGATCTCGTGATTTACAAAGAATGATTGTTGGTACCCAATGTGTGTAGCAGATTCACACTTTATGTGTGATGTTTAGGGTTTATGTAAAACTCTATGCTATTAGCAGCAGCTACAAGTTATTATAATTCCAAGCAATAATAGGTTATGCTGCTGTTTGGTTCGGGTCTGCTTGTACGTATCAAAGAAAAACAACAACGTGTGGTACTAGTTGCGAAGCTGATTTGATCGTGGTGTTTCATTGGTTGAATGTGATATATCACGGCATGCAGACAAAAGAATTGGTGGGGTCACGTGATGGTTTATTTATGGATGAGATATGAGAATATTGAAAAAGGGATATATATATGTATACGTTATTTATGTTTAACATATGGAAGCTACTGTGTGATTGTTTATTGGTTGTGCTACCTGCTGCCATGTGACAGAGAACAAAGAAGTACGAATATGTTTTGTTTTGATACAAACAATTACATACATTCTGGTCATGTGGGCTTCAAAAGCATTACTTTGTTTTCAATCGTCCAAAACAGCAAATACAATAAAGTTTATGAAATCATGACATGCAGCAAAGGAAAAGAAGATAGCTACGTGGGCTTAAAAAGGTTAGTTTATTAGTAAAAAAAAAAGGTGATGTCCAATGAAAAGGATGTGATGAATTGTATATTGAGAATTGTATATTGAGAAGTACAAAGTCACGTGAGTATTCTTATTTTGATTTTATATTATATTCGTATAGTCCCACGATGATGGTTCACGTGATGTTGCAGAAGTGTGATTGCAAAGGTGTAAAAGTAATGTTATTATATGGTCTTGGGGTCTATTTGTTTTGGTTTATCTAAGATTTCACGTGGGACATTGGGTACAAAAGAAAAAGAAGACGAAGACTAGATAAAAAGTGGTACACAATGAGTTATGTTTAGGACGCTGATGCTTGTTTTTATGATGCTGACATTTGTAATTGTGACGCTGACAAACGGGATTCAGACGTTCACAGAAAGTAAGTTGGACGCTGACAGCGTATATTTTTGACGCTGATGTTTATAAGTCAGACACTGACAGAAGCGCTGACAAAATTGAAGGATCTCGGATAAAGGAGATAAAGCTGCTGTTTGATAGTTGGTTACGTTTTTATACACAAAACGAGGAGATTATACACACGAAGGTACATGGAATCTCTATTTTATTCAGAATATCGTTTTGATATTTATGGCTCAGATATTTTTAGAAGACGTATATGATTAAGGGGAAGAATTCTTATAGTATGTTTGATGTTAGAAGAAGAATTTCGTGAAGTTTGTGTTCTATCATATCTTAAAAGTTGTGTCTGGTCATCATTACTTTTGAAGGTTCTTTTAATTTGTGACAACGGACTTGATAAAAAGGTAGCAAATGTATGAGATTTTTCTTAAGACGCCCTACGCTCATATTTGCTAGAGAACTCTTTTTGTCAAGAGACTACTCATTATAGACGTGAGTTTTATAGTCTACTCATTATAGCCGTGAGTTTTAGAGTCACATGGATAGTGCAAGACATGGAACACAGGTTTGGGTTATTCTACTTCTACATCAAGATTATTGTATTTATTTTTCTTCAAGATCATTACATAGAGCTACTTTTGGATAATCTTCAAGAAATTGATGTGTCAAAAAGGGGAAGAATATGTGCTATACTTAAGGGGAAGCAGTTTGAAGATCATGTCCCATATACAAAGGGTTTTGACATCATCAACTAGGGGAAGATTGTTGGGTCAAAAATTATAAGTATTATGAGTTGATGTGTCAAAACTAAAAGACAAGAACTAAATCTGCCAAGAGAAGATTCTACAAGCCGGTGGACAAACTTGTAGAAGATATATTGCAAGAGAATAAAAGATTTAGTGAATATCGTATTTAGTGAATATTTCATTTACTAAATATCTTATTTAGTTTCCTTGTAACAAGGGTTTATGTGTAGTATATAAACACATACCCTGCGTAGGTTTTATTCATAACAATCATTCACAATGTAACCTACAAGCAATTCGTGTGTCTAGACGTGGGATTCAATGTATACACGTCTAGATTTTATTTGTGTTTAATAATACAAGTAACGTTTGGGAAAATTCATCTTGTCCACAACACCTTGTTATAATCAATGTTCTAATTCCGCTATGTTTATCATATGAATGTTGATTATCCTAGTAAGCTTAATCGATCCATGAATAATGGTTTCCACAATTGGTATCAGAGCGGGTGGCTCTCGATGCTAGGATCAACAAGGTGTTCCGTTAATGGCGAAAAAGAAGAAAACCCGTATTAGGGTTTATATACGTTTCCCCACGTGAAGGCATTTGTCTAAGCGTTGACAAGTGTATTCCAGGCGTTGTCAAGAACAAATCAGGCGTTGACAGAAGCAAGCATTGTCAAGTGTAATCTAAGCATTGTCACATGCAATCCAAGCATTGACAGAAACGTAGACAAGAAGCATTTGGAATCTTCTATTTAGATAAACATGCAGGATATATTCTGTATAAGTTTATTTGAATAGAAGATTTACATTTTTATTTGATATTATCTATTGTAAACCCTAATCCTTACACTATAAAAGGAACCAAGGGTATTAGGTTTATTCATAACTTTCATATACAATGTGAACCTAAAGCGTGTGTCGACTAGACGTGGGATTCAATGTATACACATCTAGTGATTGTTTGTTATTAATATAATGAATAATCATTTTGTTTTAATTCATGTTCTTTGTGCCTAAACACCTTGTTAATGTGTCGTGTTCTAATTCCGCTTTGATTATCTAATCATATGAACATGATGCATTCCTAGTAGCTAAAAGATCCGGAATTCTAGGATTCCACAGTTGGTGATATGACAACAATTGTACCTCTTGACTTCAGAAACCCTATTGTCTTGTATGAAGAAGATTCAACAACAGGTTTCTAAAAGATGACAAGATATAGGGATAAGGTACATGTCTTTTCCTCACTTATGTCTCTGTTTGGAAGTGTTGACAGAGAAGTCTTGGAAACTCTTTGGAGTTTGATGAAGGAGAAATATGAAGCTGAAGCTCCTTCATCTTTGAATGAAATAAAGATATGGTCAAATTCAAGAGAATGTTTGATCATGATGAAGCTGATCTAGTTTTGCTAGATTTGGAAGATTTGAGTACATTGGAGTGGCGTTTGTATTTAGCTGTTGGAATCAACCATCTATGTACAACAAAGTTTTTAGAGTTCTTGTTGGTTGATAGGGTTTATCCATTGTCAAAAGAAGTTTTGAAGAAGATGGTGAACACCAAGCTGAAGGTGGATTACACCAGTGGAGTAGGAGTTGACTTGATGAGATTTCTTCTCACTTAAATACAAGAACAAGTTTTATTTGTCAGAATCCTTTGTATATTTTGTTTTTATTCAGAAACTTGATGTTTGGGATAACTATCAAGTTTAAAAGAGTATTGTCGGGAATAAAATTCACTAAGCCTTCTAGCCGCTGACAAATGGATTCTAGACGCTGACAAGTGGAGTTAAGGAACTGACATGTCAAGACGCTATTGTGCTCAGTTTCTCGTTTTGAAGGTAAATGAGGATTTTGTTAGAGATTGTGATCTACTTATATTTCTCTCCTTTAGTATAAGTATGACGTCACATGGATAGTGCAAGACATACAATACAAGCTTAGGAGATTCCACTACTTTAACAGGTCGGTTATATTCATTTTTCTTCATTAGTAATCTACAATTGGAGTCTATAGAGTTCGTGATTCAAGAGATGGTAAATAGAAGATCTCATTTGGCGATACAAGTTGCTGATTACATTTGGTAATACAAAAAAAATTTGGTCTGGGACCAACTAATCATTATTATTGTGGTTTGGTCTGGGATCAAAAGACTAGTTATGCGGGAGTTGGTCTGGGATCAAAGAGGAACGATAACTAAGATGTAATAGACATGTTTTGTCGCATTATTTCTGGGGAAGCTTATTTCACCATCTACATGAACCACTGAAGGGGAAGTGTTTATTAATTGCTTACCATCAGAAGTGTAAAACCCGCCTTAAAAGTCCACGAACAGTAATTACGTACAGTCACAACTTTAATTCAACGTGTGTAACTATTTATTCAGATAATAAATAACAGCATTAATTCAAGTAATTACGAAAGTATTATTTATCCAGGAAATAAATAATTCACGACAGAATTTATTTACGAGGATTTATTTACGAACACGTACGTAATGTTTTAAAATCCACGAATATTAAATTCACACAGTCTCAGTTTTAATTAAGATCGTGACGTAATTAATTATTCAAGAAATAATTAAAAAAAATAAATATTCAGTATTACATACGTATTTATTTTCAGTAAAATAAATAAATACATGGCGGGACTTAAAAACGAACGCAAATATTATGAAGTATTATTAGTAGTCATTTCAGGAAAATAAATTAATACAATTCCGAAATCAAAATGTAAATACGTTGATGTAGTATTTTTACCCCTTTAGGAAAAGGAAGGTAAATAGTGGTAAGCGTTAAGTGTCGGTTTAGGAAAACCAAGCACTTATGACCCTTAAGAAATGTGAGTTCGTTCTCTCGAGGAGGCACGTGTGTTGTGTAATGAAATGATTAGATTGATGATTTTATTAAGAAGAAAAGAAAAAAAAAATGACGAAGACGTAAAAATAAAAAATTAACAAAAATCACTACTAGAAAGTTAAGACGTAGAACCGTAAAAACGACAAAAATTAAAATTTTAACCTAAAAATTCCTAAAAATTACTAAATCCACAATAAAATTCTAAGAGTTTACAAAAAATCCAAACTTGCTAAAACCTTTTAATTAATTAAATAATGACTTTTTAATGCTAATTAAAGCCCTAAAAATCACTTTTAAATATTAAAAAGCCCTAAACAAGATTTTATAGTTTGTAAACCTCAAAAATGACCTAATTAAGCTAAAAACTATTTTTAAAAATTTTAAAACCAAATTAAACTATTTTTAAACTCCTAAAAACTATTAAAATCTATTAAAACTTAAATTAATTCTAAAAAATAAATGAAAAGCCTAAAAAATATTTGGAAAGTGACAAAGTTCCTAATTTAATGTCTATAACCTAGGAAAAATGAAAAAAGTTAAAAATTAAACTTTGAATTTTTACTAATAAAATAATATTAAAATATTCTAAAAAATTAAAAGTTTATACATAAATTCTAAAAAATTATCAAAAATCCTAAATATTCTAACTAAGACAAAAATGCAAGTTAAAGTTCCTAAAACCTTTTTATTAATTTTATATTAATTTTTAAAGTTGTCTAAAAACCCTAAAATCAAATAAAATTAAAAATAAGACTTTTTGAAAACTTTATGATATGTAAACCTCAAAAATATAAATTAAAACCTAAAAACTATTTTTTTGGATTTTTAAAATACTTTCTACTATTTTTAATTTACTTTCTAAAAATAAATCTAAAAATAATCCTAATAAATAAATTAAAAAAGGGAAAAATAAATTTTTAAAATAGAAAAGTCTAAAACGTTAATAAAGTCCTAGGAAAAATAAGCTAGACCAAATAAGCTTAATAAATAAGCTGAAATAACCAAAATAAGCTACGGCTTATTTAAGATAAGCCAAAACAAAATCACCTTAAGTATTAAACTAAACCAAACCTAGCAGTCAAAGACCCTAGGGCAAGATGGTTAGCACGTTTGGTTGTGGGAGGAGTGGCGCAGGTTCGAGTCCTGGCCACGTCCTTTTTGTCAATTTTTTTTTCTTTTTAGCTTTTAAGAACACAATCCAATGACCTTTTTAATTACCAAATCACAAACACAAGTCCAAGTTATCAAGATTTAAACAAGTGGAACCAAAAAAACGTGCTCAGTCACTTTTGTTTTCTGATGAACACAAGAATATGTATTCACTTGTGAATGCAAACCAAGAGGAGCCTGGTCCTTGTTTATTGTGGTATATTGTTGGAAACAAGGGGCACCCTTGTACTCTTTGGAGTACAAGAAGTCAAACACAAACACAAACAAAGCAAGTACTAAGCAGAATCAAACACAAAAGTCACAAATATAGCACACAAGTAGCAAATTCAAGTTGCTGATGTAATATTAGCAGGTCTGGTGGCTTTTGTCTTGATTACTTGCTCAAACACGAGATTCAAAAGCCAAGATTTTGCATACAACTTCACCAATTAACTAACAAACAATAGCAAACCCTACTTGACCCTTATTCTAACAGATTATCAAGAATGATGCACACATTTCACCAACACAAGCAGAAAAATGGCACTTGCTGATTTTAAGCTTCTATTTCAACATTTTAGCATGCAATGTGTTCCAAAACTTGTCCAAACTGATAAACAAACTAACAACAACCCTATGTTATCCTATAGAGTGATTCTAAACAAACCTTAACCAAGATTTAAACCTTTTTATCCATACAAACTCTTATCCCAAACACTCCTTTAAACTTGAAAACCAAATTTTTTCAAATAGAATCCAATCAAAACACACTCAAACTGATTTCATTCACTTCAATCATGCATACATACCAAATAAAGCAACATTAAACAGCTTAAACAAACAAAGAGCACCTTTCACAAAAAATCATGCATATCATATATTTTTCAGAAAAACTAAAAATGGAAAAGGGATTTTACCTTGAGGGACTTACATCCAAGTCCCTCAGTGGTTGATAAACCACCTCCAAACAAACTCGGGTTTGTGCAGACCTTGGATCAATCAAGCTCAACAACCCTGCTAAGAAAAATATGAAAAACAATGCAATATACACTTAACTGATTTTTTCTTTTAAACCTTTTTTAGAATCTTTTCAAAAACCTTTCAATACTTCTCAAATGTTATCCTTTGAAAACACTTAAACAACACAACCTAAAATCCAGGAAGATCAAAACTTCAAACAAGATTTTACCAAAGTCACCAATTTTCAGAAACTTTTCTGAAAATTCAAAACACAAATTGTTTTGAACAAATTCAAATGGAACTCAGATATTCTTCATAAACTAACACCAACTTTTAGAAAAATTATAAAAGGAATTATATTTTACCCAAGAAAAATACCAACTTTATAATTTTATAAAAAGGAATTACAAAATTTTGAAGAAAAATCTGGAACAAAGATATGAGTGACATGCCACCCATATTTATACTAGCTATGGAACTATCTAGAATACTTAATAAAAAATTACAAAAAAACTTGAATCCTAAACCCTAATTCTGGAAATGCCAATAAAGCCCTTTGGAAGAGTCTTGAGAATCTGGTCAAATTGGAACCATGTGATGCCAGGCTGTTGGAGACTTGATCATGGACGTTGAAAATACCTTGGAGGCCAAGTAGAACAATCCTACACGTTCGTTTGGTCAGGTGTGGGAATTGGGGTGAATGTGATGTAGCAGGGGAGGGTCGGGGTAGGGTCCACAAGGCATGTGAGAGTGTCTAGTGAGGTGGGATATAGTGACAATAAGCTTAATTAAGGATCTGCACTTAATTATCACAAAACCCTTTGATTTGGGGCCAATTGAGACTGGGTGGGTTTTAGGGTTTATAGGGGATTAAAGGGGATTAGTTCCAAAAAAGGGTAAAAGTTATTTAAATTATGTGTTTAGAAGGAAAATTAGGAGTGTTGACTGGGGGGTTTGACTGGGATTAAAATAAACCGGGTATTAAAACGTAGGGTGGGTTTGGGTATTGGGTATGGACGGGTAAATGGGTTATGGGTGAGTTGTGATGAGGTGTCAGTCACTGGTTGGGTGGGGAGGTTTGGATGTTTGGCAAATATGGCCCCCAAGGTCTTCTCTTTTCTTCATGTTGTAAATAATAGCATCAAACATATTTTCCTTTGTATTTATCTTTGGCAGATTGTCATTTTTGGCACAATAGTTTCATAAACTTGTTTTAAGGACATTTTGTGCCAATTCTTCATTCTTCAAGGACTGATCTTGTAAATACTTGATAATTCAAGGACCCAAATGCAATAATTGAGATTTGCAAGGGTATAAATTGCCAAGTCTTCAATAGTAGAGGGACCAATCTTGTCAATCTTCAAAACTTCAAGGGCATTTTTGTGAAATCCAAACTTGGGCCCGGTTCATTGTGCGGCTTCATTTCCCGTGTTCGTTTTTGAATGATTCTTGTGATCTTTTGCCATTTCCTCAATATCCGTACCTAAAAATACACAAGTAACAAACACGAGCATATATTTGGTATATTTAATGATATTTTATGCATTTTAAGCCCGTTTTGGACGATGAGACCATGTATAAAAGCAGTCTCATCATACGTACACGAGTATTTAAAACACGACGCAAAATTTTGAAGTTGTGCATGTATCGGGCTATGTTGGACCGCAGCTTCTAAACAAAAGGAAAGAAAGGAGGATGGGCTGTGGCCCATTCCTTTTATTGTCTAGTCCGGTTAGCAAAAATGGGACGGGGAGGGAGTGTTTTAATTTAGACACACATGAAATAAAACCCTAGTAAAAAAAAGAGAGAGTCGTCGTTTCTTTTTTTCTTTCTCCGCCTTCTTCCTACCGACGAACAAACAACAAGAAACAGAATCATTCGCGAATGTAATCCAGGTATCGAGATTTGATGTCGTTGATCCCTGTCACGCAACGTAATGACCCGTTCCCTTATTTCTTTGATCACGAATTCTGGAAGTTCATAGCATGTGTTGGAAATACGTTTTTCGTATTTAGAAAGTTTCGGTCACTCCAACAATATAGTTAAGGGCTCGTAGTATAAGATTAATTATAGTTTATATAAGCCCGACCCATGAGCATTTTCATGTGCCGGAGGCTCAAGTCCACTAAGGGACTTGGGTATATAAACCCCTTTCCACCATGGAAAGGGGTGTTGGTTGTTTCATTTATCAAATAACACATTTACATTTTCTCTCATCTCTCTCTCTACTTTCTCTCTCTAGAAACAACAACCTCTTGCTAAATCATAGATTACCATACTTCTACAATTGGTATCAAGAGCCATGGGATGAAATAAGGGTAGGTTTTGTGTTGTTCATGCTTATTTAAGTGTGCTCATGTGTTTTGATTGATTTTATCCAAGTTTCAAAAAAAATTCGTGTTTTTGTTGTTCCACTTGATCCATATATCTTCTACATAGTTGTAGTAGCGATTTTGGTTCTTTGGTTTGGTTAGAAACACGGATTACAAGGTAAAAAATCTCAACTTTTTGGTGTTCTCAAGTCTCGGACTAGTTCTACATTCCGATCAAGCATTCTGATCACAATAACCTTAGCGTTTCTACATTGCGATCACGACATTGCGATCACTTATTCCGATAAGGGCATATTGCGATCACAGCATATTGCGATCACTTATTCCGATAAGGACATTGCGATCACTTATTCCGATAAGGAAATTGCGATCACTTATTCCGATAAGGACATTACGATCACTTATTCTGATAAGGACATTGCGATCACTTACTCTGATAAGGACATTGCGATCACTGCATATTGCGACCACCACATTGCGATCACATATTCTGATCAGATCCCGATAACTTATTCCGATCACTACATTGCGATCACATTCCGATCACTTTCTGATAAGTTATTCCGATCACATTCCAATCACATTCCGACGGGATTAAGTTTTTGGCATTGAGAAGGACTAAGTCTGAGCATTACGACAACTTTGAGATTTGAAATTGAGATAGAATTAATTTGGGTATTGAGATAGAATTTGCACAACTTAGAGGATTTTTCGACATTGCAAATTTCACAAAAACACACAACCTAAAGATAACAACATTTTTGTTTAAGCAACATTAAAATACATAACCTTATTTCATTGCTCGATCATTTTCGTAATCTTTATTCAAGGGATCAAAAATGAATTCACATTCATACATGCCAATAATGACATCGCTTACTGGCCTTTCTATCATCTCGAGTACCGATACCCGTCCACCGTTGCTTATCAAAGAGTTTTTTGAAGCATGGCAAGGTCGCATGATGTCTTATATTATGGGTAGACCCAGTGGAGACTCATGGTTCAATCCATTGAGCAAGGTCCACTCGAATAGGGTGAAGTTATTGTATACAATGTGACTAGGCCTACGCTATTTCATGAACTAACGGTTGCCAATCAAATCATTGCCGATGCGGATGACAAGGCCGTTCAGACCATCAAGCAAGCTCTTCCACCCGATATTTATCGTATGGTACGCAATTATAAGGTAGCAAAGGAACTTTGGGATCGCTTAACGGTTTTGTTACAAGGGACTTCACTTTCCAAGCAGGAACGAGAGTGTCAACTCTATGACTTGTTCGATAGGTTCTCATACAATCCAGGGGAAACACTTCATGACTATTACTTGCGCTTTACTACTTTGATGAATGATTTGAATGTGTATAATCTCACGATTGCTTAGTTTCAAATCAACACCAAGTTCTTGAACACGTTACCCCAAGAGTGGAGCCAATATGTCACTGATGTTAAATTGGTCCGAGATTTGCACAAATCAAATTTAGATCAACTTTATGCTTTCTTGCAGCAACACGAGCATGTGCTCCAGAAACGCATGTCTCAAGGATCTTATTCCGAACCATTGGTATTAATGGCAAATCATCCAACATTGTCATATAACAACACTCTTTATGCTATAGGACAACAATCTTATCACAAGCCTATGTTTCAGACTCCAAGCTTTCTACAATATTCGATCTTACCACAACCACCTACATCATATCAGCAACAATATCAGCCACCATCACTATCATCACAACCATACTCTCCTTATCAACCATCAACAAATCCTGTCATCACTTACTAGCAACATGACGTTCCTCAACCCCATTACTCACAACATGTCAGTACTCCTTCAAGTATGTATGTAGCTCAACCAGCACCAGTTTTCTACTGTGATGATGAGGTGGTTCCAGTTCCTGAGTTCAGACAAGGGGATAATCCTACTGATATACTTGCACAAATGTTTGCTTACATCACTCAAACATTGAACAAAAGAGGTTACAGAGGACCATCTCTAACAAACAATCAGTTGAGGAATTCTTCTAACTCTCGTCAACAAGCTACAATCCAAGATGGCAGAGTTACTGTGCAACCACTTCAGGGGAGACCAAGTTCATCTAATACTAGTGCTCGCCCATTTAACACTGCTCCAAGGGGAAACAACAGTGGCAAAGTGAAGATGATTATCTGTTATAACTGCAAAGGGGAAGGACACATGGCTCGGGAGTGTAAGCAACCAAAAAGGAAGATGGATGGTACATGGTTTCAAGAAAAGATTTACTTGGTTAATGCTCAAGCACAAGGTCGAGAACTCGATGAAGAGGAGTTAGCATTTCTAGCAGATCCAGGAGTTGCGGATACTAAAGGAATCACAACAGCTTCTACCAACAAGGCAACATATCAATGTGATGATCTTGATGCATACGATTCAGACTGTGATGACCTCAATACCGCCAAGGCAGCTCTCATGGCGAATCTTTCACTTTATGGGGCTGATACAATCTCTGAGGTACCAAATACTGCCACTAATACTAGTATTGTACCTTATCAAGTTGATCAAGTGTCTGAGTATCCGGAACAGCCTCTGGTGGTTAGTAATTCAAACGACGAGACAAACACTGATAGAAATATGAATGCAAGTCCCCAGACTTTGAATGAAACACAACCAGGAGCTATTACGTCTACAAATTCGTCTGCTCAACAAGATTTGGTTATGGTGCCGGCATCTATTCTTGGATAAATGAATAATGTGGTCCTTGAAACCCTCGGTGTTAATCAGACATTATCTGCCAAGCTTGCTTTGTATAAAGAAAATGTTAAAACCTTGGAATTAACTCCGTTGACCAATACCTTAACCAATCCAAAATTTGATAGGTTTAGGAAATACCAAATGGATAACTTGCTATAAATTGAGAGTTTAAGAGCAAATCTTTCAAAAGAACTTAAAGAAAAAGAATCAGTCGTTCACGGATTTCGAAATTATCGGGTCTAAAAACGTTGAAACGGAAATTAAGGCGTCTGAGAAAGTTAAAAAGACTTAAGTTTTGCTTTTAAAACAATACTCCGGTTCACATTTAGTACACTTGTTTCATTCATCTTTTAAGGAATTTACTCTATCCCGTCTAACAGACCTGCCACCTAACCCGGGTTATGCAAAGCAAGCTATTATCCGCAACTCGCGACTTTATGAAGCAACAAAACTAGGTTTGGTCTTAGACCCGATTGGTAATTCGAATGAATCCGAGAATATGTCACTACATGAAGAGAATCGGTCAAAAGTGATTTTTACATATCCTAAGTATGATTATGAACAGCTTAATGTAGAGAATGCAAAAACGGATTTTAGAATTCGCTTTAATATACAAAGGGAATTTATCCATACACCAAATTACATGTCTACTAGAGAAAACCTTAGTATATTTCCTACACTTGTCAACCCGAATGAACCTAAGGAAATTCCAAAGGGTCTTCCACCGGTAAGTACGGTATTGCTAAGCTTGAAAGAGATTAGGCGATACCTTACCGGATTTGACAAGGTCATCAAGGAATGTACGACTTCAACGGCTTAAACCGCTGGAGAATGGGCTTTCGAACACATGAAAATGGTGTTTGAGAAAGAGATCGTTCCGTTTGTATACAATATTAAAGAGGGTTTTCTAGATCTCGGGGACAATCTTAATTTCAAAATGGCTGAAGTTCAAAAAGCTTTCCATGAAATGGATGATGCTTATGAGCAACACTTAATTGAGAAAGAAAAGATTTTGTCCGAATATGACCGATTATTGGAACAAGTGGTGTCTATCGAGGTGATGCAAGTTGTTACTATTGAATGTGATTTTGAGATTACATCTGCTGTGAATAAATGTGATGATGTGCATGATCTCTTTGTGAATATTGTTGAACTTGTGAATAATGTAGATAATCATTCTTGTCACGAATCTAACGCTGAATTTTTAAAGCTTCAAGATTCTTATAACTCACTTTCAAAACGCTTTGATGAGCTTCAACAACATTGTATATCTCTTGAAATTGAAAACCAATATAAAAATGAAACTCTTTCAAAAACAAATGATTGTGAAAACACCATTGAGACAAGTGACAAGATGATTCAGGTGGTTCAGGCATTAGAGGAAGAAATCATGAGACTTAAGAGAGAGTCATTAAAAGAGAAAGTGGAACTAGAGGCCGCAGAGATTAAAAACCATGCCCTAGAAAATAGAATTACTTCTATGCTAGGGGAGTTTGATAAAATAAAGCAGGGTTTTTCACATATTTATGGTTCATTAGAGGAACGCTTCGCTTTTAATGCGGCAGAGCAAAAGTCACTTGTTGACCAACTGAACCAAAAGTGTGAGGAAATTTCTGACTTAAATATTCAAGTCATAGATAAAAACATGTTTTTGGTTGAGTTAAAGTAGACACTTCAACTCAAAGGACAAGAAGTTGTTGATAACCTAACTATAATTTCTGCACCGTCCTCTAGTACTCCAAAAAAAGTGGTGATCACTAAGAACCCGTACCATAATAACAATCCTCTATCATATAAGCTCTATATGCAGCATGCAATTAAGCACGCGGATCTTGCTAGGGATGTTGTAGATGATCTCTATGAACTAGATCCCTCAAATAGTCACTATTACTCTGCTCATGCTTACATTGAGAAGGCACAACAATCATTAGAGCATTTGACTTACATAGGACAACCGGGTTTTGCACCACCTAAACAACAAACCCCATGATAATAGTAAAATACGAACTTTTAGGAAAAAGGCGTAAAAGTGACAAGTATTAAGTGTCGGTTTAGGAAAACCAAGCACTAATGACCAAATGAAGTTCAAGTTCGTTTCCCAAGGAGGCAAGTGTATTGTGTTAAGAAATGATTAAGTGTTAGAGATTATGATTATCAAGAAAATGAGAAAGAAAGTAGAAAAGGATGATGGTTAAGATTATGAATTAAACTAAGACGAAAAGTTGTTAACGTAAAACCGTGAAAAATGACGAAATTTAAAAATTAACCTAAAAATTCCTAGAAAATTGTAATAAATCCTAAAAATGTAATTAGAGTTTACAAAAAATCAAAAATCACTCAAACCTTTTATTTAATTAAATATTAATTTTTTTATGCTAATTAAAGCCCAAAAAATCAATTTAATTAACAAAAAGCCTAAAATGAGATTTTTCACTTTGTAAACCTCTAAAATGACATAACTAAATTCAAAACTATCTTTGAAAAATTTAAAATTAATTAAAACTATTTAAAATGATTAAAACTATAAAAACCTTAAAATAATTCGTAAAATTAATCTAATGACAATAAAATTAATCTAAAAGTTTTAAAATTCCTAACTTAATGTATTTAAGCTATGAAAAATAAAAACTTGCAAAAATCTTAAATTTAATTTTAAATTATAAAATAATATTAAAAATCCAAAATTTATAAAAAAAACTCTAAACAGTTGCAAACTAGTTTATTTTAACCTAATTAACACAGAAATGAACTTGAAATTACAAAATTACCCCTATTGGGCCTCCAAATGGGCCAAAAGTCCAAACAGAACCCTTAATGGGCTTTTTATGGCCCAATAAGAAAAATGTTGTCCAAATGGGCCCAAAAATTCCATTTACGCTTGAAATTCAATTTTAAACACAAAATTTCAAAGGCCCAAAAGCTGAATGTGAGCTTATCATAGCTTATTTCAAAACAGCTTATTCTTAATGGGCTTTTTGGCCCATTAAGCTATAAGCTGAAATTTGACACACGACCTTCTCTTGACCTAAATAAGCTACTTGTAAAAATAATTTTTTTAATAAGCCCAAGAAATAAGCCTGAAATAAGCAAAAGCTCTCTATAGAAAATGACAAAATAGTCGTTTTTGAGTTCTAGGCCACTTCAAAAGCTGATTCAACTTGCAAAAGGTTTTAAATGACAAAACTAAGCTTAATCAACAAAACGTTTTCCAATAAGCACACTCAATAAGATGAAATAAGCAATAAGCTGTTTTTGAAAAAGACAAAATAGTCGTTTTCTAGTCAAAAGCTATAAAAAAAGCTGTAAACTTCAAAACTGATTAATAAGCTCAAAATAATAAGACCTATTACAAAAAATAAGTTGTTGCACAACAGAATAAGCTAGAATGAACAAAAAATAAGCTGTTGACCAATTTGTACTAGCAATGGCTAGCAGCAGGGGAAAGGAATTCCCACTACTTTGACTTTTTTGACTTAGCTTTTTAGAGATTTTCAGTTGGTTTTGTTGGACAATCAAGGCACCCTTACAACCAGTAGGTTGTAAGGACTCACAATCAAGAAAGAAAACACAATTACACTTAGCCAAATGATACAATTAAATCAATTAGTCCACAGACATGGCACAAACATGTAATAAGCAGATCTAGTGATTATAAGCTACTTTTAAGCTAGTATAAGCCTACCAAACTTAACCCAAAGCATACAACAGCAATATCAGACTTAGTGACACACAAATAAACTTGTTTCAAGCAAAATAACCAAGATTAGAACAAGATCCAAGCAAAAATAAGTTACTGATGATCAATAAGCAGACAAGAACTAATTTTGCTAAACTACATGACACCAAATCCAATTTCAAAGCCTCAGATCTATAACTCAGGTTGCAATATGTTGGAAATACGTTTTTCCAAGGAAAGTCTCGGTCACATCATTGTTGGCATAGATCACGAGCTATAGACTATTTAGGACATTGTAACTTGGAGTGACCTCCCTTAGGGGGAGATTGTTGGAAATACGTTTTTACGTATGTAGAAAGTCTCAGTCACTCCAATGATATATTCAAGTATTGGGCTCGTGATCCAATATGTAATCAATACAGCCCATATATCCCACATGTAGGGTGGGCTATGTATATCCCCTCCTAGCATGTTAGGAGGGATTGGTCAATTGTTCATTTCACATTTCAGTAATCTAATATCACTTTCTCTCTCTACATCTCCTTTCCTCTCCTTTCTCTCTCTAGTTCATATCAATATCTTTATCTATCCCTCTCTCTATTTAGATCATTACAACACTTGTAAAATCATTAGAAAACATGGACCTACAATTGGTATCAAGAGCTATGGTTGATTGATTGTTCTTGTGTTTGTTTTGATTGATTTTGGTAGGTTTTGATTTAATCAAGCTCAAATCTTGAAAATTTTTGTGATTTTATGGTTTAAATTGATAGATAAATCTTTGTGTTTACTTATTTTAGAAGAAATCATTAAAAAAAATTTAGTGTTTTGGGGTAATATTGGGTTACGGGACGTTTTATTATTCACATCCACTATCTTTGTGGTTTTCAAGTTTCTAGTTTTGTCATTTTGTGTTTATTTGAAAAGTTACCAAACACAATCATCCAAAACACTGTATCTTCGCAAAAGGGTTTCTTATTATGAAGTTTTCACTTTATTCCAAATATCTTGTTTTCAATATTTTTATTCGAAGAAGTCATTGATTCCTGAAAAAAAAGTCCTTTATCCGAAGAAACTATATATTCCGAATATTCCCAATATTCCAAAGAAACCAACTATTCCGAAGAAATTGATTTTTATCCGAAGATTAATTTTTATCCGAAGATTGATTTTTATCCGAAGATTGGTTTTTCCCGAAGAGTGGTTTTTCCGAAGACTACTATTGATGAATGACTTCGAATCTCAAACCAACTAGCTTCGATTCAACAACAGACTCGAAACCATAAATTCAACAGATTCGACAAGACTCTCATCATATCACCTAAACTTGACTCAAGACTCGAGACTCCACAGCCCATAGACTCGACTCACTACATACAAAGATCAGACCATCATAAACCAAAACCATACTCCAAAACAGACTCGGCCAATTTCGACTATAAACCAAACACCCAAGTCTCGACTACACTAAACACACTCGACTCTATCCAAATCAACAGACCCAACTCACACAACAACCCTCGACACACACACACTCACACCCATACTCACTCAAACAAAAACTCTCGACTCCATTCAACCTCTCTCAAAAGACTCGACAACAACTAACTCATAAAAAGACGCGTCTCATAAACAGACTCGAACACAGCTTCACCCAACGTTTTTCCTCCACAAACAAATCCACATCTACAAATCAATCTAGACTCAAACCTAACACAGTATTATTATATCTCAGATTTAATCCGTGTTTGGCATGTATGCCGAGACACTTATAGACTTATCATCATAGATCTTTATAGGGGTTTAAGCCATTTAATATTCGAATATAAAGCAAGGATTTTAACAATTATGTTAAATCCAAATCTTTGTTTCGATTTATGACTCAACACCAACATACATCAGAACTACCTACCTGAGATCTTATGTAACAAGATCCTGAAGCCAATACTGAATGGTTTGGTCGCTTCATCCACGTTCACAATTGATTAGATAACTGAGTCGGTACTTATATCTTTTGAAGTGGTAGATGTAAGTTGATTGATGGCTGATGGTGATATGACATTAACGATCTTGATTGTTCGTAGAGTCATACGGATGTGATTGGAATTGATCGAGTATTGATTTAAGAAAGAAGCAGTTTTGGAGAAGTGTTTAGATGGGGCTGACATGATCTAGTCAAGGGGCGGAGGAAACTAAGAATAAGAGTAGGGTTAGGGTTATGGGATAAATTAAGGATCTGCTGCCTTATATTCTATGATGTGTGGATCGGTTGTAGTTTTTTAATGTGGGCCAAGTAGTAATATGGATTATAAACATGCCACGTTTTTTCTTTTTAAGTTGATTCATAGGCTGTGTTTGACTATGGATTGCTAAAGATGCCAAGTATCAAACTTTTATTGCACAAAGTTTATGCTAAAATTTTATGTTAGGTCATATTTAGTTATATTTAGTTATATTCGGGTATAAATGTGACAAAAAGTGGAGACAAAAGTGACAAGTTTTTTATAGACAAGCATCAGGACAAAGTGATAAAATTTATTTGACGAGACCAAGAATAACTGGATATAAATTGTCGGGTTGATCACTATATTAACCAAAGGTTGGTTTAATTTGTTTACGGGCTTTATTTTTGGAGTGAGCTGAGTTTGAATTGGACTTCGGTTGTTTTATCTACGTTTGAGCTAATCACGAAATTATTGAACCAAGAAAAAGATATTTTACCAAACATGGATCCAAGAATTTTTCATCGAATTTTTAATGGAATCGTTGACTTCGACGTTTCAAGAGGGAGAATCGCATCTAATGCAAGACAAAGCTAGTGAAAGTGGCATCACTTCATTTCGACTACTTCAGTGTCATATAGTGACTCTTTCATGGCTTCAAGGAGGGAGCGAATTTGTGACACTCTTTCGTCAAGATCGTCATATATTCATGGAATCGATGTTCATCATCTTGAACCAACTAGCAGAACAACTCCACAATGAAGACTTTAATCACTCTGCATCGGTACTTGCATATAAGGCTCTTGTGACACAACTCACGCCTTTCCTTCTATTCAATATCGTCAAGTCTGAAAGCTTAGTGATTTTCCAGTCATTTCTTCGAGATACACATACCGAGCTTCAAAATTTCCGTGGTACAATATTGAAACTCATGACATCGGTCTCATCTTCGATTTATGAAAGATCTCGACTTCAGTAAGCGTATGATAATGGAGTGCAAGAATCTACGATGCAAGAGGAAAATGGTCATACGATTGACGCATTGGAGGCTGCTAAAGATTGCAAGGACATGGAATCAACAGTTTAGCATGACATCAGCAACACGTCAGGGAATGTTACAGACATTTCTTATGATGACACCATTCTCGTTTATGACGAAGAGCCTACACATATGGTACAATGTTGTTGTCCCTAATATATGATGATTCTATCACACGAATTTATGAAAGAAAGGTAGATATGAGATGAATTTTAGAGAGAGAAAGTAGTGAGAGAAAGTAGAGAGAAATGGTTGGAGAAACTTGTAGAATATTAGATTAGGAGAAAAATGAAATGACCAACACCCTTCCTAACATGCTAGGAAGGGTTTATATAGCCTTTGCTTACATGTTGCTTAATGGGCTATATGATCATGGGCCGGGCTTTCCTTTTGGGCTTTGGTTACTTATTAATGAACCTTAGCTTAAAGTTAAGCCCGTAATAACACGACTAATATACTACCTATTACAACGTTCTAAAATACGATACATAATAAACATATGACCGAGCATTCTTGTTTGGCTCAATATTTTGAGGCTAACAATCTCCCCCAATGAGAGGTCAAAAACCTTAGTCATTTAGGAAATTTGTAGAGATTGCTAATCTCGCCATAAATGAGTCTTGAACGTGTAATAGTAGTCTTGTTTCTTCATGCTGTGATCTTTGTGCCTTTGTTGTTGTCTTTCGACTTTGTCTTTAAGCTTCAGATCTTCAAATCATCCTTGACTTGTCTTTGCCATCTGGCGATCTTGTGTCTTCATCCACATGCTCACACTATTAATTGTTGAATATGTCTTTAGGCATGAGTATGTGGTTTCTGAATCATTGACTTTGCTGTGTACACCGTGACGCCACCTTCTCGAGACAAAACATAGACACGGACTGAATGGCTTTGTCATTCTTCCTAAATTGGTAGCGTTTTACCTCCGGTCGGTGAAGACCGTTATACGATATTAAATACCGTACTTGTGATAGGTAGATTCAATTAAGAATCTCCTTGACAGGGTTTCGCGGCTGTACTAGCCGTTCTCTTTACTCGACCGTCTCAAAGCAAGACTGCGAACATAAAGAGTGAATCAATTGGATAGATATCCGTTTGATTAAAGTCGTCAATTCAAATTCCTGGAACAAGTGTGATTCGTAAAGAATCTTACCATTGTTGCTTTCCAGTTGACACAAGTTTGATTCATAAGAATCTCACAAGTCACCTACCGTAGCGCTGTTTGATGTTGACGCTAGAAGGATTTCCATTCGTCACTGTGGATATTAATGAATATCACTCTGAATGTTCTGGCAAGACCATAAAGATATTGCGTAGAAACCTGAAACGAGTTTGAATCAATTCAGAATCAAACCACTGTTGCTTTTCAGTTTTGCACATGTTCAATTCATAAAGAATCTTGCATATGACCTATCGCAGTGTTGTTTGATGTTAACACTGGAAGGATTTACACTCATCATTGTGAATACTAAGTAGTATCACTCTGAGTGTTCTAGCAATATCACAAGGATATAGCGTAGGACTCTCTTGATCTTCATCCGTGTGTCCTAACGAGATTTGATTGATCTCTTGGCTCTAGAATCGATTTGTACACTTTTAGTGGTCGGAGGCTGGAGCAGATGCCACCTATTCAATATCAACTATCTCGAAGTGAGAAAGTCAATAGTAGTCATGTTGTTCTCCGTGACAATAAAACAAACTTCTTTTGAGAGAAGCCTGAGTAGCTAGGAAAGGGTTGTGCATACATCACTGGGTCCATGATGAGTTTGTCTTCATGATGAGTTGACCTGGTTTCTGCCTAAGTTGTATGGAGGGCTTCTTTCTTTAGACCCTTTATCCTTACATTTCTTTTTCATTCTTCAGCCCTTTCAATGCTTACCAAGACATCATTACTAGCACCTTGTTGTGATTGTTCCAGTGCTAGCATCAGTACTTAGTCGGCATTCTGCTACGTTCACATTCTACTCCATCTTTCCTAAGGACTTCTAATAATCTATTGGATTGTCCCTGGGAAGATCCCTCCGGTTCTGGTTGGATCATAGGACTTAAACCTAACCACCCTTTTGACACCAATAACGTCGTGAATTAAAGATGTTGTGGGTATTTGATCGTAACCATGAAAACCACTTTAAATTCTAACAAAGTGTTTGAAAAACATTTAACACCTTGCTAGTTTTGTCGTTTTAGAAATGCTCCCCCTTCACATGTGCATCGATAATCGAAAGTGTTTCGCACATGTAGGTAAGAGTTAAAGTGCTTGAGTCTTATATTAGATCACATTTTAATCACATTTTTCTCCCCTATCTCTAATATATAAAATCTTTTGATATTAGAGATACCAAATTTGATTAAAATATATTTTGAAAAATAGTCTTGAAATCTCCGGGAGAAAGATGTGTTAATCTTTTGCATGAAGTTAAAATGCTCCCCCTCAAAAATTGATCCAATTGAATTGTCATTGTGAGGATATGATCCACATTTCGCCTTTTGAGGATGGGAGTTGTTGAACACACAATTTTTGAAAGATTTTGAATATCATTGAAAAATTCTTGAAAAAATTGTGTTCAACGCTTTTTGAAAAATCAATTCTTTTGTCGAAAGGTTTTTCTAAAGCATAAACTTGAGTTCATAGACTTCGAATGTCTTGACGAATCCACTCAAGTGTAAGAAGATTTCTCTTCTTTTCCTGAGGGTAAGGGTACGAAATCGTACACTCCCTCGTGAATATAGAACCGGGTTGCAATCTGAAAGTGATTACAAGCCATTGTGTTGAGCTCAAAACGTTGAATGTTTTGTGACAAGCTCAACCCGTGATAGATTGCTCTACCCGTTGTTTGGAAATATTTGTCCAAAATAGACAATTTCCTTTATTAAAAGAAGAAATGACATGTTTTGAAAAATATTTACAACTTTCATTCGAGCTTTATGTACACACCCGTGTCGTTATTGAGCGACATTTCTAGGCACGTCCATATTATCGATACTGAAAGACATGTCGAGAATATTTTTGGATTTTGAAAGATTTTTAATTTTGTGTTTTGCTTTTATGTGTTTTATATTTTTGTATTTTGCTTTTTCAAAGATATTTACAAGTTGATGTTTGATAGATAAATCAAGCAGGCACCTTTGCCAGAATCTCCAGGTCTGCTGGAGTCAAACATCTCATACCAATTTGCCTAACGAGGTACTCAAACCTATCTTTCGACAGAGCTTTCGTAAACAAGTCGGCTAATTGGTAATCCATTCCAACAAAGTATAATTCAATGATACCTCTTTCAACTTGTTCCTTTATGAAGTGGTATCTGACATCGATGTGCTTCGTGCGGGAATGCTGTACCGGATTGCAGGAGATGGCTATGGCCGACTTAGAGTCACAGTACATAGGTACTTTATCAAAGTGGAAACCATAATCCGTGAGTTAGGTTCTCATCCAAAGAACTTGAGCACAACACGCAGATAGAGACACATACTCCGCTTCGGCTGATGAAAGTGACGTGCAATCTTGCTTCTTGGAAGACCATCCCACAAGCTTATCTTGACCTAGAAATTGTGCACCACCAGAATTACTTTTTCGTGTATCAAGACACCCTGCATGATCAGAATCTGAATAGGACGTTAGAAAGAAACCGGTTTCCCTCAGATACCAGAGTCCCAAATGAATGGTATTCTTGAGGTACCGAAAGATCCGTTTAACCTCCTTGAGGTGCTTTTCAGTGGGTCGTGCTTGATATCGTGCACAATAACATGTAGCATGATGAATATCAGGTCTGCTTGCTGTCAAGTACATGAGGGAACCAATCATGGAACGATATCTCGTTTGATCGATGGCATTTCCCTCCAAGTCAGCATCTAGCGATGTGGTTGATAATGGTGTCCCAACGGGGTCACATGAAGTCATAGCATGCTTTTTGATTATCTCTTGACAATACTTAGCTTGGTTTATAAAGATACCACTTGGGGATTGGTGAACTTGAATTCCTAGAAAGAATTTTAGTTCACCCATCATTGACATTTCAAATTTGATGTGCATTACTTTTTCAAACCATTTTGAAAGTTTTAGGTTTGTAGACCCGAAAATAATGTCATCAACATAAATTTTCACAAGCAAAATGTCATCCCCATATTTATAAGTGAACAGAGTTAGATCAATGGAACCTTTTGAGAAACCTTTGGATACCAGAAATTTTGAGAGCTCGTCGTACCACGCCCTTAGAGCTTGCTTGAGTCCATAAAGTGCTTTGTGGAGACGATACACCTTGTCAGGATAATGAGGATTGACGAATCCTTCCGGATGTGTGACATAGACTTCTTCCTTCAAAGGACCGTTAAGAAATGCCGTCTTTACATCCATTTGATAGACAGTGAATCCCTTATGTGCAACATAAGCAAGAAAAATCCTGACTGCTTCCATACGAGCAACTGGTGCAAATGATTCATCAAAATCAATTCCCTCTTTCTGGCCATACCCCTTAGCCACTAGCCTAGCTTTGTTCTTGATGATCGTGTTTTCTTCATCCATCTTGTTTTTCCAGATCCAATGAAGATTTAAAGGAATCACATCGTATGGTCTGTCAACAAGTTCCCAGACTTTAAGTCTTTCAAATTGTTGAAGTTCATCCGTCATCGATTCAATCCAAGCATGATCAACCATGGCTTCTTTGATGTTTTTCGGTTCAGCTGTACTCACGGCGAGTGCAAACATACAAACATCGCCATCGGTTTCTAGTTGTCGTCTTGTACGAACAGGCTGTGAAGGGTTTCCAATTACGTGAACCAAAGGATGATCTCGGGTCCAATGATGTGTTGAAGGATGTCGTTGATAGAACGTATACATATTTGACGGATCAACATGGCGAGTAGAAGACTCTCCAGTTTCGTGTACCGGTGTACCGAATGGGTTGTGAAAATCGTCATCGTCAAATAATGCATCGTCTGCTTGATTTGTGTTCTCTGGAGCAATGACAGTAGTTGTGGATGTCGTAGGATCGATTGTTGAAGTGATATTCTGAAGAGGTAAATCTGCAACAACCCGTGTTGAAGTAGATGAAGTTGTATCCTTTTGTTGACGATGAATGGTATCATCATTCTTATCATGAGTGACAGCGGAAGACTTCGATGCAACTTGTTTCTCCCCTGTGAAATATTCATCATACATTGGTCCATATAACATTTCCAACTCTTCAAGTGTCGTGTCCACTGTCATATCTGCTCTAGGAACATGTTCAGGAACCAGCTTTGAACTTGACGGTTCATTGCTGTGGTCTTGAGTTCCGAGTTCCATGCGGTTGTGAACGGAAGTCGTTTGTCGTTATGGATCGGGACTTAAATTGCTTTGTTCAAGTGCCATTTCTTGTAATTCATCGAATCTGATATGAATAGTCTCGACTATCAATTTTGTTCTCTTGTTGTATACTCTGTATCCCTTAGACTGAGTTGCATATCCCACTAAAATGCATGCATCAACTTTCTCTTTCATCTTGTCCAGATTTTCACCATCTCGAATAATGTAACACGTATTTCCAAAAACATGAAGGTGTTTGAGTGAAGGTTTGCGATCATTAATTATGTGATATGGTGTCTTTTTGTGTCTTGGGATAACTAAGGAGCGGTTTTGTGTGTAGCATGCGGTTGACACGGCTTCAGCCCAAAAGTATAGTAGAAGTTTTGAAGCGGATAATAATGTTCGAGCAGCCTCAACTAATGTACGGTTTCGTCTTTCAACAACGCCGTTTTGTTCGGGTGTTCGAGCAATAGATGTTTCATGTTCAATTCCTTCGGCTTCAAAATAATTTCTCAGTTTTAAATTCAAAAATTCTGTACCTCTATCAGTACGAACCACTTTAACTTGAGCTTGAAGACCATGTTGTATCACTTTAAGGAAGCTGATGAGAACATCGAGTGTTTCATCCTTGGATCTCAAGAAGTGAGTCCATGTGTACCTTGAGTAGTCATCGACAATTACCATAACGTATTTCTTCCCATTGATACTTTGAACACGCATGGGACCACACAAATCTATATGAAGAAGATCTAACCGTCCTTTAGAGCTTGGTGTAGTCTTTGTCTTGAAACTACTCCGTTTAGCTTTACAAAGCTCACAAGAAGAACAAAGATGATCTTTGATGAATTTCAAGTTAGGAAGGCGTCGCACAATATCTTTCTTGGAAAGCAAGTTGATGGTGTCAAAGTTAAGATGAGATAAACGTTGATGCCATAACCAAGCTTGAGTCGTTGAAGCTTTAGCCATGACACAGATTGGAGTTGAAGATGTGGAGTCTTGTAGTGAAATAGTGTAGAGATCAGTACCCCGTGTTCCGGTAAGTAAGTCATTCCCATCATAATCACGAACAAAACATGTCTTCTTTCTAAAAGCAACCTCCAAATCCGCATCACAGAATTGACCAACCGAGAAAAGATTATGATTGAGCCCTTCGACGTAGTAAACCCTTTTGATAGTGATATTCCCCTGAACCAAGTCTCCATATCCTAGGATCGGTGCAAATTGATCATTTCCGAATCGGATCGTACCCAGGAACTTCTCCACGAAGTTAATTAGAAGCTTGAGATTCCTCGTCATGTGCTTCGTGCATCCGGAGTCCAGTATGAAGAGAATTATTTCGATCACCTGCAGAAGAATTAGAACACGATGGAGCATTTGCTAAATTGGATTCCATGTTAGTTGCGATTTCCGATTCATTAGTTTCCCTAGTTTCATCACTTAGAGGCACACTAACGCTCGTAGTCACATTTTCTGTCCTAACCTTAGGCATCCATTTATATCCTGGAGGACATTGATTAGCAAACCACCATTTCCAAGGCTTACTAACAGACTCATATAATTCCGTAATTCTGCTTCTAGGGTTCTTAGTGGTGGAGTCTGATGCAATACTTTTCTTAGGGGGTTGCACCAGAATGGTTCACTTTGCGTTTGGGTTTTCTAGCACTAATAGGCATCACAGTTTGCTTCTTAGTTCTAGTTTCTACGCCTTTGACATTATTCGAAACACACATAGCATGATTAGCATTAGCACACTTTCCACATTTCACGCAAACAAACTTAATTTTCATAGCATTCAAAGTCAAATCATTCAAATCGTCATTACACGCGATTACAGACATTTTATTCTTAGAAACATTGAAAATCCTAGGGTGGTCTTCTACTTCCTTCATCTTCCCTTGACTTTTGTTTTGCCAGACCTTTTCATTCATGTGAGTGCTCTTAAGCTGGGGCCGGCTAACACTAGCAGTGGGGACTACTCCTGTAGTAAAAGACACACGTCTATTAGTGTTTCTAGAAGTCTAAGGTGATTGACTTTCTTTGTTTTGTGTGGGTTTAGTGGCCAATCTATACATCCCTGGTTTAACCATATTTGTGTTCTTAATGCTTTGTGATCGAATATGTGTTTTGGGAGTGTTTTGTGGTAACCTATCCTTCCTATCCGTCTTGGGGGCAAACACAGGTTTTGCAAATGCAGAATTAGAGAAAACAGATGGTTTTCCCAAGACAGAGGGTCTAGTCACTTTTTGAGCATTGGGTTGTCTTACAACAGGTTTCTTAACACTAGGTTCCACAATCTTCCCACCCATCTTAGCAACGAGTTTCTGCAACTCTGCTATCGCTCTGTCCCTGTCTTGTAACTGAGCTTTCAACCCTTTAATTTCCAAATTCTGTTCGTTCATTTCTCGAAACGTTTGGGAAAGTTTTTCTTGCAATTTATTATCATGTGGAAAACTACCAACGTCTTTTTGCAAAGCAAGTTCAAGAGAATGACAATGTTTTTGAAGGAAATCAGTTTTGTGTTGAAGTAACTCAAAAGCCTTTTTATCAACATTTTCTTTATGTTTCGAAAGCTCAAGTTCAAGACGCTCACACTCTTTGATTTTATCAAGATATTTGCATGCAACATCAGAATATTCATCGATATCAGCACAAGATTGAAGAGTAACACACAAAATATCTTTGGAGAGACATTCTTCTAAAAGTAGATCATATTCGTTTGAAAATTCTAATTTGTCATTTTGAAGGTCATCAATTTCTTTTTCAAGAGACTCAACATATTTCAAATCATCAAACATTTCAGACTGAATTAAATTTTCAAACTCAAGAACATGTTCTTTTATTATCTTCGTATTTGGTATTAAAAGTTCTTTCACAAGCACAGTTATGTCGTGAGGAATCTCGGCTTTCCACTTATCCTCTTGACGTTTCTCCCAATCGCTTTCAACAATTGATTGAACATTATTAACGTGGTGTTTAAGAAAACCAAGAATTTTTCTACTTTTTCTTTTAGAAGCATCTAGAGGCAAATAGTTAATATATTTAAAAACATTAGTTTTCCTCTTAGTGGCAAAAGCTTTTTTCCATTGAATTCTTTTTTGTTTGCATTCTAAAAAGAATTCCTCACGAGACTTCTGTTTTTGTGGAGTGAAAAGACCATAAAGACTGTTTTCATAAGCATACTTATATGGTTTCACAAAATATTTATTGACCGGTGATCTACTCTCCTCATCCCAAATGGACGTCTCTTCACTATCGATGTTAGCTACTGGGCAGTCATTATCAGTCCATTCGGACTCATCAAGATATAAGTGAGGGTTTGCAGCTTGAGCTTGTTCGAGGTACTTGGGGGTGGCAAAGCTAGGTTGACCCTTGAAAAACGACCGAGGTGCTATCATTCTTACGGTTTGAATAGAGTCATGTGTATTATAAACAACTTTTTTCAAAAAATCGACTTGTTCTTCGAGATCCTTTACTTTTTCAGTATCTTTGCTTTGTCTATTTTTGAAATTTTGTTTTAATGTTTCAACCTCTTGTTTCTTCTCGTCAAGAATTTTAGCAGAATCGGTGGTGTTCATAGAAAGCCTCTGTTCAAGTTCATTAACTTTTGTTGTGGCAAGGTACGTTTTTTGACGTTCATCACTTAATAAAACATTAAATTGACGTTTTTCTTTAGTTAACAAAGCAAGAGCTTCATTGTATTTATTTTCAAAATCGTCCTTTTTAACGTTGATGACACGACTTTTGTACCCCTCAAGCTCGTTGGTCTTTTGAAGAAGCTCAGCCCTATAACTATCAATAGTCTCACTAGATTTTATAAGAGCGGCTTTGCATTCTTCAAAGTTTTGAGTGAGCGCTGCGTTTGCCTTCTTTAATTGCTTTTGATTCTTTCTATTTTCATTGACATCTTTCTATAAACTAGCAATTAAATTAGCAAGCGCGACACGCTCCTCGTCATCATACTCATTTGCATGTTGATCATCCTCAAACTCATTATTGCACATGTCTGATGAATCGGGTGTGGTATTGTTATCAACCGTTTCCATCATACATGTGTCAGTAATTGTTGTTGGTAGATCACTATGCGCATGTGTATCACCAAACACATTATATTCAGCATCATCTTGTACCTTATCAATTAGCTCGGTATCAAAGATAGGACCATTGTCATCTTCAGTGACGTTAAGGACCTCATGAATCTTTGCCATGTATGAATAATGTGCCTCGAGTTCTTGGTCGAAGAGTTCATCATCTGTGTCGTCAAGCATTTCTCCTTCCTCAGCTGATAACTTGATTCTAGCTTCCATTTTCTTGCACAACAGCATCTTTTCCTTATGATAACCATAATCTTTAACCCTATTTGGCTGCCTGCATTCCTTAGCCAAATGCCCAAAACCTCTGCAGTTAAAACACTGAATCCCACTTTGTTGCACAACTTGAGTCCCAACAGTTTCCCGATTTCCAACAACAGTAGCCACCCTCTGATTGTCATACTTAGGTTGTCGATCATACTTTGGAGGACTCGCAACACGTCTTCGTGTGTCATACCTTGGAGGACTCTGTGCATGGGTGTTCCTCGAGTTTGAAGATGTTCGAAGGTTGTTGTTGGTGGGTTTGTAGATTTTCTTATATTGCTTCACAACGAAAGACATTTGTTGCTTGAATTCCCTATCCTTTTGAGCTATTTCTTCATCACTGTCTTCTTCGGATGATTGTTCAGGTGTGGGTGATGGTGCTCTTGCAACTTCTTTGCCTCGGGATCGTGTTGGAACATGTGACTTGGAGACAATGGATGATCGTGGTGATGATGATTGAGTAGAGTAGGTCTTTGAAGTACGGGAGTGATAATCTGGGTAATGTTGAGTGGTAGACACCAAAGCAAGTGGATTGGAAATCTTTGCAACTCGTTCAGCTCGAAGTTCATTTGCCTCATTTTGAAATTGTTTCAAGATGTCAAAGAGCTTGTGATATGAAACTTCGTCTAACTTTTGTTGTTGTTTCACCAAGGTGACAAACCGCGTCCACTCTGGTTGAAGTTGCTGTAGAAATTGGACATTGACTTGCATGGTGGAAACTTGCAAGTTGTTTCGGGTCATATCATTCATCATATTATAGAATCGGGAGTAATAAGAATCAATTGATTCCCCATCCTTTGATGTAAACTTGCCAAAGTTCCAAAACATCTTAGTTTTCACATCTTGTTTGTTAAGTGATTCACCTTAGAATTAAGTAGATTGCTTCCTTCTCTGCATCAAACCACACACGGTTCTCTGGGGTGAGGTCGGTCCTCTTTTCATCACGTTCATATGCGGGTTGTGCGTCACTTGTGTCTGTGGCTGGTACTACAGGAACTTGAATCCTTGAGAGTTTATAGGGTCCTTCCAAGATACATTGCCTTAAAGAATCACCGTTAGGTTTTGTGTCAAGGTAACGTATAAAACGGGATTGCCATTGATCGTATCGACCCGACACAAGCATTGGTGGTCTTTCTTTGTTACCTGCCACCATTATGTTGTTGTTCGTCACACGATATTCAGCAGTAGAATCCATCTCAATGTTCTCTGAAATGATGAATCGAATGTGGATCTTAAGTAGTTGTGTTGTGATAGTTTGGTTGTTGAAATTCCGAAAATTACGATTTTTTCTCAGCCCGACAATAAATTCCTCAGTCCGACAAAACGGTAGACCTAAAAAATTTGTAATCACCAAATTTTGAAATTGAGCTAGAAATGTCCTAAAACTAGTATGGAAAAAATTTGATTTTACTTGACCTAAAAATTTTAACTCTTTTTTTTTTTTTAATCTTCGTGTAAACTACGTTCCGAAACTAGTCTAGATGGTGGCTAATTCTAAAAGATACTCAAACAACATTTAGCTAAACACGTCATCGGAATGTCGATCGGAATGTGCCATCGGAATGTTGCTTAGATCGGAATGTCCTTTAGATCGCAATGTGCACCTGTCAGAATCCTTAGATCGGGATGTTCTGATCGGAATGTTCAGATCGGAATGTGTACTTGTCGGAATCCCAGATCGGAATGTATACTTGTCGGAATACCAGATCGCAATGTTCAGATCGGAATGTTCAGATCGGAATGTGTCTAAAACAAATTTGGCAGAGTAACGACTCAAAATTCCCTTGAAACCGTCGGAATCCCAGATCGCAATGTACGATCGGAATGTCCAGATCGGAATAAGGTATCGGAATCCTTAGATCGCAAAGTAGAACCTAGTGGTTATTACGATCTGACCTCAAAATACTTGTACTTTCTGATGGATACCTTTGCAAGAATTTCGGAAAGAAGAAAAACAAGGAATTTTCAACTTTTGATCCAAAAAACTTGTGTTTTAAGCCAAAAACCAAGATACCCAAAACACTATGGCACGAATAAAGAACTTATACGACGTGAAGAACACTAAAAACATGAAAAATCTTGAATTCGAGGTAGAAAGAAGGATTAAAGCAAATAAATCAAATGAAAACGCAACAACCAATCACAAAACTACACCATGGCGATTGATACCAATTGCTGTCCCTAATATATGATGATTCTATCACACGAATTTATGAAAGAAAGGTAGATATGAGATGAATTTTAGAGAGAGAAAGTAGTGAGAGAAAGTAGAGAGAAATGGTTGGAGAAACTTGTGGAATATTAGATTAGGAGAAAAATGAAATGACCAACACCCTTCCTAACATGCTAGGAAGGGTTTATATAGCCTTTGCTTACATGTAGCTTAATGGGCTATATGATCATGGGCCGGGCTTTCCTTTTGGGCTTTGGTTACTTATTAATGAACCTTAGCTTAAAGTTAAGCCCGTAATAACACGACTAATATACTACCTATTACAACGTTCTAAAATACGATACATAATAAACATATGACCGAGCATTCTTGTTTGGCTCAATATTTTGAGGCTAACAAATGTAATGTTGTATATGATGTCTATGCTGATGAACTACCGCATGTTGAGCATTCCGAACCTAATTATGACAAACATGGGATGGAAAAGGCTGATAGTTTTACCACTTTAGATTCATCCGATGTGTGACATAATGGGGGAGAGATTGTTCAGAATGCTATAGTACATCTTGATAAATGCTTTATGACTGCTTCGTTAACTGATTCCGATTCCAAGATTAAAGAGCTCGAAACTATCGTAGCTCGGCAATTAAAAGATCTTAAGGATGCCAAACTTGAATTTTCGAAGAAAACAAACAAATTTGAAACATATTTTGAAAAACTTGAAAAGTCAAACTTTGTTCTTGAACGAAAATTGGATCAAAAAGTTCTAGATTCTAAAGCTGAAAAGAATAATTTTTGAAACAAATTAAGTTGCTAGAATCTAAATTTGCATCCAAGATAACTTGCTCAAAGAGAATGAGACTTTAAAGGCTCAGGTTCAAGAAAAGGTTTTTGCTATAGCTGCTTTGAGAAATGAATTAAGGAAAACTAAAGGAACTAGTGTGGACACTAAGCTTGAAAAACCATCAATCTTGGGGAAACCGCCTCAAATTCAGTCTGTTAGACAACCGACCGCATTTAGATCCGAACGACCAAAATCCTCGAGACCGTGGTTTGCTTCCCAATTTGATATGGTTCATCTTTCTAAACCTGTCACTCAACCATCTAGGCCCAGTGGGACTAAAACAGATTTTGCAAGACCTAATCACATGATTGCCTCTAGTCTCCCTAGACATAGTCCAAAGAATATCTCTCGAACTAGTTCAAATGACGTTCGTCATAATTTTGATCTAAGGGATGCTAAGAAAAAGACACAAGTGAGAGATAAAATTTTCAAACCTAGTCAGATGCCTTCTAGATTATCCAACACTGCTAACCGTAGCATGTCATATCCTAGGAGCATCAATCAATCATCTAGGAATTCTAGATCTTACTCGGACATTAAATATGCTACTTGTAAAACATGTAGAAAATGTGTCTTTACGGCAAATCATGACTCTTGTGTCAAGAAATTACTTAATAAGGTGAACTCCTGTGCTAGACTTAAATCCCAGTGGATAGCTAAAATCAAACCCATTGGTAAAGTTTGGCGCCCCACTGGTAGAACATTCACTCTTGTAGGAAACGAGTGCCCTTTAACTAGTTTAGCCTCCGATTCTACTAAGACTACTAGGGAGGAAATTGAAAAGGATGATGCATCACTTAAGCCTGAACTTAAGGTTTTCTATAAAAGGAAACGTTTGTCAACTAAGATAAGTGAATCATCTCCTCAGGTTACCTTTGGCACAAGAAAAGACAACTTTGAACCCCCACTTGATTCTAAAATAGATATCGCTAACCCATATCAAAGCATGCAAACTTCAAATGAGAACACAGGTACAAAAGTCAAGGATCAACAAAAACAAACCGGTCCGAACTTTATATACCGTTCAACTAAGGACACTCTCAGAGTTTGGTTACTGAAGAAGCTGATATCAGAGAAACAAGTGCCTCAGGGGATTTGCAGTTAAGCTTACAATGTATAAGGACTTATAGTCACATCACAAACTGTAACTGGTTCATCAAAGAATGGAAAGTTTATTGCCGATGATAAACTTATCCTCACAACGAGAAATTAAGTTTTCTCGGGCATGAGCTAAAATTAAAAACATTCGAAGTTTTTAAGCTCATGCACAAAGGCTTATAGACAAATCACATTCTGTGACCCGAACTTCAGAGAAAGGGAAGTTTATCTACGCAACGATAACTTACCCTCAAAACGAGAAATTAAATTTTCTCGGACACGAGCTTTATTAATAATATTCAAAAGTTTTAAGCTTGTGTATATGGCTCACATTCAAATCACAGTTTGTGACCCGAACATCAAAGAAAGGGAAGTTTATCTCGTCAACGATAACTTACCCTTAAAACGAGAAATTAAATTTTCTCGGACACGAGCTTACATTAAAACTATTCAACGGTTTTAAGGTCGTGTATATGGCTTATCGTTAAATTTCAGAAGATGACCCGTACTTCAAATAAAGGAAAGTTTATCGCAGATGATAAACTTATCCTCATTAACGAGAAATTAAATTTTCTCGGACACGGGCTTACATTAAAACTATTCAAAGGTTTTAAGCTCGTGTAAAATGGAGTATAATCACATTTCAGATTATGCCCCGGACTTCAAAGAAAGGAAAGTTTATCGCCGATGATAAACTTATCCTTACAACGAGGAATTATTTTTTCTCGGGCATGAGCTAATATTAAAAACATTCAAAGTTTTTAAGCTCATGCACTATGACTTGTAGTTAGATATCAGACTGTAACTCGGACTTCAATTTTAGGAAAGCTTATCTTTAAAGATATCTTATCCTCGTAATGGGAAATTAAATTTTCTCAGTCATGAGCTTGTATTAAAACATTCCAAGTTTTAAGCTCATAAAGGAAAGTGTATCTTTTAAATAAGAGAACTTTTCTTCATAACGAGAAATTCACCTTTCTCGGTCATGAGCTTTTCGTTAAAACATTCAAAAGTTTTTCAAGCTCATAAAAACGACTTCTAAGTAAATGTCAGCCTAGAACTCGCTCTTCAGTTAAAAGGAAAGTTTATCGCCGTTGATATACTTATCCTCACAACGGGAAGTTTACAACTTCTCGGACTTGAGCTCGTTTTGTAAAATATTCAACATCTTAGGCTCAAGTAATTGGTTTTCAAAACATTGAACACAATTTTTCGAGAATTTCTCAAAAGGTTTTTTCTAAATCTTTCAAAATTTTGTGTTCAAAAATGTTTTTGATAAAAAGAGCATGTCTTCTGGAATCGATAATATTTACGATACTAGAAATGTCATTCAATAATGACACGGGGTTGTAAATAAAGTTCGAGCAGAAGTTCAAATGTTTTTAAAACATGCTCAAAATGGTTTGCTATTATTTCAGATAGTAACCCGTTTTTCATACTCAAGTCAAGCATTTCACAGGAAAGCTTTGACTCAACAAGGGGAATTAATTTTCTTGGGCATGGTTTACTTTATAACCATGTAAGGGATTGTGTTTACGTAATAACACAATCTAACACGAATATATGTACGTGTCAGTGCATTTATTTGTTAAAACAAGAGAAATCTTGTTTTTATGAAGTTATCATCTCCACAAATCATAGCAATTTACAATTGATATCTATATACTCGACGATGCGACTACTCAAACGGCGACTACAGCTCTTTCAATAGAACGCGGGTCAGCAATTGAGGGAGAGAATTTGTCCAGCATTCTGAATCTTTGACGCCGAAAGTGCCAAGTTCACATATTGGTGTCAAGACAACGATATCAATCGTACACATGGAGTCAAGAGATAACTTCAGACGTGACAAGGCGACAAACATTAGTGAACAAGAACCATGTGATTCTATTATATGATGTTCTCCATCATTCAGGTCCAACCTTGTAAATTGCTAATCTTGTGAATACATTATCATATATGATCTTTGCACGTGATAAGTACCTTACACTTATGTTTAAAAGGTATTTAATTTACGTTTCAAGTACACCCTCATTAATTTTAGGGGGAGCTTGTGAAAATAATGAAGATAATTGGATTTGCATTTTTCTTCCCAAATTTTCTTAAAATGCTATTAAATCAATTGATATTAAAAACATCGATTGGGTTGATATTTTTAATATGGAGGAGAAAATGTGATTTAATATTGAGATCAATAATGGTTTGACTTAATGTGCTGGCTCATCCCGACATGTGCAAAATGTTTTCGAATATCGTGGCATATGTTAAGGGGGAGAAAAATGGATTTGGATATCAAAATCGATTTTATGGTGATTTATACTTATCCACAACCTATTTATTTCACGACGATGAAGATTGTGGTGACATAAGGATGGTAGGATAGGTTAAAGTCCAATGATTCCTCTAGAACCAGAGGAATCTTCCTAAGGACATTCCATAGCTAGAAATAGTAGTCCTTAGGAAAGATGGAGAATGATTGTGAATGTAGCTGAATGCGGACCAAGTACTGAAGTTAGCACTGGAACAATCACAACAAGGTGCTAGGTATGACGTATTGGTAAGCATTTAAGGGGTTGAAGAATGAAAAAGAATTGTAAAGATAAAGGGTGTAAAGAAAGCAGCCCTCCTGACAACTTAGGCAGAAATCGGGTCAACTCATTAGCTATTGAGATCATTTTTAATGATGCTTGATATTGAAGATAGACATCATGGACATAGTGATGTAATGCACAACCCATCCTAGCTAACTCAGATATCTCTTAAAAGATATTTGTTTTAATCACACGGAGGCAACGCATTATCTATTGATTTATTCACTCCGAGTAAATTGGTATTGAAATGGTGGCACTCCTCTCTAGCCTCCGATCACTAAAATCCAAAATGCACGATTGAGTCTAGAGACATTTGAGATCATCAATTATCTCATTAGGACACACTTTCATAATTCCTTGCTTCTTCACACACTATGAAAAGTAAGAAAGATCTTAAGAGTCCTACGCAAAATCTTCATGTTCTTGCCTGAACATCTGAGTAATACGAAAGTATTTACAATGAAGATGGAAATCCTTCTTGAGCGAATATCAAAAAACTCATGGTAGGTGACTTGTGAGATTCTTTATGAATCAAGCTTGTGATAACTGGAAAATGATGTAGTGTTTTTTTTTTGTACCCTTTAGGAAAAGGATGACAAATAGTGGTAGTATTAAGTGTCGGTTTAGGAAAACCAAGCACTAATGACCAAGCAAGTTCGTTTCCCAAGGAGGCAAGTGCGTTGTGTTAAGAGTTGATATATGATTTTTGTGATTATGAACAAGAAGAAAAGAAATGAGAAAGGAAAGAAAAGACGGTTACGACTACGAATTAAACTACGACAAAAAAGGCGTAAACGTAAAACTGTAAAAAGCTACAAAATTAAAAAAATTTCAACCTAAAAAATTAATTATAAGTTAAAACAAGTCTAAAATAATATAAATAAGGAATAAAATCCAATAAAAATATTTTAAAACCTTTTATTAATTAAATATTCAATTTTAAATGCTAATTAAAGCCCTAAAATTAAATATAATTAATCAAAATGTTCAAAATATGATTTTATTGAACAAATAACTCACTTATATTATCTAAAAACTAAAAAGTATTTTTTCTAAATTTTAAATACTATTTTTCTATTTTTAAATAACTAAAAACTATTTTAAAACTAAAATAATCATAAAAAATAATAAAATAATGCTAAAAATAGTATACCAATTTTAAAAATCCTATTTTACTCTAATGAACAGAAGAAAAATGAAAAAGTTGGAAAAATATTAAATTTTTCACTAAATGACAAAACTAGTTTAATTAAAACCCTAATTAACTTAAATTAATTCTAAAAATTAATAAAAAGTTGAACAGTAAAATATTTTTTAACCAAAATCCTTAGAATATTATTCTAAGTTCAGAAAAATTGATTAAACCTAAAAATATTACTTTTTGGCACTAAAAGACAAAAATATAAACTTTAAAGTTAATTAAAAATAGCTAATTAATCTAAAAATTACTAAATGAACAGTAATAAAAATTTAATTAATCAGAAAAATCCTAAATTAAATAAGAAAAATAATGGAACTGGTTTGAAGGTCTAATTCAAAAATTTAAGCACTAAAGACAAAAAAGGAAGAAAACAGATAGTGACAAGTGATGGACTTTTGTCCTTTAGCTCAGCAGTGGTAAAAAAGACACTAGCAGTGGGAAAGGAGTTCCCACTGACAGTGTAAATTTTTGGTTTGTTTTTCAATAAGCTTAGGAAAGCTTATTTTGATAGCTTATTTGGGACAATAAGGCACCCTTATACTCTTTGGAGTATAAGGAGTCTGATTAAGCACAAAAATCACCAAGTTACTTCACAAAAATTCACACAATAAGCATCAAAAGTATCTGATTAAGCATATATGCAGGTCTGTGAACAGTGAACACAAATACAAACACAAATCTGGATTTTAAACCTCAAATTCTTACATTCAATCAAGGTAAATGGCATACCAGCATTATCAAACCCTAAAAAACCACTTATCCCTAGCATATGATCAAGATTTGTGGAAAAATTTCACAAAAACAGGCACAATTAAGCAGTAATTGAAAAGTGCAATGTTTTCACCCTTTTTAGCATGCAAATGAGTTCAAACCCTTACCAAACTGATAACCAAGCTACACTCCATATAACAGACACCTAAGAAGTATAACTAAACAAGATTCAACCCTAACTTATAGCAATTTAACTGATTAATCTGTTTACCCAAACACTCCTTTAAATTCTTTTTTCAACCTTTTTCATACAAAAACAACACAAAACTCTACCAATCTGGATTAAAGGACTCAAGTCAAGCATATAACATCCCAATGAAGCAAATACAACACTTAAACAAATTCTTACCAACTTAACAAAAAAATATTCACATAAAGCATGAAAGTTTCAGAAAAATGAAAAATGGAAAATAGATAACAAGGGCTACCTTGTTGGGCTTACTTCCAAGCCCAACAGTGGCTGATAAGCCACCTCCTACAAGCCCGGGCTTGTGTTGAGCCTTGTGGGATTGGACTGGTTTGAACACAATGGCAAGAAAATGAGGAGAATACCCCTTGAATGATCCTTGTTTCCTGCACACCACAAACAACAAAGAGAGAAAAGACAAGCTATAAGTGATTCAATAAGCTTGTTTTAAGAAGCTTATTGAATGGCTTATAGCAGTAAGATATAAAACAGGTTTCTGAAAATTTTTTGAAAACAAGTGAAAACTTAAAAACAAACTTGAGGATTGTGAAATGGATTCAAGAAAAACAAACTTTAAAACATAAAATGCTGGAAATTAATTGGTTCTCAGTCATATGTAGGGAAAACAAATTTTCATTCATTCATAAAGGAAAAGTTTTTACATAAAAACTGGAACACCAATCCACAAGTTGGATGGTTGTTTAAATACTACTGAAATGAAAGAAACCCTAACTTCTAATCTTCCTATTATGCCCTTGAAGTATCTTCAGAATATGCCTCTTTGATGCCAGAATTTTGAATTGCTTCTAGGATGTTCTTGGAGCCATGTGATTGAGCAGCTTGTACAAGTGATCTTGACCCTTAATATTGGCGTGGGGAGCACACAAATGAATCAAACTCGTTGATTTGGTCAAAATGGTAGGTCATGTAAAGAGACCCGTGACATGTGATGGCTGGATAGGGGACAAGAGTGTGAGAGGTCACTTTCTGGGTTGGGTTTTGTGTTGGGTGTGGGGCTAGGATTAAAACCCCCAATATTGATTGGGTTTTAAATTGAAGATTAGGGTAATTAGGTCTGGGCGTTTTAGGGTTTATGTGTGGGATTAAGGTTGATGGTGGGTAAACAGTGGGTGTTTCCCACGTAATTTTTTGGTTTAAACAAATTAGTAAACTAATCTGTTTGTAAAAATGAGAGTGGAAGTTGACGTGGCCTGGGAGGGAAATATGATTGGTTGTTGGTTAAGTGGGGGATGAGGTGGCAGGAGGTGAATGGCTGGGATAAGTATGTGTGTCTAGCCAGGTTTGCCCCCCATCTTTCTGTCTCTTGTCTCTTTGCACAAAAACTTTATCAACGCCCAAAATGCTTATGACAACTTTGGCAAAGTTGTCATTTTTGGCACAATGTTTTATAAACTCTTTCCAAAGGGTTTTAAATGCACAAATTATATTTTTCAAGGGCCATTCTTGTAATGTCTTCAAACTTCAAGGAATTTGACTTGTTAGTTGACTTCTTGGAGGACCATATTTGACAATTTAGATTTGTTGAGGGACTAAATTTGCCAATTCTTCAAAGTTAAGGGTCCTTTTTGTAATTTTGACAAACTTTAGGGACCAAACTTGTAATTATGAAGATACAAGGGTATAAAGTGTCAATTCTTCAAACTTGGAAGACCAATCTTCAATATTCTTCAAATCTTCAAGGGTTTTCTTTGGAAAATTCCTCACTAGGGCTTGGTTCATCGTGCGGCTTCGTTTCCCGTGTTCGTTTTTGCGTGATTCTTGTGATCTTTTGTCATTTTCTCAATATCCGTACCTAAAATACACAAGCAACAAACACAAGCATATATTTGGGTATTTTGATGATATTTAATGCATTTTAAGTCCAAAAAGAACGATGAGACCATGTATAAAAGTCGTCTCATCACTCCCCCATACTAAACCATTGCCGTGCCCTCACGCAATGCTAGAATAAAGTATCGTAGCATCTCCAAAATTCATTTTTATTTACTTTATTGGAATGATAAACTAGCTACACTACTACTATTACTACTACTTGTGTTATAGACATAATGTATGATTTTCATCGCAAAATGGGACGTTTAGGTTCATAGAATAAGAACACGTGAATGCTTCGTTAGAAATAATTTCATCGTCCTCGATTTTCACTTCAATTCCATGCTAAGCGTGCAACGAGATCATTGTCATTATAAGTTAGTAATGCTAACACTACTCATATGCCCTAATCACGTACTTATTCTCCCATTATTCCTAAGTTGTATCTCTTATATTTTATTTTGTCTTGAATGTTTCACGAGGATACATTGTTTGACTTATGCGATAATAGAGATTTAGGTCTAAAAATAGAGTCCTAACGGTGTAACTAAGACCGTCAAATCAATAACCCCTTCTAATAGACGACGATGTTAAAAAATTAAGTTGACAAGAAGAATCGATAAACACGGTTTTATAACGGTTTTGAACATGAGACTTATTACCAAGACTTTTATACGCCCCCTAACGGAAGGGCCTTATTATCTTTGGTTTACCTCCATCTTTTATTCAACTTCGCCATGAAGCTTTTATTATGACTTCGGTCTTGCCTTGCCTTTTATTATCCGCCTCATCGGTGGTTTTATTAGCCAAAGACGTATATCCTCACGCTAAAGCGAATTTTGGATCTTTAAAGCTTCGAAGATTAAGGCTTGATTCACTTTCAATTTTGCATAGATTTTAGGCCTTGTGGGGCTTCAAATTGTTTGCTTGATTTAGGTGAGCACTTGAAATCTTATTATTGGGTGAAGCTTTCGATTATTAGGGTGCCAATACTTCAAAACCGTGACGCTGGCGATATCTTAATGTCTTCCCAATTTAATTACACGGAAGCTACTAGAAAAGACTAGAAACCCAACAATCCTAACTAAACCGCTAAGTCAATATTTATTAAGCAAAAAATATTTACATGCGAAGGGAGAATAAGCAAACAACGAGAACACATGAGTTTTTGAAAGAATACGAGTACTCTACGTTTAGCATAGTAACTTATAATTAACTCTATCATTTCTCGTCCTCATTTAAGAGACTTAGCCTAATGTGTAGTTAAGGAATCAAAGCTAAGTGCTCAACACGCACGGTCGAGTCAAAAATTACTCTTATTCTCGCCATCGGAAAATCTACATTTGTATCTTCAAACACTTATAAAACATGAGAAAATTTTTAAAATTTGGCCATTTTTAGCCTTATTTTGCAACAAAACGATAAACAAAACGATAAACTTTGGAAAACGTGAAGGTTTGGCAAGGCAAGTATCTATTCACCCCCCCCATACTAAAGTTAAACATTGTCCTCAATGTTTCGAGTCTAGGGGTGTAAACACCCCCATACTAGAGACGTAGTCGAATGCCTAATCTAGCATGGAAAGGGTGTAACCATTAAATTTAAAGCCGTTTATGAAGTGTGCTAAAAACCTAAGGTTAGAACATCAAAAGGATATATCATGGATATTGAGAAATGTCTCCAATAGCAAACGATCGAGTGCTCCCATAAAACGAACACGAGAGGCTCCAATCGTGAAGATCATGATCTAAAAACCACATTTCACAAACAACCACGGAACAAAGGTTGGAAGGGCACGAATCCCCACACGTAAGCTACATTAGACTAAGAAAGCGATAATATGTACATAGGATAAGCATGGGACTCCCCCACGAGGCACCTCGTTTTTGATTACCGAGTCATGAGCTCGACTCGATCCCCTCAATACTAATTATCATTGGGGAAGGTGACTTGGTCGAGGTAGTTCAAGGATGGAACTTCCCCGCCAAAGTAGTGCTTCAACCTATGTCCATTCACCTTGAAGTTAGGACCATCATCTTGAGCTAGCTCGATGGTCCCATACGGAAATACTTGAGTCACGGTGAATGGACCGGACCAACGGGATTTCAATTTACCGGAAAATATTTTCAATCTTGAATTAAAAAGTAAAACTTGATCCCCAATGTTAAAAACCCGGTTTTTAATTTTTGAATCATGCAACTTTTTAGTTTTCTCTTTGTAAATCAATGAATTTTCATAAGCAATATCCCTTAATTCATCCAATTCATTTAATTGCATTTTCCGGTGTTTTCCCGCAGTCTCCATGTCATCATTACAATGCTTTAGGGCCCAATAAGCCTTGTGTTCTAACTCGATAGGCAAATGACAATTCTTTCCATACACAAGCTTATAGGGAGTGCACCCAATGGGTGTCTTATGAGCGGTCCTAAAGGCCCATAAAGCATCGTCTAACTTATCCGACCAAGATTGTTGGTTTTCCCCCACGGATCTCTCCAAGATCCTCTTCAATGCTCGGTTTGAAACCTCGACTTGCCCACTCGTTTGTGGGTGATAAGCCGTAGAAAGACGATGTGTAACCCCATATTTCCTTAAAACCCTTTCAAATTGGTCATTACAAAAATGGGTTCCACGATCGCTTATGATAGCACGAGGGGTTCCAAACCTAGCAAACAAACTTTTCAAGAACTTAACTACCACACGAGCATCATTAGTGGGCAAGGCCTTCGCCTCCACCCACTTAGAAAGGTAGTCAACCGCAACGAGAATGTACTTATTACCACGAGATGATGGGAACGGCCCCATAAAGTCTATGCCCCAAACGTCAAAGATCTCACATACTTGAATGATATTTTGTGGCATTTCATCTTTTTGTGAGGCTTTTCCTTGTCGTTGGCATGAATCACAAGACTTCACAAGATCTTGTGCATCTCGGTAAATAGTAGGCCAAAAGAAGCCGGCATCAAACACCTTTTTAGCCGTGAGATTAGCACCGTGGTGACCACCCGTGGGTCCCTCATGGCAAGCTCTAAGGATGTTAGAAGCTTCGGTGCCAAATACACAACGGCGGATGATTTGATCCGCACAAGTTCGAAACAAGTAAGGGTCGTTCCAAAAATAGAACTTGACATCACGAAAGAATTTTCGTTTTTCTTGAGTTGTCATACCCTTAATGATGAAGTTACCCGCATGGTAATTTGCAAAATCCGCAAACCATGGGGTAGAAGAATCAAGTTTGGAATTCACTACACCAAGTGTCTCGAGCGGAAATGTTTCGGTGATTTCCTTAGGCTCGTAAACACTTTGGTGAGGATCTTCCAAACGAGAGAGATGATCGGCCGCTAGATTCTCGGCTCCTTTTTTGTCAACGATTTTGTGATCAAATTCTTGAAGGAGGAGAATCCAACGAAGTAATCTCGGCTTTGCATCTTGTTTAGCCATGAGATACTTGATAGCCGAATGGTCCGTATACACTATGCATTTTGTCAAGACGAGGTAAGGTCGGAATTTCTCAAATGCATACACCACGGCAAGGAACTCCTTTTCCGTTGTAGTGTATTTAAGTTGAGCCTCGGTCATCGTCTTGCTAGCATAGTGAATAGGCAAGAAGTGCTTATCATGACGTTGCCCCAAAACGGCCCCAATAGCGTAATCACTTGCATCACACATAAGCTCAAAGGGGAGGTTCCAATTTGGAGCATCAAGAATGGGAGCTTCGGTAAGTTTCCTCTTAAGGATCTCAAAGGCTCGTACACAATCTTCGTCAAAGACAAAACGTGCTTCTTTTTCAAGAAGATGTGTAATGGGTCGAGAAATCTTCGAGAAATCCTTGATGAATCGTCGATAAAAGCCCGCGTGGCCTAGGAAACTCCTAACTCCCTTGACGGTTTTGGGATGAGGTAATTTGGCGATAACGTCTACCTTAGCTTGATCTACCTCAATCCCCGCTTTCGAGACCTTGTGCCCTAAGACGATTCCACTCTTAACCATAAAATGACACTTTTCCCAATTGAGCACAAGGTTGGTTTCCTCACAACGTTTTAACATTCTCTCAAGGTTCGACAAACACGAAGTAAAGGAATCACCAAACACGGAAAAGTCATCCATGAAGACTTCCATCGTCTTCTCGATCATATCATGAAAAATAGCCATCATGCATCGTTGAAAAGTTCCCGGTGCATTACAAAGTCCGAATGGCATTCTACGATAAGAAAACGTTCCATATGGACACGTAAACGTAGTTTTTTCTTGATCACGAGGATCGATGGGAATTTGGAAGTAACCGGAAAAAACCATCTAAAAAGCAATAGAAATCGTTTCCCGCAAGACGCTCCAACATTTGGTCCATGAAGGGCAAGGGAAAATGGTCTTTTCGAGTGGCTTCATTTAACTTACGATAGTCAATGCACACTCTCCATCCGGTCACGAGTCTCGTGGGAATCAACTCGTTGGCATCGTTTGGCACAACGGTCATCCCTCCCTTTTTAGGGACACAATGAATAGGACTCACCCAAGGGCTATCGGAAATAGGGTAAATCATTCCCGCGTCAAGGAGTTTAAGGACCTCCTTTTTGATGACGTCGTGAATTTTGGGGTTCACCCTCCTTTGACTTTGGATTGTTGGCTTGAAATCCTCCTCCATTAAGATTTTGTGGGTACAAAATTTGGGATCGATTCCCTTAATGTCGGATAACTTCCATGCAATCGCCCCTTTGTGGTCCTTAAGAACATCGACAAGTGCGGTTTTTTCATCATCCGAAAGTTCCTTCGCAATAATAACCGGCAACTTGTCGTCCTCCTCCAAATAGACATACTCGAGGTGAGGAGGTAAATCTTTCAACTCGAGGATAGGTGGTTCCTCAAGTGAAGATTTGGGCTCGATACTCATAACCTCCTCGGGTGGAGGAAATGGGAAATCGTTGAGAAAATCCTTGATAATCGAGAAGTCCTCATAGTTGTCGAGGTCTTCGTCACAAGTACGTGGAACATCGAATTCTTCCAACGTAAAACCACCACCTTCGAAAGGAGTGAAGGTTGGTGTCGAATTATCAAGAATTGGATCTAACATAGTGGGATTGCCACTAGTTTCTTCATCACCAAACCCTAAAACTTCTTGTGAAAATTCCTCGCAAACCACTTCGATCATATCAACGAGGTTTATGGTAGCAACGGAATAAACATGAGAAAGTTGAGAATTTTGAGTTGCGTTTATAACAAGTTCCTCGTCGTTGAAACGTAAGGTGATCTTTCTAGCATGCACATCAATCAAAGCCATAGACGTATCTAAAAACGAACGACCTAAAATAAGAGGAACTTGAGGATCCGTGGGGATGTCAACAACAATAAAGTCTACGGGATAGTAGAACTTCCCCACTTTCACAAAAACGTCTTCCGCCAAACCACATGCAAGAATCATGGAATGGTCGGCCAACTCAATAGACATTCGTGAAGGAGTAAGATTAGGAAGATTGAGCGACTTGTAGATTGCAAGTGGCATCAAGTTAATGCTAGCACCAAGATCGGCCAAGGCATAGCATTCTTCCATATCTTGAATTGCACAAGGGATCAAAAATTTACCGGGATCACCGACTTTTTGAGGTATGCGATTAAGATAAACCGACGAACAACTAGACTTTTGGTGTAATTTTTCCTTGTTGTTCAACATACTCTTAAAGTTAGCGGCAAATCGAGGCATCATGACCAAAGCATCGGCGAAACTCACATTAAAATGCAAATCACGAAACATTTTCATAAAAAGCTCAAATTGATAGTTGTCGCGCTCTTGTCGTTTCTCCTTCCTAAGTCTCGATGGGTAAGGCAAGGGTGGTGTGGGTTGGGGCATAGGCATAGCCTTTGGAATCTCGGGTTCCAATATGGGTGATGGGTCAACCGTAGGTGTGGCATGAGCGGTACTTTGTGGGCTTGAAATATGCTCCTTTTCGACCACCACCTTGGGTTCTTCCTCAATTTCCTCCACCGTTGGAGTAATTGGTTGAGGAGTCGGTTCTTTAAGTGCCTTACCACTTCGTGTGGTAATCACTTTCATCTCTCCCTTCGGGTTTGAAACGGTGTTACTAGGCAAACTACCCGAAGTAGAGGCTTTGTTTCCCATTACGGCTTCTAAAATTGCATTAAGCTTAGCATCAAAATTATTAAACTTCACATCTTGGATAGCGGCTTTTTGGTCAATTCTTTGTTCAAGCCTAGCATGACTTTGCTCTATCTTGTTGTTTTGACCTCGAATTTGGTTAGCAAAATCATTTTTCAATTCATTCCTCATGGCTAGATTTTCCTTAATGAAATTAGCTAACTCCTTTGCGTTCTTAGCCGTCTCCTTAGCTTGATTAGCCATTTGCTCTTGAATGTTTTCCACAATCTTATCATTTGAAGTAGTGTAATTCAAAAAGTCTATTGGAAGTTCTTTATTATTTTGAAGACCTTGACTTGCATTTTGAAAATTACGGTTTTGATTTTGATTTTACAATTGGCTACTACTACTCCCTTGATTCCCATAGTTGTTATTACCCTTATAATTGTTCCTTTGATTGCTTTGGTAACCAACTTGATTGTTTTGATAATTGTTAGCATTTTGATTTGGTGAAAAACCCGGTGGAGTCAATTGATTAGTGCGAGGAACTTGACCGTTTTGGTTATAAGTTCTCGCGGCCGCGAAGGCACTCGAAGTGTTACCACCGTTGGTAATGGCACTCGGAATAATCGTGAGCTCCACCACAATACATACAAGAAACCTCAACCGCTTTAATCGTAGCGGGAGCGGGTTGTTCACCAACTTTAAACTCAACTAACAAGCCTTTCACTATATCAAAAATTTTGTTCTCCAAATTAGCCTCGACTTGGCAAGCATCAACGGTGTGTGACAAACTAGGTGAAGATGAAGACGAAGCCTTACGAACACTCGACGTGCTACGAGGACTATACACCTTAGACCTATTCTCAATAATTACCAATGCTTCCTCGACCGTCTTACACAAAAAATTACCACCCGCGGCGGCATTAAGATAATCACGCTCATGATCGTTCAAGCCATTGTAAAACATGTCTATTTGATGTAAGTCGGAAAAACCATGATGAGGACATTCGTGCAACATTTCTTTAAACCTATTCCAAGCCGTTGAAAAACTCTCATTATACTCTTGTGAAAACTTTGAAATCTCGTTTTTCAAGTGCGTAGTCTTAGAAGGCGGAAAAAATTGGTTCACAAATTTTGAAACGAGATCCTTCCACGTCAATATAGAATTGGGTGGCTCTTTCTCTAACCAAATTTTTGCGGGCCCCGCTAAGGAATACGGAAAAAAGCATCATCTTAATCGAGTCGTTTGAAACATCCTTAAACTTGCACGTGGCGGTGAGACGATTAAATTGGCGAATGTGGTTATGCGGGTTGTCCTTTTCGTCCCCTCGAAACTTGTTGTTTTAAATCATGGACAACAAACCCGTCTTAACCTCAAAATTCTCCGCAAGGATAGCGGGAATCACAATCGCTTCTCCATAACCCTCGGTGGGTGCTTGAAGCAACTCCATCATATTTCGATTAGCCATGGGTGCTTCTTTCACTATAATGGGTTCGTCAATAGGAGAGTCCTCACTAGTAGGAGTGAGTGATTTGTTTCTTCGTTACGAGCACGTCTAGCTTTAGAGCGAGTTTGCATAAACGTCACGTACAACGAGAAGGCGAGCAAAGAAGATTCTTTTTGGTATTTTTACTTTTTCAATTTTTTTGGTTTTTGATTGTTTTTAACTTTTTTGGATTTTTTGGAATGTATTAAGTAGACCAAAATCTACAAATCTCCTCCTTAATCAAATCTCTTGATTAAAAAGGCCTCAAAGAATGAAAACGATCACGTGAAGTGAACGCCTTCGATGACTTTAGAACGATGGTGGAACACCAAATCGTTCAAGAGGGTTTAATCAAATGAAACCAAGAAAATATATATGATACTTAATAATACTTTGGGCGGCAAAACCCTCGATTCACTCTCAAAATCAAATACGCACAAGAAAGCGGAGGAAACGAGGCGGCGCGAAGCACTTAAGAGCCTTTTTCCTTTAGGTCGTGAAATACAACCGCCTTATACCCACCTTATAGTTTGTATTATCAAAATCAAGCTTCAACGAAAGTATTTATCTATTTTTGCCTTTTTTCTTTGGTTTGAGATTCGAATACAATGATCGAGTGATGAAATCCCGAATCAAGGTTGTGATTGCTCACGTATTTGGAGTACTTGTAATTTTTATTGTTCTACGTATACAATATAGTAATAATATTCACACAAAAATCGAAAAACGATAATACGTATTAATAGAGTGCTATTAATACAAATACTTTTATGGCTAATATAGAAAACAACAATGGTTCAACCAAAACACAACACGCCTCCCCGGCAGCGGCGCCAAAAATGATGTAGTGTTTTTTTTTGTACCCTTTAGGAAAAGGATGACAAATAGTGGTAGTATTAAGTGTCGGTTTAGGAAAACCGAGCACTAATGACCAAGCAAGTTCGTTTCCCAAGGAGGCAAGTGCGTTGTGTTAAGAGTTGATATATGATGTTTGTGATTATGAACAAGAAGAAAAGAAATGAGAAAGGAAAGAAAAGACGGTTACGACTACGAATTAAACTACGACGAAAAAGGCGTAAACGTAAAAACCGTAAAAAGCTACAAAATTAAAAAAATTTCAACCTAAAAATTAATTATAAGTTAAAACAAGTCTAAAATAATATAAATAAGGAATAAAATCCAATAAAAATAATTTAAAACCTTTTATTAATTAAATATTCAATTTTAAATGCTAATTAAAGCCCTAAAATTAAATATAATTAATCAAAATGTTCAAAATATGATTTTATTGAACAAATAACTCACTTATATTATCTAAAAACTAAAAAGAATTTTTTCTAAATTTTAAATACTATTTTTCTATTTTTAAATAACTAAAAACTATTTTAAAAACTAAAATAATCATAAAAAATAATAAAATAATGCTAAAAATAGTATACCAATTTTAAAAATCCTATTTTACTCTAATGAACAGAAGAAAAATGAAAAAGTTGGAAAAATATTAAAATTTTTCACTAAATGACAAAACTAGTTTAATTAAAACCCTAATTAACTTAAATTAATTCTAAAAATTAATAAAAAGATGAACAGTAAAATATTTTTTAACCAAAATCCTTAGAATATTATTCTAAGTTCAGAAAAATTGATTAAACATAAAAATATTACTTTTTGGCACTAAAAGAC